>CM076446.1:20610216-21840841 GCA_038419695.1 Scomberomorus guttatus
TCTATCACCAACAACATTAAGTCCAATGAGCATTTATTTAATATAGCACCACTTTTTGCAAAAGTCTGCATTATCTCGTCCCAGAGTCCTTGTTTATGCGTAGACCCCGTGGAATTCTGCTGTTGCAGAAGACTCTACTTAGCACAATCCCTTAAAAGGCACTTAAACTGTCTAATGAAATGCTGTCAAGTGAAATTTAGCAGTCTGTTTAATGAATGCAGCAGAATATGACTCACTCCACAGAAAGTTCACAAAATTGTTAGAGCCCCTTACAGTTCAAAGTAGCTCAGTAAAATGTGACTGTTTTGGATGCTAATGCACCACAAGTGCATCATTGACCTGTGTGTTCATGTGTTGTGTGTGTTTACAACCTGTTTGTGTTTTTCTCTCCCTTGCAGGCTGCAAATCATACTGAAATCGTGATCACTCTCTCTGTCTCTTGCGGTTTCTCTCTCTCTCTATTAGTTACCTGAATGACCTGGAGAGGATAGCTAAAGCAGATTACATCCCCACCCAGCAGGATGTGCTGCGAACTCGGGTCAAGACCACTGGCATTGTGGAGACTCACTTCACTTTCAAGGAACTGCATTTCAAGTAAGGCCTTTATAGCACTGATCTCATAGCAATATTAATAGATTTTAGATATTTTGGAAACAAAAAATAAAGGAAGAAATAAAAAAATAGAAAAGAAGTCCCACTCTCACCCTGTCTCCCTGTCATCAAAACATATGCTTTAGCCAACGAATGTGAGAGTCCAGGCCACTCTCATTTAGCAACCCACCCACACTCACAGGGTGTATTTGACATGAAGTAACCTGAGTGGTATAATCTGACCGTGCTCACTTCTGATGCTTGCTTGCAGTGTACATGTTGGTGAACATTTAAAATTCCCAGTTATTCATATCAATCTTTTTTTTTTTGTCTGATGAGAAATACAACACATGGCACATGAAATATCACCAATACGCTGAATAAAATGCGACTGTCCCTGGTGCTATTTTGAGAGATTACATATGCATAAACCTTGCTTGGACATTTAAGGAGTAGTTGGACATTTTAGCTAAATATGCTTCTTTGCTTTCTTTCCAGGAGCGAGGTGAGGAGATTGATATTAATGCATGTGCACGCAACCAAAAAGAAAGCCAATGCAAGTGTATTTTCCAAAATGTTTAACTATTCCTTTAAAGTAACAGGTTAAATACAGGCCTATAATTGCAGTTACCAAGTGAGCCTTCCCATAATCACAGATGTTTTTTTTTGCCCTACAAGTGCAAACAGTGACATCACAGCGTCAGCATCCTGCACAGCTGCTCTTAAACACCAAAACAAAACCATAATGAAAGCTGGCCAGGTACCTTGTTTAACAGAAATGGGTCAACTTAATTATGGTCTCAACATTAATTGCAACAAAAGGGCGACTGACCCTCCTGGCTTGAAATGTGCAACTCAGCTACTCAGAAGCCAAATTATACCAGCAATTAAAAGCTTAATTATCACGATTGCTCTGAGAGCTGAGTAAATAAATTAGATCCTGCCCACCGTGCTCTCGCTCAATAATGCTAACGTTTGAGTATGTCCTCCATGGTACAGTAAGCCTTACATAAAACATGCTCTGACCCAGCCTGAGCACTTGTGTGGGATAGTAATGGCTGTATAGATGTGTCTCTTAATAGAGGATGTGTGAGATATATGGTGAGTGTTTAGACGTTTATAGCAGGGTCTATACTGTAGCAGATAGACATCCAATTCCCGTTCTAAAGGAGTGTATATATATGAAGAGAATGTGGCTGTAATTGTAACAAGAAATACAGTCTCGTCTGATATTAGTGGTTTGTCTTGAAGCTTTGGTGAAGTAACAGATCTGGCTAATAAAAAAGGCAGCAGCCACATGGCTCTGGCGTGACCTGCTTCCTGATAAACTCTCCGATATTTACCTCCTGCCACAGCTTCAATATTTGGCCTGAATAATACATGGAGGAAATCAATAAGAAGAAAGTCACGTTTTTATAATTCTGTCCTGTTTGCCATAATAAGTGCGGAAAGGAAATACTTAGATACAGGGAAATGTCATCTTTTGACAATTGCTCAATTTAGATTTGTCAAGATGCCACTTCTTGAGGCTCCACTACTACTAAACCTAATGTTTGTCCTCTGCACGATCAAAGTATGGCAGTTATCCTGGATGTGGTGTACTGTTATCACCTCAGCCGTCTGTAGGGTTTTGCTCACACCTCTAACAGCTTCGATCACAGTGCTCAGCTTCCCCATTAGCCAGTGCTTTGCTCTGAATATAGAGGCCTGCCTCTTGTAGCCCGCATTGACCCTACAGTCTTTTATCAGACATCTGACGGATACCTCTCCACCTCCTCGCCACTTTTGTTCTCAGAGCAACCTCATGAAATCTTAATGTACATCCAGGGATGGAATGTCACCCTAACTTTCTCCTTCCTTCCTTTCTTTCATTTCTTCCTTCTTCACCATAATTCTTCCTGAAACGTCTTTGATGCCCTGTTCTCTATTAGCCTCACCTTACTGTCTTTCACAGTGACTTCCTTCCCTCTACCACACACACACACACACACACAAACATACAAACAATGTATCTCCTTTGCTTCATCTCCCTTGCAGAATGTTTGATGTAGGAGGCCAACGCTCAGAGAGAAAGAAGTGGATTCACTGTTTTGAAGGAGTCACAGCCATTATCTTTTGCGTTGCGCTGAGTGCTTATGACCTGGTGCTGGCTGAGGATGAGGAGATGGTAAGGAGAAAAAAAAAAAACACCTGGCATGAGTGTCTCCATCTGCATGGATGATATAACTTTACTAGCTTCATAAATCTGCTCTCTGGCTCCTTTTCAGTTTGGGGTAGTTTAGATTTTAAGTCTTTACAAGGTGTTTAAAATCACCCATCCTTCCTTATGGCTTAATAATAGTGAGCTCCAGATGGTAAAATTAGCTCAGTTTACTTTAACGATCCTTTTATAGTTGAACCAGTAGAGTGTAATTATGTAATAAAAGTATTAATAGCTAATTATTCAAGTGAATTGAACTATTTGACCCCAATTTCTTTAAATGCTTATGAATTTACAGCAAGTGCTCAGGAGAGACTTGGCTAAACGATGCCGTGAGGAACCTCCTCTGCACCGGTTACTCCTCTCATTTAAAATATTAAACAACATTGTCCCCTGGTGGCAGCTCTGATGTGTTGTTGCACTTTGGTGGAGGCCATAAGCCATGACCTATGTGTGCTTCTCTTTAGAATCGAATGCATGAAAGCATGAAGCTGTTTGACTCCATCTGCAACAACAAGTGGTTCACAGAGACCTCCATCATCCTCTTCCTGAACAAGAAGGATCTCTTTGAGGAGAAGATTACTCGCAGCCCTCTTGCCATCTGCTTCCCGGAGTACACAGGTACGGAGTGGAATATCAGGGGCCGTACTGCACCTGAGAGCAATGCTTAGATAGTTAAACATCTGCAGCACAGATAGGTTTCTGTGGCTGCAGTTGGGAGAGTGGTGGCTCAATGACAGATCACGGGAAAAGTCATCTGTGCTGCTAATAATATCTTTCCAAACTCCAAACTTTTTTTTTTTCCCAGGAGCCAACAAGTTTGACGAAGCAGCTAGTTACATCCAGACCAAGTTTGAGGACCTGAACAAGAAAAAGGACACCAAGGAGATCTACACCCACTTCACCTGTGCCACTGACACCAAGAACGTGCAGTTTGTCTTCGACGCCGTCACTGACGTCATTATTAAGAACAACCTGAAAGACTGTGGTCTTTTCTAAAGGTAGGACGGAGGGACGACTGGCTGTTGCTGTAAAGCCTAATCATGAACAGCCTTTATGTCATTTATGTCTTACCCACTATGAGGACTGACATCTCTCTCAGCTCAGAAGATACAGTATATTAAGTTATGCTCAATATACACAGTATTCAATCTTGAGCTGAAATGAATCAATGAATCAAATTGGTAGCAATTTTTAACAATCAATTAATCTTTTAAGTCATTTTCAAGCATGAATATCAGCTGGTTCCAGCATCTCCAATGTAAATATTTGCTTCTTCTATAAAAGCAAAGTCAAAATCTTTAGGTTTTGGACAGTTTGTCAGTAATAAAGAAACAATGTGTCAACTTGAGTTCTAGGAAATTCTAGTGGAAGGTTTTTTACTATTTTCTGGCATTTTATAGACTAAAAGAATAAGAAAATAATCTGCAAATGAATTCATAATTCATGAAAATGTACTAATTTACTCCTAGATGACCGCTGTCCTAAAGTAAAAATGAGAAGTTCTAGCAGCTTTCATTTTGTTTAGTTCATTTTAATTACATACAAATTCTATCATGTGTATTTGGACTGGAGCAGTGTTTTTTTTCTTACAGCACAACTTGTAGTGGACTTTCAACAAACTGACTGTTGTTGTGGTCATTACATTTACCTTTTCAGCGCAACCTGCCAGGTCACATTAACTGTCAGATGTTTGCTCCCAGGTCAGATTCAGTATCAAAATCCACTGCCTAAAGTGGTCCGTCTCACATTCCTGCATAAATTAAGCATGTGTGGGCATAAATCTGGCCAGTGTGGATATTGAAAACAACATCATGCATTTATCACACCACCTACCGACCAGTCTCAAAGAGCCAGGCATGATTCTGTCGGATTTGAGTTTTTCAAGTGGCATTACTGTGATCACTACAAACAAACTCATACTCCAAAAATGGATTATGACATCCCAAAACCTTAACAAATAAAACCAAAAATTCTGCATGGCTAGATACCACAGGGTTATAGTGAGAATATTCCTTTAACATGTTGTGTATGGCAAGTATAATGTAAACTGATCCAAGTGTTTGTGATTTCATTGCTGAGGACCAGATTCAGCAGGATAAATAAGGACACATAAAGTCAAGTGCTGGTAAGTTAAATCAGTGGAAGAACAGGTCCTCTGTCTACATTTTATACTGTGTTTATCTGAAAGCGCTGTGTTTGTTTGTCGTCTCTCTTTTCATGCAGGACAATTCCCGACGCACACAGACTGCAACAGCCATGAGATGATTACTGCTTTTCATAATGAAAACCATAACAGACTTGATTCCTAGAGGGGAAACCTGAAAGAATTTCAACAATCACTGATTTGCAACCATCACATTCTCTGTCTAGTGTGTTATCATTTTTTATATATATATTTCTTACTGCTCTTGATCAGGGGCTCTCATAATATTCATGCTGAGTGCCTGTTAATAGACGTTTGACCAAGGATCCCCTAATTGGATGGAAACCTCTAACAATCAAGGGCACTCACCATAGAATTGCAGTTTTTATATTAGATTTGTAACATAAATTATATTAGCCGACTGGCTTAAGTAGAAAATAATTGTTGGAAGAGTAAAACGTATCATAATAATAACTCATTATTTCATCATTGCAAAAAGCAAAAGAAAATACACAAAATTCAAAGTATTTTTCATCCTTAATATCTGCAAGAACCAGTCTGAGAACCACTCGCTTCATTTTATTATTTTAGGTTTTCATTTTACTTTCTATTTTGCTTTTGAAGTTTAAGAAGAGGATACAGTATAAAAAAAAACACCTTTTTATAAAAATCACATTAACTTATGTTAACTAATGTTTGCATTTTATGAAACCTTTGACTGCACAGAGCTTATTTTTAGAAGAAAACAAGCGCATGGAGAATGGCAATGGATGAAAGGAAAATGTTTTTTTGTACAATGTTTACACAGAATCAATATTCACAGTTGTACTATAGTGCATTGTTCTGCATGACTGTCCATAGATTAGCCTGTAGCCCCCACAGACTGAATAACATTCCTTAAGTAACTTCTTTAAAGAAACAAAACAAAAATGGCTGTGTCACTTCTAAGATATCTGCAAGATTTTTAAGTGGTTATGTCTTTTCCTAACATAGATTGTTCTGTACAATTTGTTTCATTCCGAGTCTTTTTACATATGTTTGTGCCTTGATATCTGTTTACACTTGTTCTTTAGAGACATGCTATCTTCAGAGTGTGAATTAGGGCTATTTCTACTCCACTTCAGTTCACATTATCCATCATTTAATGCACAACAACACTGAGACAAATGGATGATACTTGTTCATTGATATTAAGATAAAAGTCAGTCACTTGTTAAATGTAAATAAAAGTTTGGTCACATGATCTTCTGTTCTATAGTGTGATGTGTTGAAAGAAAATGCACAAAAAAGCATGTTACTCCGGACCGATGCTCTACTAAAAATTAACAAGAGGATATAAAAAGAAAATGAAGACTGTTGTGGACCTTGAGTTGAGATTATTTTGTCACATATCCTGATTCCAGAGTTATCTTCCATGCTTAAATTTAGAAATATATCTATAAAACTTATAAGACCATGAGTCAGAGCACAGTTGTGGGACATTTTAGAGAAAAAAAAGGCTGCACTGGCATCGCATAAGTGTATCAGAGTTTACCAAAAAGGGGGATTCATGTTTAATTCCCCACGGCTCACACAGAAAAAACACAGCGTCTACAGTTTTTGAGCAAAGTCCAAAAATTGAATATAAATCAGTGAAGCAAAACTTTGTTTTTTCTTCTTTCCTGCACCATTAATCATCTCACAACCCACCAGCATTTATTTTGTGACCCTTTGGAGGATGCCTAACCACTAAATTAAACTGGTACAAACTAGTTAAAACTAGCTCCATCTTGATGGGTTAAAAGTGAAACTCTGCTTTCACATGGATGCATTTATTTATCTAATAATGCCACATATAATAATCAATCATGACTACTTTTACTTTTAATACTTTAACAGTATTTTGATGATAACACTTCTATAAATATGATTTTGAATGTAGGCTAGGACTTTTACTTGTAACATTGTTGTATTGCTACTCTTAAGTTAAGGATCTGAGGACTTCTTTCACCACTGCACTTGGCTGAATTCTACAATACAAAGTGTTATTAACATCCAAAGAGGTGAGAGGAGGTGAGGTGGTGCAGTCTGTCGTCTGCAAATTCAAATGAGGGCTTCACTTGAGCCCAGCAGCATGTTTGCATTTCAAAACATCCATTAGGAAAAGAATAGTGAATGAACCGTGTGCATTGGCACAGTTGAAGAGACGCAACACTCTGCACAGACCTTGATAAAGGGGTGTGAAAAGCTTTATATGCAGGGACAATGAAGAATGGTAATAGGGGAGGTGCTGTTTACAAAGATCCACAAGGTGGCGACATGTAGATTTCAGTAAATCAGCACATGTATGCAGTCACAGCAGTTGTCCAAGCCAAGCGATGAAGTTTTATATTCTGAAACTAAAATGAAGAGTTGGGTCTAAAAATATGTATAATTATAATTATCGGTGATTTGCAACGTTTAATAGTTTCTGGATAAAGTTTCTGGTTAAATTGGAAAAAAATGTTTGATTTTAAAGGTTCGTGTTTTGATCTGCTTATTGTTAAATCAAATTTGTCTATTTAATACATAATTATCCAACTCTAGATCTCAGTAGTCCAGTCCAGTCGCGATACAACTGAGTTACAGTAGGACCCGCTAATTACACCAGGAGGTATCTTGTTTCAGGCGACTTGCTATTGGCTGGTTTTGTAACGCGCTGCGCTGATTTGCTGTAGTCAAAAGCTCAGCATCGTCAAAGTCCGCGTGCAGCCCCTCATCTGGTTCAGAGGAGGGAGGACAGAGCGACACATCACCTCTGATGAACTGTAAGTCTGTGGAGTTGTTGATTGTTGATTGTCCTCGGATCGATTTCGCACCAAATGCAAAGGTGAGTGTTATTTCTATTAAGTTACTATATGTCTTTAAAAGTCTACAACAATAAAGATTACTTATCTGATGTATTTTTTCTTCGTTGCAGAAACATTTAACTGGGATTTTAACTTCACTGCAGACACTTAAGCAATGGTAAATTTTTCTCCCTTTTTTCCCTGCACTTTTATATATTTGGACAGTTTTGTGCATTGCAGTCTGTTTGTACTGTTTCTCAATGTTTTTCCTTTTTTTTGAAAAGTTTTTGGAGAGCTACTGTGTTTTAATCCCCCAAGTAACAGTTAATTCAACACTGTCCTTGCTGAAAGCATACCACTGGGTGAATCTCTTCTCCCTGTTGTGTGAAGGCAGCCAAGGAGAACAGGGCATTTTAAATGGTACAAGACTGTCCACAGAGTCCCACTGAGGATGTCTCTGTATGTCAGATAAGTCTCCCTCAGGGGCCAAATGGTTCAGCACCCACAGCTGTGATAACATCATGGCATTGTGGTGTCCTTACTACCCCAAGCCAAACCCTGGCAGGACAGAAAGAGAGGTTTAACAAGCACACTTTGATAACTAAAAACTGACTAAATGTATGATATCAAAAAAGTTGAGCTTTTGATTATATCAGGGAAAGTTTAAAGATATTCTCTGCCAAAGGAAAGCTTGGTAAAATGCCAATATTTTGTTGCTTAATTTTTATAAAGATCACGTGGTGTAGATGAAACTCTACAATGTTTCATCAGTTGGATTTCAGTTCAGATTATCTGATGACTGGATGATGGTGTGATTCATAATTGATACATGATCATTGGGTAATTCCAAAATCTTGCTGTCATTTCCGGCTTTATAATACAGACCAGTCAACATCCTGTGGGTTAGAGGAGTCCAGAGAGGATATGTGCCTCTGCACTCCTCCGCGATTCAGCTCTACTTTGTTCAAACTTCCCCTCTAGCTTGAGGAAGCAGGGAGAGTTTTCCCTCGTATAAAATGTGCATCCTGTTCTCAGAGCTCTGACTTTTTCATTTTCTGGGATCATGCTGCATGGGATGGTCTCCATAAAGCTGCTCTGAGGTTTGTTAGGAATGCTTCACTTGTTATATGGCCATAGAGAAGAGTGATCTCAGCTGGTAAAAATCTTATTGGCCCAGTTCTGGAAATAACACAGGGAACTGTTCAAGCCTCAGCTACACTGGCCAGGGCATGATGGGATATGTTGGAAGACAGCCTCCCTGCTCTGTGGTCTGCAGCAGTAGTCAACCATATTTTTCTTACTTTATGTTGTTTTGACAGAAGTGTTGTTCTGAAATGGACTATCTAAATTATGAGTGCAACTCTAAGCGTTTTTCTTTTTCTCTTTGTGTAGCTGTGTTTAGGAGATTCCACTGACTGCCTCCGGGACCAAATGCAGTACATGATGAGATCCTTGCAGGACCTGAAGCAGATAAGCAGGCCGAGGCCACTGAGTGAACCGTGTGTCCGCTCCTTCGCCGTATCGCGGCTCTGCAAACAGAGGGCACAGCAGGAACGACTCACTCGTCTACGTGTATCTGAAGCCAGTGAAGCCAGCACCTATGACTCTGCCTGCTGTTTGGCCAGCCACCTGGAGGAGGAGGAAGAGCATGAGCGGTTGGCACAAGGCTCCCCCAGCAGTGAAAAGAGTCTGGACTTTGACTCAGGTTACTCTGAGGCCTCTTGGCAGGATGAAGGTGTGGTGCTAAGGAGAACCAGAAATGTGCGAGTCTCCTCTTCTGCCTGCCTCCGCACAAACAGGGGACCGTCTGGCCGTATCCGGCCCAAATCAACCTCGGACGCTTGCCTGGAGCGCTGGACCTCTTTTGAGGCCAGTGACCCAGAGGACTGGACGACATCACTGCTGAGCCGCAGCAGGAACAGACAGCCTCTGGTTCTGGGGGACAACAGCTTTGCTGACCTAATAAAGAACTGGATGGACCTACCGGAGTGTCCTGAGCCAGCAGAACTAAAGCCCAGTGCGGGCCGGCGTCTTGCCAAAGACATTTTAGTCAACATGCGCAGGAAACTGGCAGGGATGTCTAAAAGTGTGGAGGTGAGGCAGAGGCCAGCAGACTCCACGAGGGTCAGCAGAGCGGCAGAGGCTCCAAAACGGATGTCCTGCCCTGTGGGACTCCAGGCTCTCAAACCTTTCTTTCATCAATCCCACACAGGCTTACATGAACTAGATAGTGACTTCTACCAGTTCACCGCTCTCATGAAGACAGGCAGCCGACAACCAATCATATGCAATGACATCATTGGATACATTTGAGTGAGGCTGTAACTATGGACCAACCATCTGACACAAATTTCACTAAGATGATTCTATTTTCATAAATGGATTTTGTCCACAATGTCAATTCTTCTGAAATAAAGTTTTTTTGTATTTAAGGAATGTTTTCTGTCAAATCAAATTATTTTAGCCTTCTGTCATTGTGTTTCACAAAATGATACATGATATGTGCTGTTGCATACATTCTGCCATTGACGCCAGTGCAGTGTTTTATGTTAGTTTAATCAGTCTTTTGGCTGTTACAGTGATTGGGAATAAAATCACATGACAAAGCATGTTTTTTTTTTTAGAAATACATATATATATATATATTTATCAACATCTCAAGTCATACAGAAAACACACTAAAGCTGTGAATTTACTGTGAATCCAGTAAATTTGGCATGAATGGTGATGATGATGGTGTAAAAATGGGTGTGGTTGGTTTGTGAACAGAACAATTGAAAAGATAAGGGAAGGGAACTGAAATCTCTTAGTGAAGTACACAGATATAACCTGGTTCCTCATAGACACTGTACCAATTTATTGCATTATTCAAAAAGAATGTAATAACAAAGAGCATCCTTCAATCACAGGCCCAGATACACAGTGAAAAAGTACATCTAGCAACATCAAGTAGTTGCAGTAATAATTACAGAGAGGATTCTGTATGCTAAGATTCAAACACAGGCCTTGTGGATGAGTCCAGCTTCTCCACCCACCAGCTCAGGGATTCTTCAGGGAGGGAGGGGAGTGCACATGTGCTTGGAGAGGGATTTACACAAGACAGCTGTATCTAGATGGCAGAGCACCCCGAATTGTCAAAGCACTGTACCCACTGTGCCAACTGCCTGTCCTGCCTGCATCACTTCAACATCGTTCTCCGCCTGACCCGAATTAGACCTTGAAACCAGTCCAGCACTGCCCCAGCAGGGCTAGATCATCTAATCCATACGACCTGGCAAGCATCTACGCTGACACCTCAAAAAGACACATTTTACATGTAAATCAAAACCAAAAGTTAGAAAACAGAACTTTTTGTTAATAATACAAAGGAAAATTACAGTTTCCCAAGGTTCCTCTACAAAAAAAGCCCAAATGAGGAATCATCAAACACTCTGTAGTAATTTTGAGACATGCCTAAGGGTGGGACAAATTATTAGAGAGCGTGATCGTGGAATTATTCATTTTACATAATCAAAGTGTGATTAACAGTAAAAATTATCAGTGTGCCAGTGCATTTATTCAAAGGCATTTGTGGAATGAAAGGAAAGGAACAGATAATGAATAAAGAAGAGATAACAGGGAAAAACATCTTTAATCTATTTAAAAGACAGCTAGAGCATTTTTTAAACATGAGGTTCCAGGAGTGCTGAATTTGCTTCAGTTTGAAACAGTTCCACGCGATGCCTTTTCACTCCAGAAGACTTGGTGTTGACGGCATCACAAGAGCAGGTATCTGATAGTTGGGACTGACTCACAATCTTCATCTTCAGCAAATGAGGGGACTAAGTCCAACATCTTCTTGTGTGGAGGGATGTCTGCCTTGGTTACCGTCCTCACCACATCAGACACACTGCAGAAAAGTATAGTATATGTAAATGAACATTGTCCAGTTGGAGAGTGAAGATGAATGAAAATGCGTCCATTTAACGTATGTGTGAACTCATTATAATGTACATTTAAATTCATTTCGCTTCTAAAATGTGTCTTCATCAACGTAAACATCCTGCCAGGAGACAACAATCTTTCACCATTTGCCTGTTTTTACTATCAACAAATCTGTGCTGTAGACCTCCATAATTGTCAAAAATCAATCTCACATACACAATCCTGGAAATACTCGCTAGCGCACTAAATGTGTATTAATCCGCCGCTAAAAATAGTCCCCAACAAATGCAGAATTTACTTCTCTTTGAGTAACATTTGCTAAGATCTGCAGTGCCCAGTTGTTTCAGGAAATTAGCCTTATAAGTATATATTCATGACTTGTTTTTAAAGATTTACGTCTTCAGTAGGGACAAATGGGTTTGGGGCCGAGAGCCACAGAGTATAAGTCAGAAAGTATTGAGTGATGGACTAACGCATTGTTGGTTTTCGTCTTTTCATGGGACTTTTTTTTTTTCAATAACAAATACATAGAATATTTAAAGTCTAATCTTTTAATGAGTTCTCATGTCATCTGTGTTTTCAAGTTTTGCACGTGCCCAACACAGGAAGCTAGAGGCACAGGAAGTGACTACTGTAGGGGGCATTTGTCATGTAGGGCCTGCTGTCCACATGGCCAGCACTCTGCCCCTCTCCCCCTGTAGCTTAATCTAACCACAACACCAACACCAGCCCCCAAGAGACTTTAGCATCAAAAACAGCAAAGAACTTATGCACAGTTTGCTCCAAAATGAACATGATAACGGCAAGATTTAAGAAAAGAATGACTAATAATCAATATTTCAATTAACCCAAAGAATTATTACCTATAAACTTGCAAAGTTAAACCTGATTTATAACATATTTGTCCTATTACTGGAGTGAAATCATCCCTCAGGGTCCATGTTCTGCTCTGACTCACTTCTTTAGCTGATGAGGAGAGTTCACAGCACGGACAACTGATTCATTTCTAACACCCCGGGGGCTTATGAAATGTGACTTTAATGATCCACAGTGCTGAACAGGCCTGAACAGTGTGGCTTCTCAGATGCAGAAAAAAAAAGTTCACACTAATTTAACTGTTTAACTCTCGTCCACAACAAACAGAAAGAAACCTGAGGAGGAGTAGTCTCAATCGTCAGAGTTCAGTGATGCGTGCGAGTGTGTGTGAGTGTCAACAGGCGCTCTCCTCGCAGGCTCAGAGGAAACATCTCATCCTGCCATTAGCCTCTAAACAAACAAAGGGAGGTTGCTTATTGTCACTGTGTGTGCAGGGTTGCATGCCGTGTGTAGCCATGCATTAGTAAAACTGCACTGTATCTTTGTCTAAACTGGACATACCTCTGCGTGAGCCTCTCCTTGTGATCATTGTACAAGACAGCAGTTCCGTAGAAGAGGCTGCAGACGGTCAAGCCATATTTTTCCTGCACAAAGACAAGTAATTCAGTTACATTTGCAGTACAACAAAACATAAAAACAGAGGTGAGGATGTAATATGCCTACATGCATTATGCAGAGTAAATCTCTAGAAAGACAGCAGTCCGCAGAGCTAAAGGTCTGACGGTGACCTGTGGCCTCAAACGACTTCAGCAGTTCAGGAAGCTCTGCAGTGTCTCCACAAACAAACCGGACGAACCCGGCCAGTCAAAGGTTAAACCAAACGTGGAGCAAATAAGAACACTTGCCAATTTATTTTCCCTTTGCCTCCTCAAAACAAACTCCAGCAGAATCAATTTACCGAACATCTTTTCAGGGCAAGAAGGTGCATGCATTAAAAAAATACAGGCTGTGAGAGATTTCTGACCTACACAGTGGCTCGGGATTCATCACAGTAGATGAAACAATGAGTATCATTTGTTGCTGTTGTCTTCTGTTACTGTTGATAAGATGGAGAAACTAAGAAACTAAACAAGACAAAGGTGAAATGCAGCAAAGTGAAGGCTGCTGGGAAGTAAAGTGTTTCCTGTTTATCCTCAACTGCTGAAATAATTCATCTGGTACAGAAAAGATGGGAAAAGCAGGAATATCAAGGGGTTAAAGACATTAAATCATAATAGACATAAGATTAAATTGAAACAGTCTTAACATGTATTCATCACAGGGAGGAACATCTCATTCTGCCGTATATTTATGTGGATTTGGTTGAAATGGCAACTAAATAAACTTGAAACCTAATCTGTTATTGTGCAACTCCAGTGTGTATTTTGTACTAGGAAGCACAAGATTTTGTGCAGTTGTTTAAAAATGCCTCAATTTACCTACCAATAACAAAATCTAGGTTGTAATGGGATAAGTGACAGAATTCGTGAATAACTTTGGGATTAGTTACATTTATTGTGGATTTATTGAGGTGAAAGTGGGAGTAAAGTAAACTAAACATTAATTAGGCTTATGAGTCTCTTTGTCAGTGGTACAAGAACACAAATGTTATATTAGCTCTTTGGCAGCTAAAGGAAAGCACTAAAAATCCTAACTGTATTCTGGTTTTGATGTATTTTCTTGCAATGGGAACATAGATGAGCATGCCGGTAGTACACATATGAATTGAGGAAAAAGGTTCCAATCATTGTCTAACCATCAGCAACAGCATGGCCCTCCAAAAGTCCTGAAGTTTGTGAATGGTAGGTGTAAAGTGGCCAATCATTTAAAACAATGGGCATTGTGTGCACTGGAGGAAGGTGAACAGGTTTAGGGAAAAAAAAACATGCATAAAATATGCACTCAGTAGCAGCGTGTGTAAAGAAAGGTGTGTGTTTCCTTGCTGAGAGGAATAAGGAGGCCGTACCTTGACATACTGGAACAGATCTCCCAAGGTCATTTCCTGCTGACCGCCACGTCTGCCCTCAACAATCAAGTCATCCCACTGGGTGTATTTCTTTCCTGCAACCTGCCGATAGACACGTTACATACACCACACACACACACACAGACACACACGGACAAAGTTGACAGATGAAGCACCACTTTGCTGTGAGGGATGTGCAGAAAATGTTTGGGTCCATAACAAGAGAGACGGCATTTTTCATCACTGACTTATGAAGCAGCTGAGAACAATCAGCAGCTCTCGGAAAGCTTCAGCTTAGACTCAAACAACCTATGATGAGGTCAAGAAGGTTCTTCCTCATACACGATGAAGTGACTCACTTGTTTTTCTCAAGTTTCTATCTACGAGACAAACTTACTTCTCAGTTTTACAATCACCCTGCGCTAATAAAATATCTATACACATAGCCATGTGAGTGCAGAGTCAGCGTAGTTTTGGGGAAGATGATATTAGTGTATCGTGAATGTAGACCTGCTAATAAGACCTGCAACTTTGTGAATATAAATGTGGTGCTCTAGGCTGTGAAATAAGAACACAGGAATTTTTCCAGACACCTTGCCAGACTGCACATCAAAGTTCGAGCTTTGAGGGGCCATTTTCTCTCTGAATATCCTGTAGCTCTTTGAGTATTCTGTGTTAAAGAGACACATTTGAAATCTGGCTGTTTGAACAGGCTTAAACTGTTTAAATAGGGATTTGTAGTCTCTCTATAATAGCAGCTGACCTCTTTCACTAATATATGAACATAGTGCTAAAAGAATTATTGCATTAATAATTAGGTTAATCAACAGAAAATTAATTATTATAATAATAATACGGCTGCATAACAGCCCTATTTTTGTACTAATCAAAATGTATCTGTAGCACTGGGAAACTTGTCTAGTAGTGAAAGCAAAGATCTTGTTTACTGATTCTTTGATCAAATAATTGACAGTGTAAATAATCATTTTTGTTGCAGTTTAACATGTATGCAAGATAAAATGAGAGGACTTCTACTGTGACCGTGTTGTTTTACATTGCAGGGTAACACAGTCAATAGCTGAAATACATTTGATCTTCCCCCTGCTTCAGGATTAGGGTCACACTTCAGCACCGCCATCATACTCCTCACATCTCATGAGATCAGATTTTAGGGTCGGTGACCCCACAGCAACCGGCATCCTTTAAGTCACTATTCCTATAGGATTGACCTTTGACCTCAAAACAAAGACAGAATAATGAGTCCTAACACCCAGACAGATGAATTTAACCCTCTACACATACAAACACTGCTGTCACTGGACATACATTGATCATCACGACACCACATGTTTACCATAAATATCATAATCCACACGTGTAAGACAAGAGCAAAACATCACCTGACCTGAAATAGCTCGAGATTCCTCACATGCAGAAAATATGTCAAAATATGTCACTTAGTTAGACGACCCTGCCGTCTGGTAAGAAAAGTTGTGAAGATCAAAACTTGGCTCGAGATGTGAATACCAAAGCTCCAGCTAAACCTGGGTCCAATTATCTCTGCTCCAGCAGCCAAGGGGAACTTTTCGACTAGCCCTCACTACTCCCACCACTTATGGGGTTTGGGATTATGGAGACACACTCGAGGCATACTTCTCCTCAAGTCTGACAGGGTGTCTAGGTCCTTTGTCCCAGTTTTTAGACAAAGCACATTTTGTTAGCAAGTTGCGCATCTTACCCCTGGCTATTTTAGCTTCTTTAATGTTTTTGCAGAATTATCAGTACAACCTCAAACGTCCCGCTGGCAGAGCAGAACTAGAGCTTGAAACGCACATTTAGTACAAAAGAGCATTCTTTTTAAATCTTGCAAATGCAAAGTCATTGTTGAACTTTAAAATGGACCTCCTCCTTCGGAGGTCCCATGCCAGAGTTGAGTGCTTTTGTGTGTACTGTAGATGCTGATTTTACACAATGCAAAGCAGGCATGCAGGCTATTTTTACTCCCTCCACTCCCTTCCTCTCACTCATATCTGTCGCACAACTTTGGCAGGAACCTGAAGCCAATCAACTACTCCATCAGTATGTATGTAGAGTGACGTCAACTATTCAACACTATAGCAGGGCAGAAAAAATAAGCAAGAATGCTGGAACACTACTGGCTGCTGGAAACAATTACAAATTTTTCCCACAAGTCCAACTATCTTTTTGTCATGGAACAATAAAAAACTAAATGAAAAACAGTTATCTCTGGGGGGAGAGAAGAAACGTGAATCAGAGTTATTGTTTTCCTCTTAGAGTGACATTTGAGCAAATTGCCAGTGTGGAAAATATCACAACACGTGCGTTATTGAGAGCCCACGTGCAATTCTCTGTACTCTGTCATGTATTAGTGCTGTAGCTAAGGGTTTTTATATTTTCACTATCGATTAGTCAACAGATCTATTTATTTATTAATTAATTGGTCATTTAAGTCGTCAGAAAAGTGAAAAATATCAATCACAATTTCACAGAGCCCAAAATGACGTCTCTAAATGCTTTTTTTTTTGTCTGACCAAAACTCAAAGATATTTCGCTGGTTATCATGTACAGTATGTTAAATAAAAGCCTCACTAAGAAGCTGGAACCAGCAAATATTTGGCATTTTTTGCTTGAAAACAACTGAAACAATGAATCATTCATTAAAATAGCCGCTGATTCATTTTCTTTTAAATGACTAGTCAATTAATAGACTAATCACTGCATCACTGTAAAGTGAAGACACACCTTTCTCCACTGTTTTTTGACTATGTTCAATGTGGACGTTGTAGAAAGACCAATTGAGAGGAAGAGCTACTATACTTGTATTACATAATGTCACGTAAGTCAACCCAGTTAATGTTGGGCAATGTTGTCTTGAGGTAAGAGAATAAAATTACTCTCTGATTACTGTCAATTGCTCTTGGTGTTAACAAGAGCAATTGACAAATCCCTGCCAAGTGCTGCTTGGTGTCTAATCACAGCTGGACAAAATCAGTTCAGTCTTATGGTTGGAGTGTCCAGGTTGTGATTTTTGAGTGTGCTCAGGCTAAATGCACTAAAAACCAGGTTTCTGATGGGTCTGAACATAAAAACATATTAACATATTACTTGACAAGATGTTCTACTTCAAGAAAGGCCTTTTCTACTTATTTAATATTGGCTATAAGTGTGTAGTTTTCAAGTGCTGTTCTACAGCATTGGGTAGAACAGGATCAGGAGGACTGTTTGGACATAAAGCAGAGCTGGGAGTCAGGATTCTGGGTGGTTGCGAGCCAAAGAGTTTGTTTTCCGAGGATAAGGACGAGACAAACGGCCACTTCATGAGTCCGAGTGGAATGAAGTCACGCTGGGGGACATATAAGTTCATATTCTGTCTGCTGTCTGTTGTTGGAGGACGGCCAAAACTCTCATCTGCTTTCCACATATCATAGTCTGCATTATTAATGGGGCTTTGAACTTCCCCCTAAAACACGACACAGCTGGTCTCTCTGAAACAATAAAACAACACAATGACATTTCACGTTTTTAAACGGCCACTCACTTCACCAATACATCCAATAATGTTTTTACTGATGCTATGCTTCTTATGTAACAGCTACACACAGCAGTTTAATGCTTATTACTTTAATGCTTCAATTCTTACTTCTTATAATCCTGTCCATATTCAAAATGCTCCCATTGTCCTTTACAAAATATACATTTGTATTTTTGACATGAGACTAAATTCTTCATAGTACACCCAAACCTTCTATCAGTGGTTCTGGCCTTATTAGACATATTAAAAAATGTCTCTCCACATGTGGCCTGTTCAAATATGAAGTTCCCCACATGGACAGCCAACACTTCAGGTTACTTCCTGCTGTTGACAGGAAGCCAACCAGAGCTCCTTTGCTCTTCCTGAACAGTAAAGGCTTCCAGGAAAAAATGAAAATAATGTCATCACAAACTCCAGCCACATATCAAACACACACACACACACACACACACACACACACACACTTTCTGGTCCTAAAACCCTTAGACAGGACTAGATATGAATAAAGACACAGAACATGATTGTTGACTGAAATACAACTCTCGTGTCTGCTATGCAAATTCAGAGAAAACAATTAAAGTTATATTGTTCTTGATAATAATAACAGAATGAACTAATTTTTATTTATTTTGACTATGTGATTATAAAAACTGCAATATTCTTATAAAATACCTGAATTTGTATCACTCACTTTGTAATGCTACATATAGATTCTGAATAGCATTTAGCCCAAAGAGCTTAAAGTCAAAAATGAGCTTTCAGTGTTGGCTGTACGGTTTGCTTTATAGCATTACATTACCAAAAGGTCAAAAAGATCTGGCTTTATCAAAAACTGTTATTACCAGAGTCGCAACCCAGTTTGAGAAGCTCTGACAAGACCTGAAACAAAAGTCCACCAAGCCTCAAGACTGTCTGGATCCACGATCAAACAATCTCACAAAGGACATTAGGCAATATAAACAAGTTTCTTTCTATAGTTCACTTAAAAAAATGAATTCTACAGTCTTCTTTAAATGTATTGTATGTTGTCAAACTATTTTTTTTTCAACAAGTCACAGCTTTATGTTCATAACTTTTCCTTTTTTTTCCTATTTACTGTTAAAAGATTTGTAATGTTTTCAGGATCCCAGAAAACGAGAAGATCTCACTAGGGCAGTTTAACAACGCAGGACCTGATACACAGTAAACTCTCTTATGATAACAAGGGCTACTGATTAATGGAACCCAAAAATAGACGCCTCTGACTGCAGATATACGTGAGGGCATGGGAATGTAGTGCAGCCAGAGGAAGTTCAGCCAGCGAACCCGATAAGGAGGCAGAATGAATCCCAGGTTGATTATGATTCTCTTCAGGGAGCACAATCGCACTGGTCATTTTGCACAGGTCACTGCATTTGGAGTGAAATCATAATGTGAGTTTTCAATCTTGCCCTTTAAGACAATGGGGCATTTTTTGGAGGCAGGAAGCTGGGATCAGTAGAGAAACCTCGATAAGTCCTCCTCCTCTTCCCTACAGTCTGCCGCAAGTAATAGCACTGCTGAGGCACGCTCCTGCCTCGGCTTCATTATCTGGCCAGAATCCCAACAGTGGAAACATTTTTACAACCCGCTGTGGCTAGAGGCCTGTTTCATCAAAGGCAACTCTTTCACTTTGGAGGGCTTCAAAGTGAGCTTTAGGGGAGGCAGATGGGGGATCTGTGTGGTCTTTTTGATCATATTTTCATCTTAATCTCTTTTAGCTTCCATTTGCTTTCTTTTTGTAGACAATAATCTCTTTTAGCTCCCATTTGCTTTCTTTTTGTAGACAATCTGGTTACTTTTCGTTGAGATCTTATGTCCTAGTTAAGTCCTATAGCCCGAACTTTATAGTCAAGAAGCATTTCACATTTAAATATATGACAGTGATGCTGCTGACTGCTGTATGTGCAGTATATTGGTGTACATGCAGGTGTGCACCAAGGTTACTTCAAATATACTGGACAAAAATGCAAAATGGTGGATAATAGTTCAGTATTTTTCAAGCAGATGAGTTTGTGTTTTTTGCAACTACACAACTGGAGTCAGAAAAGAATGCATTATATAGAGTCTTTAAAACATTTCCATGACAAAGGAAACGATATTAAATCCAGGAAATATATTTCATGTTTCAGTTGGCCACTACACTCACTGGAAAACGCAAGTGGACGATCAATTTCCTCTTTTTTTATATTGACTTCACCCATGCCTTCCTTTACGTCATACGTACAGATCAGAGCCAATGGTGATATGTCAATAATGCTGCCCGTGACATCAGAACATCAATGGAAACCCACAGCTGTGCCCACACCAACGTGCTCCTGCATGAAAATATAGTATGCCTGTATGTAATTGTGTGTTTGTGTTCTATAAGAAGTAATATGGAAAACGATAACATGAAATTAAAAAAAAAACAATCAAATTAATATTGAGTAAATTACCTTTTCTTCTAATTGCTCACTAACTTGTTACAACATTGTGGAAAAAAAGAGAAATTATTTGACTAAACTGTGTTTATATAATGTCTGAATATAAAAACCAGAGAATGAAGGCTCCAATTTATGTTGTTAAAAGAGCCAAGCAGCCTGTTTGATCAATCAATTGGACAGCCATGCTTCATACACAGTGTTAGTTTGAGCTAGTGTGTCGTTTCTCTATGTAATTCCTTTCAAAAGCTATGATCTTTCTGCATTCAAATTGAGACCACCATCATCTCTGACGAAGCACAGGTTTCTCTTGATGTTGTGTCAGACTTGACTTGGCTTCCAGATTGGAAAATAACCTTTTTGTGTTTTATTCAACGTAGGCTAAACCACCCAAGACCAGATATAGATATCATATGTGAAACCTGTTTTGAGGTAGATTCATGCTGGTGAAGAACAACTAACCTAAAGTATATCTTCGAGAGCATGTTTGTTTATGTTTTCCTGTATGGCCGTTTTACAAAGGGACAAGAGCACTGTCATGTAAAGTGTGCCCTTTGTCTGATCGGGAGTGTCATCTGCTACCTGATCACCATTGATCATCACTCTCTTTGGACTGCAATGAAGAAACAGATGGCTGAGACCTCCAGCTGATCACTCAGCCCACTGCAATTATGTGCCTGACTCCCCAGAGAACTGACAGGACACCAGCCTTACACACTGCCTACACAAGAGAGAGATTAAAAATTCAACAATAGATATTAAAGATACCTTACATTCAAGATCGTAAACCGCATGTTTTTTATATATTGCTGCAGGGTGGAGGAGGAGGAGCGGGAGTTGCAGCTCAGAGGCACGCAGACACTTCTCAGGAAAGTGCCGAGTTTGACACACAGACTGAAAGCAGCCTGTTGCTTTTGAAAGGCTTCCATTGACGTGTAAAACAGCAAACACAATCTCAGATTGTCTTTCAAATGAGAAGATAGCAGCACTCCACCTGACTGAAAATGACCTGGAGCAGAAGGGCTGAGTCAATAAAACACTCCTTTCCCAAATGGGCCACTGACACGTTGGAGCCTGCAGAGACACTAGCAAAGAGCAAGTGTGTGATAAACATTGCTGTTGTAAAGCAATTAATTCATCATCAAAATGTACAAAATGTCCTGTACAAAATGGTGAAGTAAATTGATCTCTTGTATACTAACTACAAAACACTATACTGTAGCACATACTGTGTACTATAGTGTTAGTATGGAACTGGGGCACCGTTTTATGTCTGCAAATGTGTCATTCACAGGTATCAGTTCAGCAAAGTACAGCTCTGAACATAAACTGTGATCAGTGTGCCTTGTTGTTACATCCTGGTTTGTAGCATTGATCAACTGCTTTAGTAATCAAAGGTCATACCCTTTGGTTATATGGTGTAATGCAGTATGGAATGATGTAATTCTACCATGTATTGGTCACTGGAGACCAATACATGGAAGACGAGTTATTGATTATTATTATCTACGGCTCCATATGATGTCCAGCTCTTGTCAGCAGTTGATGAGCTGCAAGCTTATCTAATGTTGGACTCGAAGAAATAATACATGAGACTCCCATACAGCTCACGAGGTGCTGACCACTTTACCGGCATCAACCGAGATACAGCAGAGGAGATATCGCTCACTTTGGGGCCCTGATCACAGATTTAGCCCAGTCTTAACTGTGCTTTTGCGCACTTTGAAAAGAAAGTATATCGAGATACCACAATTACTTAACTAAATTAAATATAATATTCATTACTATGTCCACTAGCCTTTCTTGTATCTACTTAATATCACTCTAGTCTCATGGTGTCAGTATGCTTGGAGGGAACATGAAACTTTTGTGCGACATATCATCCAAATAAGTTTGAAGGAAAACGTGTTTATTGGTGTTCTGAATGGTTACAGCCTTTTTTTCCAAACACTTTTAATACTATTGTACTTAGTTTGCAAATGAAAAGTGACGGAAGTAATTGTGGTGAAAATTAGAGCATGAGAGGTAAGTTCAAACCCTGCTTACTTTCTCACTTCAGTCACTGCGTGAAGTGGTTGCGAATGTCAGATTGACACACTACTACTGCATCAGTACTACTTCAGCTCCTCTCCTATACAGGTCAAGCACCGCCACATCAAATGAGACCAAGCTAGATGCAAGGGGAAGTAAAGATCTGGGCTGACAACATAGAATAATACATAACATAGAAGGGGAATAATCCTTTTCTGGGTGAGAGATGAACAGATATTTTGAGCCTGTTCAGGTGAATATCTGCACAAACTGTGCATGACAAGCTTCATTAGCTATACTCCTGTCTGTGAGCAAAAACCAACAATTGCAATTAACTGAACTATATTTTGTTTGTTGATTAACTGGTTGTGTAATATAAAAAGGTCTGGCTTTTTGTCTGATATTATAGTTAGCGTGATAGAATTTCCAGTACAGTATCTACAACGTGGAATGGTTTTGCCATTCCTCCCAACCCCCCAGCATGCACCACACCACTGACTTACTGGAGGTCTGTGCTCTTTGCAATGGTGGAGGCCCAATGCAGGGGCTGCAAACATGGAATAATATTGGCAATTGTGATTTTAACTGCCAGCTTAAAGTTGACTGAGCCTTCACAGTTAGAGCTCTAGAACTGCGAACCTCCCTGAATCTCAGGATTACAAACCTTTAAAATTCATTTTTTAAATAAAGACAATTTTTCTATTTTTTTATTATAACTATTCCTTGTTTCTATTATCCCTATTTTACCTCTCTCCTTTTAATATTATTACTCATTCTTCCCATTCAAAACTTTAGTGACTGTTGCTAGCATGCAAGTCCCTCGTTCATTATAAAGAAAACTGAGGCAAAATCATTAATTTGCTTGTAAAACACAACATTAGCATAAACTCCATGACAAACACTTATCATGATCCATTAATAATCTACAGCCACAGCTTGTGGATGTACACAGACTGTCCTGCAGTGCCTTGTAGAGCAGAGGACACGATCTACCAGTGTCACAGACCACCTGTGACATTACAAGCGGAGTCTTTGTGTATATGTATGAGGGAACAGTTTCTTTGTGTGTTACATGTGTCAGTAGAAAAAAGGAAACAAAAAAGGGCATGAAATACATGTAGTAAACATGTTGTATTCAGAGTAAATGAGTAAACTCATGACATCATGACATGACAACAGCCTGCAGACTAAACTTAATGTTACTAATGAGAAACCTGCAGCCCATCTCCTGCCAGCGGTGGTACTTTAATGAGAGAATAATCAAACAGGAGGACAGAAATCTCTAATAACATCCACATGGTGCTTCTACTGACTCCAACAGGCCTGAAGAAAATAAGTCATGTGGTAAATATTGGGACAAATAATAATATAATGAAAAGATAGATGCAAGGATGGAAAGTTTTATTGTTGACACATAAAGTCTGTTGTTTCGTGTTTGCCTCACTGACTATAAAAGACATTTATAACCTTCATAATCTTTTTAAGTATAAAAAAAAATAGGCAACCTTACTGTAGAAGTATTAAACCTTGAAATCACTTGATTAAAATCAGCTTTAGATGTTTGTGAATACATAGTAATTCATGCTCATCTATGTGAAGAAACAGCATATTCAGGTGGACTCGTCCTGTGGCCTCAGTGCAGACACATTACTCAGCTAGTTGAAGGGCAGTCTTTCTAACCAAAAAGCCATTGTGTTATTGTGTTTCTCACTAAAGACGATGGCGTCTGGCTTAAATATGTATTAGATGAGGAGATTTGATTGAGGATGATTTGAAAGAGCTGCTAACGCCTCTGGCTTTTTAATTTTGCTAAATGGGGAGCATGCACGCTGAGTCTATGAGATATACCACATATGCTACTAAATAAAATATTTTCATCTCCTGTCTGCTATTGCCTGAGTTTAACTGTTCGAATACTCATCTGATATAACCTGTCTGGTGTCTGTCTTGTGTCTGATGTTACATAAATAAAGCTCTAAAGTGTACACACATAATATTGTTGTTGATGACATGAAATGGGAAGGCAATGATCTGCGGGGGAACTAAACAACAGCAGTAACAGAACAATGCAATGTAAAACAACAGATGACTAGACAACATAAGGCCAACCACCCAAATACCACCACCAACAAAACCAAAGCAAAAAAAAGCACAAAAAAAACCCCCCAAAAAACCCTGGAAAACAACAGAAGGCACAAGCCGTCTATGTTGATCATAGATTACTCATTATCCTGTGAGCACTATTCATGTCTGGGTCTTGAGTTACAAACTGAACAATGCCAGAGCTCCCTTAGGAATACTGAGGGCCTTGGATCATGTTCACCCTGTTTCTTTACTGACACAGTCCAAGGAGGCCAACACAGATTTAACCACATGTGAGGTAAATCTTCCCCTTTGTTGTTTTCTTTCTCTTTCTCTTTCTAAACCAGTCCCTGTTATTTGTGTGACAGATGTGTGACCTTAAATTACATATGTGCTCAAATCACAAGTGGCTGCGGGTTTTGTTTTTGTTTTTTTTACATGTATGACAACATACAACCACCCTGTATAGAGTGACTACTCAGCAAGAGTCCAAATATTCTTTCTTCTTCCAGATTTCTCCGTGCACAGTAAGGGAACATATTAAGAAGGCTAAACAAGTTGTGAATGAAAAGTTATTAGAAGCAGAGGATGGAGCAGATGAACAAAAAATCCATTTCTGTTCCTGCTGCTCGACAGACCATACAGCAAGATCACGTAGTGCTCTCTGGGAAATCTGGTTTCAATACATTGCTTCCTGTAAAGGCAGGAAATAGCTGTCATTTCTGCAGGCAATTAACAAAGAACCAGTGTGAGCCTTGACCTTGCAGTGGCTTCCTTGAGATCAGGAGCCTTGCCTCCAACGCTGCTAATTCAATTAGGGATCGAAAGGGTAAGTTGGGGAAGAGGGGCACCAAGGGAGCGTGAAAGGGCACGGAGTTAAGACCGGGGTGTGGAGGATGTGTGCAGAGACATGGAAGAAGGAGTATTTTCATGGCACACAACCAGCAGGCAGCCTAGCAGACAAGTAAAGACAGCATACGCTGGTGCGGAGTTATGGGCGAGCGGCCGGAGGGGTTGAGGATGGAACGATACTGAATGACTCAATACCCAGCTGAAACACGTCCTCCTCTGTCCAGACCTCGGGTGATGTTTCTCTGCTTTTTGGTGTTACTGAGGCTGCAGCTCAGTTACAGCTGCAGGAGCACAGCTCTCATTAATCTTTGTTGCTCTTGAAACATCCTTTAATGTCTTGTGTGGTTTTGTTTTCTACAATAACAAGGCTTGCGCTGTCTGCGATCTGAGGTGAACTTAGGCCTACTTACTGTACAGCTCCATTCAACTACTTGCTGTATTGTACAACTAACAACAAAGGGTACTACTTTTAGGCCACTTACGGCCAGCCACATAAGCTTAAAACACAACACTGACGTATTACCACATCATAAAGTTGACTCACTCTCCTTTTAGCTCTGACATGGTCTCCGCTAACTCCTGAGGGAAATTTTGATCTCTTCAGCAGCTAAATGCTCCTCTATGTTCACCAGCTAGTCGCTAACTTTGTCTATCTGCTGGAAAACGGGGTTAATGAGCGCGATGAGAGTGAATCAAAACCGTAAAGTTGCGGGCTGTAAAACAAGAGCTGAAAGATGCTAAAACGCTATGTAAAGCTGAGGGCAATTGCAGAGTAATTCTCTGTGGGTTCATCTTGTATTTTTCGGTTATTTTATATTAGCTGGAAAGTTTCATGAGTTAAAAAAAGTTTTAGTAGTGACCACAGTGACAAGTAAGGTGCCACAGGTATAGTAAGATATTCTGAAATATAGTAAAAATATTTCTAGCTGTTTTAGAGATTTTCTTCTCTGTGAGCTAGCCAAACTTGCTGCTCTTTTAATGACTGATGCCTTGGGCCCCACGATTGAAAAACATAAACACAAGGAGGAAAACGATACTAAGGAGTTACAGTGTTGAGCAGACAAGGACAACCTCCCATTTGTTTACATTTTTCTGCCTCCATACAGAGGATAGCAGCAGTGGGGGAAAGCCAGGGGAACTTCCTATTTTGGGAAACAGCTGCTTTAAAGCAACAATTTCTGGAAAAAGATGAGCATGGTGGGAGAATGAACAGTTATGCAGGGACAGAGTGGAGCACAAGCACATCTAAAACACCCTTTACAAAACAATCATCTCACACAATCTCATTTTTCCTTTTCTGAGTTGGGGTAGTGCAACTTACGCTGATCAACAATGACTACCAAACATCTGGTAATGCTGTGCTGTGGTGGTTAAAATACATTCCACTTTGGATCAACACTGGGTGGGCCACCAGTGCTACCAGTAAGATGTGAGTGTTGTTACTTGATAGTAATGAACTGAGACTGATCTCACGAGGGGAGAGGTCTAAGTCATTGCAAAAGTAAGCTGAGCTCTTGATACTGCATGTCTGATCAGTGATATTTAACAGCTGCATGTCTGCAGTTGCTTCAAAAGCTGCCTAATAAAACCTTCTATAATCCTAGAAAGATTAGAGAGATAAGAGAATATTAATGTGTGTGCTGTTTTTGTTTCTGCTTTCATTGCAGTGGGGTAATTCAAATAACATAAACACACCCTCCATTTCCACACACAGATTTCAATTAGACATACCAAGTCCTACATTGCAGGGCTCAAAATGATCATGAACAGTGCTTCTTTATTTTTTTTACCTTATGTTGCCCCTTTATGTGGTGACATAATGTCTAGACCGCAAGTCAGGCACAGGGGTTGTTTGGAGCATCGGAGAAGATATGCATTTTGCTTCAAAGATTTTAAGATATATCATCCAGGAAGCTACAGTTGGTTGGTGAGGACCATGACTGCATGTATGCATACTGTTTCCTGCATTTATACATTCATGCATGTGTTAATCAGTCAAGACAATATGGACACTTACATTGGTACCACTTTTATTTTGAGTGACCTTATAAAGTGCAAAAGCTGGTGCTATCCAGAATGAGAGAACACATTTAAATTGGATTGTAGGCTGGAAGAGGATGAATATGTTTGAGAAAAGACTCCCATCATTACTGTTCAAGGGCTCACTAAGCGGTATCAGACCATTTTAAATACTTAAGACTAAAATGTTTTCTTTGGCAAACATTAAAGCATCTCCCACTCATATGGCTGAAGGTTTGGCAGCTAACCACCTCCCTCTCTCTCTCTCTCTCTCTCTCTCTCTCTCCTTCTCTCTCTCTCTCTCTCTCTCTCTCTCTCTCTCTATGGGAGCATGTGAGTACCTCACGTCCCATGTCCCCTACCAATATTCAACTCTCTAAGATTTATCCCTAACCCTCAAAACGCTAACCAAGAACCTTAGAAAAGCCTTTTTTTCCTGGTGGTGCCCTGTCTCTGCTCTGGCTCCTCTGCTGAATAAAGCAAAGCTAATGTGCTGATGCTGCAACACTTTTTTAAGCCTTGCTGAAAGAGCCTGGGTCTGGAAAATCTAATGTCTCCCCTCTACTCTGACTAAATGATTCAACACTTGAATATACAGTATATACACCCTCTGGCTGTGGTGATGTCAGGTACTCTGCCCGTGTGACTGTTTCCAATCAATCGCGTGGCATATCCAATGTTCCATGCTGTGTTGTATATCTAGGTCAGCAAATTTTAAAAGAAAGAAAAAAACAAAAACGCTTTGATTGACCAAGTTTACAGACAACCCTGGTGTTCGCACAAGTGTTGTCAAGTGTTGTTGCATGGAACTTCAGCACTGCACAGAAAGTCACAGCTGCCTCTGTCATCACGGCACCCTTTTATGCAGCTGCAGCATTTTTGCTTGTAACCAAAGCTGAAACCAGACCTACACTGTCTCAGAGCCCCCTGTCACTGCTGCCTCACGTCCCTCGGGACAGAGTTACCCCACTTGCTGACCCCCAATGACCTCTGTCTGTCAAAGGTTCAATGCCCTGAGTGAGAAAACTGGCAAGAGCGGCGCCAATATCTGATTCCCTCCAGAGGTGAGCTATCGAGGGACAAGCAGCCGGGCCTGTACGAAGGCAGCAAAATTATTTGATGGCAAAGACCTAAAAATGACCCCAGGAGTTGCTTTGCTTTAAAATCTGGCTGGTAGCCAGTTTGTGTTTGTGTTTTAAAGCTTGGCCTGTACAGCATAACGAACAAAATATAACCTAGTATAACCTCAAACATTCGGGTGGATTTGATCCTAAAAAGAACTCTGTCTTAAGAGAATAAGCTACTTTCTTTTTTTCTTTGAATAACGGCCGCCTTAATTTTTGCAAATTCTTGGAGAAGCAGACACATATATGTGCATTGACCCACTGCCTTACCTGCACTGCAAAGCCCTGTGGATTATACTGAGCTGCTGGCTAAAACGTGGCTTTTATGCGAAGAGATTGACAGTTAGTAGTGGTCTCTTACTCTGAGAGCACTCATTCATGACTTAATGCTCTCCAGCTAGAGAGGAAGGACGTAAATCTACAAAGGACACAACAGATTTATCCCCAAAGTAGACAGGCTTAAATTATGAATGTATATACAGTAAGGGTCTGTCAGGCCGTATAAAGTACCTCTCTCAGGTTCTGTATGTGACTGAACACTTTGTAGATCTTGTCCCTAAACCCCCCCCCCACAATCACTAAGTGTAACTAAAGATGACCGTGGGTGTATAAAGCAGTTACTCACTTCGAAGTGCTGGGGCCGACTCGGCTGCGACAGGACAAAGTACTGGACAGCCATGTTGATGTAAGCTGTGCGGTAAGAGCTGATTTTCTGGTGGCCCTGCACCAGTTTATACAGCTCCAGGCACATCAGGCCCGCCACTGCTGCTGTTGTGGTAGCTATGGCTGGAATGATTCTCCCAGCAATGCCCTTACTCTGTGAAGGAGACAGAGAAAAGCCTGTTTTTAAAATGTACTGTGGTGGAACATAACTAAGTACATTTAATCAAGCAGTGTACGTTAGTTTTGAAGTACTTGTGCTTTACTTGAGTATTTACATTTTATACTTTAACTCTGCTACATTTCATCGACAAATATTGTACTTTTTACCCCACTGCTTTTAGTTTACAGCTACAGTCACTTTGAATTTCATGATTTTACATACAAAATATATGATCAGCTTATAAAATATGATGTATTGCTATATTTTTAAACTACCAAACAGCATATCAAGTAGTAAAAATTAGCTTTACTTCAACTAGCTATAATGTAAAATTCCTTAAACACAGTAATGAATCAGTAATCAATGCATCCAATAATATATAACTGACAGGGGTCATTCTTTAAGTACATTTTGCTGCCAATACTTTTATGCTATTTTGAATGCAGGACTTTTTACCTTGAGGTATTGCTACTTTTAGTTAAGTAAAAGATCTGAATATTTCTTCTGCCAACGCAAACATTCGGATTTCTAGCAAATCGTAATCAAAAACTAACAAAATTTGTGTGTTTTACACACATAAAGAGTTTTATCTGATTTAATGCATAGCAGAACAGTACAGTTAATTGCATCATAGCTTAATTTGATTATTTTATGATTTTGCCACATTTAAGAAAGATTATATTCTGATATTGACACTGACAAATTATCTAGTTCTCGTGCAGGGTTTGGATGGCTGATATACTGTATTTTTTTATTTAAGGGAAGGGTAAACTTTTTCCCAAACAAGATGCAACATGTGGAAATCTCCGTATGAATACACAAGCGTCACCATCTTTTGTCTCCCTTCACTCAGCAGTAACCATCCCCCCACCGTCCATCTGTCTTGGCTGTGTGTGTCTGCAGCAGTGGCTGGTACAAGGCCCAGCTCAGGTGTCACCTCCCAGGCGACAGGTAAAGTGCTGTGATTAGTTCTGCTCCGGGAACAATAGGTGAGGAGGCTGTTTCTGTGGCTTTAGGGCAGGTGTGTGCAGCACCGACTAAAAACACAACCCCAAGGGAGGAGGAGCAGTCTGCTGTGTTTTCTCGTTTTTTCTTATCTGTACCACCCCTCGCCCTCAGCTTCATCCCGCTGATTTTCCTCTCCCCTTCACAGGAATTTAATTAGATGATAATAAAAATGTTAACCTGGTGCCGATCGACTGCAGGGATGTCGTAGTTCTCCGCCCTCAGGTTAGAAGCAGCAACAATGTAGTCCATGTGGAAGTTACTGTCATCATCCTGTGCCAGGTGGAATGTGAAAAATATATTATTCATATAACAAAGCTTGAAACACAGAATATATATTTACATTTCTGCTCAATTTTAAGCAACACACCTCGTTTTAAATAAAGAAACTCATAAACAAGGAAGTTTGAAACTTCACATTCATGATAAACTGCATTATGGAACAAATTATTAAGAAGAAGCTAGATCATATCCATGTGCATGCCAAGTGACATCCGCAGTGATGTGATGCACGGTCTGCCGGCTTTGAGCTTTAAAGGCTTTGTTGTTGTGTCACTTAAATCACCCTAATACACGACTTGGTCACCCCATCAGCATGCAGCGAAAATCAGATTTCTGTTGTGATCGACGTGGCCAGTGAGGTCATGCCTCTGCTTCTGCGGCTCTACAAAGGCTAGCAAGGCGACTGTCACTCAGGGATGGCTTTAGGGTTTGTGAGGAAGCTCCAAGCTGGCAACCTGATGCCTCTGAAACCCTCCTACACACATTCCATCTATCCACAGCATGACCTGGGCACGCAGGGATAAAAATGAGGAGAAGGGGGAGCGCGGTAGTTTGGGGATCTCGTTCTTATTCAAGATGACATTTGATAGGTACCTGAATTACCTCATACACCTTCATTACTTCTTCTCCGGAGTCACTGAATGCTTCACCTGAACCTCATTCAAGCTGCCTACAAGTCATTTTCCATTTCGCCTCTCTATAGTCAGCAACTGCTCACAGCTCTTTGTTGAGCCTGGAGTATCACATGCCTGATGTAAAGGTTTTTATCCAGTGGTCGCCATGATACGACCAACTACCCATTAGCCGCTGCTTCTTTTCACCACTTCCATATTAGAGGTTTTGAAGAGAGTTCATTGCAATCTCTGTTTAGATAATGAAAAGCTTGTTTAGAGGTGAGAATTTAAATGATTTCAGTCCTTTTCCAAGGTTCCCCAGGAAACCCAGGTACTCGCTTGAGGGTCAACACCTAATTAGGTCAAATGCAGAGGACAAATTTTCTCCCACGAGTTAATGAGGTGTAACTTAAAACTTCATTTGGTGACAGGTCAGAGCTTCTGAGTGTCCACAAAGTGTTATGTTAGGTGTGATACAACATCTACAACGTCGTTAGTATTTACTCTGACTGGTTCCATGAACATTGACCTTTTATTCATGGTAAAATCTGCAGTCCTCATTATGTGCAAAAATAGATTTAAAATTTTATCTGAAGTTAACATAAGGCTTCAGCAGTCTGAGTTAGTCAGATTAAGTGGGTATCTTCCAAAAATACAATCATTTTAATGCAAAATTTCCTCTTTTTGTTTCCACAGACTATTTTCATGCTGAGCTGCGGAGGAGGAATAGTAACAAAAAGAGGGAAATTTTAACTAAAAGACTGTTATGTTGAAAGATAATTTGACTAACTCAGACTACCAAGGCCTCCTGTTAATTTCAGATAAAATTTAGAATACATTATAGCACAGAATGAGGACCAATATTTTTTCCCATATCACTTACATTAAAATCACTTTTGTAATGGCTCGTATGGATTTGTAATTTCTAAATTTCCCATTCACATGAAACATTACAGAATCTGTCCTGGTTACAGACCAATGGACTAACTTTTAAAAAAGTATTTTTGGGCATTTTAAGTATTTATTACAGACAGTGGAAAGATTACGGGAAATGAGGGAGAGAGAGATGCAACAAAAGGCTAAACTCAAACTTGGGGCATTGTGGTCCATGGCCTAAGTCTTAACCAATAAGCTATGGGGGCCCAAAGGACTAACTGACATGTTATGAGAATTTTCTAATCTTATATACATTTGTTTTGAGTCCACGGTCCCCAAAGTATAATGTGCAAGAATATGGGGTGTCAGGGTCATTGCCACTTCAGTTCCAATACACTGAAAATTACTTTCCAGCCAATAAATCAGTCTTATTCAGGATATGACTGACTGTGAGGAAACAACTGGTTAGGAGATACCTTTGGGAATTTGTTTGGGAAAAGAATGTATCTTGTAGTCTGCGGTCCCAGACACCTTCCTAGAAAAGATGGACCTTTACACCTCCTACACCTCGCCGCAGACAGATGTCAACCAAGCGCTAAGCCTGATTTAATCTCCACACAGAGAGTGATAAATTGTTGAGAGGTGAAGTGAAACGAGTGAGGACAGACTGTGATGTTTAGTAGATGTACAATTGACGTACTATAGAGGGAAATCTGCCTTCAGGGCTCAGATTGTGCCATTTCAAAGACTGAGTGCTCTGCATTTCACCAAAAGTGACCTAATGCAGCGCTCACATGGGCCCATAAAGAAATAAATCTGTTCCACAGGAGTTGGCTGACTGAACTGTCTCTTTTAGTTTTACAAATAGCATGTATATACAGAATATATATCCAGCCCCAAGATGCTGTGACAGTGAACACCGAATAAAAGCAAGCTCTGTTTCATGAACATGTCAGGGAGTAGCACAGATTTGGGTCACTGAGGACCCAACGATGGAGGAAAAAAAGACACATTCTGAAAGCATCTATAGATCTGAGAGCAGCACCCTGCTAAGGCTCAGCCGCCACTCTGTCTGTGGCCTCCGCAGTGTGTGCCAACAGAGGTGTCACTGCGCTCTTTTCTTACCTTCTCAAAGTCGATGGGGTACATCTGCATGGCTGAGCTTTTCAGAGAGGCCAACTTTCCTTTCAGTTCCTCAAGTTGGGCTTTTTCTGGTACCAAGACACAGAGATCGTAAAGAAAAGAAATCCCGGAAGAAAGTGAGGTAATAGCAGAAAATAAGTTAAAAAAACTCACCAGTGTCATCACTGTCCCTTTTTTTCTCCTCCTCCATCTCCTTGTCAGTGACATGAATCTTTACAGAGGACTTGGGAGTGAAAGACTGTACGTGGACTTTCTCTAAGATTTTTCGCACAGAAGCGCAGTCTCTTGTACCTCTGATCCCGTAGATTTGCCCATACAGATTAGCCGCTGCCATCACATACTCCAAATGGGTAGTCTAAAAGACAGCATCCATATACAGTATAAACTGGTCATAGTAATAAACATTGTTCGTCGTGTTTTAACAGAGCACACAATGTCTGAATAAAAATAACTAGCATATGCCCCACAATAAAACAAATACATACTAAATATACCATCATATCAGAGGCCTTTTCTTCTATATAAACAGAGAAGACACAGCTGTATTAAACAATAGGGAATCCTGGTTGGAGGCCAAACTGTAGAGGGGCCTCAGCATGAAAAGAAGGGATATTAAGGTAGTTCATTAAGGCCAAATTACTTCCCTGAACAGAATAGGTAGCTGTAACAATAGCTCTCTCAATCATTTTCTATCTCACACACAACACACACACACACACACACACACACACACACACACAGACACTGTATCTTGTGGCAGTCACTGCTGCTTACAGTGCAGTAGCAATTCAAATTTTACCGCTATTAAACTCTTACTGTAATCTGACCTCTCCCTCAAACATCTTCTAGATAAGTGAAAATTGGCACTGACATTTGTAATTTTAGCATTGTCTGTCCAAAGGTACCTTAAAAACCTCTCACACATGTGGGAGGACTAGAAAATACTGAAGATACTGATAAAAGGCAGATGACTGAACACTGAGTGTGCAAAGATAGGTGAGGTAAACTGATTCGGGGAGAGAAGAGAACAGAATATCAGTTCCCTCCCTTTATCAGTGCACAATTATAGCCTCTGAGTTACAGTGTTGTCAGCTTAATTCTTATTACTTAATGTAACAGTATAGTGAAAATGGATTGGTTATCGAGGATGTGAGCATGTGTGGAGAGCAGATTTTCATCTGCCTTTCATTGTCCATATAGAGGTTAAGTGGCATTCACAGCTCAGATAAGAATCCAGTATATGGTTCGACTGAGAAAGAGCCACTATCAGACCAGATAAAGAAAGAATGTGAATGGTCATCACCAAATACTGAGGCATTTTTCAGTCATTCCTGTCATCTGTTTTAGGGTCTGTGCTGGAATTACTAGTACATGAGGCAGCTTGATAGGAGCAGACCTACTCACATTGTTAGGGTCAAAGATCAGTGGGTGAGGGCATCTCTTGGATCCAGACCAGAAGGGTAAACCAGTCTTGGTCACCTAAAGTGAAACATAAGAGAATTTCTTAATCACAGTGATCAACAGCTGAAAAATCAAAGGAGGATCTCCAACATGTCAGTCTTTAATATATAGTCATTTCTCAATATGTTCTTTTCTCCTCTTAGTCTCTTCTGACACAGCAGGAGGCTGACAACCTTCCCATAGCACAGCCAGACTAATATTGTTATCAGTTGTGTGTTGACCACACAATTTGTATGTCTGATAAAGGAACAAAGGGACTGACAGCTTTGATGTTGCCAAATGGTCCATATGCTGGGAAAGAGAGAGTCTCCTACTGGTGGTGCCAGTTTTCACTGCAGGGGTGTTTTCTATAGCAGCCAAAAGGCATCAACAACAGTCTGCCTTTCAGAATCAGGCTTCAGACGGCTCAGAGGCAGAACATAGCATCAATGATGCTTTATCCACAAAGGTAAAGCACAGAGGGGGACACCCCTTTCAGAATGTATATGGTGTTGTTACAGCCCCGAGCAGAAAAAAAAAGTTACAACAAGAGTCTGAACTTCCCTACGAACATCATTTTTGCCTTCGTCAGTAGAGGTGCTGCAGCTAGGAACTATTTTTATATTACTGACTATATCTTTGTGTTACATTTACATCTACGTATGTGGACGTCTATTGCATGTTTGTCTGCTTGAAAGAGGGAACCCCCCTTGGCTGCTCTTCCTGCAGTTTCTTCCTTTTACTCCCATTAAGAATTTTTTTTTTAAGTGTCATATTCTGTACAGATTGTAAAGCCCTTTGAGGCAAATTTGTGGTTTTGGACTGTATAAATAAAGCTGACTTGGCTTTACTTCTGTTGATTATTCTTTCATAATTGATTAATAATTTAATGTATTCTCTAAATGTAAGAAATACATAATAAAATTATCATTGCAAGTTACAATAGTCCCAAATTTTTGTCTTATTTTTGTTTGACCGTTATAAAAAAAAACAACAATCTACATTTTTATGAAACAGACAAAAGCAGCAAATCATCACTGACTTAAATAATTAACCAATGATTCAAAAAATGTCCTCAATTAATTGATTGCATAACAACTAGTTTTAGCCCTCTTCTATTAATGCACCACTCACTATAATGAATGGGCTAGAAGGTAAATACAGCAGATATGTACAAACCTTATTTATGTATATTTACAATATAAGTCTTATAATCTCTGATGTCATTTTAGCTACATCTACAGTATATCTTACACTGATCAGTCTCTCATTCTACTTTTCTTTCTTATATGGAGACTCAGATCAGTGCAGTATAGAAATGCTCATGTTTTGTCTTTGGGTCAGATCCAGCCATTGTTCTAAGCTTAAACACACATGCAGCACCACACTCACATCTACGCCAAGGCTGACACCCAGCAAAGTAGCTCTTATGTCAAATGTGTGGTCATGCGTCATGCTCGTGGACTGGTATTTGTCAGGTTAGGTTGTGACTGTTAACTGAAATGTGTGGCCTTAACATAGTTCCTCCGAAATGTGGTAGAAAGTGACTTTCCAAGGTGACAATTAAACAATAACTCTACTGAGTCAAAGAGGAATGTGGAAGAAAAAAGAGAAGCAAAACTTAAATCTATCAACTGCCACAGAGTTTCTCTACAGTCTGTTATGATTATTAGGCTACACAAAAATGTTTTGACATTTTCTGGGATTATAATTTATTTATAACAGACGAGAACTGGGTAAACATATCAGCGTAAGTCATAATAGAACAAAGAGTCATGTTTCTCTCAAGAGTTGTAGAGGGAATTCAGTACCCAATAAATATTTAAGCAGACATAAATGGAAGAAAATCCTTCTAGGCCAGAGGGATTTCTACAGTATAACCCTGCATGCAGGGATATTTGCTTATGGTAGAAATGACCAGTTGCTGGCAGCGGTTAGTGAGGGTCTGTTTGGGTTGTTACTGATCTGTGCCCCCCCAGGTGTGACAGCAACATGTGACATCACTCTGTCTGCATGCTTCACCAGATTACAAACCCTCAGAGCTGGTTAGAGATATTTATCAGCAGTGGTTTTCAGTGGTTCAGGTTTCAAACAAGGTTAATAGTGGTGTCTGAGCCCGGGGAAATATGCTGCATTACTTCATGAAGTGAAATGTGAAAAATGAAACTCGCTAATGTGCTAATGCCACATTGCAGTGTTTAATTGACTGCTACGCAAAGACCTTCCACTGGATAAGGAGAACTTACATGCGCAACACTGCCCTCCTGTGTCAACAAATTATAATGACAGGTTCAAAGTTGTTTTCCTTTAGTTTAATTTTACCTGTTCACGTGGAAAACAGTGCAGGAGCTGACGGATATCATTGTTATAGAGAGTCTCCCACTTGCAACGTGCCCAGCTCACACAGTCTTCCCAGCTTGTTGGACGTTGTCCTCCAGCTTTCATGTCCACCAGGCTGCTCCGCACCCCCCCAAACACCTCCAAGGCCTCAGCGTGTCCATGGCCCAGAGTCCGCCCTACAAACCCTTCATCACTGAAAAAAGCAGTGTAGCAATTGCTTTTGATTTAATGACAGACATACAGTTTACAGTAGGTAATAACCACTGGCTGCACAAAAAAGACAAGACAAGACAAGTACTGTCTTAAGGTACTTTACAGAAAAAAAGCTCTGACTTTCTACTCTACTAGCAGTTGAACTTTTGGAACAACATTCATCTTGAAAGTGAAAATGGGGAATGTCCTCAATAAAAAAAATCTGTTTGGTTGCCCTTACATGTACTAAGCACAGAGAAGAATGACTAAACAGATCTTTGTAAATTAGGGTGTAGTGTTGCTGGTGACTCAGAGGGTATTCCTTTGACGCTTGGCTTAAGACTCATAGAAGGGGGAAGGAAATGTTTAGTAAGCTTGAGTGTGCTGGTCGATGTCTGGACAGTACTTGCGCCATACTCCTGTGCCAGCTCACAGTACACAGTATTGCGTTGTGGAAAAAGAAAAAAAGAAAAAAAAGATATGCCTCCTCTGCGTGCAGCTATACTCAAACAGGTCTGAACAGGAATTTTTAGAGTCATGCACAGAGCTGCCTGGGTGGAAAACACAACAAAACATGACTGGACCTTTCCATAACTTTATTACCATTTCATAAAACTTACTGGACTAAAACATGGAACTGACCTACCAGAAAGGTTTTCCTTTCTGACTGAACTACAAAGAGGCATTTCAGAGGAGAGAGTGGTAATTAGAGTATTCCTAAAGGCATAATACACGTTCATACTCCTAAACATCAGTGTAATGTGAGAGGCTTTAATGGATGTGTGGACTGGCAAGTACCATTCCTGCTCTAGTCATGATTTTTGCTTCTCTGCAAAGAACACAAGAAAGCGTGTAAGTACTTTACAATGAGTGGGATTACATCAAATCTCACCAAAACAAACAGAGAGATATCTCAAAACACGGCTGGATTAGGAGGGCTCCAAAGCTCAAAGCTCAGACGCAGATTGGGCCTCGAAGCTCGCATCTGTCACTGACATCTTGTTACAATATAATTAGGCCAATGCTTTATGGTTAGCTCAGTGTTTTCAGTCTACTACATTAAATATTACATGTACAGTATACCGTGTTTTACTGACAATATTATGTTTTTCTGCATCAATCTAAGCTATCTTTCTTAACCAGAAAGCCTTCTAATTAGTTGAGAGAATTTATCTATTATTGGGCTAAAACAGAGTGCAGCCAGAGTGCAGTTTATGTTATTTTTACTAGGGGTTCACTGCTAAAAGCCAACCACATGTTTTCCTGTTTATAAAACAAAATAATGAGCTTGGACCACTTCATTAGTTTTTGTAGGTTTGCTGGAATGCTTTGTAAGAGAGCTGAAAAAAAAACATTGTAAAATGTGCAACTGGTGGTCATTAGGTGCCAGCAGATTTACAGAATGCAGGTTTTTTTTTTTTTTTACATTTGTTGGAGGCAAGGCTTGTCACTTACCTCAGAAAAAGATTCACATTTTCAGGAATTTGTTTGAACAGCCCCTCAAACTGGTCTCTGGCCCACTGAAAAAATTGTAAAGAAAACCCTAATAAAATATATCTCAAATGTTTATCGGGTATACACAGAGTGATCAGAAAAACAGAAATCCCTACAGTATATATTTTAATGAGACTAATACAAGAGTCCTGTAATAAATTCATAATTTTTTAATAGTTTACACTGTTAGAGAGGTGCTGATTCAACTCCAAGATCATTTTTAAGGTTGTAGTTTGTGGTGTCACCACTTTGGGTTGCAATATATGGATTATATTAAAATATATTTCCAATGTTTTGCCCCCCTGAATATGTAAATGAGGCATAAAAATATAGCACCTTTCATTATAGTGCAAACACTGCACCATAAATTACTACAGAACTGAGTCTACCCAAAAAAGAACTAACTAGTAGTCTTGACAAAAACTTTTTAATTTTAAACATTTCAAGTACTTTAATATCATGCCCTCTTTTGTATTGCAATGCATGTTGTTTCTATTTTTCTGGCCATTCACTATAGTTTATGAAGCAAAATGAAGGAAAACAATCCATGTAACTCATTTTCTTTATGGCAAGGATGAACACAAAACTGGAGAACTTAGAGGTCCACATTGTACCTGCAGGGTGTGCTCAATGCGATGAGGGAAGTTCTTGAGAGTGCACAGTGGGAAGGCTTCATTAGAACTTGATTTGGCCGGTCCGTAAGAGGCTGTCAGGTGAGGCACCACCACCAGAGTATGACCTTTGCTTCCTAGAGTTCCCCCCTCCAGCAATGGCTTCTGGTGTTGAACACAGCGGCCATCAAGATAGGCCCCTAGGCAGCAAAGACAGTTGAAACGCTTACATTTTCTTAAACTTAAAAGCATTTGTACTCAAATATGTACTGAAAGTGCTCTTGTAAAGTCAGTAGTTGTGTAAGTGTAAGCAGTAAGTGGTGCAAACTGCACTGTGCTGGTGTTGTGCGTGCACAGTAGCGTCCTCACTGGCTTCCACATTATCCAGGGCTGCAGCCACTCCATCGAGACCCATGAAGAACTTGTAATCATACACTTGTTCACTGTCCGGGTCCAGACGATTCTGGTGAGCGGTGATGTTCATCTGTGGGTTCATCTTTTGCACTGCCTTCGCTGCAACTTCCGATTTTGGCTTCTATTCATGGAAAAGTGAGCAAATGAGAATGTGTGTCTCGAAGGTAATGTATGTGAGGAGCGATGTAGGTAAAATTTGGTACAAAATTATTATGCAGATTTGTTGTTGGATCTTTCTATGAAACTATTGCAAACATTCAGCAATTTGTTACATCTAACAAACACATCCTTGGTCATTAATACACATTCCTCTTAAGAATTTCAGACATTGGTGGTTGTTCACTCAGACACCAGAGATCTGTCTAATATACTCCTAAAATAAACTGCAAAACAAAACACTCACAAATGATGGAAGGTGGCAGCTCTGTGTAATCTGACACAAGCCACCTCAGACTGTCACAATACCTTCGCCCCCCATCCTGTCCCATTAGTAAAGCTCTCTGACCCCTTCCACTTAACCCGGTCGAACAAGAACCAGTGAGCTATGATGGCACGTGAGATTCCTCAACACCCAGAGGAGGTTGTGATATGCTGTACTGCATTTCCTCACCCTGATATCTTGATTCCTGAACAGAAACTGGCGGTTCAAGTTGGATCTCTCTATGAAGTCCATGTCTGTTAAGGTGATGTGCCCTTCTTCTCCAGCACCGAGCCCAATGAGGGCAAAATTCTTAAGAAGCTCGCAGCCGATAGCACCAGCTCCAACCTTGAAAAATGACAAGTGAGGGTGTGTTAGAGTAAATGTAGTTCATGCAAAGAATGTCACCAAGTTAAAGCTACATTTTATGGGTACAGTGTAGCAGAAAAGTATTCATCTATTGTTGCACATTACTTCTTTCACTTCCTAATTCTTTGTGTGACGTTTCTACAGTGTTAGATGGAACACATGGGTGCACTCTCTCTCAAACACACTCTCCCAGCAAACAATTGTATAACACATTTAAAGGAAACAGAGTAAGGGCTTGGCACTTTTGAACGGCCCCAAGTGGTCAACACTGGCAGGAAATGTCGCCTGAATCACAGCCGTTTCCTGCATGTGCCATCATTAACACCAAACAAGAACAAAGCAAAACACAGATGGAGCTTCTGCTTTCTAGTGCGCGGTGTGCCCCCTGCTGGGCAAATATCAAACCTGCCCTCACCAAGAAATACTTCTGGTTCCAAAGTTTCTCCTGGAACGTTGAGCCGAACACAACAATCTGTCCATCGTACCTCGTACCATTCTGTCAGAGAGGAAAACACCAATGTTTAATTTACATACATCCAAAAATGGTTTCCATCGTCCATCCTGGTTGATATACATGAGATGTTTAAATTAAGAAATCTGTTAACATACGGCTAAAAAGGAGCAATCTGCCAGTTGGTCCTCCTCTTCAGGGAGGCACTCCAGTGCATCAAAATATAGCCACTGCTGAAGAGGCGTAAATTTCCTGCTACATGCCTGCAACAATAGAAAGTGCACAGAGCAAAATACAGTCAGCTACGTATATGCACCGCTGGCAGTAAGTGTTAATTTATGCACATTAAATATATAGATAGAAATATAGAAAGCTTCAACAGCAGTGTTAATATTCTTGACCTCTGACCTCACCTTAATCACTTCCTGAGCGGCCAGGCCTCCGATGAAAGCATTGAGAGGAGCCAAGTCACCCTGAGCTGTGTAGGACAGGATTCGCACCGCAGCCTCATCCAGCTCTTCCAGCTGTGCGACCGAATTCAGCTTTCTCACTGTGTCAAGCAGGGCATCTGCATCTGACTGTACAGGATCAACCACCAACAACAAACGAGTGAAGACAATCCTGTAAACTGCTTTAACGATCACATTAACACCAGTGTCTGTTTTACATTTTAAAAAGAATACTGTCTATAATATCCTGTAGACTCCACTGACCTGACACCGAGGACGAGGGAGTCGCTGCTCTTTCTTCACAAAGCTATGGAGGGCTTGGAAGGCCAAGTGCAAGGTCTTATGCCTCGATGTTTTTCCATAATCGTTCATTTTCAGCAGCTCATAGTCCAGTAGAGCCTCACTGATTGGTTTCTGCAATTAATGTTGTAATTATTTTATCAATAGTAATAATAAATAATAAAAATAAATATTACAAATCAAGACAGTGAAAACAAAATGTTGATACTTACAAAACTGAACACTGAGGACTGTTTAACCTCAGTCACTACACCACCATGTTCATACTCAGAGAAGTTTGAGGTGTCGCCAATACTGAAAGAATACTGGCCTGGAGGTAGAGTTGAGAAATTACATACAGATAGTGAGATACATAATCATTCTTATTACAGCTATAAAATTGAAAGGTTGAAAACGCCGAGCACTATATTAAAGGCTTGAGAGGGGCTCATGACTACACTGTGTGTTGTGATTCATGGCAAAATAATACTAACCGCGGACTTTGATCTCCACAGGGGCGATGTTGTTGAGCTCCGTCATGCCTTGGACTTCAGAGAAGGAGACATGACAGCCATCGGAAAATCCGTGCTTCCTGTCATCTGTGCAGATCACGACTCCAGGATTCCCCTAAAATATAGACCATCTTCAAATGTGAAAGAAATATTCTAGAAATAATGTTCAGGTTCTAAAATTTAATCAGAAAGATCAGAGAGGCCTTCTGTGGAGTTTTCATGTATTTCCTCTGCAGGTTAGCTGAACTGGCTCTAAACTGGCTCTACAACTCTAAATTGCCTGTAGGTGTGAACGTTTCCCAACACAAGTGGGATACACAAGTTTTAAAAATGGATGAGTGCATGAATGACTGCATGTATGTATAATATGCCAGTAACATATAGAAGGCATTACCTTAGAGATACTTTGAATCATTGCAGATGCAGGCACCTCCCCATCAGTGTCCAGGACCTCAAACGTATCCCCAAAGTCACAGAACAGCTGACTGCAAATGAATCACAAGGATTTAAATTCTGTTTTCCACTCACTATTAAGTACATCCAATCATTTGTTGACCGTTTGTCTTGCCTACTTACCCACAGAGTCCTTTGGTGTCTGCTACAATGAACTTGATTCCTTGCGAGTGGCAGAACTCACCAAAACGCTTCTGATCGTCCAGTGAGGAGTCAGTGAGGACCACCACCTGAAACATTAAAGTCCCCCTCCACTCAAAAATGTGTTCTGCTTATTGTTTCTTCACTTCTGTGTTTGAGCTTCACTGTGCAGAATGACGCATGTGCAGAGTTTGACACTAGAGGGCTGTTTGCTGAAAACTATTTGTACAGATTCGGGAACTTGGTAATTGAACTTTTTTTGTGTAAAAAAAAAACACCCAGACACAAATTATTAGTCAACTCAGAGTAGTCTTGAAGAAGAGAGTCCATTGTTGCTAACCTGTGATTGGTGCACAGTTATACATGACATCACCTTTTTCCTAGACCTGCCCATTTCACACACAAACAAAACAAGTATGCAGAAATCTGGCATGTGAAATAAACCAAACCTGTTCCTCTAGGATTCCATCGCTCATAGTAAGAAGCTAATTAAGAAAATATGTTTTTCAGTAGAGATCAACATGAAACCTTTAGGCACCATCATCTATTATTATGAGGTTGTACCTGAAATTGTAGAAGCAGGTTCTCGTCCAGCGGTCTCGTGTTGGCAGACACACGCACATGTGGGTTTAAGGCAGACAGCTGTGGTAGGGAACACGTGGCTCGGTTCTGACCACGATCGGACTCCTTTAGGAAAAACTGGTGGGAAAATGAAATCACAGGTTGACAGCCTGGTAATAAGGAATCCAGCCTAGAAGTAACAAATGCCTGGACTAGTTTTTCTGCATCTTTTTGAGACAGGATGTGTCTGATTTTTACAATATTACATAGATGAAAAAAGGCAGTCTTTGAAATTTGTTTTATGTGGGAGTTGAAGGACATATCCTGATCAAAGGTAACTTCCTGATTCCTTATGGTGGTGCTGGAGGCCGGGGTAATGTCATACAGAGTAGCTATATCATTCTATAACAGTACAGCACCTGTAACTTCCTGTTGCCAGTAGATGGCGCTATGACTATGACTCAATATTGACCTGTAGATGTATACAGGCCTGGGACTCTTATCAAGCATGAGAAATTTAGGGCAGATTGGACAATGTGCATTCGAGTTACAACAAATTCCTGTTACATGGCGAAACATGCAAATTGTCTGACACACCATGAGTCCATTCCATGAAAACTCAAAAGCTTCGCAGTTAAGCATTGCAAATATATAAAATTGATCTGTACTAACTAATGCAGCCTAATCTGGCCATAGTTTAAGTAAACTGGCAACTCTGTGTATTTTCATTTTTGATCAGTTGGTAAGTGCACAAAAAATCTTTTTGATCTATAATTTCTTTGGTAATTAAAAAAATACTGGCATTACTTTTTAAGATGTTGGAAATTTCAACTGATTTCACACTAGAAACCTCACTTTGTGGTGTGAAGTGCAGCCTCACAGAGCTGCCTAGCTGTAGACCCTAACCCAGCCTTTCTTGTTGAACTAATAATCATTTTTTCATAATTTAATATTAGTTTTGATGTCAATTTTTTTAATCTCTTTTTTAATTTTTTAAGCTTCTTTGCTTTCCAGCACATGCACACACATCCATGTATTACTCAAGCATGTCTCATTGAAATTACCTCCCCATGACTGTAATAGGAGAAGTAAGATCAATGGATGCAACATCTTGGCAGTCTGAAAATTGAAAAGAAAGATTTGTACTTATTAAGATTTTACAAATCAAAGATACAGTACGTCTTCACTTAGTGGAAAATGATGTTTCTCTAGATTTCTTTCTTTCTGTCTGAGTCTCTCAGAGCTTTGCAGAACGTGTTTTCAGGTGTGACTTTCTGTCTGACTAAACCAAAGAGGAAACGAGAGCTTGTTTGCGCAGAAATAGTCCCCTGGTGGATTTCTGGTAATTACGTGACAATAGATGCATGTTTGAATGTGCGTGGAATGTCACGTATTCAGTTTTCAGAGTGAGGCTCCACAGCTTCTCTCCACCAACCAGAAAACGAACATAGAGTTCCGAAAGTCCATGTCTAAAATATAATGGAAGAGTAACTTGTGTTGTATACATTTTCTATTATTTTGGACCTGTTTTGTTGTTCTCTATTTTAGGAATTTCATATTGAAAAAGCTGCAAATGTGACGGGTACCCACTTGATTTTGTCTAACTCAGACTATTGAACCTTCATTTTAGCCTAAATTGAATTTCCTGTTGGACTTCCTGTTGGGATTAGGTTATGGCTCCAAGAGCCTTTTTTGTAAGGTTGCAGATGTTACATCTGCCTACCAAATTTCGTGTATCTATGTAAAATTTAAAGGTTTGGGCTTTGACTTTGAAAATTGTTAGGGAGCGCTATCGAGCCAATTTGCCATAATCATATCAGGTAACAATTTACACTTCTGATGCAAAGTTTTATGAGTTTTCAAACACCCCTAGCACCTCAAAAATGTGTGAATGCATAAAATGTCTGTCTGTATGTATGTCCTTTGCATATCTCGAGAACCGTTCATCTGATCTATTTCACACTTGGCGGGTGTATTGTTGGGGACACAAGGGAGTGCAATTTGGACACGCGACACGTTCAATATTAATAAACTTGGAATAAACAAGCATTCAGTCGCTCCGCTCTGCAGCAGCAGGCCGGGGCTTCTGGGCTCTGCTACTGCATGTCATGATCAGAGCTGTACAACCCTGCCATGAGAGAGATGAGGGGACGACAGCTCTCTTTGCTTGATAACGTTAAAAGTTAGGCTTTGTTGTGGGTTTCCCAAAAAAGACAAGAGAAAAAGAGAGAGAGAGGGCGAGCGAGCTGAGAGCACGAGCGAGCGACAGAGAGACAGGCTGGAAAGCTTTCTCTAAGTGAGAGAAAGCCTGTGAATGACACAAATACAACGTTATATTTCACGGCGATTACGTTCTAAAGCACAAATAAACAACCACAAACACTCAACAGGTGATTTACTGTGGAGACAGATGCTCTTTTGGCATGCAACACATTTTATATTAATAAACTTTGAACAAACAAGTGAACAGCGAGCCGCTCAGCTCCGTGTCTGAGTGCAGCGGGGGCTGTTTGATATAAACACCATCACATCAAAACGGGGCAGGGCTTCCCACTCAGTTAAACTACCTGAGAAAAAAGAACGAGCATACACAGGAGAAAAAAACAGAGGCAGAGGCAGTAAAAGTAGCCAATAGCAGCGCAGACACATTTGATCAACCGATGGAAAGTCGTAAACCACTTCTATGGTTCCACCTCAGTTCTCAGTGGTGAAGTTTCTGCCTGGATTAAAAACATTTAATTTATTAAATCCTTATCATTTTAATTGATACGTTTGTCAATTGATAAATATATATGCGGTTCTTGAGAAATAATAAGCACACTTTTGTGCTTGTGCCCTAATGAACAGTAAACATATACTGCAAACTCTCAATGAACAAATTCTCATATACAACATAAATAAACAACATAAATAAATATTACATGTCCAAAAGGAGTAGGAAGAAGTATAAACCGACCCCTAGTCTCCATAACTCCATAACGAACACAATGTTTTTTTACATTAAACTTCCCTAATAAATTATAAACCCTCTCTGTCTAAGAACATTTTTTTGTATGTTACCTGGAAGTAAATGTTTCTTGCTTTATACATTATTTGTGCCGTCTTAAATTCTACAAGATCCATGAACTTCAAAGCATGTGACCTTAAAAACAGCTTGTTAGTGTGTTATGATGTATTGTTCACTATACTTATGGCTCTTTTTGTAGTATGCATAATGACTGTAAGTTGCTTTACAGTAGATACAGTAAGATATGATAGTGAAACTATCATGAAACTATACATGTTCGAACTTGCCATGATTCAGAGCACCTCTTCAATCTTTTGTCAACAGCTGTTTCCAAAGTCAAGAATGAGCCGTAAAAATCAAAATTACAAGTTGTTTGATAGAATGTTTTATATAATTGTGGTCTAAGCAATAGCAGCTATTTATAGTTTATCTTTATCTGAGCTTGACTGCACAGGGATAGGAGAGTACTTAATAGTGAAAGTATACTGCCTTCCTGTAAAAAGCCATTTACAATTACCAACAAATATGATGCTACACACCCGTCTTCTTTTTCACATGTAAAACCAAAGTTATTAACCTTTATGAATGCTCGATGTACATTTTACACTTTTATATTATTACAGACAATTATATAATTGCTAATGTCACTTTAACAGGATTATTATATTATTTCCATAATTGGCAGCCCTTGCTTTAACAGGGAGTCTTAAATCAGTCTGTCAGTTACATCTCACACAGTATATCTCCTAAAATATTTATTTATGTATTTATTCATTTATTTATTTATTTACAGATGAGTACCACGGGATTAGATGAGTACCTGGGAGGACAGGTCAGTCCAATCTGTCTGGCCTTCATCCTGGACAGTGACAGACTTCACTCCGGACAGGATCACATTTTTAGCGATTTCTACTCCAAGACCACGCATCCCTGCAATGAGGACGTTGGCAGTGGCCATCCGGTGCATGGCCTCATGACCCAAAACATACCTGTACAGATAAAAGGACGAGTACGTTTGTGGGCCAGCGGTCTATACAGTCCATTTTTTTAAATCTTTAACTTGTTGATTTTACTTACAGCTGTCGAGAGTAGAATCCTTCATCGATGTTACCTATTTCTGACATGTTGCACCTGCAGCTTTTTTAGTAACTGTCTCCAATTTGAGGTAATCAGTTTGAACTCAGGGATCGGAATGCACCAACCGAGCAGACCGAACCAGAAACAGAAAGTATGCCGGCTGATCACATACGATGAGAACTTTTATTCATTTCACTTTCGTTTCAAAAGAATCTTTGAGTTTTGTCATCGTGCCAATAAATATTTTCTGATGTGGCCACTAGAGGGCGACTAAGAGCCGCTTATCTTGTGACCACAGTTTCCACTGCGCCTTTGGAAATCTACATGGTTAAAGATCCCCTCCAGACATGTTTTGAGGCATATACAAATACTTAACTTTGAATGATAATGTGCGTCAAATGTGTTTTTTTCCACAAAAAAGGACAATGTGAAAACAGCCTGTCTAGTGTCAAACTCTGCACATACATCATTCTGCACAGTGAAAGTCAAATGTCCAACCGAAGATGAAGAAAAACCCTTTTTTGAGTGGAGGAGGACTATATAACATATATTTTTGACTGCAGGTTAAACTGGGGGATTAGGGCGGGAAACCTCAAAATAATAATATTATTAATAATTATACATTCTTGCATTATTGTAAGTGTCTGTTGGCCTAAATTAAATTAAATGACACTGACACTGAAGTTAAATGAATCAGATAACCCCTGAGGATAAACCGCCCAAACTTTGTTATTACTAAACATGTCTGAGCTTCTCTGTGCAGAGTGATGTTTGTGCAGGGTTTGATACGAGAAGGCTGTTTTTTTCAAATCCATCCCCTGAAAAAAGCAGTTTTCCTGCTCTCACCTTAAATCTGAGTTTAAGATGTGTCCGTACAAGCACGATTTTGTGACATCACAACTTGCATCACAAAGTGTAATGTGGAAACTTGAAACCTCCAGCGCACTTAAAGTACATTGAGACATAGGAGATGTCTTGTGTCCAGTTCTCAGTGAGAAGAAATAATTGTGCTTTTATGAAATGTTTAACTAGTAAACTGAACTTTATTTGTGGAGAAAAAAAAATCATATCAGACACACATTATTATTCATAGTAGAGTGTTTTTATAAGCCTAAAAACATGTCTGGAGGAGATCTTTTCCATGATGACAATAACAATGATACACCCTAGTATTGCTTAATGTTTTTGTCATTCATTTCAACAATCTCAGTCTGGTGTTGAGACAAAGAAAGTGCGGCCTGATTTCAAGTGATCTGAAATGATTCATCATTACGTTTCAGATGACAGAAGATGACATACCACTATACTCATTAATGAGAAGAGGAACAGAAAAAAAGAACCTAAAATCAGTTCCAATAACTGATATTATTGCTTTACACCATAATGAAGACGACATTTTTGAGTGAGAGAATTTTAGAACAAGTTGTAATTGTAATCTTATAGTCAGTGTGTGATTTTCCAAATATTGGTCACAACACTTTTGGGAAATAACCATTTTATGGCAGTTTATTTCAAAAACCTGCCCTGGGAATTTGATCTCAGACATTCATGTATCTCTGGAGATGTCCCTGCTCAATAACAACACAAAATATTCCTTGTATGGACAAAATCCAAAATAAGTTGCATGGCCCAGCGTCCTGAACTCTTTGAGCTTTCATATGTCTCAAGTAGTCTGTGAGTTAGACAGGGACGAATGCAAATTTGAGTTCTGGATGTGATGTTCTGAACACTGTTGTTTTTGAAAGTTTGTTTGATTAATCTATGACGTCACTCGAGCGAGTCCTTGTCGAGCTCCAATCAAAACAACCTTGTTGGTTTCATGTAACTTTTTGCATCAGTACTTCTACAGTTCTTACATACAAACGCTCTATTACAGTAAGACTAATGATAATGGATCTTTGTGACACCTGTGGTGTAGAATGACGCTCTGAAGTGCATTTTCCTTTGGAACAATATGGTAACAGAGCTTTCAAAACGGCTGAACTTTGGATTCAGTGGTAGATGTTTAACTTTTGGATCTGCTTTATTGTGTCAGTGATAACATTTCTATTAGGACATTGTATGATGATGACATCATGCAATGTCCTTCAGGGAATGTTACTGACTGAATAGCCAAATTTTATATAGCCTAAGATTGGGTTATAGTTGTTTAAGAAACCAATAGCAGATGGAACAAAGGACAGTCTGTATTTATTAGTGCTACCTTTGGGGAGACTGAACCTCCGCCGTGATGGAAACATCTGGAACTCAAAATATTAAGGATGTTGAGGATCCAAAACAATAGTCTGTGCCTCTGAGATGACCATCACTTCCTACAGGTGCTGAAGGTCATTAAGAGTAGCTCCAGTAATCTTACGGCGCAGCTTGATCATTTTTTCCACTTTGTTCCTATTTTTAAGACCAAGACTGCCAAACCAGAAAATCATCAGAAAAAGAAAGAACAGACTCAATAAAACATTCTCCTCAGTGTCATGTCCAAATTGAAAATTTGCAACTTCCTTAAAAAGAACAACCGTTGATTTGCCTTTTTACATATATAAATTTAAACTTCTGGTCTAGGACAGTGGCCAAATACTCACTCTTAATCACACACGGTGCAGGGGTATTTCTTTGGTCTTAGCCACATTTATTTGGAGGAAAGACTGGTCACACCAACTAACAAATTCATCAAAGACTGGACCATGGTCTTGCTCCATACCCTGCAGAAGACTCACAATCACAGAGTCATCGGCATACTTAGGGACCAATCTTGATACATGATTGCTCATTTGTATAAAAAAATGAATAAAAGTGGTGAACGCACACAGCCCTGAGGGGATCCAGTGGGGGATGAGAGTTTACTGGACAGGGTTTCATTAATCCAGACCCTCTGAGATCTGTTCATCAAGAAGTCAGTAAGCCAACATACTGTACAAAAAAATATTTAAATTAGATAAGAGCCTGTGTACAATGATGTGGCTGAATACAATTAAAAGAGGAAGTCAACGAAAAGCAAACGGTTCTTATTTCCCTCCAGAAGCCTCAGTGCAAGATTTACCAGAGTAGCTGTAGCGTCCTCCACTGCCCTCTTTGCCCTGAAGGCAAACTGTAAGGGGCCCAACATGTAATCCACTGTGTGTAAAATTTCAGATTTGACAATATGTTTAAATGTTTTCATAACAAGGGACGTAAGGGCCACAGGGCAATAATCATTCAGTCCCTCGCGAACCTTTGCCACTAGCACCACAATAGATTCCTTCCATGTGTGAGAAACTTTCTGTTGTTCCATGAAAGGAAGGAAAACAAATGAAAAAATACCACAGCTGCCAGACACAACAATTCAATAATGTCCCCCCTATGGCATCAGGACCAGGGCTTTTACACACAACCACCTCATCAATTTTAATCTTACAGCCTGTAGGCTTTTAAATTAGAAAGCTCATCATTGAAATCATAAATATTAAAATATTAGAATTTGTATAACTCGTCTGCCAATTCAGATTTATGAATGTTTGATACGTCGCTGTGTTTTATTATCCCACTTCTGACAGTTTATATTTTTGTGTAACTTGATGCCACTTTATTCCCCTCTGTTTTATGATCTCTGTCTGTTTTTCTTTTTGGTTTTAATTGTTGTTTTTCTTCTTCTTTGTGTAGAGCACTTTGTAACTGTTAGGAAAAGTGCTATATAAATAAAGTTTATTATTATTATAACTTTAAAACGAGGTGGTCTGACCGGATACATTCCTTTCATAGCGTCCTAGCAGGAGAAATATCTGAAGAGAAACTTCTTTCCTCATCTGAAAGCAACGCATTTTTGGCAAAAAGCCTACAGGCGGAGATAAGACATGACCGTTTAAACTGCTGAGAACTTTTTTTCCGCTAAATTTGGCGCAATGACGCCTGAGTGGAAAAGAATTGTAGTTTGGGGGAGATAATATGTCTCTAGAGGGAGGAAGAGGATATTTTTGCGGTCAGATTTCGCAACTATTTTATGCTTCCTTGTTGAGGGCGCGGCTTTACATGACAGCACTCCCCCTTCGGGATTATCGGATTCAAGCTGGTTTGAATGACGTAGGCATTTCCGGTCCTCAACTGTCAAAATAAATCTCTTATGCACCTTTTTCTGAAATAACCAAACAGGTTATTTTGTTGAATGTGGAAGAGGTGGTGTTGCAATTGGTGTGATTAAAAAATATATATTTTTTAGCTCTATTCTGCTGGTGCAACATGCATTTGCACAATGCACAAATTACAGAGGCCCCAAGTTTTCCCCAAGTATTGTATTTTGTAGATAGGACAGCTTCTGAATGTGATTTCCTTTTTTTATTTTGATTTATTAAGCTTTTTAAATATTTATTTTCTTTTGTACTGTTGAATCATGTCGGTTTCTCCTCTTTAAATAAATATAGTCTTCTTGTTTCTTTCCTATCCAAATACACATAAGCAAAGTCAGATTTGATGATGCATCAAATTCTTGCTTAAAGCATCAAAATTGAATCGAATGAGGGTTTAATCAGGGCTGCTTCTGAACATTTTGGTGCCCTTGGCCAGCTCTCCATGAGGGGACTGTTCTCTTTATTGCCAGATAATTCTAATAATATATTTTAGTTCAATTAAACTTCATTCAACTTCACTTATATTCTGGTCTGTGTCGTGTCATCAACATAGTCTGTCAGATAATATAATACCTTTACATGCACACACGTCCCTGTTATAACTTTTCCTGGTTTCTGATGATTTCCGCAGGTGCATCAGCTCTGTCATTTCTGTCCTGAAGTGCAGGTATTATCAGTATCCAATGTTTATTTTGATTCTATTTAAATTGCACAGTGCACACTTAGCTTTGAAATTAGCAAAACAACTTGGATGTTTAACAGCTTAATCCGTTGGTTCTCAAAGTGGGGTCCAGGGGTCCTTGAGGGGGTTCTAACCCCCCCAGTAAAAAGGGGAATCATTTATTTTCACTATAATTCCATCCATAAGTAACACAATGACAGAATGTATGACTATTTTGACACTTTCTGTAATAAAACATCTAAAAGCAAAAATCTTATCAAACGGGGGTCTGTGGTCTAATTTGTGTCAGTTTGTCATGTTTTGACATGAAAGAGTTAAAGAGCCACAGGTTTAACAGCTCTGCTTTATCATTGCACTCCCACCATGAGAGCTCGTCATCGCGTGTTTTAATGTCGAACGTGAGTGTTACATCCTGTTGTCGTCCACTGACTGCAGCTTACCTCACTGGCTTCATGTAGTGGAGCGTCAGTGTTAAATCAGTGTCAGACTGGTATTCCTCCGATGTCAGTGGAGTGCGCTTCTGCAGGTCAGGGAGTGGAGCGGCACCAAAACGGGACATTTAACTGGCAAAGAATCCAGATTTTGAGACTGTTGAACAAGCGATAACAGCATCCCCGTTTTCAAAGCTAGGTAAGATTGTTTAACATGTTTTTTTATTATTATTTTTTTTTTTATGAAGAGATGGTGTCTAGATGGGAAGCTGTTGGTCTAACTTTATGAATGACCGAACATGTACTCACGCTTAGTTGCAGAGGAGGTAATTTAAGATGCTTTTGTTAACAAATAATCCTAATTACAGTCATCCTGACTTTAATGATCTCGACTTGCAGAACTACATTTCTCAGTTTTGAAAATTTTGAAGTAGTTGGGTATTAAAAGTGGGAATACATGATAATTACTGGACCATTTGCATATATTAACTAATTAAGGAATTTTTACATTTTTGACAAAATTAGGCTTAATTGTAGTTATTACTCTGTTTATTTTGTGTATGGTTCTGGTGGGCTGAACATTTCCATAGTTGCACCACATGTTACAGCAAGTCATGTCTTGCCCACAAATTTTTACCTTGACTCACTTATTATTTTTCCACTGGCTTTATATCTCAATAAGTTTCACAACTACTCCATATCCGTGCATCTCAAGTTTTATTTATCTCAAACTGTAAGGTTAAAAATATCAGGAACTGCTAAATCACAAGGCTCTGGAAGAAAACAGGTAGCTGATAAGTTTTCTTCTTCCCTCAGTTCCTCATGCTGGATTTCTCACTTTAAACAAGCTTGAATGTTTACAATGTCCACATACTTTTGAAAAGCAATGAATCTCTTATAACTTTGTCAGTACAATCTCAACATTCCTTCTCTGTCTCCCCTCACAGAGGTCCCGCTGGTTCTCCAGAATGTTCTCACCGAGAAAAATATCTTATAGGTAGCGCATGACCACGGTGGACTGTGACGTTGAGATGGTCACGTGGGCCGCCTTGCTGACAGTATGCATATGGATACAAACACAAACTGCTTCAGGACAGCTCACATGTCCGACTACTCCTCGCAGCGTAGTGGATTTCACAGTAAAATACTCCTTCCCCCATTTCCAAACAGGAAAACCTGTACAGAACATAGAAGTGAATTTGGATGAGCAAGAGGTGTATGTTGCATCACAGAATGTGATAGAGGCTGTCGACGACACCCTGAAAAAAATATGGGAGGTGAAAACTGGACCTGTTGGCAGTCCAGACTGTGAAACCTGTCAGCTGTGTGGCATAGAAACAGATCCTGGGGATCCAGTTGACACCAACAATGAGGTTTTGCTTTTGGATCCCGCTGGAGTTCTCTTACCCTACCTGTACATTTGTGGGAGCACTCAGCATGGGATCTGTTACTTCATTGACGTTAGCTCTCCACAGCTTACGCCTCAGTGTTTATACAAAAAAGAAGAAAACTCTCCATCTAAGTGTCCTGACTGTCTGGCCAGCCCTCTTGGCACCAAAGTTACCATTGTTGAACAGGGAGCCACATCGCTGTTCTTTGTTGCAGCCTCTGTTAATGAGAAAGTGGCAGGGAGGTATCCAAGGCGGTCAATATCAGTGTTGAGGCCGCTTTCGACTGACGATGGTTTTCATATGGTCACGAATGGCCTGACAGTGCTCCCGGGTCTCCGGGACTCTTACAATATTGATTACATCTACAGCTTCTCCACTAAGGAGTATGTCTACTTTCTGTCCCTGCAGAGGGAAAATCCCTCAAATAGCAACTCAACTTTTCAGACACGTCTGGGACGACTGCCGATATTAATTCCCGAGATGTGGATGTACAGAGAGGTGGTCCTGGAGTGCCGGTTTGAACCAAAGCGCAGAAGGAGAAGGAGGGACGGTTTCAGGGACATTGTGTATAACGGGCTACAGGCAGCCCACTTTGGGCGAGCAGGGAAGGACTTGGCTAACGAGCTGAGAGTGGCCGAGACAGAAGACATCCTGTATGGGGCGTTTGCAGAGGTGAATGAGCAAGGTAAACCTCAAAGGAACTCAGCCCTGTGCGCCTTCCCTTTGACTAAAGTAGACCATGCGATTGATAAAGGCGCCGAGGCGTGCTGCAAGTCAGGTCCAGAGCAACTCTCCAGAGGACTCTGTCACTTCCAGCCATGCGAGAGCTGCCCACATGAAGTGAGTAACTCTGTTTTTTTTAGATCAGACAAGGACACAGGGTACAAAGGTTGCCCTGTGCCCAGACAGGAAGTGACCTATCCAGACAAACAGTGTGTAATTATAAAGTCACCTGAGATTGTAACAGTACAGTTTATCATTATACTGATATTGGTTAGCACTACATTCTGTATATACAGTAATTCTGGACTAATAAAATATTTTATGAAGGTGTGTAGAGAGAGAGTAGGGCCAGATGAGAGAACTGGGAGCGGTGGATGAGTCAGTAGTGTGACCTGCACATTGCCACACCATTTCTCTGCTCTGTTAAGTTTCTTTCTGAGTGAAAGTGTGGCTGATGTTTACAGTACAGACGCCTGATATGAAATACTGTTTCATCAGATATGTATTTTAAGACAGATTATTTATTAATTTATAATAACACCAAATAATTTCTAATTATTTAGTCACTGCGCTTACATGAAATCTTTCAACTGCTGTGATTTTCATTTTTTAAAAATGTATTCTGGTCAGAGCCCTGAATTGATATGCCACCAGAGGAGAAATGTAAATAGAAGGTAAAGGCAGCTTGGTGGGTTATAAATCCAAGAACAACATGCAAAGTTTATTTTTAAAAAGACCTTCAAGGAATAGAGCATTTTGCTTTGGTTCCCAACAAAACAATAAAGGTGTGGTCTTTTCCTTTTATAGAGTTGAAAGTGTCCTTTGAGCCATGTGTATACCTACAGGAATGTGTGCCAACAAACGCAAGTTATAAATCCTGCTGATAAAAAGGTGGAATTTGAAGGGGAGGGGTGGTGTTTGACTGTGCCTGGCTTACACACATTTTATTTGCAGGAAATAGGAAGAATATCGAAGAAGCGAGGGGCAGGGAGAAATAATACCAGTCTTAATGTTGTCTTAAAACTGTTAGTATCAAGTACTCCCTGAGTTCAATAGTATGTTTTGTGTTTTACTTGTATACATTATGTATTCAGGCTTAAAATGCCAAAGTACAAAGTGAAAAACAAATGACCTGAATTCAAATAGTGGGAAACGAACAGGGGCATGCTGGGGCAGGTTAGCTAAATTGCTTTGCAGTGGAATGTTTACCATTAGTTTAACATATCCTCTCCTTTTTGTATTATTACTTTGTATTAATACATTTTATTATATAACTACTGTGACTCACACTCTGCCAACCATCCACACCCATCTCTTATCCACTGCTTCACGTATGTGTGCATATACGGAAAATCCAGTTTTAGTAGTGGACAATCTGCAGTGAGAAACAGTCACCAAGTCAACATATGGAGCCAGAGTCACTGCTGTTTTATGACCTTGTTCCTCTCATATCTTGTTACTGTGACTGGAGGCAAGGCTAGAGCACTTCCTCTCTAGATGGATAAATTAGGATACTCTCTGCTTCTACCCCTCTTCCTCTCATGCACTCAAGTCTTAATGTGTTCCTAGAAGAAGACTGATGCTGGCATACCCATTCCTAATTATGTACAAACACTTCTTTATGTGTCTCCCCTGCTTGTACAGAGCTCTGAGGGCAACGACACATGCAGTGCTCATCCAACTCTAGTGTCAAAGCCGTATTACAGACTAGACCTCTTCAACAGGCAGATGAAAGATGTCCTGTTCACCGCTGTCCTGGTCACCACGATCGGGAATCACACGCTGGGCCACTTTGGTACCTCTGATGGCAGGATACTGCAGGTAGCAAGATGCCTGGGGATAAAATATTAAAGAAAGTTGTGACTTAGAATATATAGAGTTGTTATGTTGTGTGTTAATTTAATAAACTGAACATTTGTACATTTTTATCCTGTCAGCTAGAAGCAAGTGTACATAAGGACTCCAAAAACATTAATATCCATGTGACATAACTTCTCTTTAGGTCATTCTGACGACGTACAGGCCTATTGTTTTTGCCAACTATTCTCTTGGAGAGACCCAAGTATCCAGGACAGCAGCTGTGTTCTCAGAGGATTCACTTCTTTTTGTAGTTGGAAATAAGGTACATATTGTGTAATATCCACTGCAACTTATCTTTTAGCTTGTTTGTTTTTTTTCCACCCCAGCTCCTTTTGACTCTTTTTTTTTTAACCTTTTACTTCATCCTTGTCTTCCTCTCTCCCTGATCAAGATGTTCAGGGTGCCATCTGTAGGACCGGGGTGTGCACATTTTATAACATGTTCCAACTGTTTGATGGCTCCACGCTTCATGAACTGTGGCTGGTGTTCGGGAATCTGCTCGAGGCAACATGAGTGTACCACGCAGTGGAACAAAGATTCTTGCGCACCTGTCATAACAGAGGTAGATCTGCTGCTGGGTGTAACTGATGCCAGTCCGTGAAGTTGAAACACCTTTAATCACTGATTGTACTGAGACACTGATTGCTATTCTGGATGTGCATCCTTTTCTCTGCAGTTTTTCCCCAAAACGGCACCTGCTGGCAGTGAAACGGAGCTGACGCTGTGCGGTTGGGAGTTTCAGTCACCTCTGCGACCAGCCATCATCAGCGGAAAAACCCACATCATCACAGTGGGCTCGGGGACTGTGTGCACTGTCCTGCCTGAAAAGAGCAATAGTCAAGTGTGAGTAGCGCACATGCAAAATATACACCATGCCGCACACAGTTCAGCATTTATGTTGAGAGTCCTGGACACTGCTGGCCACAAGCTATCAAATGAAGTGTAGCGCTGGGGTGATATATTGATTTTTTAATTTATGATGCAGAAACGTTGCTCTCACACTATTATTGGGATTGAGGCAACAACTGACAGGCGCATCCAGTCCTCCTCTGGGCAAATCAGTCAATCTAACAAATATCACTTTTTCTGTCGTATAATTGCAGCATCATCCTTGAGCAAGTTAACTGAATTTGATAACTTCCACAACACAGTGATTAAATGTATAATTTGCCATATTTGATTTCAACAGTATCTGAAATATCACAAACTGACAGACAGATTTGAAGACACTAGAAATTTAAATATTGATGTTAAATTGGGGGCATCAGGATGGTGGAATTGTTGCTGTCTTGTGAAAACCATGTAGCTCCAACCACATATCTTTCTTTCTCCAAACGCTAACATTTCATGAGTTAAGAAAAACAGCAGTTTTCATATTTGTGACAATGTGTTTTTCAGAGTCCAGTCAGGTTTTTAATGGTTTATGAAACTTAAGAGGGAAGAGAACTTTCTCAGAGCATAAGGAACATTTAATCCTTCAATTCATCTTAAAAAAAAACGAATCAAAATACAGTATTTACAGATGTCATTGTATTATTGTATCAAGTATTGAAAAACAAAACCTTGAGAGGAGTATTAAGCATTGGACTCACACAATAGTTGTAGCCTTCTCTTGTATATGGTTGAAACATTCTTTGTGTAAATGTTTTTGTTAAGTAGCCTCATTTTTATTGTTCATTTCGGTCAAGCTGCTGGCTCACTGGAATATTTCCAGCTACAGAATTCTTAGACACATCATCCCTTGTATCATTAATACAGGCTAGTTTGCAAGATTCAGGAAAAAAGACCAAACCAGAACCTCACGATCACTCTGGAAGTGCTCGAGGGGGACGTGGAGGGCCGCTACTCAATTGAAGGCACAGAGCGGGTGCACGGCTTCTCTTTTGTGGTGAGAATGATGAACTTTTATACAATTGAAACCGATTGGAAATTATGTATCAACACACATTTATTTATAAAAAAAATAATATGTGGACTGTCATGTTATATTGTAAAGTGATAAAATGATCACCTCTGTCTAATCAGGAGCCTAACATAATAGAAATCCTGCCTGACTATGGACCCATATTTGGAGGAACACTGGTTACACTCACAGGCAGATATCTTAATTGTGGGATACAGAGAGATGTCTTCATTGCTGACAAGAAGTGTAACATTCAAAGGTGAGCAACACAGAGGACTCGAGTTCCTATTTCATGCTAACTCACGGCTCATCGTCAACACCGCATTAATGTCACTGTATTCAGACATCCCTTAATTAAAGGATTCAGTATCGAATGCATTTGGTTACTGTGATCTTGATTCTTTTCAGCGCTCCTGAAGGAAACGGGACTTTGCCTTCAATTGTCTGCCTCACAGCGGCCGTAACAGGTGACGCAGTGGTCGGGGGGGTGTCTGTGAAAGTTGTCATTGACAACTTTCAAGTGACTACCACTAAGAGGTTCTTTTACAAGCAAAACCCTAATATAACCTCTGTACATCCTCACTGCAGTTTCAGAAGGTAGGACACAAATTTAATTGATATAACTTTGAAAAAATACCCTCCATTGCCTCATCATAATAAAACAGTAAAACAGTATCAATGTTAAATTTCACAATGCTCATTTTTACTGTCACACAGAGGCTCCACGCTGGTGATAGAGGGCAAGAATCTTGACTCTGCCCACAAAACTGTGGTCGAGTATATTTCCAAAAATCACCCCAAGGAATCTTATCAACAAGTAAGTTTGCTCTTTGACTTTATCATTATGAAAGACTTTATAGAGACAATACAGCCACAGTATTGAGCTAAATTAAGTTCAGTTCAATTCAAACCATTTAATTAAACTTTGCCCTGTGTGCTGGGAAATAAAACAAATCATTTAACATTTAACATAACCATTTATTAACGATAACACATTAACTGAAGCGAACCGGAATTTCATCAATGAATAGCCAGCCATACTGTCTCACTCATACTTTCTGAATATTGCTTTCTTATTATGCCAAACAGTTTGTTGTGATTTTAAACACTATTTCATGTGCTGATTTCCCTTCAGGTCTGCAACAGCATGGCAAATGCCACCCACATGGAGTGCCGGGCCCCTGCTATTCCACACGACATGTCAGAGGAAAAGTCTGACTCAGGCGAGATTTTTATTCACATGGACGGAAAAAGAAACATCTGGTCGAGACGTTTTGACTACTATCCTGATGTCAAAGTCATTCCCTTTGAAAGTGATGACAATGTACTATTTCTAAAACCAGGAGAGACTGAGGTTTCACTGCATGTATGTTTTTCTCCCCTCATCTATTTATATAACTTAATATGCAACCTTTCCATTAAAAACTCATAATTTTCTGCACAAAACCTACAAATTCTCTTTTAACTTTTAAACTTTCTCACCTACACAACAGCATGACAAACTGTATACTGTGAGCTCATGTATGAACATCACAATGACCATTGGGGGTGTGAACTGTCAAGCCCAGGTTCTGTTAAATGAGCTGACCTGCAGGATTCCTAAAGGCCTTGATATCCCCAGAGAGGGATTGCCTGTCAAGGTAAAAAAAAAAAAATCTGCTTTTAAATAATCTTCTTTAACCCAAATATATGCGCATTTATACTGTAAGTAAATCATTACATTTAACATGAGCTATCGCCTGTTCCACTCTACAACTGTAGGTGTCTGTGAACGGGGACGTTTTTGATGTGGGCACCGTGGTCTTCGATGAGAGTCACAACAACACAGTTATTGCGGGCATTGTGCTGGGCATCATTGCCGCCTTGGTGGCAGGCGCTGGACTCGCATTAATTGTGATGATGCATTTGAGGAAGAAAAAGAGAGGTAAGAAAAATTCAGCTACGTGATATAATTTACTAAACTTGCAAATGTGATAATGTGTAAAAATGAACTCCTAACGTGTGCTCATTCTGAGCCACAGTCTGTTTATTATTAACCTGACAAATGATGACTTTTTCCTCTAACCTCACTGTATAGTTTTGTAGTGTATGGTTTGGCGATTTTCATTGATTAAGTGTATCCTTTTAGCCAACATAGAGAGTCGGTTATCAACAATGCTTTCACGGAACCGCATGGGCAGCAATCCGGATTTTTCACCAACAGGTGACTACAGACGGGGTGAGGCATCCCAATTTTATCAATTTATTCATTCATCAATCCATATTCCAAATGTCAATCAGTTCTTGCCTTTAATCCATTCCTCCCCTCTTCTCCATCTGTTGTCTGTACAGCCAACGCTGCAGTAGCCCTTGGAAGTACTTTATATGTATATATATATACTGTATACATTTTATAGATTAATGTACTATTATACACAGACGTTTAAATAAATACATAGAAAATATTGATCGCAGAGTCTGTTTGGTAAGGGTGGCACCAAAATATGCGATTGACTTTTAAGTACAACAATTTTATACAGTCCAGCTCAGTTTAATTTTTCTCCCTTGTGTGTGTTCCAGTTGATCTGTCCAATCAAACATCGGGCTCAGGAGGAATGGCGTTCCATGGTTTACTGTACGCTGCCAGCTATGATCATCTGTCCATTCCTCTAATGCCACGGGACAATATCTCAATGGTCAGTTTAAGCGCTGAACTCCTTGAGGAGGTGAAAGATGTCCTGATCCCTGCTGAAATGCTTCGAATTGAGGATAGCCAGATTATTGGCAAAGGTGAGCCTCTTGGCGTTAATGTTGTTCCTTTCTTTGTCTCTTTCTTTTAGCACAAAATAATCATTGCAACCACTTTTTTTTTCCCTCCTTCATATTCAGGTCACTTTGGGACAGTTTATCATGGATACCTGATAGACAGCAATAAGCAAGAGACCCACTGTGCTGTTAAATCATTGAACAGTATGTTAAAACCTATTTTATAATGGAAATCATCATTATATGAGCTCTTGCCAGTTGGACTAGTCTATATAACAGAATGTGTTGTATTAATAGGGATCACAGATTTAGGAGAGGTGGACCAGTTCCTCAGAGAAGGCATCATCATGAAAGGTTTCCACCACCCCAACATCCTCTCCCTGCTAGGCATCATGCTGCCTAAAGAAGGGCTCCCTCTAGTGGTTCTGCCGTATATGAAACATGGGGATGTGCGTCATTTCATCCGCTCTGACAAAAGGGTAAATTACGCAATGAAACTCTCTGGACCAGTCGGGTCATGACCATGAATGTTCACCTGACAAGGGTTTTTGCTATTTTAACACATGTGCCTTGTGCCGGTCAGCTGTTTTACTTTTTCTTTGTCGTCCACAGAACCCAACAGTAAAAGACCTGATTGGCTTTGGGCTGCAGGTTGCCAAGGGGATGGAGTATTTAGCCCAGAAGAAATTTGTCCACAGAGACCTGGCTGCACGTAACTGCATGTGAGTGTGAATCATACACTGATTACTGGCCCATGACAAAGCTTGGTTTCACCTACAAGAGGTCATTTCACTGTCTGCTGTAAAATTGATGTGTCATCTAGGGGATGTATCATAAAGCTGCAGTTAAGTTATCAAATAGATGTATATGTTTAAGTGACAAATACAATTTTTACAGTGGTTTTGTTACACTTTGCATTTGTGCGTCATCATGATTAAACATTTGTTTTTGAGCTGTGTATTTTTAAAATTAAACAATCCCACCAGATAAAAAGTACGACAGTATTTGGGGAAATTTTAGATTTTATTTTATTAATGTCATTTTACACAGAATCCTAGAATGGTAACTTTTTTAGACACTGGTGGCATAGTATTTCTATTTTTTGTGATCTGTTCATTTGTCCATGCATATTAAAGGAACAGATTAATATTTTGGGAAATACGCCTATTAGCTTTCCTGGATACAATAGATACCAGTCTCTTTTTCTGACTTTGCACTTTTTCTGCATCCCACCTGTGCCTGTCAGATCTCTAATGGGATGACACTGATTTTCCAAATTAGTCAAAATTAAAGTTTATCTGGATCCTCTTGAGGATACCTTCACTCTAAATATACGGTGTCTGAACAGGAGCTGGCTAGGAGATGATATTTCTCTAAAATCTTCTTTCTCTTTTTTCAGGCTGGATGAAACCTTCACAGTGAAGGTAGCTGACTTTGGCATGGCGAGGGACATCTATGACAAGGAATACTACAGCATTCAAGATCAAAAACGGGCCAAGCTACCAGTGAAATGGATGGCCATTGAGAGCCTGCAAACACAGAAGTTCACTACCAAGTCCGATGTGGTGAGTGTACATAATCCAGTCGACTGAAATATGTTTATTATATATTTCATATATGTATACTACTGGCTTACATTGCTTATCTGTTTAACAGTGGTCATACGGTGTCTTGATGTGGGAGCTGTTGACCAGAGGTGCCAGCCCATATCCAAATGTGGACCCCTATGACATCACACACTACTTGTTGAAGGGACGTCGGCTTCCACAGCCACAGTTTTGCCCCGATACTCTGTAAGAATCACGTTTGTTTCTCAGTTTAATATTTTATTCTGAAGCTCACAGTGGCCATCATTCAATAGTTTACTTACCGGATTACATATTTACTCATGTACTTCCTCTGTGATTCATTTACACATTGAATCATTCCACAGCTATTGTATCATGCTGACATGTTGGGACCCAGAGCCTGAGTGCAGACCTACCTTCCATAGCCTGGTTACAGACGTACAACACATCCTGTCCTGTCTGGAAGGAGAGCACTACATCAGTCTGAAGGTTACCTATGTCAACTTAGACCAGCCAAGGCCTTACCCTTCACTGACTGGATCTGCAGATCAGGCCGAGGCCTCAGACTTGGACACAGACAGTTATGCTGCCAGCTGAGGGTCTCGAGAGGATCCTGGTCAAAGCATACAGGAAGAGGGACAGCTTGCCCTGGATCCTTTTATATGTGACATTAATTCTTCATCACATCCACAAACCTGAGCACATGGAAGGTCTGGCTACTGATTTAAAAGACACTGTAGTACCTTAAACTCTTATTGGAGATAAAATCACACTTGAAGTTCCCCCATCCTGTTACTACATATTTTTTGTAGCAAAGTAGACATAGCATCGAGATGGAAGGTTTTTTATTCATTTGAAGCACAAGTGTGAATGAGACAAAATGAATGTAGAATGTACTTTTGTTCTCAGATTTGTAGAAAAGGATGTTGGGGTACCTGAGAATATTTTATGCTGTCTCAGCGTTTTCAGACTGTTAGACATGGGATTAATGAATGCTGATTTGAGCTTCACCGGTCAACTTTTTTTTTTTTTCATATTTTTCTAAATGCATGTGAAATCAGTAGATTAACCCAATCTACTCAGATTTAGAGCTATCGATAATCAAAAATCTCTGCACCTTCTAAATTATACAGTGAGGTTTCTGTGCTGTGCAGATTGCAGCTGAGGCTTGAAAACACAAGAGTACCTGTCATTATCACTAGAGGGCACCCAAGGCATCTTACTAAAGCATACACACTTGCTGCAGCAGTGACACTCTGCACTACAGCAAACCGCTCAACACAAACTGTTCACCTGAATCTCAGACATCCGAACTCGCTGTTCCACTGAGCAAATGTAACAAGCTCAACCCACCAACTCAATCAAAATAGCTTTACGTTGTTGTTCATAATTGTTCATAATGCACATTTTGGGGGGAATTTTTCTCAGTTTCTTGCATGTAATTAAAATGATCTCCACAGCTAATTTGACAATCAAAGGCATTTCAGAATATATCCCCTGATTTTTCAACTTTTGGACTGACAATGCAGTGTGGTTTAACCAACCAAAGAAATGGTTTATGTCATCCAGCAATCTTTCAAACAGGGGTATCCTTGATCATTTTTTTGTTATTGGTGCATTTTCTCTTCTTCCATCCAAGATCAAACTGATGTTATTGCTTTGCTGTACTGTAGGTTGCACTATAAAGAGTGTTTTTATACAGATAAATAGTTGCACATAAGCATGTCAAATGTCTCCCTAGACTTATTTTTTTTTTGCCTCGTTCTGAATTAGTACTAACAAAAAAACTCTGCTGCAGATGGGCTAATGAGACAATTCTACCTAAAAACCTCACTTGAAATATTATTCTTAACTATTTTGATGGTGTAGTGGGGGAATGCAGATCACTACAGCAAGAGTAGTTCTTCATGAAAGAGGGTCATCGAAGTTGCTGAAGAAAAAAAGATGCTGAGTGTGATGACACAGGTCTGAAGCAGTAACTCAGTTCGTCCTTGTCCTCTGCCAGGTGGAGGAGATGAAAAACACACGGTTAGAGGTCTGAATTATGTCAGCTCAACCAGAGTGAAAACCGCATGCTTCCACCTAATCTGTGTATCTAGCATTTGTAATACTCTCTATGAATAATTTATGGGTCTAAAAAAAGATTTTATTTTTTTTTATCCCTTGCCTTCAGGTACGGAAAAGGTGGCAGTAATAATGAAGCTCTAGTTGTGTTCAGTTGGAGCGGGATTTGAAAATGAGGTGATGTTTTAAGCTACTGACTGAACAGAGAGCCAAAATTATGGATATTTTTTGCTGTGAATAAAGATGAGAGAGCTGCTTTTATTTAAGTCATGTAGAGTCAAACACAGGATTATCTCTTTCAATTTTATCAGTGCTACGGAAAAAAAAAAAGATCTGGCTACCACTGATTCAATCCAGACTGTTTTTAAAAACGTATTTCTAGACAGCACACAATGAAGAGGAATTGGTGTGGTGGGGAAAACAAGGGGAAAAAGAGGGTTAGACATGCAATAAATATTATGAGACACAGCATGTGCCTGAACCTCAGCACGGTAACAGTTCTGTCAAGTGCTGTAAAGGCTCCCAGATGCCATGAAATAACCATAACTTTAAAGCAGTTCTTTGACTTGATTTCTGTATAGATTTATCCTCGTTATAGTGCTTGCAGACTGATCTTGTAATTAACTGACCAGTGCAGCCTCTGGGATTGTATGAAGCCATTGGCATTTCAAATAAAATTCAGCATGAGACAAGGAAATGAAAAAGGGAAGATTGGCATCGGCATCAGGACTGAAAAAAAAACCTCCTGGCATTGAAAAAGCTGTTTTGAATAGCACAGAAGCATAAAAATAGTTTGCCCAGTTTTGCTCATATTTATTTTTTTGCATTCTGACTGCAGATGTTTTTTTCAATGTCAGTGTTTCCTTTTTATTTTGCAGTTTTTGACTTCAGTGCAGAGAACTCATGTTGAACTGGGCAACTGCCAGGTGTTAACCTGTGAACAGACATATACTGTAAACATGAAGTAGGGTGTTGAGGGAGAAAGGAGGCATCCGCAGTCAACTTTCTATAGATTAACAAGGGTCAATAGACTTCAGGTGGAGGGTTGGGATGGGGCAAATTGTTGACTTTATACTTTTTTTTTACTTTAAAATATTCAGTAATTTGTTGATTTAGTCACTTAGGTAAAAAAAAAAAAAATCATCAAGTTAGTTCCTGGTCTCTGCACAGCTTAAAGGGTTAGTCCACAATTTAGCATTGCAGTTCCATAAAGCTGAGGGAACTGCATGAGACAGATTTTGCATTGAAGAACTGTCAAAATTGAAGCAGCAGAAGCCCCTCAGCTTTTAGTCTCTAGTAGAATGTGAAAAAAAGAAAGGAAAGATTCTAATTTAAAAGATTTTTAACAGTGTTCATGTGCATTCACAATATAGCATGTACAATATACACTTTATTCTTAATTAACTAAACTTAATTGCCTTGAATGGCTGTGATTAATCATATATTGCTGATGAGGCTTTCATGTTTGTTTGCCTTTTCATCCACTTCACACCAAGTCAGATCTATCTGAGCTTCCAGAAAAATCCACGTTGATGGACTCCATTTACAAATTAGAAACTAATAACTCCAATATTTATATTATCAGGCTCCTCTGAGCCACAGAAAACATTATACAACTACTTTCACTGACTGAGCACCTACTGAAAGATCAAATACACAAACTTCAGTTTGGTCTGTTTTTCATGAGCACCAGATATGTTCCTCCCTCATTACAAACACACACATACACACTTGAGGGGGAATAGCTGCACTGAACAAGCTGAGAGCAGACCCCTAAAGTGTCTGGTCTAAAATTCTTTTTGTTGTCTTCAAGTGTATATATTTATACATTTTTTACACTTTTATTTCACACTGCCCTGGTTTTGAAACAGGGTTTTGGCTGAAATCTGCGAAACTGCTAATATCATACAGCAGCTGTTGTGTGATTCATGACAAACTGCATGAGCAGAAAGAAACTGTGGCTAGCTGTGTACTGTTGAGACTTAATCAAATTTGTCCCACAGACAAAACACAAGAAAAATATGATTTGGACAGTCAATTAACCAAAATATTAATTTTAACTATAGATGCTATTCACAACTATTCAGTTAATGCATGTGCAGAAGTACCACCTCCTGTACATACATGCCATTTTCCCCAATCAGGAACAGTAAGGTATCAATAAGGAGCCAACATCCTAAATGGAAGACTGCTTTTAAAGTGACAGACATGACATTTGCCAATTTGGATTAGCCAATAATGAGCTGAGTGAGCTTTAGCATTCTCAATGTGCATTTTTAGCCTGATAAACTAAATGTTTATGTGGCAAAATAAAGTTTACATTTTCCTCTCTCTTGACTGGTCAGAAACATACATTATTTGAAAAGAATCTGGATGTCCCAGACAAGGTTGGGAGCAGCGTGACACTGACCTTCTCACAGCAGAATAATGATGAAGCTCTGTCGACATATCCGTTTCTGCAGCTCGTCTGGGATTCGTCTCGACAGGAATAATCCCACCATATAGTGAGCGTTTGGCCTTTATGGAAGTACCTGGCATCAGATATTCTGCACTGCAGCACTTTGTATAAAATGGCCTGAGTATTAAGAAAAAATAGCTTGCCTGAGTTTTAAACTACAGGCTGTGTATGCAGTCAGACTTTAAAGTTTGTCAAAATCGCTCAATGTCTCTCAGTTTTTAAAGATGTTGGTGAGGCCAAGGAGGGAGAGGAAAGAAAGTATGAGAATGAAACAAGAGAATATGTATTTGATTACCCCCCCTAAAACATACTGTATATACACAGTTTTGTCTGGTTTCTCCTTTTGTTCCTTTTTATGCAATGATTTACATTTAACATGATTCTACATTCCTCACTATTTTTGTGCTTTTCTTAATAATGAAATTATAGTAAAAATGCATATACAACATAAATTTAAACTACTAATGTTACCATCCTAAAAGTTTGTTGATTGTGAAAAAAACTAAAGCACGGCAAGTAATTTTTCTATTCTCATATTAAAATCCTATTTTTTAAATTACCATTTTTCTTAATTAATGAACTGAATCCTTTCCATCTTAAAAGTCAAACTTCGATTTGGGATTTGTAGCCTTTCTCACAGTTTTGTTCTCTGAACTGAATCCGCTATCCTTGAGCTTGTCTACCATCAGTAGATACCTGAATAGCGAGGCAATCTTCCTCCCTCTCTTTTGCACTTCTCCATTATTGCATTGCATTCAGAGGGAAGATGAAGAGCTGGGAGGTCACAGATGGAGAGAAGTGTTATGTTTGTTCCAGTCTCTGCTCTCTGAGTGAATGTCTTCACAGATGGGATTATATTGAAAGGCAAACACAAATTTGCAGAGCAATAAAAGCACTTTAGAAGCACAAGGCCATGCCAGGCATATAGCTAACTGTATTTGTTAAATTTTTTTCATCATCCATCTTGTTATCAATGTGCCAGGGTATTTTGTGGCTTAAAAATGCACACTTTGTTGCTGCAGAGATTCGTGTCATACACACTACATACTGTGTCATGTTATCAAGATATTCACAAAATGCAAATTAGTGTGATTCAAATATTTTCAGACTGTATGTTGAATATATATACTGACCAACTGCATTTCACCTTTGCTCTGGTTTTCATGTTTTGACATATGGAGTTACTTCTGCATAAAATAATGCTTATTAATTTTTCATGCAATACCATTAAACTGCACATGTAGCCACAAAAATGTATATTCACACATAGTACTGTTAGAAACTCTCTTACTGACATATAAAACTACTAAAACTGTAAATATACTGTACACCGTTTATGTCTTAGTATACCACATGTATGTAGTATTCTGGATTTTTTTCTCTGGATCAGAGTTGATCCTAGTTATTGTAAATGATGTAAAATCATCCATGTTTATATCCACCCACTAAAAGAAAACTAAAACTCATGTTTGGTTACACAAAGAAGAAACAGTAAAACTATGCAAACCAGATTATATAATTCTTTTTCTCTTATTGGAGGTAAATCTTGTGTATACCTATAAGCATTTGAATGGTCTTTGTTTCTATTGTAAGAATGGAAATGCATTGTTTTTTCTTTTTAAACTTTTGTATTAGTTTTTTGAAAAACAGAATAATAACAGTGATGGCATGGCAATGAAATTAATTGAATAAAGTTACATGGCATAATGGCATAAAGAAAAGAAAAAAAACAAAATGAAACAAAAATGGTTATAAAATAACTTTGTATATAAATGCATTGTTTGATCTTCCTTTCATATTGATTGTTAGTGTCACAGGTGGTGGAGCAGGTGGACCCAAATGCAGAGCCCGAGGAAGAATTACTGATTTCAGATCTTTACTTAGAGTTCAGCAGACAGGTAACAGAAGGCACAGGTAACAGACTGACATGAAACAAGGAAACAAGACAAGCTGGAACACCAGAAACATGGACGACGATCTGACAAACAACTTAGAAAAGAGACAGTTACATATACACAAGGGACTAATCACAAAACAAGGCTCGGCTGGAGTGAGTAGGGACCAGAATAAGGAGGGAACATGGTGATTGGATAACAAGGTGATTAGGAGGTTGTGGCAGGCTAGACACAGGGCAAGGCTGATAAGGCTAATGCAGGGCAGGTGAGCAGGGGAAAACAGGCTGGCCAGGGCTACAGGAACACATGAGAAACACAAGAGGTTACCAACTGACAAGAATAAAACCAAAGCAAGGCAGAGATAAGACTAAAGAAAACCCTGGTCTCAGAGGAAACAAACAATACCAAACTATACTATACAAAGAAACACAAATGGCAAATGCAATGATCACAAACAATATGTAACCCAGAGCACATTCAAAATGCACACAATCCTCTTTATCACTAGTTCAGAACGGAGTTAAAACCCACGACAGACCAACCAAAATAGGCAACCCAAATAATCATCATGCAAGATAGTCTTTTAAAGACACAACTCAAATCAGCTTTCTCCCACTCAGTCCAGTCCAAACAAAAAGGGAGAAAAGTCTGAGGGCCTCTGGAGGACCGGTGGAGAATGGCAGCTAGGGACAGAGTCAGACTGCGAACAGAACAATAATGGTTAGATTTTTTAATGTATGCATATGTGTACTGATAATGAAGATAAATGAGGTTTAACTTGCATACTTGTGTCTCTGCTGATGAAAGTTCACACAGTCCATAATGTGTTAGCATACTGCTGCGCTAGCTATGCTCTCTCCCTATCCATTCAGTTTGGTTGTTTGCAGATGCTGGTTCTTGCTGATTACCTGAAAATAGGAGGAGGACAGCAGCAGCATGCATTCAATCATTACTGTTGCTCATCAAAGTTGTACAACTACGCAAATCAACATCTATCACTAACCTCCCACAATCCTATATATCTCCCATATATATCCTATATATAAGCTCCAGATTTATCAAAATCTCCCTTTTAGCCATCCAGGACAGAGTATATCATATATTAGCACTGACATTTTTTTAAAAATTCAATCATATTTGTATGGGAACTCTTAAAGTCAGATGAAAATATTAGCGTATCATCTGCATACATTGACATAGAATGTATAGAAGAATGTCTTTCTTGATTAGTGATATTAAAATGTTGTTGGGAATAAAGAGAGCATGTGGGTCAATGAAGAAGTTGAGTAAATGTGAAAGTGGGCACTCTTGTCTGGAACTTCTAAATATGCCAAAAACCTTGGTAAAACCATTCTTCATGCTTACTTTGGCCATTTGGCCCATTCTAATGAATTACTGATTACTCCACCAGATCTAATCCAAGACTTTCTCTGAATCTGGAAATAAAAGGCCAGAGGAGGCCACTGTATTGGCCTCATTTAGTACATGCAAGACTCTTCAAAAACTAATAGGCTACTAACCATTCTTTCAAATATGTACTGTAATTGTGTGGTACTGTATGTACTGGCTGACTGTATAACATACTGTACAGGCTGTTAATGGCTATGCATTTTCTTCTTTACTGTGGCTGAGGCTGCCCAATTTTCAATTATTTACACACACCTGTAAATAGGGTAGGTGGAGGCAAGATGTGCTGACAAGGCAAAATATATTTCTTTAGTCAAGGATTGTATCACCTCTCTTGCCGGCAAACCGTTGTACATCGATATAAAAATATGTGCATGTAATACATTACAATACAGTTTCACAAACAACTCTTATTAATGCATGGAGAAAAAGATACATTTTTACTTCAATCACATGATGTGTTGGACTCTCACTTATCTTAGGTGCGACTATATTCATGTTTAATCAACCTTCAACAAACACAGCTGCAAGTTAACGGACCATGTTTGCTTTTATTTTTAAAAACAGATTTTTACCTTGCTTATCTGGCTTAAGGAACATAAATAAATTACAGAGAATAAACTACTTTACTAACTTGTCATTATGCCAAAAAAATAGGCATTCTGTGGGAATGAAAGAAAAAACATTAGAAAAGGTAACAATGAATGACAGTCTGATCCTCAGTGCTGAGATATCTCAAATATACAGAGAGATTAATTAGGTGCAGGTGTGCCTTGTTAACCAGCTAATGCATTCATGCCTACTACTAAGTGCTCATGTAATTCCTCCTTTGCCAGTATCCTATTCAGTAACAATTTGCTTTGATTTTGGCTCCTTCAAATTGTAAAAATTACACTTCAACAGTTGCTGGGACTGTGTCAAGTTTTTAGTTTCACACCCAGGGCCCAGCTTTTGGAAGCAGTTCAGCAGTATGTGATGGATTTTGGTGTCTGGTGAAGGGACTGACAAAACATTCTATCACGTAGCTCCATGCACACTGAACAGAGACTATACACAGTACTGCGCAAAGGTTTTAGGCATTAAAAGTAAAGTGAGGATGCTTTCAAAAATAATGTCATGAATAGTTTTTATCTTTCAATTAACTTCATACAAAGTTCAGTAAACAGAAGAAACCTAAATTAAATCAATATTTGGTGTGAGCACACTTTGCCTTTAAAACAGCACCAGTTCTCCTCGGTACACCTGCACACAGTTTTTCAAGGTACTTGACAGGTAGGTTGTTCCAAGCATCTTGGAGACACAGTTCTTCTGTGGATTTAGGCGTCTCAGTTGCTTTTGTCTCTTTGTGTAATCCCAGACTGACTCGATGGTATTGAGATCAGGGCTCTGTGGGGGCCATAGCATCTGTTGCAGGACTCCCTGTTCTTCTTGTTGCTGAAGATAGTTCTTTATGACTCTGGCTCTATGTTTGGGATCATTGTCTTGCTGCAGAATGAATTTGGGACCATTCAGATGCTTTCCTGATGGTTTTGTATAATGGAATGAATCTAAACATCTAAAGTGCCTAAAACTTTATTGTATTGTATATACATATATCATACCTATTATTGGGACATCAACCATTTTACGGAGCTCAGTCAAGGACACAATTACAGCTTAATTAGGAAGAGTTTAAGACCTCAGAACTATATAACATTAAGAAAGTTAAAAGAATATTGGGGCTTTAGCTGAGTTCTTGCTTGATTTTTACTTATAACTGTTTTTACATGCATGTGCATAATTAAAGACATTTTGAATTTAAATTATCGTCTCTTTGAGGCTCAGTCATCTGTTTTTCATTTCCAAACAACTTAGAAAACAAACATAATGTTCAATATTTTAATTTAATGATTTGATCAATTCCTTCCTAGTAGCTTAAACTGTCAAAACTTTAACAATACACAGTTGTGCCATATTAGCTCATTTCAGTTAGCTCTGGGTTATTCATACTTCAGCTATGTACAATATAAGAAAGAGATCACATTATTGATCAAATGCTAATGACAGCATGGGAATTTTGTCATACTTTTTGTCATACACTTTTTCTTGTAAAAAAAGGGGGCCTCCAATGGTTTAATTTACTATTTGCTTCAGTCAGGAGGAATGTTACAGTAAACAAAATCATGGCTACAAAATATGTTTTCAAACCTTTATTAAAAGCAGCTTAACTGGGTAAATTGTAATTAACCCAATCCAAATGCTAAAAGTAGATGATAAACTTTTACATTTTAGCAGTGAAGTTATATTTCTCAACCTACATTAATGTAGTTTGGTCCAATATTCACTCACACTTTCAATCTGGAATGGTTCACCACCAACTCCTAAAAAAATGATCTGTGTCTTTGGCTTAAAAGATGCTCAAACATACATGTATCTGACCTGTGGGACATCAGAACACACTGAGGAAACCCACTCAGACACAGAGGGAACATGCCAACTCTGCATAGAAAGATCATGTTCGAACTGATATCCACCCATCCTTTAAATACTACATAAAGCTACACTGTTAGGGTATGTTATGCAGTGACAGTCATTAAGTTGCCTGTGTCAACAGAAGTTGACGTTATAGCAACTATTGTCAATCGATCCTGTTAGCTTTAGTTAGTGGGGTTTAGAAGGGTTTGTCGACAGAAAATGCGGATGAAGAGAGATTTTCTGTTATGCTGAACTGTATTTGTCTTCCAAAAGCCCTGTTGTGGCTTGTGAGCCTGTTGCCATGACAACCATCATTTGATACCAGTGGTGTGTAGGAAGGCAGAAAGATATGGTTGAAAATTAGCAAACTGCTTAATGCATGTTTTATAATCTATTCATAATTTTCATGTATGTGTGTTGTGTCAGGGGAATAAACAAAATGAGTTTGGAAATGCAGCACACATACTCCAGAAAATAACACTCATTCAAGTACTGAGTAACACTGGGTCATATTCGTTCCTATGATTAATTCAATGATTATTATACTGTATATGCCTCAAAGTGAATACTTTATGTTAAGTATACTGAATGCATATTTTTTTCTGTCACTAATTCAATATTTTGCAGTCATCCTCTTTGTGGAGAAAACATAGTGACCCACATCTTTCATGAGAACCAGTATCATTGTCTCTGCAAGGAACATATTCTTCTTATATATTTGATATGATATGTTACTCCATATGTATATGTGTATCAGAGAAATAAAAATGCAGTATGAGGTGTTTTCAAATCCTTTGCACTTTTGGGAAATATCTTTGTTGATTGAAGAATATTTTAACCTGTGGATAGTGACCATTAAATCATGTCAATATAATCAGTATATATGGTCAATTTACTTAATTTCAAACATGATTATCATTAAAAATTCCTAGATGAGCACAAACTACACTGTTATATATCTATCTAAAATTATGTAAATTCATATTTTCTCATGTGCATTAGATTTTTTAAAGGTTAACTGAGCCATCATGTTTTAGAGGGAAAAAAAATCATGAATTTTGCAGAAATCTGCTTATACTAAATAAGTGTGTATAAAACAGACTGTATGAGGTGTAACAGTTCTGTATCTGTGTAGCCTGCAGCAATTAGGTAACAGAGTCCCACTGTTTATGAAAGTGGTTAAGTGCCGGTACAGACCCAAACAGCAGCCCTCATAAACTCTGAATTAGCAGAAGAGAACTCAGAGATAAATTGCTTTTCCACATGAGCAGAGAGACAGTAATTACAAGGATATGAAACCTTTAAAGTATATTTATTTATTGTTGAACTTGGTCCCAAGAGCATGACCCAATATCAAAAGATTGTATACAAAATATTTTCACCATTGAATTGTACTCTTTTCATCTGAATTAAAAAGTTAGGGAGTAGGTTACATGAGCTGAGGTTTTTTCATCTTACAAACTAATTTCTCTTCAGTGATGTGCACTATGAAATGGATTATTATGTGTTTACTTTGACAACAGAAATCACAGATGTACTACCAGTTACGCTCTGATCAACATTATGGACATCCGGTCTTGCTGTGTTGTGGTAGCTATGGTAACCTCAAAGAGCACCAAATGTTCTACTTGAAGTGTGAGGGTATCATCTGTGACACTGTGCCTCATTCCCTGTGCCGAGGCAAAAACAGTCAAAATCCAAATCACTTCTCCAACTGTCTAAATAATTTATTCCTTAAGGGGTTGGTTTACCAAATTAAAACAAAAAAACAAATATATTTTTGCATTTAGCCCAAAACTATCTACATGGTTTTGGTTTAATTTTGCTCTCTGAGATTTCTGCCACCATTCCAATAAAATGGATGTAAATTAAATGTTGTTTGTGGTGCTCATAGTATTTAAAAAGTTGCAGTGTCACTGTTACTCTGGATACTCCTTCACACTGTCATCAGTTTTTAAAGAAACTATTTCTTTAGTAGAAAGTTTCAATGAAAATTGTGCACAGCAAAGCTTTGGGTTTCTGAAAAGACACTTTGAAAAAAATTGCAATTTTCAAAGTTTTAAGCAACACAAACCTGCCTTGGCTATATGCTTTTTATATGCTATATGCCAATTTTTTGGGTGAATTGACCCCACTGCATGCTGTAGGAATGCTTGAACGATATTGAAACTTGACTGTAGTAGTAGGCATCTGTCCGTCAATGTTGACGATGGATTGCGCCTGAAGGGTCGTCAGTTTTTGTTGCAGTGGCAACTCTGCCCCACTCTGAAGTGGCAGAGTCTTCTGCAATTGGGGCAGATGAATGGAGAGGGGCCTGGCAGAGGAGTGGAGGCTACTGTTCTCAGTTCCCTCTTCTGTGTCTTACTTGATTTTTACTTATAACTGTCAACATTGACGGACGGATGCCTACTACTACAGCACAGCTGCAGTGACAGTCTTTCTCCAAACACTGCGGTCATTTGCGGCCTTCTCCCACCTCTTGGGGCGGATGCCTGCCTGCTTCATGTCACGTTTGCAGTTATCCTTGAAGTGCGGGCCCAAGGGACCAGCAGGCCTGGAGCCTGTCCACAGTTCACCATACAGGATGGCTCTGGGGAGCCAACTGGGGTCCATCCTGTGGATGTGGCCGAGCCATCTGAGGCGGCACTGGCTCAGCATGGCAAACATGCTGATGGAGTGAGTAACGTTCCAGGACTTCCATGTTGGGTACTTTCTCCTGTCATGTGATGCCTAGGGTGCGGCATAGGCATCGTAGGTGGAAGCTGTTCAGCTGTTTTTCTTGCCTGGTGTAGGGGGTCAAGGTCTCACTGCTGTACAACAGGATGCTGATGATGCAGGCTTGGTAGACCTAGAGTGTACACACAGTAAAGTTCTTGTTGGACCACACTCTCTTTGATAGCTTGGACATCACTGCGGCAGCCCCCACAAGATGGGTGCTTAGTTCCACATCAAGTTCCAGGTCGCTGGAGACTGTGGACCCAAGGTATGTGAAGGTGTTAACACAGTCAAGAGTCTTGTTGTCAAATAGTATTTCCATCAGGAACATGCTGGTCACTTTGGTCTTGGACCGCAAGCGCGCAAGGTTGAAGAGTTTGCCATCAGCTCTGGTGTGTAGGTAGACGCCTTCAAGAGATGAGCCAAATACAAACAACAGCAGGAGAGAGAAGAACACTCCAAAGAGGGTTAGTGCAAGAACACAGCCCTGCTTCATTCTGCTGCAGATTGGGAAGGCCTGAAGTTTCTCCTTCATAGCAGACTGAGCCCTGCATGTTGTCGGGGAATGAATTTATGATGCTGAGGAGTTTTAGGGGGCAGCCAGTGTTCGCAAGTCACTTGAAGAGACCATCTCTGCTGATGAGTTCGAAGGCCTTTGTGAGGTCAACAAAGGTGGGCAGAGGAGTCCCCTCCTCTGTCTTTGTGACCTCACAAAGGCATTTCTCCTGCAGCATTTCTCCTGCAGTTGTCGAAGGGCGAAGATCATGTCCACCGTGGATCTTGCTGCTCTAAAGCCACACTGTGACTCAGGGTAGATGCGCTCCACTAGGAGCTGGAGTCTGGCAAGGGCAACGGGGGCAAAGACCTTCCCCATGATGCTGAGCAGAGAGATGCCATGGTAGTTGTTGCAGTCACTGTGGCCTCCTTTGTTCTTGTACATCGTGACAATCTTGTCAAGCTCCTCCATCACACGGAGGCTTGCGATGCCGTTCAGAGCTTCCTCTGACAGTGTTCTCTGTAGCATACAGCTCCATTTAGTGCTCAGCCCACCTTTCCATCTGCTTGCTGCGGTTGTTGATGACTTCACCAGGCTTGGATTTTAGCAGCGCGGTTTTTTTTTTTTGATGGAGGGACCTGTTTGTTTGATCCCTTGTACATGCCCCTGATTTTACCTGTGTCGGAGGCGGCTTGTATGTTGGAGGAGAGCTCAAGCCAGTAGTTATTGGCATGGCGTTGTGCCGTTTGCTGGGGTTTGCTCCTGGCTTCTCTCAGAGCCTCAAGGTTCTTTGTTGATGGGTTTTCCTTGTGCTTGAGGAATGTCTTTTAAATATGTTCTTACATTACACAACTGAAAACCTTCTTTTCAAGGATTGTATCGTGGTGTTTTTTCACACCCTTTTTTCCAATTTTATTTCCTGGTAAAAATGTAATCACCATGATTTTATATGTTCTTTTACATTTTGTGATATAATTTTTAAGCACTGTTTACATGTTAGTCTAATTGTGACTTTCTTCTAAGGAATCCTTATGAATTTCCTCAGAGACTGCTGTAAAAGCTGTCAAGGTCTCCACTGATGCCTGAGAAGCGTGCCTTCAGCCCTTCAAAGGTTTCCATCACAGACCCCATGGCTATTGGTTTTGGTTTCTATGACAACTAAGTTGAACTATAAGTTGACTCATCTTTTACAAGCATGAGTACAGTTTTGTGGAGAAAAAAAATATTTTGGTCAGAAAAGGATTTCAGATCAATCCTGCACTGCAAAAATTTTGTTAACTGGTGAAACAAAATCTGCCAATGAAATTAGATTAATTATGTGATAACTTGTCTTACTTTGTCTTGTGTCAAGCATCCATTTCTAGGATAGTTTTTTGACACACAATCTTATTTACAAACCTTAATATATGAAATGAAAGAAAGAAAGACTTAACATAGAGCTTGTCAGATAGTACACAAGCCAGCTGTGTTAGTGTTGACATTTTTTGCCTCTGTTTCTCATTTTGTTATCTTCTCACAATATAAATCCCTGTGAAACAACAAAGAGATCAGATGTAATACAAAACATAGCCCAATTTCTTTAATTTAAAATTCCTCCATGAAGAAACTGTGAGGGATTTCTGATACAAGCAAGAAGACGATAGACATGCTGAAGCAGGGTAGTTGCTCGAGTCCATTCATAGACTTCCAAATGCTGGATTAACTAGATGCAGCCATGGTAACATAAGAATGAGCAGAGCATTGAGTAGTTTCAGAGAAATACAGTGAGGTACTGCCTGTGAGCTCTGTGACGCACATTCCACTTTTGCGTATGCTTCTATGACAGGCTAGAAAGCCTTGTTGTGGATAATTACAACTGATATAAACCATATTAAAGGAATATACTTCATGGGGTATTGGAGGCATTATTTTTCGATGGGAGGAACAATTTTATGAGCTATTTTAACCTCCATCGAAATATATTGGGCAAAAAATAACTTGAGTGATAGAGATCTGCATATAGCCTCACCAAAACAGCTACAGTGTTGGCTTAATCAGCTTCTCATTAATCAGTCAGCTACAATGACTGTTGAAGGTTAAATTCCACATGAATCTAATACACTGGCAATACAAGTGACTGTGACAATTTAAACTGATTTCTCATCATGGCACAGCCTCAAATATTGAGATAAACAGATTAACTGAATTACATCTGTGGCAACAGAAGTCCCCTTCAAATAGTAATAAAGGAAGTTTGTATTCTGATAAGGTCAGATAACAACCTTTTGGGACCAACAGTAAGGATAAGTCAGTCTTGTAATATGATTGTGGAGATGCTCTAGTCACCAAACTCATAGAATTCAAATTTAAATTGAGCAATAATCATCATATTACGAAGAAAACCCTTGAGATTTGAAAATGATCCTCAGGGTTGCTTTAAGCATCCTCAGTTTGAGATTTGTTAGTGCAAAGTGACTTTTACTGCCGCTTCTGTCTTTCAAATGGCACCAAACATGGCAATATCCATGTCCCTTAAGAGGCTGTTGCTATGGTGACAGCGCACCAAAATTGTGGATATCAATGCCAATTTAGTTGTAGTGTCAAGCACATAGACATACAGCTATGATAACATAGACACATAATTATAGAAATGTGGAATTAAAACATATTTTGTTGAATGTAATCTATCTTTCAGAATACATGTGTGCCAGTGAGTTAGCCTGCAGTGCTTTGGCTGATTTGGTAAGACATTGGAAAGTGCCTCATGCTTCATGCTGTCACATTACATCTATCATAAATGACTTGCTCTAGATATACTTTTTGTCTTAGACACTGTGGGCTGTCTCCTAAAATGGAGACCTTTCATCTGAAAAAATACCCGAATCTGGAAAGTAGCTGAACTCAATTTTTGATATAAACTCCCCACCTCCTCACTACTTTTGGTGTGTAAATGCTTTTGTTCTACTGTTGCTACTGTGTCGCTGCAGTTTATTTTCTATTTCAAAGTGTACTCTTAGCTATAAGCAATTTCAACTCTGGCTTTCCCTATTAAAATTCAAGTGTCATATCTCAGGTTGATGTCTCAAAGACGCTTTTGGACTTAAACTTAGACAGCTGACACAGTGATTGACTCCCTCCTGTGGAGAAGGATTGGAGGGGGATTATAAATCTCCCCTTCTGAAATGATGACAATGATATAAGGGATTCCAGGAGTTACATTTGTGATATAGCACTCATTGCTATATCGTGGTTGTCAAACCACAGTTCTGGAGAGCCGTGTAATGCTGGGAGTCAGAAAAGAAAGAGTAGGTGGTTTTGTGGGTAGGTGGGGAGCAGGTTAAAGATGCTCCACCACCCTCTTTCCTGTTATCCCAATGGCCTTTTTGCGGCATTACTCATTTTAGGAAAGAGACACTTCTGTTACATAAGCCAGACAGATTCTGCCTACCAGCTAAAATCCCTGCAGATCCTCTGTATACCTGTACATACAGTAATTGCAAAGTGCTTCCAATGTTCGGATCAGTCTTCTCTTTAAACTCCTCAGCTGTACCTGTACATTTTCACCAAGAGGAGAGTCATTTGAATGGTTAAAAAAAGGGTAACATTGTTATTTAAGAAATCACAGCCTTGGTTTTAGTTCATTTCAACACCGTCTGCCAACTAGCAGAGGCTTGATGCACATCAGAAAACAGATTGCTTACAACAAGAGCCCATATTTAGTGCTCTGGAGGATCCATTCAAGCTCATCGAAAGGATTTCCCTTCTCTCTAGACATCACATTGTTGGCACTGACCTCAGTGAACGGTTGAGGGATTTAGAGATCTCTTGGTTCACTCATGCTGTGTCTCACTTGTACCCTGTGGGATTTTTTTTTTTTTTTTGCTTCTCTATGGTTTGGCGTCACACCTTGAAGAGGCCAGCAGCAGTTGAGAGTAGAGCTAAATCTTACAGTAACATGCAAAGAAATCAGCAGAGTTTTCTGCCATCAGCTGCTTGCTTATTGACATGATTGGTGGGTTGTGACAGCTATTGAACATTGTGGGATGGTGTCCGTTCTGAAAACAAAGTGCCTTGGTTGTCCCTCCAAGCTGTCGTTAGACCATAAGGATCTTGCATCCTATGGACCAGCAGATATATTATACTGTAATTTTGCTATCAGGTTTATTCTGTGCACACAACATCTATTACACAGCTGCACATCCTGGAAGAGGGCTCCCTCCTCTGTTGCTCTTCCTGAGTTTTTTCTCCTTTAAAGTATTTTTTGCTCATCCAAATGTAGGGTCTAAGTATGGAGGATGTTGTACAGACTGTAAAGGCAAACTTATGATTTGTGATACTGGGCTATATAAATACAAATTGACTTGACTCCCACTTCCTTATGCATTATGTTAGGTCAACAAAGTCTGAGCTTGAGCATTTTCTGTCTTTGTCTGATCAATTTACCCTGCTCATCTTTTGTGATTCAACTCTCTCAATAAAATATGTAATAATTTGGTGTTTGGAGTCTTGCATGAAGATTCAAGCTTGATGGCTGTAAGCTTATAGAAATCTCAATAAATCTCAGTAAATACAAATTTGAATCCTGCATATAATTTCAAATCGCTCACTACAACTGACATTGAAAACCACTAATCAAACTATGGGCCATAGCTGTCTCCTCTATAGGAGGAGATCAGAGATGGAGATGTGGGTGTGCAGGAAATAGGTTATTTTCCAGATAGCTGTTCTTGTTCTGGGGAAAAGATGGTCTTGTTGAGTTTGGGGAAGAAGAAGAAAAAAAACATCTTTTAACCTGCTGTTGCTTCTGAGTGCAGGGCAGCTGACATGCAGCCACCAGCGAACATCAGCAGGGTCATTCACAGCTAAAAGTCATATAATTAATGACACTGTTATCAAAACATTTGCTGCACTGGTGTACACACACGCGCGCACACACGCACACGCACGCACACACACACACACACACACACACACACACACACACACACACACACACACACACACACACGCGCGTTAGTGGCGCACCGTTCCCCTCCTTCCTCTCTGCATCATAGCCCGCTGTTACCATCACACGCTCACGTAATAGCCTACTCCCGCAAGCTGACTTGTTGGAAATGCTCGAGGATCTTCAAAAATCTCTCTGAAAGCACGCTGGGTGTAAAAATCAGTGGAAGGAAAAGTGAAAATCAAGCCGCGCCTGGAAAATACTGAAACATTAGACAGAGGGTTGGATATTGGTTATTGCCAGTTTACCTCACTGAAGGTAAGTGAGCGCAGTTTGCGTGTAATATTTTGCTTACCGCCATAAGATTGCAAAGATCACTGCTGTCAAAAACGCGAGAAGTGAAAAATGTTCTGCATTTATTTATTCAGTAACTGTCGTCTTTGCATCTCACATATCAAAACAGAGGACACAGCGTTTCTTCCCAAAACTTTTTTGTGCCAATAAAACATTTCGGTAGGAATATCAGACATGCTCACGTGATTTAAAAAAAAAAAACCTGCAGGGTAGTTTTCATGTGATCTATTCAGCTGCAACATCAGTCTACCTGGGTGTTGCGCAAATACTGTATATTTAAACTGTCAAGCTGCTTGGCCAGTGAGGTTTTCAGTAAAAAAAAAAAAACAGGTGTAATAGGTGAAACCTGTTTTGCTGTTAAAGCCAAGTTTACACTCTAGTCAGTACAGCAGCTCAACAAGTTCATTAACATAAGATGTATAGTTATAGTTCATAAAGACTTGCACAAATTGAGCCTCAGATTTACACAAGGCATGTTCCTGATGCACTCAGACTGCAGCACTTCTTGAGTTCACATTCTCACATTCTCACAGTCTCGCGGTGTCCCTGCCTCCTTGTCATTATTTGTCATCATTTCACACCCAAGAGCCTGTGATTGCGATACCCACTTTGCCAGTGCTTCAACCACTCCGTACACTCCAGAAGGAGGGCAACTGCTCTGGCACGACGGAATAGAAAAAAAAAAAAAAAAGAAACCACAGAAGAGATGGTGCGGGGGTCCAGGGACGCTCCAGGGGGCCTTGCAGACATTCCAAGGTTGTTTCATTTCAGCTTTGGGTGAAAGATATATGGATTAAATGCATCATGTCAGTAGCCTGACTATATTAATTGAGCAGAAAAAGTTTGGGAAGCTCTGCTGCACAGCCTGTTGGTTTTAAGCAGGAAACAATAGACTCGTATGGTGGTGCAATGACACTATTGAAGATTTATGGCTTATTTATGAATGGCCAACATTTAAAAGTCACACATATCTAAGGTATAATGTGAAGTAAAATTGTTGAAAAAGAAATTGAGATAGAGCCCCAGTGTGCTGCTGCATGTCTCAGTGCTTTTCAGAAGTACTGCCACACCGTTATTTTTTACAGGTGTATTTTTTTCCTCTCTCAGCCTTGATGGCTGGTTCTGAGAAACAGCGAAAGACTCATCAATGAATAGAATGTTTAAAAGGCTCATTTAAATGAAGTCGTGGCCTTTTGTTTATATCACAGGCTTCACTCTGAACTGAACGTGTTATCTGTTGTCATGATGTGTTAGATTGGACATTCAGCTGCAGTTATTTAAGTTCGAGTAGCTGTCTATGGAGTACACATTGTTTGAATTGGTCAAATAAATATTAATATAATAACTATCCATCATTAGTTTGATTGATATTCTGGAGCTTTTTTGTTTTGTTAACTCTGTTTGAATTCATGATCCGTCACATGAAGGGGTACTGGTCTTAAACAGTAATGTCGATGAGTATGCAGGGAGCTGTTCTGTACCGACAGTACCAATGGTGCATACTGTAGTACTTGGTAACCATGGCAACAAAACAACATCAGAAGAAACTGGTCAGATGAGCCGGTGATGCCTGAAGAAGAGATGAATGGTAGACTCAATGCACAGCAGAACCAAGCACAAAAGAGGGCTTTTTGTTCTTCCCCTCTTTGGAAAACAAACACGCATCTCTGCTTCTGTTCATGTATGATATAATAAAAGTGTTTTGTGTGTGTGGGTGTGTGTGTGTGTGTGTGTGTGTGTGTGTGTTCACACCTTTCAAAGAAGGACATTTACACCCTAAATGAAGCATTACAGGCCTTATAGTTTGGCTCAAACATAAGACCATCTGCCCCCTGTCACCAAGCCTTTCCCTTTGAAGACGCTCGGCTTTGTCCAAATCCACGGCTCTGGCCTGCTGCCACTGTCTGACGTGACTTTGACCAACAAACCTGAGTTCCAAAATAGTAACATTATTATTTAATAAAAAAGGGCATCATAGAGGCGTTTATAAAGTGTAGTCCACAAGCCTCTAGGACAAAAACACACAAAATACCAACATCCCCATTAAGCGATCTAACAGAACATTTTTATTGAGCTGCACTGTGATTCTCAGTGCCCCCAAACTGCATCCAAAAAGATGCTCGAGAAATTTCAGTTATTTCATAAATATCCTCCTACACACACACACACATTACATGGACACTGGCAAAGTGTGCTAGTAAGACTGACAATAAACTGTATCAAGGCACCAGTAAACAACATTCATAAAAATGATGCAGCTACTTTAGGGCAAATAATCCACATCATCCAATTTTCATCTCTGTATGTCAAGCACGACTGAGCAGGCAGCGTTTGAAAGTTTGAAAGCTGGATCGGGGTGAGAAGCCTCTTGTCAATTTTACATTGAATTGATAATTATTGAAACAGAATCTCTCGGTGAGCACACCTGAATCTAATTATTGTTGCTCAAAGATTTTTGAGCATGAATTTAATTATTTAACGCATTAATTAAAATACGGGCAGTGGATTCATGTCATCCAGCTTTATGTTCGGCCTTTTTAAATTTAGAAATTTAAATTTAGCACCTCTGTTTGGCCAATCAGTATGTTACTGAATGCCAGAACACAATGCCAAGATGCATCTTTCCTTCAGCAAGTGGGAGTGTCTCTGATATTTTTAGTATATTTTAGTTTTAATTATAATGTTCCCCTTTGGCCAGGCAGTGTATTCTGCAATAGATGGAACACTGTCGAGTTGAAAGTGTTATCTCTAATTATAACACCCTCATTAAGCAATTTACTGGTGTAATTTCCAAGGTTGGTAGGGAATGTGTAACAAGTTGAAATGTAGAAAATTTTAGCTGGGATCTTGAAGCCCATGGAACAAAATACTATCATTTTTAGCTGCCAAAATGTATTCCCAAAAATGTATTATTTTTCCAAAGTTTCTCAATGCCAAGTTTTCCAAGTCTTGTCAAAATCAGGCCAACATATGACAGACATAATGCCAAGATGCCTCATCCTTCCAAGTTTTGTCAAAATTGTACTAACAGTGTCTGTGATGTGTGAGTTTTAAACACATTTTGTCTTAAATTATAACTTTCCCCTCAGGCTAATCAGTGTTGATCTGCGACAGCTGGCACACAGTGTGAAGATGCATGTTTTTATTCCGCTAAATTAGAACTGTGGTGGGTGTCTGAGATGGAACCTGAGATATCAGACTTTACAGGTGGATATACAAATGAATGACTGAATTAATTAATTAATGATGGACTGACATAATTTGTCACTGATATTAATATCTATCATCTCACAGCCTTTTAGGATTGTAAGCCATCATCATGTTTTTGCACCAGACAACAAATCATATAATATAATATGTCCTTTCAATATTTTATCATGGAAACAATCAAGTCAAGTCCAGTCAAATTTGTATTAAGATAATCTTATAATAAATGTTCTTTGTAATGCATTGGTCTCACAATATAGTGTTTTGTTGTTGTTTTTTTTAGTACAAGTGCTGCTGGAGTTTTGACCTCTTCAAAATTTTTGGAAGTAGGTGAAGTTGTGCCAAAACTCCCTACTCCAATTTTATTTGTACAGCCCAAAATCACATTCTTAATCAATGATTCAATCGTGTCAGTATTTACTGTGTGAACATTAAGCTTTATGCAGCCATTTTTAAAGAATATTTTCTCATATAACTTTGATAACTGTGACAGCAGCTGATGAACAATTGAATAAGCCTTCATTGGATGGTCTATGGACCATGTGACAATAAAACGTGTTTTATTTGTTGCCATTTTTCAGTGTGTATCACTGGCTCTGTCCCTGCCAGTCCATGTGTTGGCCTGGGGACAGCAATCATTTTGCTTAAAGAAACTGTACATAAAGCTGGTTTTATTCTGTAACCCCCACAAACACATTTCAGGAAAACCTGACCTGGTCTCTGCAGCGGTGTGCGAAGTACCCCTATACAGACGCTCTTTTTCTAGTACTGTCTTGATTTGTTCAGCCATGGTGGTTATTGCTCTCTTTATAGCAAATAACTTATTTTCTTCATAAACTTTTTCATTAAACCGATTCAATTAGTCATTCTTTGAAAAATATTGATTACAAACCAAGTAAGCTGACCCATTGTTATGACTCTAGGCTGATTATTAAGGCAGATATGACTTGAAAACAAAATAATTCAAATAGAAAACATTTTATCTTTACCTGCATTATCCTACGGGAAAATTAATTGGACACAGATTTGAAATCTGTTTATCAAAAGCGACAGCTCTCTGCCTTTGTCATTATCCCCCCAAGGGTGTCCACAGTTAGAGACAGTCTGAATTTGAAGCATTTACATTCCCATTAATGAAGAACACTTCATTTAGATCTTTCAAAAGGCAAAGATAAAAGACCTCTGATTCAGCAATAGTCGAGTGCCTTCTATCTATCTGTTCTTCTGGTGAAGGAGAGCAGCCTTTTATCTTGAAGATTGCTTTGAAAGGGGAAAAAAACAAGCGTGTGAAAATTCTGTCTTACTTATAGTACTTAGTGTTTAGTGTCTGGTGCACAGTGGTTCTGTGAGTCAAGCTTCTAAGAACATGTGTAGGGATCTATGATTCATTGTGAGGTCTAATGTTTGCATTAAGTGATCTGACATCAGCCTCGCCCCATAATTCTGACTGGCACGCACAACATTGTTTGTATTAATGATGTGGCTGTCGGAGGTGTGGTTATTTCAAGAGACAGAGGCCATCAAAGTGTGTCATAGAGGCCCATTTTACATGAGTGTTTGCTTGAGACTCTGTTCAGACATGAGTTGATACATAGATGTAAATAACAAGATGAATTGAAGATTTTGTTCAAGCCATTTTAAAACAGATTTGTCTACTGAGTTGTTGAATACTGAATGCTGTGCTTGTATTGGGCTGGATGAGTATCATGGCACAGGATTGAGGCAGGTGTTATTAAAAGACATAATTATGATATACAAAGGCGGCGCAATTGTGTGAATTTAAGTGAGAGCCAGCAAACACTAATGGTGAGTCTGGGTGTTATTCTTGCAGGATCGATGTGGATGAATATGATTTAGCTGGAGCATATCTCAGAAATGCTCATCGTACTCCAGCCTGATGGTGAACAGACAGCCCTCCCCTTTAGGACAGAGACGGGGCATGCTATTGTATGCTGCGTTTTGATCAGGCAAATGGCGAGCTGAAATACATAATTGCGCTGCAGTAAGAGATGGGCTGTGTGTTTGAATAGTTTACAGTATTCTCTGTCCCTCCGTACTCACCCTAGGGAAACATTTTCATGTGCATATTTCTGGAAAAAAACAGCCCTAAGTAAAATGCATTGTCTGGGATGGACTTAAACAAGAAGAATAATGGTTGAATAGAGGAGATCTTATCGCTCTGGCTACTCCAAGTTGTTCAACTGTTTACTGTGAGGGTGGCAGTTGGTTTTCTTTTTAGTGCATAAAGTAAACAGACTTGGACACACTGGTAATATTGTGCCTTGTGCTTGCAGCATTTAATAAATCAGTGTCTTATTAGAAAAAAAATGTTGGCTTACCTCGTATTTAAAATACAAACTATTTCCACCATTGAGCTTTATGGTTGACAAACTCTTGACAAACAATAGAAATGCAAAGATACTGCAGAACTGGAGCTCATCTGCTCACAGATTGCCACAAAAGTCAACAACATCCTGGTCCAATTCTGGTTAATCTCGTCTATTTTATCACATCATAGATGCATCAAATGCATCAAATTTGTCTCTGACTTTAGTGATACGGCTGTCTAATATAAATGGAATGTAATTAATGGTACGTTGGATTAAACATACAGTGTTTTACTCGGCATCTGTTTGATATTGACAGAGCACAACTTCCTAGAATGCTGTAAATATTGTATGTTGTAAGAAACTTTCCATGTTACATTCTTTATGTACACTTAGTCTAACTACTTACCATAACTGCTAGTATTAGTGTCAGAACATTGTTCCTATAAACAAGTGGAGGCTACTGTAGTAATGTCCACTGATGATGACACAATGCCACCAAATGCTTCCATAGAATATTCAAATAAAACAAATCCAGAGCCAATATGACCTCACTGGCAATTACACATATTTGTTAAATAGTCTTTTTAGATATAAAAAGACTATTTAACAGTCCCCCCTGCAGTATATGGATCAAAGACAGATCATCTCCAATTAAATCAGTATTGATAAAGAGGCCAAAATGAGGAACATTAGTCGAAAAAGATTGACTTTTGTGATAATAACCAAGCAATTTATATAAGGTAACAGTTTTCATACCAACTCCACAGTAAAGATCTGCAGAGACTACACTTTATACTCAGATAACTGTCTTCAGCTAAAGGGCTCTCTCTTAATTCACAACCTGCTTGTTAGTAATAAACAGTAATAAAGCACATTGATGTAGACATTCCTCCTAACGTGAATTCTTTATAAGAACACTCTTTGTTCCACTACAAACTGGATGTTACAGCTGTGAGAAATCTCTGCCTCCGATAGGGTCCAGACAGCAGCTCAGTCAGATTTTTTTTTTACTCCCACTCTTCTGTGCTGGCTGCCATTTCTACTGTGAGGCTTGCCAAAAAAACTCAGTCTGTTTACCATATAAGCATACTATGTCACCCATCATATTTTGATGTTGATAGTTGTGTATCTGTTTCTGTTGAGCAGCTGCAGCGAATCGAGTCGCCCTCATTTACTGTAAAGTTGTACATATTTGCTTACTTAAACAGGGCCAGTGTTGTAAAGTATCCTTTCCAGCTACTTTTACCAAAAACACATTTGAAAGTCACTAAACAAAGTAGACATATATTTCAAAACAACACTAAATGCTACACCATGATGCACGTTGCTCAAGCTTTGTTGGAAAAACATCTTACAGCAAATCAGCTAGAGTTGGATCACCCTGTGTCCATGACAGTTCTCCAGTTTTCATGGGGGAAAAATAAGCAGACTTATGAAGCCAGTTTATTTATTTATTTATTTTGAGCCTGTGAAATTGGCATAGAAATGTGTTAAGGACTTTGTGTGGATTCATTTATCGGGCTTTTTGTTGTCGACAGTTAGAAATCTTACATTAAATGCAACAAATTATCTACAGTTATTTGCAGTATCAAATATACAGTTTTCAGTTGTGTTACCTTGGTCAGCAGTGAGTCACACTGCTGCTAATTTAAGATACTATTTGGTATAGGATTGGGTGATATGATGATATGTACTGAGAGATCTTCCATCAGAGATTTTCCCAAACTGCGCTATCTGTGCCTTCATTATCTCTTGTTGTATTAGGGTTATTGTGGGAACTGTTGCAAATCAATGAGCAGCACTGCTCTATGGTAATATTGGATTTTTGCATCAATGTGATGATGCACCTTATTTGTCAGGTATTTAATTCACTTGATCAAACAGAAATCTCTGTTTATTTATGTTTCTCAAGAGGTTAATAAAAAATTTTACTTTATCTATTTTGTTCACCCCTATATTATGGAGGCAGGAGACTCCAAATTGTAGCACTTGTTTTACTTGTGTTACAGGAAAACTATCTAGCTTGATTGTGCTGTATATTATTCACAGGATCTGTTATGCAATCATGCACTATATGGTCCATTGTAGTTGTTATACTGACTCCATTATCAAACATTCCCCTCCAAAATCTACTTAATTAATGTAAGGTTCTTGCTATCTGTGAAGATGTGTCTCGGTGCAGTTGCTGCTGGCTAGTGTAAAGTTCAGTGTGTATGTCATTATAGTTACAGCTTCATCTGTCACAGACTTGCTAGCAGAAATTAAAACGCAAAACTCTTCTTGATCTTCCAAAGTTGGCGAGTTATGAGCTTTCTCAACTTTCAAGAGTCTTTCAAAACATTTTAGAAAGGTAAAAAAAAAAAAAGTTAGAGCCACAGCAGGGCCAAGTTCATCTGAATATTCTTACTGTGGAAAGCAGACAGATGAATAATGCTGCTGCTGCTGCAGTACAGAGCTGACTCACTGCAGAGTGGAAAGAAACAAGCCTAGTAGTCTGATAGAGTTCAGTGCAGATTATTGCAAAATCTCATTTTTATGTTGTGTTGCTCTTGTGATCATTTGAAATCATTTGCTCCCACAAACTAAATGACATTTTCCAGGTGTGTGACCAAAAAGGTTTCCAAGAACAAAATTATCATGTGTCCAGACTGCTACATACAAATGTGTGCATTGATTTATGGCATCCATACTGTGATAAGTGCCATCATAATAATACATTCACAGTGGTTCTGTTTTATTTTACTCAGCAATGAGACCAAAACTCCAGATTCTGATTCAGTGTTCACCTGTGTTCAGGTCTACTTTGTATTGTGGATCTTCCGAAATGATGCTGTACTATATACTGCACACAAATCTAACATTCTGCATATTGTTGACAGGTTGTGTTGTGGCAGGACTTTCCCTGGCTATAGGGCACGAGCTGCCATGCCATTTGGTTGTCTGACACTCGGGGAGAAGAAGGATTACAACAATCCCTCAGAAGTGACTGACAAATATGACCTTGGACAAATTGTTAAATCGTGAGTACCTAGTATGTCGTCATGCTATTTAGCGTATAAACACTCTTGAGGGACCTGACTCAAAATATAATGTATGCTCCCTTTTCCTCTTTCACAGAGAGGAGTTTTGTGAGATATTTCGGGCGAAGGATAGGAACACCTTGAAAATGTACACCTGTAAAAAGTTCCACAAAAAGGATGGAAGGAAAGTGAGGAAAGCTGCCAAGAATGAGATAATGATCTTAAAGATGTAAGTGAAGTTTTCAACTCTTCATTATAGAGCTTATAGTATATCTGAGTCACTGTCCTTACAAAGTGTAATCACAACGATCAGCAAAATACTTTGCTCAGCTCAAGTCAAAGACATGGCAAACGTGTGGTACAAAAGCTCATCAAAACCTGCCCAACATCCTTAAGTTTACCCTGTGCACATTCTAAAATGCATTACAGTACATAATACATAATAATAATAATTATTCATAATAGTAGTACACTTAGTTACGCTCTAGTACTCTCAGTACTCTTATTTAATTTCTGGCTCTTTTTTTTTAAGTTTTTTAACACTGTAAATGACAAGTCTGGTGATGTTCTATATTTTTCTTATAATCAACAACAATGAAAAGACTGAAACTAACAATAAATTGTTATAGACTTGTTTAGCCAAAGTCTGTGTAGCTTATTCCTCTGTGTCGTGGACTTCCATTAAAAACACATCAGTGAACCACACAGAGTGACATAGTCCTCATCATCATGAACACGGGCACTGTTGTTTATTTGCAGTCCCACATACATGCTGTAAATACTCATTAGCACACCAAATCTGCAACTAAAAGTAGTACAAATAACTATAATAATAGAGACTTTATTTATACCTTCAGTAGGAACCAATGAGCTTAGGACTGAGAGGTTGGCAGAAGTCAGAAAATATTGAGAGACGAACTACACATTGTTGGTTTTGGTCTTTTACATGATTTGTTGACAATAACAAATATGTAGTAAATCACCAGTCTTGTCCTTTAAAACTATGTTTTGTGACAGACACTGAGGTACCATGTCATAATATGAGGTATGGTCATGTCTTGGGAATTAAACTTTACTGCAATCTATTCATATTTGCATAAAGAACAATTCATAATAAAGCCCGAAATCAATCATTATTTAACATAGGACTGGGATGATTATTAAGCATTATTACTTACATTTTTATAGTGATTTGTAACTTGCTTGCTTAGGTCCAATTGACTGGTGTTTTAAACCTTCATCCTCAGATGAGTTGGATGGTGGTGCTGTAATACTAGCAGTTTTCAAAGGGTGTGAAAAATGCTTGCTGTAGTCACAACTTATCAGTTTTACTTGAATTGTCCTGATTGTCTGGCATGGAGACTCTATAGCTGCCTTGTACTACTTACAGACTCTGTTTCTTCTTCATTTTAACCAATCTTACATCCCTCCATTCTTCTCCTCTTCTCATATTACTCTCTATCTCTCTTTTCCTCTTTTCAAAGGGTAAAACATCATAACATCCTCCAGTTGGTTGACACTTTTGAAACTAAGAAAGAGTATTTCCTTTTTCTGGAGCTGTGAGTATTACTGGAGGCACTTGAGACAAATGTTGGCACAGACTGGTGTGCACTGTGCTTTCTTTTTGAAACCAGTGATTTCTTCAACGTGTGAAACATTTTTACATTTCTGTCATCAACAAGTGACATGTATTTGTTTTGGATGTACCATCTCTCCAGTGCTACAGGCAGAGAGGTCTTTGACTGGATCTTAGATCAAGGCTACTACTCCGAGAGGGACACCAGCAATGTTATGAGGCAGGTGTTGGAGGCCGTAGCTTACCTGCACTCTCTTAAAATCGTCCACAGAAATCTTAAGGTATACTGCTGACACCTAGTGAAAAACAGTAGCATTTCACCACATGCTAAATAACTGCTATCTGTGAAGAACTGCCCTTTACAAACATGAAATATATTCAGATGAAATGCTTAATAAAACTTTGTTTGCTCATACAGCTGGAGAACTTGGTGTACTTTAATCGTTTGAAACACTCCAAAATTGTTATCAGTGACTTCCAGTTGGCAAAACTGGAAATTGGACTCATTAAGGATCCATGTGGGACTCCAGAATATCTTGGTGGGTTGTCATTATACAATAGGAACAAATCTTTATCTACAGAAGCCACAGAATACCATGAGAACGCTTAAAGCTTGTTTTTGCTTTCAGCTCCTGAGGTGGTTGGGAGGCAGCGATATGGAAGACCTGTGGATTGTTGGGCCATAGGAGTCATCATGTACATACTGTAAGTACAAATATACTATATTTATTTTACTTGAGTGCACTTATTTTTTAGATAAGCTTTGAAATAAGAATGTCTTGTCCTATAATGCTCTTATTCTGCCAACTCAATAGTTTGTCTGGGAACCCTCCTTTCTATGATGATGCTGATGAAGACGACTCTGATCGTGATAAGAACCTTTTCCTTAAGATTTTGTCAGGGGACTATGAATTTGATTCACCATACTGGGATGACATCTCAGATTCTGGTAAGACATAACTCATTTATAAAAAAATATCTGTCAATGTAATTTCATTATGCACATCTCAGATGACGTATTCAAAGTCCGAATGCTGGATGAAGCAAGTTCACTGTTGTAATTATTTCCTTGTGTTTCGCAGCCAAAAACTTAGTGGCAACTTTAATGGAAGTGGACCAAGAACAACGGTTGACTACACAAGAAGCTATTGCCCATGAATGGTAAGAAGTACGAATATGAATGGTCCCACCAACAAAACCGAAGTTACACATTTTGCATTTTAGATAATACAAATCTAATAATGTTTGGGAGAAAACAGTTGTCTTGTCCCTTCTCTCAGGATTTCTGGAAATGCTGCCTCAGACAAAAACATCAAGGATGGAGTGTGTGCTCAAATCGAAAAGAACTTTGCCAAAGCCAAGTGGAAGGTATCATTTGACCTGTATATCATGATTTATTAAACACGTTAGACAAAATGATTGTCTTACATTCATGATCAAGTCTCCAACTAGGAGGACTGCGCTGCAGTGAATATCAAATCATCAATTCATCCTGAGCATTCTGTTATTTTTTGCTGCTGTAATGACCTGATCGACCAGTAAACTTTTTGAAGTAACCATGTGTTTTTATTACTCACAGAAAGCTGTTAGAGTGACCACCCTCATGAAGAGACTTCGAGCATCTGAGCAGGGCGATTCTGGGGCCTCCGGTCTTGCCGCAGGGGCTGCCGCTGACCCCAGCACACCCAGCGGCACTCCTGCTCCTCCAGCTGGCGGTGGCGACAGTGTTGATGCCAGCGTTAAGGCTGCTCTAAGTGAAAAGGCTCCTGACACACAGACTGCCACCATCTCTGCACTCCCTCTGCCCAATGCAGCCAGACAGGAAGAGCAACCACAGGCACGGTGCAATGGCGATGTTCTCCAAATGTTGCCACAGAGAAAGGGAGACTAGGCGTCAAACAAATACAAGAAGAGGACCCTTGCCACCCAACAAGCACATGAGCAGTACAGCCAGTAAATTTGGCACAATGATACGGTGTATATGTTGTTCGACTATCCCCCAGTTTCTTCAGTACTGAGTTATTTCACAACACCATGCATTTCATCATTTTTGCCTTCTGTACTAATTGGTCTATTAAATAGTGTTCTCCACTCTCTCTTGTTATTTTGTGTACAAGTCCCTTTAAAGCTGGTTAAAAAGTAGCTCTTACTGTTGTTTCCTTTTCCCTGAAAACTGTAAAAACGCAAATTGTAATTTAGTGAAATCCATCCATCTTTATTAGTCACCTCACTGTATATAGATGTATTTGTCTGTTTCAACAAATTGCTAGTTATCAGCTTCAGGACTTACAATTCTGAGTTCATGTCTTGTGACTTAAAATTATGAGTTGAAAGATTTGGTAAATCAATTATATAAAGGTTTATTTTTAAAAATGTAAACGTATTTGAATACTTTCCAGCATGCATATTTGAGTTCATGCCTCAGAAAACAAATTGGAAAACAATTACCAGAAGTTATGGACATGTCATGTATGTGTCTTGAATGAATTTTAAGTAAATTTATAATTAAACAGAAGTAAAACTGAAATTATTTTAGCTATGCTGACAATTGTATAATACCTGTGACACACTGATGACTGTATATAAAATGTTCTTATTTCTGAAAGATTGCGTAACAATCAGATACAGATCGTCACTTAATGGATTCAACTTGACACCCTGACTAGATATTTCTGGTTTAACTTCAGTGCAGTACAACTTCAACCAACTTACAATTTTAAGGCAGCAAGAAAGCATTTTTTTTAAGTTAAAGTGCCTTAATATTTGTTGCAGTAATGTACTGAAATGTTTCAAAAGAAACAGCTTAATTATATCTGCTTACTGATTTCTTTGAAATGTTTTAGCTGTTTTCCTTTGCTCTTCTGTTAAGAGTGAGCCGCTGTATTGATTTGTGTGTTCTCTCTGTTTTCACACTTAATTTAAAGAGAAAACTAGATTACATAATTCTATGTGGAGTGTTGTTTTAGCTGTTGTTGTTGTGTTGTCACTTGTAATTAGTAAAATTTAGAGTTTATAGCTCAGTCCATATACTGTACCACTATGTATGCATACTTGCATTGTATACATGTGTAGTTTTTTATCTATGTGTCTATTTAGCAACATTTAGCTGAGCTAACAAGTTGCTACAATGCTTGTGAATGAATAAAATGAGCAATACTAATATTGCTGAAACTGTGAAATTTTTCTCAAGTTGTCCTTCACTGAGAGTATTTGTCATGACCAGCCACTCCAACATTCACCTTTTCACACTGTTCATGCAAAAAACATTACAAGCAAAATTGATAACTTCTTTAAAAAGAAACCAGAGATTTTACTTTTTAAAAAACATTTAATAAATTTAACAAATTTACTGTGCATTTAGTGATTTTATATTCCTCGTTACAAATATTGGTCAACACTGAGATGTTTTTAAAGGAGACTATTGTTGCTGTTGTATTATTTGCCTTTACCCACTTAGTCATTATATTCACATTACTGATGATGATTATTTAGCAAAAATTTCATTGTGTAAATATTTTGTGAAAGCACCAATAGTCTTCCCTACAGTATTGCTGCAATATCGATATAGAGGTATAAAACCAGAGGATTGTGAAAGCCATTCAGCTAAACAGAATACTGTAGAAAAATGAAACAGGATGTATGTAGTGGTTTGTATCCTGGCCTTGCCCTGCATAAAATTGGATTTAACAGTTGTATTAAATAACCGCTGGGTGGCAGCAACCTGCCCTAAGGCGTGTAGTGTATCAGGAATTGAAGGAAGAAGAAGTGGAGGATCGGCATCCGCTGCAGCAGCCGAAGAAGAATGTTCGTCTCCATTTTTGCATTAGCTTAGTCCATAGAAGCCATCGACGACCTGCGCGACAAACCTCCGCAATATTATAACACTGAGCTCGAAGAACAACCAAGGTGGGTGCAGAAAATTAACATCTACGCGAAAATGGTGACGCATATAGTCAGACTAGTGTTCAGTTTTCCGAAAGCTGTTGCTTCATGTTGCCTAGCTGCAAGCTAACGCAATGAACCCGGCTTTCTAAACGTAAATGTTAGCTCTAGCTAAGTTAGCTCCGATAGCGTCACCCTGTAACTGCTCTCTTGGGTAAAGGTTAGTTATAAGGGGCTTTAGCTGGCTAATTCAATCACGCTACCGTTGTCACTATAATGCAGTCGTTTATCTGAATTTCTGTGTTTACCTCCATGCAGTCATTTTCAACAGTAACACTATTTGTTTATGATGTGGCGTAGATATGGAAGGCCTAGCGATAGCTATAATTAGCGGGCCATCTACTGTGGACCATCATTAGCAATCACACCACCCAGTGTTACTTGCCTCAGGTTTGACATATGCAGCCATCTTCTAAGTAGCTTCACTGTAGCACCGAAATAACATGGCAAACAACACAAGAACGACCAAACCATTCACCCACTTTACTCCAAGTGTCCGATCAAAGTGCAATTCTTAACAGCTTTATTATTATGGATATGCCTGCCATATTCAAGCCAAAAGTGGTACATTCATCTACCTTTCACACAATGATGCAAACATTTAATCTTTGCCTCTAGGTAAAATACTGTCTACGAACATGTGGGATGGACCTGGGCCAGGGCAAGGACCAAGGGGAGGACCACCCTTTCGGTAAACAAGCATCATTCAGTTATAGATTTAAGACAATTTTTTACTTGGTAGTAAGAAATAAACTTTGTTTTTGCAATAACTGCTATGTTTGCCTGTATTGCAGTATGTTAGGGGTGGGCAAAATCTGCTATCACAGCATATATAGTTTTTTAATGTATATTGTGATATATGTATAATTTTGTGGAAACCCCATTGTGTGGACTGTTTTTAGACACGATAAACAAAAAATTGCTTGAATTAAATACCTGACAAAAACCCTGTAAATCTTTAAGTTGCTCTAAAGAATTCTTGCTCAGTAACTAAAAACATTCCCACCCTGGCATAATACAACATGACATATTAAAGGTGAACATTCCTCTGTATAGATGTATTGACAAATCAAACAAATAGGGCTGGGTATCGTTCAAAAAATTTTAATACCGATACCTTGACTTTGATAGTGGTTCCTGAACAATACTTTTTTCAACACCAATTTTATAAAATCCATTTTAACAAAAAGAAAATTACATTACACATTATGGTACAAATCTTTAGTTTTATTTTTCAGCTCCATGGCAGTTTTATACTATAAAATAATATAAACCTAAGTGGCTAAGGCTAGCAAGGATGCCAACGCATCCCTCGACAAGCCGGTTGCGGAGGACGGCTGGGAAAATTTTTGCTTAGGTTCACTGTACACACTCAGTGAAGAAAAAACACTCAACTTGGCCGGCTGCAGGGTGTTTCACCTGGAAAGCTGCTCTGCTGCCATCGTGTCTTGGTCGCCATCTTCCCTCAGTGCCGCAAGATTAGTCGGAATAGCATGTACGCAGCTCCCACCTCCGACGTCACATGTAAACACAGAAGTGGCTGAGCTGTAATGGCGGTGGCTACTAGTGCTAGCAGGGGTTGCCTGAGGGGTTAGCAGCTCAACCTTGAGCCACTTACTTACTGGGGCGACATTAGGGGGGAGGCAGAGGGTGGTCGCTATCCTTCTGTAACAATGTCGGCCCGCAACCATAGGTCGGGACGGCGTTATTAGCAGCAACCGCTGACAAGGCATTTTTCGATACTCGATAGTATCGAAGCAATTTGGTTGGTGCCATAAAAGTATCGAAGTTTAGTACCCAGCCCCATCTCATAATATTTATCATCATATTACCCAGCCCTACTGTATATCTATAGTGCCTGTCTGGGCAATTTGGAAAATGAACTTGATTTTTCCTCCCCTCATTATTTTGTTCAAAGCTTTATTCTTTGATAATGTGCATTTAAAATAAATCAGTAGTCTAATTTGAAAAATATGAATGTACATTCCAGCGGTGATCATCATGGAGAAACGTTTGGGGGCAGAGATCGTCCCATGCCTGATTATAGAGGTAGAGAAGGGATGAATATGGGTCCGATGGGTCATATGGGACCGAGACCTCTAGATCTACCACCTATGGACATGAGGAGGATGGACGGTCCACCAATGAGGGGGCGTGATATGGTCCCAAGGGATATGGACCCACGTGATATGCGTGGTAGAGAGCCGAACAGAGATTTTGTAAGACCTGGAGAAGAGCCCGACTTCAGTCTCAGAAGACAGTACGAAGTGGCCATCAGAGACAAACTGATTAATTCATCTGGTTTCCCGGGACCCGGCAGGAACTCTGCAGACATGGGAGGGAGAGGAATGCCACCGCGGGAACCAAACAGCAGGTTTATGGATATGAGAGACAGGGACACATTTCATTACGACATGCCACGGTTCAATAATCCCAACATGGATGGGAGAAGAGGGTTTCCCATGGACCGAATGGAACGAAATGATGGATTTAGAGACATGCGAGATAGGCCTCCAATGGGCATTGGCGACACTGATCGTTATGATATGGACATACCTCCACGTGAAAGGAGAATGATAGACACTGACAGAAGAGGAGGACCACCTTTCAACCCTAGAGGAGGATTTGACTCTGATATGGATTTCAGAAATCGTCCTGGACCATCAGCTGAATTTAGAGGTAGGGAGCGCTCTCCCTTAAGGTTTGGAAACAGTGACGTCCCTCCAGTGGACAGGGCGAGATCTGACATGCCGCCAGATGTTAGTGGGCCCCAGAGATCAGAGTTTATGGGTGCAGAAGACTCACTCAGAAAGAGAGATTATCCAGAGTCAAGTAATAGTCCCCTTATGGATTATAGGTGTGGTGAAGAGATGACTCTTGCAGAAGAATGGAAGAACCGTCGAAAGGATAAAAACCCTTTCTTAAACATGAATAAAGGAGTGGGAGGTGTATCTGAACCCAGCTTCCCTGGAGGTTTTGGCAGAGACGTGAATGTTAGAGATCCACCACCATTTCAAGAAAGGGACAGGCCCGCTGCTGAATTCCCAGGGAAAGATGCTGGCTTTCCTCACAGTGACCACTTTGGTGCTATGAATCTACCATCAATTGGCAGCAAAGCTCCACAAGGCCGTCCACTCCCAGAAATAAGTCCACTTGCTGGCCCTCTTGTTAGAGAAAATGAGAGTAAACATTGGCTTGGAGAAAGGGACCTGAAGCACAGTCAGAATAAATCAAATCGAGATGAAAGGCCTCCTTACCATCAAGAGAAGACTCAACCCTCAAATGAGACTCAAGAGCCAAATGATTGTTTTAAAGGACTGAAAGACATTCCACACAATCAAGGACCTGCCAGGAGTAAGATGGGGGCAGAACGTGATTTCCAAAGCAGCAGCACAGTACAGACAAGAGATCAAGACTACAGGGACATTGATTACAGAACAGGGTCTGGGAGAGCTTTTGATTACAAACGTGAGGAGCTCCAAGTGCCAGAGAAATTCGTCAAAGAATCTAAACCAATCACACCTTCAAAGTTTAGTGAGTCTGGTTCTCAGGTAGGTGTATTTTTTATCACTAGTAATTTTACAAAAATAATGTTTGCATTTTTGTGATATTTTGATGTTTCATTTTAATCAAAATCTTTGTGAAAGGATCAAGATTATAGGAATGCAGCAGTGGAGGACAAAGTTTCCAATACAATATCCATAATTGGTATTCCAAAGACTGCTACAATGGAGCAGGTAATAATCAAACAGAAAAGCAACTGTGTGTGTTAGTTCTTATGGTTACCAGACCAAGGTTTTCATGTTGTTGCTAGTGGGCATAGACAGCCATGGCTTAACTTTTAACAGACTCATTCGTTTTGATATGTTCTTTTGCAGATTCTTGGTGCCTTTGCAGTCCGTGATGGTGTGCCAATGCAGGGGATGAAAATCAAAAATGTTGTTCCAGGTAAGAATTAAGTTTCTTTGTGGAACTGTTTGGGGCAGTCGATCGCTAACATGTCCCTCGACATTTCGCTCTTACGACATTTCGAATCTTCGCATTCTTTCTTTTAATGCTCCTTGGTTGCTTTTCTTGTTCTTGCGGGCAGAGGGCGGGTTCTGTTATGCCATCCTTTTTCATGTCTGAGGATGAGGGGTCATTGGCAGCAGTTTGAGGATTTACCAAGGATTTAATATTGGCAGCTTTGGAGAGTCATATCCGATGTCGGTCACAAAAGATCAGTGATATGTGACTCACTGAATGTGTCCTTCAGAGAAAAGTTATCCAAGTTTTCTGATTGGGGAAAAAAGAATTTCAACAAACTGAAATGGAGACCGCCTTGTTAGTGCTTTGTTCACCCTACTGATCTAACCATCCGCTTTAGAGTGAAAGTTTTCCATAGTGGATCGCTGTAGACATTGTTATACATCATGCCAAGCCTATTTATGCAGATTACGTTTCGAAGGCCATTCGCTTTGCATAAATATATCAAAGTGACGTTACAGAAAAAGTTGTGAGGTGCCTTTATGCATTTGATATAAACATGAATATTACATTTTTCTGTTTCCACGGTGAAAACCATGCAGTCGTTCACTGTCACTGGTCTGGAATACCTCTCTGTTAAGGCTTGGTTTTATCAAAGCCTTTCATGGCAAAGTCTGATATGACTTCAGTCATCAGAAGACAAATCAAAAATCAAACAAAAAATTATGTTTTCCTGAAAAGGTATGTATGTCAGTAAAGGTGTAAAACTTCGCTCGCAGAAAAATGCTCATTGATCTCGATGTATTCACGAACTGTCTTTTATGTTTTAGTGGGTGTCATTACTGGAATTGACTAACAAAAACCCATCTGTATTTCAAATGCTGTCCCCAGGTTACAGCTACGATACCGCCTATGTGGAGTTTTTAAACCTCGAGGATGCAGTCCACTTCATGGAGTCCAACAAGGTGGCCTATCCTCGTCACTCTACGAAGGCCGCCTCTCCCATCAGGATTACGAGGGGTTGAGAGGGCATTTAGTAGATGGGGGAGGAAGGGAACCTGGGAGGGGGTTTCTGCAATTTCAGTGAACTTGCTTTGGTTAAGGAAATTGAGATATCAGTTGCTGGCATTTATTGATGCTAACATTTTAAACCCTGACAGTTGGCCCTTATTTTATATAAAAATAATTCTAAATACTAATCAGTGAAGCCATGATAGTATTACAGGTAACTTGTTTAGCCCTTTTACATAAAATATTTACTTAAAATTTTGTGTATATGCATAGGTAGATATAGGTTGCCCTCCCCTTGTTTTCTAGCCCTAAATGTTTTCTGAAATTTTTACATTTTAACCCCAAAACTGCCTAACCCTGGATTTAATCAGAAAATACAGACGTTTGGAGAGAAAAAAAATCTGTCTTTAGATGGGATAGTCTAACAGATACATTTTATAATTTTTACGATGACTTAACAGCGAAGTTGACAGTGAAGCTTCTCTACTTAGCCAATGTTTTGTTCGTGTGTGATTAGGCTTTTGTAACTGAAGAGGATCAAAGGGAATTGTTATGTTATATTTGCGTTTTAAAAAAAATAATGGTTTCGTACTTAGCAGCCTGCAACGTTTCTCTTGTCATGGAAGCAACTGCAAACACTTTCCTAACCAATGCCTTAGTGAGCATTCAGACTGAAAACAGCCCTGTGTTTAAACACAGAACAGGGCTGGTTGGTGGGGGCATGTTGTTTCAGGTACCGATGAGACCTAAAATTGGGTTCCAGGAAGTCTAATTTGAGTAACAGGTCCAAAGTTTCAAGGCTTATCAGATGACAGTGTATGCACAGCAGTGTATGATACACTGACAAAGGATTTTTCAACTCTTAAAAGTTAACATGGCCATATGATCATTATGTAAGGGGCAGTGCCTTGGTGGATGACAGTATTGCAATATGGCAAAAGTTGAGGCCAGATTTAACTTTTTTGCCTAAAGACCTGGAGTGTTTTTGCCAGAGCCCTCTGTGTTTGCGCTGCCATGTCGCCGGACTAGCCTCATTCAAATCAATAAGGGTGCAGTGTTTTTTCACACAGGGCTAAACTTGGTCTGAACGCAGCCTTATTACTGAGACCCCTGTGGTTACGGTTTAACTGGTAACATACAGTACATGTTTTTGTTTGCCTACTTCAGAGGAGAAAGTTGAGATTAGCTTGGAAAAAAATCCATTCTAATCTTAGGACAGGTAAAGCATTGTAGTGATCACAACTTTTAGTGTAATTTTTCCCAGCCATGTATGGGTCTACATTGCTTTGAGGGGTTTTAGATACACTAGCTGTGTGACTATGGTTGACAAGGTCAGTTGGTCTAACACTGTGATCCAGACTGACTGAAATATCTCAACAAGTTTTGGATAGAACTTTTAAACAGATATTCGTGGTCTCCAGAGGATGAATCTAATGACTTCAGTCATTCCTTGACTTGTCGTCTAGTGTGACCAGCAGGTCAAGATATTCACTTATCTATTTGTCTGTCTCTACATCTATCACATAGATTGGCAAAAATTGGTTCAGGTATTCATGGTTCCCAGTGGATGTATGCTCATAACTTTGATCGTCCTTTTTGTACCTCTTGGTGATACCTTTTCTGTAGTGCAACAAGCAGGTTGACACTTTTGGTCTTTGTGAACTTTGATTCGCTGACTTTTTATGTAAAGGTAAATTGTATTTGTCTAATACTTTGGTTGATCTATTTTATTGTTTGTTTTTCTTTACAATGAGCATTACAGCGTTACAGAGCTGCTAGCGTGGCTGTAGACTCTTAGGGCGTTTTCACACCTATTGTTCGTTTGCTTCCGCTTTCGTCCGAATCAGTGGATGAGTCACTACTTTGGTTCAAGTGAACCAAAATGTATCAAAAAAAGCCATGTTGGAGCTGTCACTCCGTTTATTGGTCAGAAATCTTGTGGGGTTGGCAGGCGGAGAACAGTTGTTTGTTTTTCAGAAACGGCAGATAGACTTCTATTACATTTAAAAAGGACTTGATTTTCCTTACTAATGTATGAACCGTAGCACTCGGGGATACAAAGGTGTACTTGTTCCACACAGGAGGGTGGATTCGACTAGTAAAATGGTCTGAACATATTTTCTATCAGCAGTAAAGTGTATTTCTGTTATTATTGAAACAAACAGTGTCTCCATCTCCTTGCCTTCGTGGTGCTGAAAGACACACAGCAACAACTACTTTTCAACTGTTGTCTTATTCTTTTTATTCATGTTCTTATTAGTAAGAATAATGATAAATAAAAGCTAAGTCAAGTGCTTTATAAATGGTGTATCTGCCATTTCTGACCACAAAAACAATTTCCATTTTTCATTTTTTCATGTAAGTGCCCCCCAGCACGCAAACTGACTGGTGCCCCTGGGCACTTGCCTGATATATGGATAATCCAGCCTAGTCATCTGGGCCATATACTAAGCCAAAATATGTGAGCAGAATGGCACATTTGAACGCACGTCAAGGCAACGTCTAGAGAACATTGTGTTGATTCACGTTAGAACGAGAAGACGTGCTGCCTACAGTAGGCTGAAGAGGAGAAGGGAGCATGATGCACAGTGCAGCTGGCTATGGGAGCTGGTTTAATCCAAAAATGCGCAATGCTTCCTGCAGTTGGGTAGGATCTAGGTCAGTTCACGTTCATACCACAAAGGAATCGTACCAGAGTTCGTTTGTAACCTGACGGAGACCACCTCTTCAACAAGGTCTCGGTCTGGTTGTTGTGGTCCGCACCTGAGTGCGATTGCTGTGTTCACACTTGCCCAAAAAAACGCACCAAGGGGGAAAACGAACCAGATTTCGATTCAACCAAACTAAGCAAGGCAGGTGTGAAAGCACCCTTAGTCTTGTTGTCCTCAGGATTCAGTGACTTGGCACAATTCTTTCGCCAATTTCAGGCATTTCCATTAATTTGTGACACCTCAGGAAGAGTGCATGTCCTCTTGATGGTATTCTCTTGAACTCGTCGTCATTGAAGATGGCCACTGGGATTTCAACTTTCTTTTGATCGCTCTGAGCAATTTGTGAATCAAGTTCTCATCTTGACACGGTCAGTGCGATCTTCAGCACTGGCCAGGATTGTCGTGCTTTGATTATATCTGTAAAACTATGGAGAAGCACCATATCTTGTGGTAGATGGGATCAGTTGAATTGTTGCTGAAATGTGTAGGAGTTTGTTTGGCTCTGTTATTGCTACAACTTTATTTTTTACTTTTGGCCTATATTCTGCAGCATGTGGTAGCTCAGTATAAAAACCAGATGATGCAGATGGTTGCGTGGTCAATTATTTTGATGACATCAAAGATCCAAATAGCCACTTAAAAACTACCATGAAAGATAAGGATGGATTTAGCTTTGTACTTCATGGTGTGGTTTTATGAATGGCTTTAATGCTTAATTCAGTTTTGTGCAAATGAGGTACACTCTGAAATGAACCAGTGTTAATTCATCTTTGACCTGCTAAACCTACATTGAAAAATATGGATGTCATGGATGGACAATACTACCAGTTTTGGAAAGCACTTTGACATGTGTTGTGAGCCTCCTTTTGAAACAACTCATCTCTCTTTTACAATTGCAGTCTAGTAAAAATATGGTATTTATGATGGCATAGTTTGGTTTGTACACCTTACCTGCTGAGATTGTAGCTCTCATTTGGTTCTTCAAAGTCCTGTTTTGTTTTGTTTTTTTTAATATTATTCTGTGACGCGAGTCTTCCTTTAATAAGTGTCAGATGTATTTGGAGTAGAGCTGAAATCATAGACAGAATATTAACCAGCAACTATTTTGATAATCAATTTTACAACTCTTGTCCTTTTTCAAGCAAATATGCTAAACTTGTCATAGTTCCAGCTTCTCAGTTATGAGGATTTCCTGCTTTTCTTTGACATGTGATAGAAAACTGCATACTTTTGGGGTTTGAACTGATGGATGGAGAAAACAAGCAATTTGTGGATGTTCAAGGAAATTGTTATGGGCTTTTTTCACTATTTTCTGGCATTTTATGAATCAGGCGATTTCTTTATTAATTGATTGAATAAATCGGCAGATTAATCGAGAATGAAAATAATTTGTAGTTGCAGCCCTAATTTGTAGTTCCCTTGAAACTGTGTAGCATAGAATTGGGGCAAATGGCCTGTATTAAGCATGATCCTGGATCTGGGCTTTGCACACCACCATAAGTATTTGCCCATTTTATCTTCAGCAATGAAGAGGAGGGCTAAACCTGCCAGAGTGCATGCTGGGTGTAATTGGTATTATTTTAGATATCGGTCACCTGTGTAGTATAATGCTAACTGATCTTTTCTGTTTTTCTTTCAGGGATCCCTAAAGGTTGGCACTAGAACAGTTTCCATGAAGTACTTCCAGCCAGATGAGCGTGAAAGAGACGTTCATGTGAGTGTAATGAAAGGGAAATATTATTTATCATTTTCTTTATGGTGTATCATAAATCCCCAAATAAAAGCTAGTCATCCAATAATGGTTTGAATTCCACAGCAATCCTTCAGTACAACAACATAACCATACCATAATCACCATTGGCTCGGAGTTTCTCTCTTTAACAGAAATACTAGTATTAGTTGTTGATGCATGAATTCTCATCAATTCTTTCTTTCAGAACAAACATACAACACTAACAAATGAGTACTGATACACTAAGTTTGCAACATCAAACAGCAGCAAAAACAAATGGTTAATAAAATATACTGTCCTAGAAATAAACGCTCGTCCCTAATAATAACCTGTCCTAGATAATGGCCTCTAGCTGACATAAATAAAGTGCCCAGCCATTTGAGAATTAATGGTATCCATTCACCATGTATATACAGTGCATCATATTGTTAAACCCCACAATAGTTTAGTAAGTGGTTAAGTGGCCCTTCCTTTCCTGTCTTGGTGAATTAGGAATCAGATCACAAACTACCTCAACTCCAGGAGCCCCAGTTGCCAAGACCTGATCAACCTTTAGAAGAGCTGAAAACCAACTTGAATGGATCCAAACCAAAAGGCCCCATGGAGCCATTGTCCCACAACCAGTGGCAGCGTAGCTCTGACCTGACTCCAGAGGCCTGGCAGCAGCAGGTGGACCAACAGCTCCAACAGCAAGAAACAGAGCAGCAGGCAGAGTCTTGGGGCAACCGCAACCCTCCTCATCACAGTTCACACCAATCTGACTCCGTCTTTAAAGACAGTAAAAGTATGTTCATTCAACTTTGTAGCAATGAACCTTAGAAATCCATTGACATATTTGTTAATTCATGTGCTCTTGTTACAAGTAACCAAATCGAGTGACCTGTGATTTTTTTCTTGTCACTGCACAGCCATGATAATAAAAAATGTGAAGCCGACCACCACAGTAGAGACTATCCTGAAAGCCTTGGATCCATTTGCATATCTGGATGAGAGAAATGTCCGTCTAGTCAAGGCCAAGCCACCAGGAGCAAAGTGCTTCTGCTTTGTTGACATGGACTCCCATGAGGTACCTAAAATATTAATGAACCTAGTTTGCTGTTGATTATACTTTAATATTCTAACAGAGTTTAATAGTACATTCTTTGTCTAGTGTTTCCTTGTTATTTTCCAGCACTTATTATTGTCTTCTTTTTTAGCAAGTGACACGTTTGGTTGAGCTCCTCACTAAACCCAGACCCCTATATATCGATGGAGTCAGAGTTTATGCTGAGGTCGCAAAACCCCTAAAGAACCAAAAGTAAGTCATGTTTCAAGGACTTTATCAGCCATGTGTAGTAAAGAATTGCCGTCTCCTGATGATTTTCTGTCTTTTTCAGTTTCAGAAGAGATTTTGATAAACCAAACAGTTCTATCCTTGGGTATCCACCAGAGGCCAGCATGATGGGGGTAAGTTGTGGTCTTTTTGTACTGATTCATAAAATTGTTTTTAAAAAAAAAAATAAGTGGATGTTCAGAGCTCTCAGATGACCTGTGCTTTTTGTCCCTGGCATTTCAGCAGCAGCAGTACTCACAACCACCACCATTCTTGCAAGCTCTGCCGCCACCCAATGGTGCTCCTGCTTTAATGCAAGGTGGGACTTCCTCAGACACACATTCTGGTAGCTTTGTCCCTGTGCACTGTTCATTATTACTAGTCTTGAACATAAACTGGTCTTAAATAGTCTCTTTTTGTGAACAGGTAATTTGATGACTGGTAGCACTAATCCATCTCTGTCATCAAACCCCAGCATTAATCAGGTAGGTTGCAAAACAAAAAGCATAGATGTGGCTAACTTGTCTCAAAGCTGGGCAGATAATTGTACATTTCCTGTAATGCCTCATAGGGAGTTGGCTACGGTGCAACTCCAACTTTGGATCCATCATACCAGGCTGTTGGACCTCATGTACCCACAGACTCAGCTGGGATGGCAGCCGTTGCAGACGGATCACAGACCTACATGTTAAGTAAGAAACAGACTGAGCATTCAAATCCAGGAAAGTGTTAGGTCATCCTCTGTCAGTATTGGTACAACATTGTAATAAATGAATCCAGTATAGCTCTGGCTTGTGTATTACCAGTAGTAAAAGGTGTGACAAGCACCTGTGGGTTTTCTGCACTTCCATTTAACTTAAATCTAATATTTTAGCTAAGTAAGATCTTTAGAGAAAAATAAATAAGGCTTTATAGATGCTTATAAGGTGGGAAGACTTAAGTTAAAAGTACAGTCAGTCTGTGGGAGTTTGTCATCTTTAGTTCTTTTTTTCCCCTCTTTTAGAAAGCCAGCTATAATTGTAAATGGTCACATAACTATTTCAAATTATTGTTTCTCAAATGATCCAGACTAAAAATGTACCCTTAGTTTTCATGACCTACTTTAAAAGATCAGTGTTCTTAATATTTCCAATTTATTTGTTGTCACATCTATTTGCCATAATACCTAAAGGCTCTGAGACTCCAGATGTGTCCAACTACCTGTACGATGCCACGTCGGGCTTCTACTATGATCCTGAGACGACGCTGTACTACGACCCTAGCTCTAGAGTGAGTATACAGGACACCACAGTGATCTAATGCTGTCTCTAGCCTATAATTAGACAAAAGAGAAGCTATGGAGAAACATTGTTGTGATATTATATATCCAGAGTTATTTATATGTTGTAATACATTACCTACCAGAGTATAATTAATAGTGTACAACCGATACTGATCTGCCAAAAGCAATCTATCACCTAATAAAACAAATAATATTCATGGACCAACATTTAACCTTACTGTCTGAGAAATATGAAGAATGATTGACCTTGCAATTTGCAAACTGTCTTGCCAGATTTGAGGTTATGTTTTTAAAGTTTCTTCTAAAGGTCGTATGTATCAGTTTTGTTACAGCTGTGACTTTCTGGTTTCACCCACAATCAGGACATACACCCAGTACCTCCCAGTATTATTTTGGTAACAAGGGTACTTCCTCCTGCTGGGACTGTTATAATTCTAAGTATACATATGACTAACTGTCTGGAGGACGGGGATTTTGTGTGCCTAAGTAAAGTACTCACTATGTACATTTATAGTAGAGGAGGTGTTATACGTATGATTTGTATGATTTGTTCATACTTTGCTTAAGTCACTAATCAATGTAAAAGACAGTAGTTACAGTTAAAGCTCACTCGTGCACTTCAGGCAGTTAGGTGCTAATAAAATGTGATGATAGTCCTCAGCTGGTTGCCACCACATATGTGTCTCAAATGGGTGACTTTTTTCCTATCATTTTTGTATATAGTACTTCTACAACGCTCAAAACCAAGAGTACTTGTACTGGGATGCAGTGTCAAAGACCTACATCCCAGTGCCAGGAGGGAACTCTGCAGAGACCCAACCTGTGCCGATGACCGCCGAAGACCAAGCCATTCTTTCTAACCCAGCAGCAGATGCTCCTCTGGAAATGAAGAAACCATCACTGCCTCCACACACCACAGCCGCTGCGGCACCAGTTCCTGCTTCTCTTGCCGGCTCTGCTCCAGAGTCTGTCCCGAGTGCTACAGGGAATTCTGAGAAGAAAGAAGACGACGACTCTGCTAAAAAGGACAAAGACAACAAGGAGGAGAAGCCGAGAAGTCTTGCTGCTGTCAAGGTAGCGCTTCATTTTACAGTACCAGTGCACATAATTTGAAATGCATGTGTAAAGGGAAGGTAGTAAATACATTTGTTGCTGTATGCAGATCATGAAAGATATGGAGCGCTGGGCAAAGATCCAGAATCGTCAAAAGGAAAGCATCCGCTCCCCATCACCATTGCTGAAGACTGGAATGGACGATGATAGGAGGCAATCTAAGTCGGCTGACGCTGGTTTCGCTATTTTTGAGAGGAAGGTTAGGAATCCACCTCCAACAACCATACATTTATTTTTTTCTGAACATGGTTTTTTACATGAATGTAGATATAATAACAGTTCTGCAGTCTTGTAATTATTTTTGGTCCTATTCTTTGTCTACGTCCTCAGATCTCAGGTGGAGACGATCTGTTTAAGAAGCCCCTTGCTCCCCCTAAGAAAGATGAAAAATCAAAGGTAAGAAATCTAATGTTCAGTCTACTTTGCATGCCTCATAAATCTAACTGCATGGCATCTTTAACATTTGTCTGGTTTAAATCCCAGCGTCCAATGGGCTCCCTGGGTCTGCTGGCATCAGACTATGCAGCTGGAAGTGACGAAGAGGTGGAAGAGGATAAAGAGGAGGCAGCAAAGAGCAGCCAGGGCAGCCAGTCAGAAGACAAGGAAGACAAGCTGACAGATTGGAAGAAGATGGCCTGTCTGTTGTGTAGGAGACAGTTCCCCAACAAGGATGCTCTGATCCGCCACCAACAGCTTTCAGACCTGCACAAGGTACTGCCTGTTAATATCTGTATGAGTTATAGTTGACAGTGACCCTATAGATATAGTCTCTAATATTGGGTTGTATTATTGTCTCAACAGCAAAATATGGAGATTCACCTTAAGATCAAGAGGTCAAAGAAGGAGCTAGAGGCACTAGAGAATCAGGAAAAAGAAGTAAGTGAAATTAACAGGGTGGGAAAATATGCTGCCGAGCTTATGATGTTGTCCGTTGATTCCTAAAGGTGCCATGTGTCCTTCACAGCTGAATGCCAGAGAAGTTTCCAGGTCACCAGAACAGAAAAAGAGAAAACACCATCACCCACAGCCACAGCATCATAATACCTGGGCTGGAAGTTCCAGGTAGGCGCACTTAAACAGAATGTGTTATTGAGATGGTAAAAAATGAAAACAAAGTAGCATTTAATGGGTATTATTTGGGAGATTCTGCCTAACAGTCTGTTCTCTATGCGCAGAGAGATGAATAAAGTCAGTGAGAGGCCTGGTTTAGGAGCAGAACCTGTCCTGGTAGGTGTGAAGCTTTACTTTATTACTAAATTTCACGAGTTTATTGTTAGTTTATTAAACCTTTCATTGCACCTTTTCTCTTTAGAAGAGGAAAAAGAAAGAGCCCGTCGTTTGGGACCACGCCACCTACAAACAAGCAGTGCGCAAGGCCATGTTTGCACGGTTTAAAGAACTCGAGTGATCTGATCTGAACACATCCTCACTTTTATATGTGAAGAGTTACTCGGACATGCTTTCCCACCTTGGTATGAGAAATCCCTTTGACTGTCTTGACTGTTTCTCTGCCTTGGACATCATTACACTTTGGAGTCGCAGTTTTCTACACTGAAATGAAGTGAAAAATAATGTGGCCTAAAGGCCACATTATATGGCTACAGTGGAGCCACAACAAGTCAAAAAGCAACTATTTGATGTCCTCAACGATGGATGTTGTATAGAAAGTTTTCATTCATCCCGTTAATTTGAATATTTTTGCCCATGTTTTATGTGTGGCCTGTGTAGAATTGTGAAATGTGTCCAGGTTGTCTTTTTGAAATGATACTGTCACACTGGTCACGGTTAAATTTTGTTTTAAAACTTAAGCATTTTTTACACTTTCATTTGAATTGATATTGTATGTACACATTTTTAAGTAAAAAATATGATCTAACCTTTCTGCTTAAAAAGTGTTTTATTTGTGGCAACGTATTTATCTGCAGAACCCCTGCCCTCTGCCTGTATTTTATTTTTTTTATTGTATTATTTTGCTGTGTTCGGGACACTTATGGGCGTCAACCTTTGGGCAGTGGGTGTGTAGTCCCCAGCCAATAACAGCGCGCAGGTTGCGAGGTCGGGACTCAGGTTGCGACCATGTTACATCACTGTCTCTGTTTCTCTCTGCTCCGCTCTGCTCACTGTCTCTGTGTCATGGGTGTATAAAGAGCTGCAGGTCTGTCTGCTTGACCAAGGCCGGGCCTGAGACACGCAGAGCAGAGAGGCCACAGCGGACACGATTGGAGCTCTGCATTCACACAAAATCCAGAAATAGAAGTACTTTCCCACAGGGTTGTGTGGGTGTGTTTATTTGTGCTTTAGAACATAACCGTCATGAAACAATCAGAAAATAATGTTTTATTTATCTGAGTCATGGCTTTGTTCTGTCAAGCGCCGCTCGCTTTCTTCATTCACTCTCCAGCTCACTTGACCACCGCTTCTCTCTCGCTCACCATCTCTCTCTCTATCTCTCCTCGCTGACCCGGGGAGGAGGGTCCAACTTTGAATGCTGTGTTTACAAACACCAACTGACAAATTCTGCATAGTATACCTTTTAATTCTGCAGTTGGAAGTCCTACTGTGATTTTTACAGTGCATACGTGTTATGTCCACTAGGGGGCAGCAAGATGCCATGTTTTGTCCTGTGCTGATGTAAGCTATTACACTTTTAATGACAAAATAGAAGTGTCTGAGCACGTTTGCTGAATTAGATCTTCAGTATTCATTTTATGTATTTACCGTGCTTAAAAAAAAAAAAAAAAAAAACTCAAGTCAATGTATACGTGCACAGTGAGTTTAGTTGTCAGTAGATGCAGCTTTAATGTTCCCCAGTTGTACATTGCAGGACTTAGAACATGAAGCCTCACCTCTGACCTTTACTCATATGAAGGAACCAGCCCTCACCCTGCTTATGGCTGTGGTTCAGTGAATTGTAGAGGTTTGCATGGGTTCAGTGTGCTGACATAGTAGCTCCTCTGAGAGCTGTAACAAGAACACTGGGGAACTGCAGTCAATGACAAACAGCAGAAACACTGACTGAGAGCTGGGAGGAAGCCAACACCTTTTCATCTGTGCTAGAGCAATCACGCTTCCTACTGTGCGTTTTACTTTTGGCGAGTAACCAAAACAGACACTGCACAGAAGATATTTAGGCCTGAACAGCTCATTTTGCAGATGCTTAGTTTGCATTTTGCTTACATGTCTCCCAGGGTCGGCCCCTCTCCTCATTGTTTCCAAGCAGTGGCAAAGGTGAGCATTACTTTTTGAGAGTGTCTGACAGTAGATGGAGTCTCTCTGTCTGATGAAACAAGGCAACATGGTAACAAAACGTCACAATTCAATCAGTATAAATCTTGTTTTGTGGCTTGGCAACAAAACAGTGGAAAGCACAATAAACAAAACCATAGTGATTATCTCCTGTTCAGATGAAACACATCAACCTGCCATAGCTTTTGCTCAATCATAATAGCTACTTCAGAAACCCACATTTGTATTAAAAAGTTAGTCAACACTACTTTTTGTTTAAGAAGAAAGCTATTAGGGCTGAATTGGACAAACAGTAGGATTGGTAGTGAAACCACCAGCCAACCACCAGTGGTTGTAAAGGTGGTAGGGAAAGAAAGAAAAAATAAACTATCCCTCTTTGTTTGAGCTTGCTCTTATCTGAATCACATCCTGTACATTTGCCACCATACTTTCAAACTGCATCACACCCTTCCCTCAGGAGGGTACATCATGCTTTTATTGAGTTCAGGCTTGAGCTGAGTTGTTTTTTCTACTTTGGTACCTTGATTTACTATTAGTGTAGTTTAAACATACTCATAAAGATTTTTATTTATTTATTTTTTTTTTACAACTTCTCACATACTAACTTTAAAATGTGAAAGTTAATATGTCATGTCATATTGCTCAGCTACATGGTTCAAACCACACAGGTTATATAACAAACTGTAGACATATTTTACTGCAATAAATGTGCACTCTCTTGTTACACAGACAATGGAGCAGATTTTGCTATAATACAATGAAAATAGGAGCTATGTTCACTGCCACAAATAAGGAAACTTGTACATATTTCTCTTTAAAGCATTTTAGGGGTCACTCCATTTCCATGTGTCCTTGGAATAATGGACTGCTTGCATGTCTGCTGAAATCAAAGGTTTGATCACATCTTTAGATGTTGGAAGGTTGTCAAATTACTTCCATATTTTCAGTGGGGTTTTTTTCTCCTTCTATCCTGCTGGTAGGTTGAAATGATCACATATTTTCATTTCATGTAGGTCACTATATCCTGTGGCATCAATCAAATGAATATATTTTTCAGTGCAACAGACTAAGGCCCAGAATCTGTGTATTTGCATATAAATGGGGTATTTATCACCAAGATCCACATGGACTTCGGTTTCATGTACTTCTCTGACTTACTCCATAACCTAGACTTCAAATGAAATAAATGGTGTTGTCATAGAGAAGAATAAAATACAAGTAAGATTCCAGTCTTGGGTGGAGCACTGATTTTCCAGTCTTTGCTGATACCAAGGACACACTAACACCCGGATCATATAAAATAAAAATGTGCAGGTATTTTTTGCATTTTTGCAAACACCTCAAATAAAGTCACTGGTTGAGAGATTAACCTGCGTTTCCACCCCCCCCCCCCAAAAAAAAATGGCAGGCAAGGAGGACATTTGGAGGAGGGATCTCTGACTATTTTCTATTATTTTATGTGGACTAATTTCCATTCCTCTTTTCTCCATTCTGTCACAAGAACCCAAAGACACCCCCAGCTCCCAGTGACAGATGTCATCATTACGCAGTCCTAACAGTCTATGGCATGAAAATGAATGTGCAGTTAGTGTGTGGGGATGAGGGGCCAAACAGGAGAGGTAGAGCACGGAGAGCTGCCATGTTTGTTTCCCGTGCATGTGTGAAGGAGAGCTTTCAGGCAGCATGAATGGCAGGAGAGGTGGACAGGGGGGCCAATTATCCCAGCTGGACGGCTCTTAGCAGGTGGAGCAGCAGTCTGGGGACGAGACGGAAGAAGAACACAGTCAGCAGGACTCTTAGATGTTGAGATGTGCTGTCACTCCACAGGGGCGAGAAGAGGAGGGAGAAGCATCATTTTATTGCTTTTAAAGGAGGCCCGACGCCAAGCTTGTTGCAGATGCAGACAAAGACGCTCTAAATGTTGAATAAACATTAAAAATTGTATTAGATTTATGTACATTTAGGAAATTTTTAACAAACATCAACTGACAGACAGTTCATCAGATACCAGCTAGTTTTTCAGTTCCTTTTTTCTTCTTAAAGAAACCTCTGAAAGGGCTGATTTCTGTATGAAATTAAATCCATGTAGTATTAAAGATGAAATGGATTATTTTTCAATATGCCTACATGTGTGTGGTTATCTCAAATCTCCTCTTTGTCCGTTATGACAATTGATCAAAAACATATCCCGTCTAGAATGACTTCCCTTAAGGAGTAGCATGTGTTTGTGGTCACCCCATGCAAACAAAGAGACTGTAGCATTATAAGCTCGTAGGAAAATCATGCTTGTCTGAGCAATTTCCCCATCTGGCTTATCCTTTCAAGTGCAAGTTGAAAAATGATGTCTGTTATTGATTGCTTATCTGTAACATCATCTTGAAAATGTCCTCATGATTGTCAGGCGTGAGACATGCTTCTGAGCACAGTTTATGTTCAGAAAATGCGGACCGTTGCTTGTAGCAGAACCGATTCCGCTGGCAGACCTGTCACTGAGAACATTATAGACGTTGAAAACATTTGGAAATGATGTCATGGTTCTGCACTCCAGCACTGACTGAGCAATGACAGGAGTGATCGCAGGAAAGTAATAAAACAGCGAGTTGGAATGTTTCCCTCTCTTCTTGCAGTCTTTTCTAAATCTGAAAAGAAAGTTTATACCACGTTTTGTATAATTTACAGTTGTCTCACTTAATTATCACTACACTCCCTGTGAAATCTGAAAGCTGAGATTTATGAAGCCTACCAGAACTATACAGGCTTTTGTGACTCCAAGAGATAAATCTTATTGTACTGTAACTATCCTGCCATAAAGTTGAAAGTTATGTTCTGCATCATTTTTATATAAGCCATCATGAAGCTTGGCAGTTGCTTTGAATGCTCTGTGAATCATTATTATCGTCTCACAAATGCAACATGTTCTCTTCGCACTACTTGGCAAATTGTAGGAATTTTTTTTTCTTCTTTTTTTTAACATGGTTTTACATTGATGCTTGAAACTTAAACATCAGTTTACAATATTTGGTAAGACTTTAGATTACGGCCTGCAATGCAGAGCATGATTATTCCCAATTTACAGTGTAATTTGTTCACACTTGAATACACAATTAGTGCAAAAAAATACACGTGTACAATGGTAATAATTAGGCTGCACATTGCGAGCCGTGATCTAAAGTGTTACTTTTTTTTTTATATATCTTCTTCTCAAAACAACACTGGTTTTGCGGTTTGCCTTAAAAAAAAATGACATCAACAAAAAGCTAATGCTCTTGGCTAATCTGTGATTAAAATCAAATACAATGTTTTTATTCCAGCAAAACCACTGAAATCTTCCAAGGCTTTAGTCACGAGATCATGCACTTCTGAATCTACAATGGAATATTACATTGGAAAGATTGTAAGAAATTCAAAGGCTTTAATCAGAAACAGAAAAAGACGTAGTTGTGCATCACAAGGCAATGGGAATTTTTCCTTGATGTGGCAGCACACAGACGGCATAATGATGTCATTATTCACAAATCTTGTGTATGCATCAGTGTAAAACCATCACAGAGTTTATGTATATTCCACCAACTGTATCTTGACCCTTTCACTAGACACAAACATACTAAAAAATGTGAGTATTTATGCTAATTGCATTGAGGTGGGAACCAGGAGGATTCTTTCACTATAAAGTCAAATGTGTATAATAAGGAAGCATTGTATTTGCCCGTAGGCAGCAGAATAATCCCCCTGCAACAAAGGCAATAAGAAGTAAGTTAGTGTTGCCAGGTTACAGTACACAGTATTTCACATTCAGTGTGTCCTACAGGAGCTAGATCCTCCAAAAAGGTTCCCGAAGGCCAGGTCAACCCCCTGCCTACTCCCCAAATTAGGCAGCATAGTCATATATACACAAAACTATTGGTGCATTTGCAGTCGTCTTCATCTCAAGTCAATTACTTATTCAGATAACCGACAAAGAGCTAGTTCTAGTTGTAAAGGCATTCATTGAGAAGTCTTCCAAAATTTTGAAAAACACTGAAAATTGTCCACACCAAAGTCAGTAGATTATCCTGAGGCACGTTACTGTTGAGGTTTTCAGATATAATATTTCAGTGGTTTCAGCAACACAAACAAAATTTCTAGCCCCCCCCAAGTAACAGCAGGGAATTTCTGAAAACCCGAATAAAAAAAGAAAACTATCCGCATGGCGAGATACCACCAGGGGTTAGTAAGAAAATCATTTGGATGAACTGACCCTGAAGTGTGTTTTTTCTCATAACTGGATTCTGTTGGACTAATAAGATTTCTCATGGTCACGGCATCTGAGCACTCAGATATTTAGATTTTCATTGTTGTATATTATTAATGGCCCTTTTAAATTTTAATGTAATATAAGGGTGAGTGAGCATAGGGCCGAGGGAGCATAAGGTTGAGGGAAGAAACAATAATATACAGCATCAATATTAGCAGAAGGGAATAAAGTTCCTACAATTTATAATAACTAACATGTTCGGGTAGCATGTCTGTTTGGTCAGAGGAAAGCTGTATAATTATTTTGGCTTTTTCTTTTTATGATTTTTTCATTTTGTTGGAAATACCTGGCAGTAATGTTGTTAACATTTTGCAGTAGTAATGATAACCCGTGGGAATATGTTTGATGACTTTAACATCACGGCCATATGGACGAAATATTATTTCAGGTCAATTCCCTGCCTCAGTTTATTATTGCAAGTCACATGAAGTGGAAACAACCATCCTTGCAATCACCCATCATTGCTATACTGTGCATTACAATATTACCTCTGATCGTCCATTTTAATACCATATTTGCATCTGGATTGTTTTCTTCATCCAGTTTAATCCTCAGCAGTTGCATCACTGTACATTAATGGTCATCTTGTCTTACGTGTTAAGGATCATTTTATTTTAATGCTTGAGTGCTAACTGTGTGCCGTGAGAGGATATATTACATTAAAACATTAAAATTTGGAATTTAATTTTTATATTGTGATGTCGTGCCACAGTAGAAGAGTTGTTTTAGCTCATTGCAGACAGAGAAAAGATGAGTCTGTGTTTAAGACAGGCAGGATGTACATCTGGTAGCGGGAACACACTGATTTAAAGGTATGGTGGCAGAACAGCCTCATAGGCTCTCTACTACTTTCCTTTCCTGCCTTGAAATTCACAAACACAGCCTCTCCAAGACACTTTTGGAAACTTACAAGCGAGAATGATCATCCCCCTGCTGCTGTGGTACCTGTATTTCTCAGGATATGACAAACATTTTACACGGCAAGTATGCATTGTAACAGCTGGAACACAGATCCCCGGTTACAGACCCCTGACGACAGAAACATGCCTGTGCTTTTCAACCTTTTTACAGAGCAATACCTTTGTAGTGGGGCCCTGCAAATGTGCACCGAATCAGAGGGCGCTGAAAGGTACTTGCAACACCAGCTTTTTACCCCGGTACAAAAGCTCTCCTTTACTTGGTCGTCTGAGTGTGTGAGGAACCAGAGAACACATGGCTAGTTTCATCAGTGGTAGATTTACATTAGTTTTCCTCAGCTGATAAACCTATCAGCACAGTGTTGGAAAACAGATGAAGATGTAGTGTTGCTGCCTTTTCTCATTCACCCGACATTACAACTTGATCCCCTTGAAACTGGCTTCAGGATATTTTCATTCCAGTTCTTGGCTTTACAACATTCAGTGCTTTTTTTTTTTTATTTATACGATGGCATTGTTGTAACACAATCACCTGCGCTGTTGCCAATTCCTGGAGTGAAAATGATTGTACAAATTATTCATTGTCCTGGAGGCACAAACCAGTACAGTGACAACATTAACAGCCATATCACGATTGTCAGCTTTGAGGGATTATAGCAATCTGTAATGTTGCCTGCACTCGTACACAAATGAGAATGGATACGGCTGGTGGGAAACATGCAAATGTTATTGTCTACAATCTGAGCTCAGAAATTCTCATTCACTTTTCTTGATATTCATTGTGATAGGTAAGTCCCCATTTGTGCTTATCTATGTAATGGGGTTTGAAAACCAGGGCAGGTTTAATGTTTATGTCTGTGCGTGAGGGAAATATCAGGACTACATTTGCTGCTCTATTAGGAATGAGAAGCTACCCATTGCACTTTTAACTTGACATTTATGAAATACTGTATAGGAGAAAGTCAATTGAACGAAATGCCATCGCTGTAACAAAGTCAGCCTGTACATTGGAAAGAGGCAGAGGTCCCTCTGTCTTGTTAATGTCATTTGTCTTCAGCTGAAGTGCTTGAGGCCCTGTGGATGACAAACAGAGGTAATAAATCACTTTTTCTCTGTCAGAAACTTCAACTGACACATTATACCGAGGTTGTAAAACTCCAAATCATGTCAGATGAAATGCCTCCATGTGTAAGATTTTTCAAAGGACATTTAAACAGCATCTAAATAACTATGTTCAAAAGGATTTGATCTTCCTGTCTTTAATTTCCTTTCTCTCTGTTACTCATGTAAGTGCCTTGTAATACATACAGTGATAGCTGAGAAAGCCTTAACCTGAGACACTTTTCCCTCCCAGGAGAGAGCGCTGACAACAATACAGTCATTTGGGGCAGTCGGCCCCTGAATGTCGCGTAGGTGTGAGAGCAAAGAGAGAAGTGCTGTAATGTGTGTGTCTTAATGGGAAGCCTGTTAAACCTCAAGTGTGGTAGAGCATCTGCATGTATGTAAGCAGTGGTCTAGTTTCTTGAGATTTCCTCATGCTCAGGAGAAAAGAATTCCCATAGTAAGGCTTTTTGGAAAAAACCTTTTGTCAATCTGCAATGAACCTGCAATTTACATAAGATGTCCTGCTGGTTAAAAGCACAGTTTAAATTATTCTTTTATGCATTTGTGTCAAAAGTATTTCAGTTAAGTTTCTGAGATCATCAGACAGAAGTAAAAATGAATTAACACAGGACAGAACAGGACTAACTGAAAGTGTTTAACAAAACACGCAGTCTAGAAGAAATGGCAACTCATTTATTGGGATAAACAATTACACACAAGTTAAGTTGACGCTGCCTTCTATACCTCTGTTGTTTATGCAAATACCAAAGTCTGAAAATATCTGATGGGAAGTAAGACTGCACAAAAATGTGACAGGGAGACGCAAGTAGAAACAGGTAAGCATCTGGCAAAGAAACAGTGAAAGTAAGGGTTTTGTGGTTGGAGTGATATGCAGCCCAACCTGTGGTAGATTGGTGTATGTAGCCAACAGCCAAGTTCTGGCAATCTGGATTCAATTAGTGAGTCACACGAAAGTCAAAGAAATGAGAAATGAAGTGAGACCTATGAGAAAGATAAGAATGGAGTGAGTTTATGATATTGTGACAGAATGACAGCAAATTATCTTCATCTACAATGTCTGACAGCGATCAATCAATCAGTCATTACCGGTTCTAATTGTTTATTATGATCAGTAGTAGATAAAGTGGTGCTCACCTACAGTAAACTTTAGCCATCTGTTGCTTGCCCTCCTCTCTGTCTTTGAATATCTTTGCTCAAAATGTTGGCATCCAGATCTGTAAGTGCACTTAGAGCTTCTTTCAAGTTGTTTCTGTCCCGTTACATCTGATGGCTGCATTTTACCTTTGAAATCCCAGACTTTTTCAAAGCCTTTTCCAGTTCTTTCGCTCGCTAATTAGCGTCGACACACGGACTCTTGCCTCTCATCCTTCCACATCTTCTTTTAAGATCTCTTCTACTCGTCAAATTGGTGAATCTCTTCACTTTGAAATGTCACAAAGCAGAAATGAAAGACAGGGTGTCTGTAGAGCTGGTGAGTTGAGAAACATGTCTACCAACTTCAGTCCAAACAGGAGCTGCCACATGTCACCGTGCTCACAGATTGGGTGGTCCTACATGGCTTCTACCTGCAAAGAGCCTCGAGAGCCCTGAGCAGTGAATGATTACTGTCAGCAAGGTCTGACAGATGGCTTCACAGTGCAGAGGCAAAGTGGCCAGGAGTGGTGATGAGGACTGTCATTTCCCCTTGTCTGCTACTCTGGTCTTTTTAGTAAGCATAACCAGAGTACAGTGATCATTGATGTAGATGTGAGTGGTTATCTTGTTGGACAATTTTTCATATCAAATCTGATATCCAAGATCTCATGTAGCCGCCACTGTGCCAATTTCATGCACACAGAAAATACAAATCCCAGTAAACGGTAAAACAGAGGGTGCATCCATCATATCATACATGGGAATCTGTTACAAATGTTCAAATCTGGACTGCCGTGATTGCACTATGATTAGATTAAGATGTGTGATTACTCTTCATCTGTGCACATGTTAATACATTGAAAGGCTTTCAGGATTGCTCAAAAAAAAAAAAAAACCCACATAATTCTCACACTCACATCTGGGCTTTGACTGTTACTGGTAATAAGGCTGATGTCATGTTTTCTGAAAACTCTAACCCCATTAGGGGTAGGATGTTGGACAGTATTTTACATTTCTACATTTCCGATACTGATGCTGATTGTTGCTTGATTAAATGTTTTCTTCATGAACCAATGGTGCTCTGATGTACTGATACATGCAGCTAAATCTGTTTGATGATTTTCTCTCTCAATATTTTTCCCACATGGCCTGCATACATGCCTGAAATTGTCTTGGGGTTTATATTAGGGTCACATCAGATGTGACAGCCATCACTTTCATGGATATGTACGGTCTTGTTCAGCTATGGCAGCAGGTTTCTCTGACATTGATCAAAATGTTATGATAGTCATGGTTTGCTGGGCTCATGATCCCGGAACACACAGAGATCATCAGTTGCTTGGATCATCTCCAACAAGCTTTGACTTCCAGTGCCTTGCATTTCTTCTCTCTGACGTGAACCTAATTACCTTCATAGATCATTAAACTGTATCAAGGGTGGCTGACAGAGAGGAGATTGTGTTACAAAGCCAGAAAATGCACCCACATTTATGTTGCATTTGTGGTCGGCGTGCATGCCACCTCCGCAGCTGCTCCAGCATAAATCAAATGTGGACATATTTGACTAATCTGTGACCATAAATGTCCTCAAACTGGATTGTTTTCTTTCATAAATCAAAATATTTAACTTTTTACATGCCTAACACACTCATTTGTCAACACCAAACAAGCCGATGTTTTATATCATGTGAGAATATTTCTATGACCTGATACTATAATGTGAACTTCCTCGCTACAGTACAATAGCATAGGTCTTTCCTAAGAGCTTGTTTTGTGTTACACTGCGTTCTACTGAAATCCTAGAAGGTGTTTGATCTGCTGTTCTGTATGTGGCCTGAACCATTATATGTCCTTGGCATATCAAATGGTTCCACAACGGCATGCTATCCCCCTGGCCTCGACTTCTATTTGAATATCGTCTGTCAGGCAGTACAAGAGGAGACCTGCTCCCGACAGAAAACGCCTAGCATCTGAAATTACACAGCAATTTATATGTCATCTGTAATCGTGCTGCATCCACTCTGTATCCTGTGACAGCCATTAATTATCAGTACTTTTTGTCTCTCTCCTCCTCTGCTTTCGAAATCTACCTGGATTCTCTGGGTACTCAATCACAATACAAGCTTTGATACTGGAGACAGTGCTGATAAAGATGGACTACATTATACTGTAGGTGCTGATATGATTTCAGAGCTTCTTACTGAGAAGTGAAAAGAAGCAGTTATCTGACCCGCTTTGAAGTGTTGGGTACTAAGGTATGTGATGGATATAGTAGCTGTATAGTTGAATGAATTATCCCCTTAAACTGACCTGCCGCAAGCTGTTCATACAATGGCTCTAAAATTTCCCTGAAATTTTTGCCCTAAAGGAAACAGGTCATTTTCTTTTTCTCAGATCGAATAAAAGAGCATCGCAGGATTAAGTATCTGGCTCTGTGCGTCAGGTTCAAACACAAAATGATAAGGCCAAAGAAGCATCACCATCATGCATCATGACTGCAGGAAAAATTGCACGGTCCTGCCTCCACACTTTAACCAGAGGACAGAGTCATTTAACATTTCACAAACTGTACAGTGTTCCACACAAGAGAAAACACACGATGTGGTCACATACTTTACCAGGCTGATTGCACTTAATGACTAGAAATCTGCAGTGTTACTTCTGAAAAAAACAACACACTCTCATTTAACTTTTTATTTATTTTCTTAAATGAAAAGTTAATTTGGTGTAGTCATAATATAATAATGGGCTCAGTTTTAGTTTTGCTTCGGGTCTGTTTCACAAACTCTCCACATTAAGTTTGTAAGTGATTTTTGTCACTTTTGTTTAGGTCACATTTCCATGTTGTTTTTCTTTCCATTTTCTTTATTTTTGTAACGCTGTTATTGGGCGCACTGTGTGTTTTTCAGGACATTTCTGCACACAAAACAAAATGTTCTGTGTGTGAGCTAAGCTTTGGTGTACTAAAAGGAGACAGGGACAATAAGCTTTGGACAGCATTTATAATCTCCCTATAAAGGCAAAAACATGATTATGCAGCCTACAGTTTAACGTTGAACAACAGCTTAGTTGTAAACTCATGTGGACTTGTTACATGAAGTTCAACACTGTATTAAATATTTGCCTGATTGCTTGCACTCTCTAAACACAAGTTCAAGCAGCCAGTGCCGAAAACGTTAATGTAAATTGTCTCTGAAAACATCTGACTGAGCTGTCCCAGTGATATTATCCATCACTGAGAAAGAAAAATAAATAAATGTGCATGCTCAAAACCTATTCATATCAAACACAGGGCAAGAAGTATCATGAATAATGGCATAGGCACTAAGCCTGGAAGCAGCCATTCTATCACCTTAGCCAAAATGCTAATGATTGTTGAAGAGTCTGACATTTATGCCAGAGCAAAGTGAGCCAGACGATCTCACTATTGTACCAGCAAGGGAGCTCACAACCCTCCAGCATGGTTCACTGGCCACAATCCCACTTTAACTTCAATGTACTTCTGACTAGAAGTGACACTGAAAGCACAATGTTCAACACAAGCTTATGATATTACATATTTTGTTATATGGACTGATCTCTACTCATGAACATGTTAACAGTACAAATGTACACATCTTATCTGCTTTACTAAGAAACTACTGTAATGCAAAGCTAAACTTGAAAAGAAGTAGCTGCCGCAGACACCTTGCTGTAAACATTTGTTTTTTCTTTTCATTGGGCATTTGTTTTTCCATAGAAAGTAGTTCCAAAGAAAACTGTTCACAGTGTGGTCTGTGGTTTATGCTGACTAACTAGGGCATTGTTTCTGGAAAGACACACTGCTATTGAGGTTTTCAAAATGTAATGTTTTAGGCTCCATAAATGAAATCCCATTCCCCTCTACTATACTGGGGTGGCAGCAGAAACCTCAGATGCAGATATCTCAAGACATTTACACGACTCTGTACAAGACAAGGGCCGCCACATTCTCTTCGTCCCATAGCTGAGCCAACCTGAGGCTCATGAAAAACATATTAACAAAGAACAGTAACTGTATAAATCAGGCTGCATGTCTCCCTGCTGCATTGGATAATCCTCAGGTCTGAAAAATGTCTTTTTGTCATGTCAATAGCTTGAGACGCATACAATGAGCACACAGGAATTATAAACAATTAGCCATATCTCTGTCTCTCTAATCCTGACTGTCAATGGAGCCTCCCAAGGATGCTGTGCCCTGAGCCTGCGAGAACTCACATGGCCTGCGAGTGAACTTTAACATAGAAGATGCATTATTGTTTCTTGTGAAGTTTCACTGGCTGATAACATGATTAATGAATGTCCCAGGTTGTTAATAAGGAAAATCACCTTTGCCAAACATGTCAAGTAACTGAATTCTACTGTATACAGTTCTCATGTATTGTATATTCACTAAAACATTTTTCCTTGTTTTTTCCATTTGCTTTTTCATATTTTTTATCTTCCTATTAAGCCCAAAAATTAAGCGCCTAAATCATATTGCTGTACTGCTGTACACTCCACTTAACATTTCTGATTTCTCTGCAGACTACAGGCTTAATCTCCAGGATACTTCAAATCACCACATCTGTTCAATCTCTGCCTAACATCTGACATCATGCAGCTGTTGCCATGGGGAGCCCTCCCTGCTAGGAATGAGCTTTGCCTGTAGCAGTTTCACACTGTTACCAGTCCTATAACATACTGTATGCACACACACACATACACACACTCAACAGTGTCAGTGTAATTGGGAACCCAGAAGATGTCAGACTCTAAGTGTAAAACCTTTATTTGCTTGATAACATTAATTAAATGGCATAAAATAATTACTTGGTTCAGGAGTCTGAACTGTCTGTGTCTTGCAAATCAAATCATTCTAACTAATACGTCCCACTAAAGCACCAAAGACAACAGGCTGAGTGAAATGATTGTACAAGATGTCCTCTTTACATGCTTCACTGTAATCAAGGGTTTTCATATGACCCATATACCGAATACAGCATTCTACGTTAGGCAAACTTTTTTTTAAAGTTGCTTGTCATTTGATGATGTGGCACCTTCAGTGGTTGTGTGTTTTGTCCTGAAGCAACAAACCTCACCTAACACCCTGACCACAAAGGATAATCAGCAGAAGCATTTACACTATAAATCTTATTTTAAAAAATAGATTATAAAAGGATTATAAAGAGTTTATAATGGAATAAATGTTTGGATCACCATTTTCAAACAGTTATGCATTATGTCATGTCTGTTGCAGTATAAATACACATTTTGACCAAACAATCTCTTTTTAATAGCATTAAAAGATTGAATTTATGACAGAACATGAACCTCCATGTCAGAAATCAATCTGTGCGGAACCTATCGCAATTTGATGGATTCCCCTTAGTCTACAGCTCCTCTCAGGTCCCTGCATCAGACATGGGCCTCATCTGGACCACATCTGGACCTCATCAGGCCTCCGGCCAGCGGGGGGGGAGGCGTGAAACAGCCTCACACAGAGCACAAGGGCGCTCTGCAGAGGAAATTAAGGAAACAAAGGTGTGACACCTGGGTGAGCCAGCCTCACCTTACAGGTCTCACTTCATTTTCTATTTAAGTTCATCCAGATGAGAACAGACTCATCTCAAAGCCACAAAAGCTTTAAAAAAATGGAGTAAAAGAGGAATCTAGAGTATGTGTGAGTTACAGTATTATGTGATGTGATAGGACCGACTTTTACTCTGTGCTGGTTTTCTTTGTATGTAATGACTCCAAAAGACTGATTCAGACCAGCTTCTATCATTTGACATCAATACATATCCATGTTGACAAATTCCACAGCTTCTTTGAGTTAGTTTCAGGTCATATAATACTTCCCGTATTTCAGAGTGAGAGTCTGGTCTAAAGGGATAGGTAAACCATTGCAAGATGGAAGAAGGGCATCATGATTACTGAGTATACTTAATACATTTAGGATAGTCATTTTTTTCTTTCATGTAGTGATATCATCCATGCCACATTGCAAATGGTATTTGGATCCAGTGACCGCTAATCCTAAAATTGCATTGTGAGACCATGAACAGAGACTGCTGGTACATTATCTTACAGAGATGTCCTATAAACGCTACCATTCACTCAATAGTGCCATTAGGCTCCATTATTGCCACAGCTAAGTTCTCTTCCTGGTGAGTTGGGTCCTTATTCAGTTTAGTTACACATGAGCAAATAAAAGTTTTTTCTTGACACTAAGACATTTTCTTGCAAACAGGAGACAGTTTTATTTGAAAGAGAGGCACTTAACTTCCTGCAGTATTTAGCAAACTTTTCTCTACTCAGCGGGACTCTTGTTTGCCACTTGGCTGTGTCCAAGCTGGTCCTGTTTAGCGCGTTGACAGTATATTTGACACAAGTCTTGCTCCAGCTTCCTCTTAGTCATAACAGACCTGAGGGCAGAGCAGGAGGCAGTAGTACATTTTGAAGGTTAACTTCGCTAATGAAGCCAGGCTGGCCGACAGGAACCCTTGGGTTTTTGTGGCAAAGTCATCCACATGTCACTCTGCAGGAGAGCTGGATTAAGAGGGTCCTCATGCTTGTTACCAAGTCCCTTCAGGCAATGCCACAGACAGGCCCAGAGCAAAACCACTGTTAATGAGAAATGCGCCCCCTCAGTCATTACTTCCCTGAGAACGATGCTGATCCACATGCAGCAGGAGTCACTATGTCACTTTTATGTCAAAGGAACAAACTGAGAGAGTTCCTGTTTACAGACTCATAGTATATGGATTCAAATTAACCCCTTAACTTAAAGTTTTCTCTTTTATTTCCTCTCAAGTACCTTTAAGGCTGGAAATAATGTCTTATTCCACACTGTCTGAGAGTGTCATATAGATTGTGTATCAGCTTGTTGCAGCTCGTCATTGCAGCTCTGTGATGTTTACACTGATTGAGATATTTAAACGCAAGACTCTATTGTAGTTGTCTTAGACATAATTTATACACATTTCCCCAAAATTTAGCCATATTCAGATGTCAGATGACAGATCTCAAACAAGCGGCAACTACCACAGCTTGAAGCTGAAACCAATGCAGTAATACTTTAAAGGTGCAACACACAGACAGAAAAAAAAAATCCCTCGATTCAACAGACTCCCATTCAGCGTCAACTATTCTCTTTAAACAAAACTTGGCTGCACAGCTTGTGTTTGTAATGATCAACCTATCCGCGGTCTGCTGCTTGTTAATTAAACAAACAAACGTGATTTTATTTGTATTTACGCAAGCCATGTAAAAATAAATCAACATGATTTATTACCATCTTAAACTTGTTAGCAAAGATGCATAAATAGTCCCGTCTGACGTGAGAAACATGCCCTATCTCAGAGTTAAGTGTTTTCTGGTGTGTTAGCATGCACTGCAAAAGAAGTGAGAGTATGTGAGGGATGCATGAACTGGAGTCAAAGGGTCAGAGCAGGAGTGGTTTTACTCCCAACACTGGCCTCATTGAGGAATGGCTTATGTAGTGTGACTGGAAGGTTATTGTGATGAGGTGTCACAGGACAAGATTTAATGTCGAATCAGTGACAGGACAAAAGAGCGAATTGATAACAGGATCTGATAATACCAAGTTGATGTTTTGTAACAATGCTACCATGATTCTACCCGACATGTATTTCAACATACTTAAAAGCTCTCAAATTTCTATGCTCTTTGTGTAATGTCATGTCAGAAATGTCTTTACCACTAACATGCGGTCAGATGACTGGTTGGGTGCAATGATTCTCTGTCATTTACAGATGCTGCATGGACAGATGCTAATGAGGTGCCTGTCCAGAGCCTGAGATGTGCTGGAACTTTCCTTCGGCTTGTATAATTCTCCCCTTTGGTTCTTTCCTGTTATGATTTCCCCTGATACAAACACCCATTTTGCTCTGTGCACGCGTGTGTGGACGGTGAGTGACTGATTTGTGTTCACATCTGGAAGTGAACTCACTGGTGAGGAGCTCACGGCTTATACATGTACAGATGTTTTCTTAAAACACTTCACTTACAAGAAATGTGCCTTAAAATCTGTCTGCAAAGTCAGGCAGGTGTGTGCTTGTGTGTGTATGTTCTCTAGTTTTTGCAATGTGTATTTAGGCATGTGCATGAACGCTCTTGTTTACTTGTGTGTACACTGTCTGAGTGACAGAAAGTGTGTTGATGAGAGAGAAGAGAGGAATGTACTGTACTGTACGTTGGTGGTCTTATGAGTATTGCTAACAGTTTACATCCAGCAATGAAAGCCTTAGCATGATATTGCATCCTCTACCAGTTTATTCAGGCACATATACTTTCTGTAATTTGCAATCTCACACAGATCCATTTCAAACAATTGGATTAGAGTCTATTTTTGGCCTAAACCAACATAATTTATGTTCCGAAACCAAACTTCTGTCACATTGCTTTTAGACCCATGACATAAGATGAAAAAGACTTTCTGAGGATTTACCCTTTGTTCATGTCCGCGATCTAGGAGGTGGGGTTGGGCTAGTGCTTGAAATGGAAACTAATCCAGTGTGAAATGGGCCTTGAGGCCAATCCATTGGACCTGTCCAAAATGAAAACATATCACACGCAGAGAAGGATCTGATGTCATCAAGATCTGGGGGAGAGAAACCTGACATGTTGTTCACTCAAGTGGCTGTTGACAGCACTTAAATTTATTGTCCCCTCATTATTTTTGTTCCATGATGAGCTATGAACAATCTCAATAAGGGAGTCAGAATAACAACCACAGCCCTCATAAATAATGCAACTTGCTTGACTGGATACAGGCTGAATGGAGACTCCACAGGCTACAAACCCAAAGCTAGCTCCCAAAGAGACCCAACTGAATGAGCTCAGGGAGGTTAAAAGGCCTGTCAACAACAAAAAAAACATCCTGAGCAGAGAAAGAGGAGATCTTTAATCTCTCTTTTTTTTCCCCTCTTGCTCCGCTTCTTTGCAGCTTTTGGAGAAATATGTGGTCGTTTTCCATTTCCCTTCTTGCTGAAACAAAAAGAGCTGTCTCCTGTTGCTGAATTTTTCTTCTACACCCAGACCTAATCCTCATGAAGTGACTCTCCAAAGAGCTTAAGGCATTTCAGAGGTCACAGGCAGGATTGTTTAAGCTGACACTGACACAACAACCAGAGGCCCAATGCAGCCTATAGCAGTGTGGTTTAAAACCAAAGCTGCAAATGCACAAGTTGAGGAAAATCACTTGAAATGTTATGTCACATCAGACGAGTTCAGTTGCATCCTGTGTTCCTCATACTAGGAGTCCTCTAAAACCTTCATTTCACACTGCTCTTTAACGTTCCTAAACTGCAATTAAATGATCTGTTTAAGCTGAGAAAAACATGCTTTTCACATATCACCCCTGTTATTAATTTAAGGGCTTTTTTTGTACGTAGAGACAGTCAGATTAATGAGCACTGCTGGTGTGTTGCACATCTGGATTTAGTCCAGGATGAAGCCATTTATTGTTTTTCTGTTTCCACTTCATACTTCATACTCTCCTCCCAGGTCCATCTCTCCAATCATGTGCATTAGCTTGATCTTCATAGAAGTATGTGATATCGATTACTACATTTCTGTGTTATAATAAATTTATGGTGGGCTGTGAACCTCTCTCAGAGGCTGCCAGCTCATCAGGTTTCTGATGTAACAAGAGTAGAAAACTCATATCCTACTCAATAAAGTTGAATAATTGATGCTAGTAGCACCCATTACTTCATTCAGGGCTCATAGAACCACCAACCTCAAGTTGTTTACTGCTGTAATGACTATCAAAGTTTGTAATGGCTTTGGTTAATATAGCTGCTTGTTTGTACGAGTGACATATTTACTGTATATTTGCAAGGTGATAAAGATAACCTCTATCATTCACCGTTGGCGCAAATCATGTTTGTTCGGTTATTCTGCAGACATGCTTTTGAGGGTTTAATATTTTAATCAATGTGTGATAACTTGACTTTGACTTTTTGTCGCTATTCATCGACTGCAGCTAAACAGCACTGTCCAGGGCAACACATTGAGAGAACTTAACAGTAACAACACTGTAACTTTGGAAGATATTTACTACATCTGACTAACTGAAGCCTAATATAAGCTTCAAATAAACTTTTGCAGCTTTGCACAGAACAAGGACTGTAGATTTTGTCCGCCATCACTTACATTAGTAAGGGATCTCTTAATGACCTGTATGAGCAAGAAGAATGATTACTGCAAGCAAAACCTGTTTCAGTGGTCATATGGGCATCTGACTGCTGTAAAAATAGAACAGAGTTGATGCCAGGGATGTTCTGACTTGGCATCATGCTGCAAAAATACCACATTTCCCATAATGCAATTCAATAGCATCTTTCATTTACATTTGGCAAATGCCCACATTTTTCAAAATTCACATTTCTAGGTTATATTACCTCCATTCTTTAAAAAAAATGCACTCCCTTCAGAGACATAGAAGACATTATACAACTGTTTTCACATACTGAGTAGGGTTCGCCATGACAAGTAAACACAATTTGATGTCCAAAATTGGTTAAATCTCTTTTCAGAGCCACAATAATCTTTTGCCATTGTGTGTGGGCCCATTTCTGTTGGCAAACGCAACATCAAGTCTCTCTTTCAGTTTATGTTTGGAGCGTTTTGGCAGAGCAGATGGACAGCTGTCACATGTAAGTTCACAGTATGAGCTGGAGGAGGGAGGTTCCCTCTTCACAATAGCTAAAGGGAACTCCCTGGTCCCACAGGGTCCTTGTTGGTGTGGCTATCCCTCCAGACCCTCATTAGCAGAGCAGTGATGACTGAGACTGAGTGAGAGCTGTGTGATGGAGGTCCACTGGGGGCCCCATGGAGGATGACCATGCCAGTGGGTTGGTCTGGGCAACAGTAGGGGGCAGTGGACTTGAAAGAGCAGGTCACATGATGGGTGCAGAGAATCTCTCCAGCGGCCCTTTTAGTCCAGATCAGGTGTCAGCACCGCATGCCAGAGTTTATATAGCATCGGGCAACAAGTTGTGAGGAAATTTGATCCTCTTGGAGGGGGCAGGTTGGCTTTCCCCACACTTAGGCAGCCCTGTGGCTAGCCACCAAGCCACGGTTTCCCCACTATTTGGGGTGTGCATTACCTCTTCAACAGTGCTAAACCGTACCTCCCTCACCTCTTGCCCCTCAGTGTGAAGCCTGTCCAGCAACTCTCAGGTTTCACAGACACCGCTGGTAAAGCCCACTGACGACAGCCCTGTCGGCGGTGTATGAAGCAGAAAGAGGATCGTCTGACGTAGGCCACTCCCTGGACTCGGTGTGTGTGGAATGCCCTGGAGAAAGAGAGGAGGACATTGCCACTTCTAAGAGGAGGTTGCCGCTACTTCTGACACTCTCCTCATCTCTGCATGTAACACAATCTGTCCTCGTCTACTATGGCAGTGTAGTAGCCTCCTTTACTCTGACTGAACTTGTACCTCCTCCCTCTACCACCCATCTGCCTCCCTACTATCAATGTCTCTCAGGTCGGAGTAAGCTTACTTTATCTTTCCAGATAAATGGAGATGATAAGACATATCTGCATTTGTGGTTGGATGAAAATGGCAGATGAATATAATGGAAAACACTTAACTCTTGATCCTATTGACAGTTAGTCATGTTTTCCCTGTATGATACTCTCATTCTAACTCATTATCAACCTACAACCTGCACTGAGGGAAAGACAAGAGGCGCCTTCTCGCACTGGCACAAGAGGTGTCCTGACGAGTCATATCTCCATGGGCGACTTGGCATAAACAAACAAAAACACTAACTGTGTTTACAGTGGTATTATGAAAATAAGATAAATGCAAAAATAAAACACACAGATTGCTCATGTCAGCATGTTAGGGCACAAGAGTCATCTAGAAAATGAAAGACGTAGCCATTCTTGGGCACCCCCCCCAAGAATGACTTCCTTCAAAAAACAAACATTGCAAACCACTAATGCAGAGATAAAGCTGTTTTCTGATCTGACACATTTGCAATCAAGGTCAGGCACAAAAAAGATTTGGTTAGGTTTGGGAAAAATCATGATTTGGATTAAAATAACTACTTGTTTATTGTTAGGAAAACATGGTGGTTTGGGTTAAAATTACTACTTAGTTAAGGTAAGGGCCATCATGGTTACAATAATAACCACTCAGTTCTTATTGGTAATGATCATGGTCATGGTTAAAAGAAACAAACAGTGGTCTCCTGTGTGAAAGTGCAATGTTTGATTGACCCATCCAACCTCCGCAACCACCTCCATCTACGGACTTGTAGCTATTTAACAACGTTACACTACTTCCTCCTTTGCCCCTCAATGGCATTATTATTATTATTATTATTATTATTTCATTATTGTGCATTTGCTTAAGTGTCTGCCGCATCTTGGAGCTCGGTTTCATTATGAAGTGAGTATCCCCATGATGCCTCACTGTATATGTGCTCATCCTGGGTATGAGCTGTTTTGCTTTTGCTCCTCAGTAAGGCATGTCCTGATAGTGGGAGATGGATGAGCTCTGTTTTAAGTGTGAGGATAAGTCTTAAGAAATGTCCCATATTCTTCTCAGGAAAAGCTGGAATAAGCAAGATATGACCATTCCATGAACTAAACTTGATATAGTATAGTCTGACCCATCCTGTCTTATTGGGGTTTATTATGTTATCAGTTGTACCAGGCACCCAAAGCAAAATATCCCACTTGTGTTAACAAGAGGATATGGAAGATTTATTAATAAGGACTATTAATAGTTTTATCTGAAGACAAATGCATTCACAGATGCCCTATATAGCTGTGAAGAGCCTCCTCTGCTCCTGTAAACAATCTTCTCATGTATGACAGCATCTCTGACACGAAGCTTGGTAAACTCTCTTTAAAGCAATCCAAAATAAATGATCCTCATTTGGAGATGTGGTTCAGATGTTGTAAATATTGATTTAAAGATGTTTACACATGGAGGTGAGAGTTATTGGTTTATGCAATGTGAGGCTGGTAATGTGAATGCAGGAGATACTAGAACCTGGCAGTCACTCACTCGTTAGGTGATGTATCATTTTACCAAAATGTTTCCACCTCCTGTTAAATCTTATTTTCATTCATATGGCTCGCTTTAGATTTTGTCATCTGAGTGACCAATAAAATTCAGGATAACTGTATATTTCTGTATATTTAAAGGAATAGTTCAACATTTTGGGAAATACACTAATTTGATTTGTTGCCGAGAGTTAAATGAGTAACATGGGAAGATTGATCCCCAAGTTTTCCTTTTAAAATTTCTGAAGGAATTTGTACATTACCTAGAGCTTCAGAATTTGCATATTTAAAGTGACTTTAAAGTGTGGGTTGTGGGTTAATGATGACCCACAAGTAATTAACATTAGTGTTAGCTTGTTGTCGTTTGCAAGTAGCTTAATTAATGTTTTTGTAAAAACAAATACAAATATGCAGCACTGAAATGTGTCCTACAAGACAGGGGATGGGCATAAGGATATTTTTTTTTATAAAGAGGCAAGAGCTAAATAGTGTAAGTAAAAACAATAGCTGCATGCTTGTGAGCTTTCTTTCCTCCACATTAATAATCAGCGGTGCTGGCTATCTGAGCAGCTAATGTTACACCTGAGTTTAAAGCCTTTTCACTAACATTTTCTTGTGCTATTCAATGCAATATAGTGTTAATAAGTGTTATTGAATTATATAACAAAACTGTGCCTCAAAAATATTGAATGTATGACACCCCTGTATACAACCTCACTAATTAACTGTCAAAATCTGTCTGCAATTTACCAAAGCTTTAACAAGCACAGAAGTAGTTGCACATTGGTTTTCTTTATTCCTTTAATTCATATGTTTCACTAACAAAACCAGAGAAGTAATAATTAACCCAAATGATTTGTTTTTAATGAATCAAGAGCAACAGTAAAGGCAGTCATAACCAAAACATGAATGAAGAGTAAACAAGGTATCACAGTGGATAGACACACCAACATGCCACCTTAGCATGCGAGCAGTTTCGAAAGGTAACCATGACGACAGATGCAGGAGTTGGTGCCAAGGTGGGTCAAGCGTGACAGAGGGGAGATGATAACCTGTAACCATAGCGTGTCGTCTCCTCTCTGGACGTTACGTCTGGGGCTGGATTCCACCCAACTCGCTCGCAGATAAGAAGTCTGAGGAAATCCAAACAAAACCCAGATCAGATCTTCTTCTTCAGTCTGTCAGCTTTGTCAGAATAGCCACCGATAAGGCCAATCCATCATGCCATAAAAAGCAACATCACTGAGTTGTCTGTCTGCAGGAGTCTGCTTTCTGCCTGCTTCCCAGTTCCTCTTCCAGTAAAGAGTCTCAGCAAACAGATACGAGGGTTGAGACCTTGAGAGCCTGTGAAAGAGAAAACTTCATACATTCATACATTCTTTTTGTTATCACATTTTTAAGCTTTCCTACTTGAGAGTAACACACTGAAGTGTGTGAGTTTGAAGTTTTCCTCTTAAACTTTCTCAAAAATAATAATAACCATATCAACATCCCAGTATGAGCAACTCTGTCAACATGAAAGAGATTTGCGTGAAATGAAATCTGGGTGCTTCGAATGTTATCCAGGAGATCTAACTCAAATACCCCCATCCCCTCCATGCAACAACAAAGGGATGCTCTGCTGATAATCTGTATTCCGTGCATTGGCAGTGAAAGGGAGGAGGGGGAGCGACAAGTAAGTCAAAAGCAGCAGGAGCATCTTTAACTGCTGTTAGACAATGTTTTGGTGGGGGGAGTGACTTTTGTTTGAAGTGGGAGATAACAGACCAGAGGAAGGATGAGAGTCCAGCAACACCCGTGAAGCAAATAGCGTGCAAAGACTTCAGCAACAGCAATGGCATCATCCAGAAATGATTAAATGAGATAAAACCATAATCATAATCTAACTATATAGAGGTAAGAACAGCTGAGATAGGGCACCAAAAGCAATGAACAACAATACTCTGTTTACTACTACTGTGAGTGCACTCATGATCATCCAATTTGCGAGTGTCCAATACACTCAACATGGGTTATATATAGTACTTGTTTTCTATAGATGGCTTTCAGGGGCTGTATGGGGAGCTGGAAGGTTACAGGCCCCAACTCTAAATGTCACTCTACATAAGGGCTGATATGGTAATTGGTGACATGTTTGGGGAACTGGTGAACCACTGAAAGGCTGAGACATTTTCATTTGTATTCTATGAAACTTGGAAATTTTAGACTAAACATAGCCCCGACTTCTACAAACCTACACATAATGAACATCCTTAAAAGCCCAATTTGCATTTTCTAATTTTATAAAATAATTTACACATGATTAGGGCAGTCATTCACCTCTCTGCAGTCCACTAATGCAAATCACAAGGCCATCACCTGAAGCAAAACTCTAACTTTTGAAAGAAGAAATAACAAATTTTTCCGCTTACAAATGAAAAGTTGAATGCAATACAATCAGGAGTTTTTCTGGACTTTTCTACACCCTGATCACCTTGATCTGGTGTGACCGGTAGCTTATGGTGGCTAACATTAGAGCTGTTGATTCTCACATTTTTCACCAATTGAATATTCATGTAATATACTCAATTCCAGATCGAGTAAACACACGGAAAAGAAATTGAACGCGAGTTGTTGTCTTCATTGTTAAAAAACCAGCTTCTCCGGGTTAGGATTACTTCAGTGTTCATCGTTCAGGATATTTTTACTGGGAGCCGAATTATCCGCAGAGGTCTCCTCCTCTCCAGAGCAAACAGACCTGGTGATTAAAACAGGTAAAAACACTGAATAAAGCAATTTCACGTAAAAAATCAGTGTTTCTCTGACGCTGTTCGGCAGGCACAGGACATCTGGGAGAGGCTGCCAGCTGAGCTGCTACTAATGTTTGCTCAGCTTGTTTCTCTGATAACTTAAGATCCAGACATCCAATGACCAATTCATACGGTTAAAATGTATAGTTAAAAACGACCAAGATCTAAAAGGTTTATCATAAAAATCTGGCTTAAAACTGAATAAAAGTCAATTTATTACAGTTTCTGGTGGACAAACACAACACCAAGGTATTATCTTGTATTTGTATACCCTTTGGTAGACGCCATTGTGCCAAACAGCCACAATGCCAACATATTATCTTGTAGGCATATACTCTTTGGTAGACACCATTGTGGCGGACAACCACAACGCTGACGCATGCATCTTGTGCGCATATACTCTTTGGTAGAGGCAGGCGACCAAATGAAACAGACCGTTACCTTGATTAAAATTGCAGATTTCTCTGGGTTTGAAAATTGTTGGAAACATTTGGGATCCACAACTCAAAAAAATATATAACACAGGTCTAGTTGTTTTTAGACATTTTAATGCTGAATAGTTACATATTATAGCTTTAAAGCAGAATGTAAATCCCACATTTGTGTATCCGCCAGACATACTCTCCTGTTAGGCTCTTTGAAGTCAGAGAAAATTATTGTCTCTGATGGTCAACATTTTTCATACTGTCTTTTTGAGTTCCTCAACATCTGTGGCACCAGCAATTCTTGGCTGCTTGACGGACAATTTGGTCCTATGTATGTTTCTGCAGTTGATGTTGGCAGCCAATTTCCACTTGTTCACTTGTCAGGAATTCATTTCCTTCGTGGCAGTAAAACACGTTACATGAGCCGTCAGAACTTCCTGTAGGTTGAACTGGGCTTCCTGAAAGACTGACTAACTCTAAAACACGCAGAGTTAAACAGAGTTGAAGAAACTTGCTCACCTAGCAACAATAAGGCTACAAACAAACAATCATGTGACACTCTCTGTAGGAGACACTCTTTCCATTCATATTGTTAGAATGTCTATTGGCCATGTGGGACCATGTTTCCTCCGTGTGCTCACAATCTATATATACTAAAGGAAAAAAGAACGAATAGGGGGAAAAAAGATCAATCAGGTATCCGATTAGCAATCGATTAATCTATTACCGTGCTCATCCCTAGCTGATGTAAGCTAATGTTAGCAAACTTGAGATGGATAGTCCTGATTAACGGATGATACTGAGTTATTATGCTGACTTAATGACTCTTCTCTACTTGTATTACTGTTACTCTAATTTGACGACCATCCCTTAATTGTCATTGTGGCCACTGTTCAGCAAAAGTGAGTTTAAGCTGCATTGATATCACAGGAGCCAAGTGCTGTGTTGTTTTTTACACTTCCAGTATGAGGCCATGAGCGATATGGGCGGTTTGAGAATAAATTCTTCGAGTGCAGATCCCTTAACATATTACAACTTTTTACATGTAACGTCCCAAGCCAAGAGGATGTGCTCCAAGTGACATTATAGGTTTCCACAATGTTATCCAATTCTCAAGATTCCCATTAAAGCTGAACAACTGTTGCCAGAGACGAGAGAGAGAGCTAACGCCAGAAAAAAAATCATCTTTCTTAATGCTCTAAAATGGAAGGAAGACCTCAAAGAGAAGAAAGAGGAAGAGAGCATTTGAAGAATGGATGCAGGGTCGTGGGAAGTTTCTGTCATCGCTAAGCAGACGCTTTAGAACTTGAAAGTTGTCAGGAGAAGATGTAGCTGTAACACTGTGCAGATGCAGAGACAGAAACGTTTAAGGGCATACAGAGTGATATTCACAGACTTGAGGATTGTTATTCTATTTTTTTTCCCTTGTACATAAAGACTTTCTCTATTTTGATGATAAGAAACAGTCTGACTTTGTTTGAAAGAACATTCTGACTTCATTTGACATATGGAATCCATATGAGTTTCACCATGGCAGGACCGAGTGCATAGTTTTGACCCTTTTTTTGGTTTCCAACTTGCAAGATATTTGGGAATCTATTGATTTTATGCTGTCATTATATGTTTTTTGTAAAGCAGTAAAATCCAGCCCAGGACCCTTAGAAATTACATAAATATTGAACGATTCAGTACCTCACAATTTATGTCTAATACCAAAATTAAGTACCAGTGCAGGAAGTACTGTGTCCTTTATGTAGCAAGACAGTGTGTAGTGTAAAAGTGTCAGGATGCTCCAGCCGAAGTGCTTGTTAGATGGTCGAGCAATGCCTAACCTTAATCATATCTTAACCACACTTTGTCATAACCATCATCTTGATTTAGAAAATCCATGTTGAATGTCACTGCAAAATTCAATTAGAGGCAAACCTTTTGCCTCTGAACACTTTAAGGTCTCACTAACGCCTCACTTATAATTCCTGTGTGGAGGCTTCGGTTCACTTACCGCTGCTCTGAGTGACAGGCACCCCTGCAGACAGTGAACTGGTAGAGCCAACACAACACACACACTGAGGGATGGTATACAAAGAACATATTGTAATGGATGTAATGTTCAGTTTTCATAAACAGTACATCAGACCTGTGGTTGCCTTTATAAACAGACCACTAAGTGAAAATTGGGTCATTTTAAATATATATATTTTTATCTATGCACTGAAATAAACAAAAGTGCACAAATTGACTTTTTACTGTGTAATGATTTCTCTGCAGTCATTGTGCTGGTGTTGTTTTGGGCTTTGGGCTCTCATTCAATTTTACAAATGGAGGCTAAAACAATTGTGGCTCTCTGTCAATCTTGGCCTGGTTTTGTGGCCGCACAGGCTCTATATAATACCACATGATATGATGTCACAACACCCAGCCATAAAATGGTTCGACCACCAGTTTAGTCAGTATTTCTTGGACTGCATATAAAAGCCTGGTGAAACATATAAAAAAATACCATGGCAGACAAGATGCTGGAGGCGAATTCACGGCCAAATTTCAATTAATTTGTTAAATTTAAATTGTTTTCTTTCACAAGGAAATTTTCATCTGTCATTGTGAAATGGTTTGTTCATATTGGCGCACACAAAAGCAACAAAACCAGCCATGCATGTGTGTGTGTATGTGTGTGTGTGTGTGTGTGTTGTCCTTCTCTCACTCTGTGTCTTTACATTGCATGCCTGGCACTCTAACTATCTGTCTGCTTTGGCTTTGGCCCGGCTGTTGTTTCTCTCCAGGCTCACGCTCTGGAGATAAGGACAGGAGTGGAATCGAGATAACGCAGAGGCCCAGACATACCCCATCTAATCCCAGGAGAGCCAACACTGTGATAGCCTCATTCCAACCCTGATTTAGTGACTCTGACACTACATAATTACCCCGTAAGCACAGATAATCACAATCTGTATCAATGAGCAATTAGTGTAGACATGGGCTGAAGGCTCCCTTGGGGATGCCAAGTCAGAGGCTTGCAGGGAAGCTTTGGGATGCGGGAGAACTGGTGCTCTCACTGGAGCTCTGCAAGACCTTATAACTAAATGTTGGGCCACAACTGATGACTCTGTTTCCTATAAAATCTTGATTCTGTCTTAGATGGACAACAATCAGCGTTATCTTTCCTCTTGGACATCCAGTATTAGATAACAATAATTAACATGAATGTGAATACCAACATCATGCAACCAGGTTCCCATCAGCTATCTACAGTTACATTATTCAGCCTCGGGTTTGGTTTGTAAATTAATCATCCCTTATATTAGCTGCATCGTCATCATCTTTGTCCTTCTTTGAATATCTGGGTGCAAAATTTGATCCAAACCTCTGTTTTGACGATCAAGGCCAGCTGTATACTCCAAACAAAAGAGAATTTGGCAGGTTCTCCAAGGCTAATGAACTGTTGTTGGATATGCTTCTGCAAACAAATACCTTTCTATTTGACTGTTTGTTTAATAGCAGCCATTTCAGCTGGAGGAGCTTGCCACTCCAATGAGGAGCAGGCCCCACTAGCAAGCTCCTCAAAAAAAGAAGTAAATACTCACAGACATACTTCTTCAAGATGTCAAACAATCACATCACATTGTTGACTGATTAGACAAATTTGGCTGGCCAGCTTATGGACGCTGAAGTTGCAAATTTGTAATTTTGCTTGTGTAAAAATGCCTACTTTAATTTTGTTTGGAGTATCCTGTTCATCTTCATAGAGGGATCCATGCTTTAAACACCTTAGACAGCTGCATCTCAGTGAAAAACCCTCTTGCTGTTAGTACGTCCCACTGCCTTCTCCGCTAATTCCTGACCCCTTGCCGTCTCGTCAGTGGCGTCCTCAGACTTCAAGACCCCTTTACTTACAGACATAACCCAATAAGTCTGTTTACTGCAGCGGTCAGAGGTCAACGATTTTGACAGACAAGTACACAGACACGATCGGCTTCTGCTCTGGAAACTGGAGATAGCCCTGGATTTCTGCAAGTGAACACAACTTAAAGGTCACTGGTGAGGTGGAGCAGACCATGTGATTTTCTTGCGAGAGTTAAAAACATTGTTTGTTGGGATCATGACAACCCTGGAACCATAGTTTGACGTTATGGATCTCTCTAAAGATTTTAAAGTTTAAATAATAATTATTTTCATTGTAGACAAAACTTACATTACAAATATGTTTTTCTTCAAATTAGATCATCTTGGATCAAAAATCTTGATTTTAGAGTGCTAAATTTCTAATAAATGCACATGTATTCTGAGTAGAAACTGGGTTAAGGGTGATTATTTTCCAAAATGATATATTTATTTTACGAATAAAATTATTTTAAGAAAGCTAGTTCCTGACCTCACCTCTGCTTCAACTTGCTAAAAATGTTGGAACATGTATTTAATTGAGGCACCCAGCCATTTCTATTAAGCTGACATTTCATGTTTCTAGCATAATTGAATAGTTAAAAGGCTGCGCCATGATAACCATTGGCTTTACTTGTTCTAATCCAATTGCCTTAATTTTATTTTCCACAGGGAAACAGTACGTCAGGGTTCCACCAGGCATTCACCGTTCACTTGCATTTAGCAAACCACTGCGGCTTTGCAACAAAATCCAATGTTATGAAGCTCCCTGAGATTACCCAGAGGCAGCTACAGTATATCATTATGAACACCAAACATGTTTGGTGTCATGCCTTTACAGACTTAAGTGCGATGGTTAGGGAGGGAGCTGCAAGAGTAGTTTTCTCCTGAGGTTTAACATTCCCGCACCTCATCTCCTCGTCCCCAGCGGTGTGTCTGAAAATAAAGTGGAGGCCTGTTAAAATCAAGAGCCTTATGTAATCATACTCCAACGAGGGCAAAACAATCACAACTCAGCACGCCAGAGAGTCAAAGTTCAAGAGAGACATGTTATTCATTTTGAGAAAATACTCCAGGGCCTTTGGAGTAACATTGTTGGATAGGCTTTCTGTCAAGAAAAAAAAACAAGGATCCATGACCCGACATCACTGACGTTCTGATCAGCTGGAGCAGCCATGTTTTTCCTCCTGACTCCCACAGGGAGAGGTTATCACAGCACCCAACCAATCACACATTCCTGATGATTAAAATAGTTTTGTGACAGCATACATTAGTTGTCAAAATTATTAATTGTGTATTATCCTTTGTGTTTCAAATTCTATTATTTTTCACAAATCATCCTGTTACATTACAATGGAAAAACATTTTGTGGACACCCGTTCGTTACACCCGTATATGATTACTCATTCCAGAACTATGAACATTTATACACTGCTACAGTAATACACTTGGCTTTCTACACGATGCTGGAAGCTGGCTGCAGGGATTTGTTCCCATTCAGCCACAAGGGCATTAGTTAGGTCGGACAATAATATTTGGTGAGAAGGCCTGACTCACTGTTGGCATTTCAATTCATCCCAAAGGTGTTGGATGGGGTTGAGGTCGGGGCTCTGTGTAGGCCAGACATGTTTTTTCAAACTAAACTCAGAAAACTATCTTTTTATGGACATGGCTTTGTTCATGGGGACATTGTAGTTGAAGTCCAAACAGAAAAAAAGGACCTTCTTCAAACATATTGCAAAACTGGAAGCACATTATTGTTTAAAAATCAGTGTATGATGTAGTTAACAGATTTTTCTTAATAAGAACTAATGTATCTAACCCGAACTATGAACAGCCCCAGACCAAACTACCAGAATATATGTAGGCAGATGCTTTTGGTCATATACTGTACAATGTAATCCTCTTTATAATTGAACTGAATGACAATATCTGGCATGTCCATGTAAACATAAACTTAGCTGTATTTGAACTTTGACCTCATGCTGCTAGAAGAGCCTGTGATGACACTGCAACAGCTGTGGCTGCTATGCTTTCAGCTCTCAGACACTGTGTGTGAATGGAGCATCATGTTTGAAGCGTGAGGAGTAAGCATGGACAGTATGCGAAGGACTCTGTAATTAGAGACCCTCAGTGCGCAGGGGGAGAAGTAAGTAAAGCTGTAAACACTTCCGAAGGATATATCCCTCTCCTTTAGACTCCTGCCAGTGCATTAAAAGTGCTACAGTAAACATTGCGGCCCCTCTGGTGGAGACGCTTTCAAAGATGCTTCCAGTAAACTTGTTTTAAATGCACATGAGCTATTGCTGTCTTGGCAGTTTTCTTATTTTTGAATAGCATATTCCTTCATTACACAAAGCACTGGTCCCATCTATAAGGAGTTCCATCAGCAAAAGTGTTTATTTTAACTTCATGCATGTGCAGATTTATGTGCGTGGGTGACTAGGTCTGTGTCACTAAGGTTGATTAATTCTGACACAGGTTGACAGTTCTCTTGCTGCAGTGATATATTTTACCACACATGTGCAGGGGATTGGAGAGCATTTAAACCGGTCACCTTTCCCCTGTGAAAGTATCCTTTTAGCTTGATGGCTGTGAAACACGTCTGTCTCTCCTAATATGTCAGAGCGGTACTGAAACGGCTTGTGTTTGAAAGGGCCTTGAATAATAACCGACTGAGCACAAGCAAGGTGTTTTTTCTGTAACTTTAACATGATAGTGTACAACTTTTTCAGAAGTAAAACTAACCAATTTTAATCAACAACAATTTCCACAAAATAATGAGTGGTTAAAAAAACACAGACTCCTCCACAACAGAATATTGGGTATTATGTCTTCTGCAATTAAATAAGGTAAACAGCATTATATGACCTCATTATGCTTCAAATGCAGTGCCTGTTGGGCACAGCATCTGCATGTTGTACAATTAATTTCGTCTACAAAGACTACAAAGACGCTAAAGACACAGGGAGGCAGAGAGATGGCCTGTGCATATGGCCATTCAGTTCAAATATAAACACTTTTGCCTTTAGACCTGGTTGGACACAGATGTGGACATGTTGTACGACCTTGTTCGTTTCAAGCCTACTGAACCCTTTAGGGTCACTATATCAAATGTACATTTGGGAAATAAAGATGTGTCTGTGTTCCTGGGCTACAGAAAATGAGGATCTTTTAAGAGCAAATAGGTAGTCGCCACATTTATAGTGGGTCTGGCTAACACCAACTGTGGTAAAGCCACATTAAACTACTAGTCTGGGTATTAAATCCTTTTTCAATTTAGAATATTCAGTCAGAAACTATGCAAGAGTTTGATTGATCAACCCACACATGATATGGGCTATGGGCCCAACTCTTTCATATCCTAGATAATATGTCAACAAGATCAAAGTTTACCAGACTGTAAACAACACCTATTGTCTGTGCATCAGCCAGGATGATCTACCTAAAACTAATTTAAATTGTTTTAAATATACTGTAAAATGTACTAAATGTATACAAATGTACTGTATATACAGTGTGTGTGTGTTATCCATATTTTAAGCTGCACTACAGCATCATACAGTACATTGCTATAAACAACAGTTGAGACTGCTTTGCATTGCAGCACTGATTCCTAAGGCAACAGACGTCAACAGTGTGTTACCCGCCCTCTGCCAGCTGATTACAAGGTCCAGACCTTCAGGTAGAGTTGGTGTGGACAGGCCATTTTGTTCTCAAAGGCACACGGGAAACAGACCCTGGGTAATCCCATTAATCTTTTGTTCTGTGACACCCAGCCCGAAGAGAGTAAATAGTGAAACAGTGTCATCAGTGATCTCCTTAAATGCGTGAGGCAGCTCATCAGGCTTTGATTTATGGTGTTACTCCCTTTGGGACAGAGGAAGAAGAGAGTAGCAGATCTACAGTGACAGCATCTTGAATTAGTCACCATATGTTGGTATCACAACAGCTTGAATGTTCTGGATGGAAAATAAAGCTTCAAATTTGAAGCTTGATGAAGTTTTGTAACATTTTAAAATGGCTTTATTCCAGACCTGCGTGTATTGAAATAGCTGAAATAGCTACTTACAGTACAAATATTCCAGCAGCTGAAATAATGTAAGTGTATATGTGCATCTTTTTTCATATGAATTCACAAAAGCTTTATGTTTATTTCAGGTATATAGAGGTTTATTTTCAAATAACCAATGGACACTATGGAAAGATGCTAAATTTAATTGTTTTTTCATGTATAAAAACTCATCATATTGGGTGCAGGTTGTATTCTCCAAATGGTATATTTGATAGTATTGAAGTAACTTATATGGAAGACATTTTAGCATCAAATGTACAGTAAAAGAACGCTGACAAGCTCCAGTATACCAACACTGCCTCCCCTGCTATTCCCCTACCAGGCTGTGTGTTGAAGGATCCAGAGGGATTACGGGATGCTAGGAACACCAAATAATATGCCATCATGTTGACAGCCATGTTAAGCTGTCTACATCTCCTATGGAGCTGGCCATAAGTATCATATGTGGAGCAGTAATTGCTCACACTTGTTCCTCTCAGGCTGGTGTGCAGCAAACAGCAAACTTACCTACCAACATAAGCTGCTGCAAGCTGCTATGAAAGAAAATAAGAAAATGTTGCTGACCTGCACAGTAGCTGCACGGCTGCAGCTGTTAAACATGACAGACACTGTGAAGTGTTGTAAAGAAAATATCTCAGATAATATTTGGACATTCCAAACAATATAAGAATGATGTGATTTTTCATTATGTTTAAACTCTAATAGACTCTAAAGTAGTCCCACAGATGTGGATGATCATTTTCCTCAGCTGTTGCTTATTCCCCCCGAGGTCTCATGACCTTTACCTGAAGCTTCTTGTTGCAGCGCCTCAGACATTAATTTCAGGCTATGCTAAACATGTCACAGAGCCTGAGTGGATCTGGAAAAGAAGAACGCGTCACTTAGGAAGTGGAAATCTCTGAACATTCATCAGAGGTGAACCATACGGTACGCACGCATCTCACAAGCTGCCTTGAGGCTGCTCAACACTCTCCAGAGCAGATGGACTTCCTTTAAAGTGCAAAGGGCAGAGAGTTTATTGAGCACAAATCCTATGGGTGTCTGACTGACTGAAAAGGGGAAGTTCATTCCACACACACAGACACACACACAATCTGTATTGAACAGAAAAGACAGTTTTTTTTTCCCCCCAAACAGGAGAGATATGGTTTTTAGCGGTGTGGCCGTTGCACCTGGGATCTGGTCATCCTGCTTTGGAAGAGGGCCTCCATTTCACAGATGGCAGAGCTGATGTGGGCCGTGGGCTTTCTGCTCAGGGTTTTTGATTACATGACCTGGTTTCAGAGCTTGAGAAAGGTGTGGAGTGTAGAAAACAGTCTCTCTGATGTACGGTATTTTTGTCTGTATTTACCAAATGAAGATAAAGCCCATGCGTAAGTATTTGTTGGCTAGTTTGCTGAAGTGTCAGTATATAATAACCTCTTCATTATCTTCTTAAGTGAACACCAGTGAGCAACACACAGGCAGAGCAGCAACATTTCTTCCTTTTTTTGTTTTTTGTTTTTACAGGATCAGATTGTATGAACCGTGTGGCCTCAGTGAGATGTACAGATAAACTGGGTCATTGATCCAACATTTCACCACAGTTACTGTTCTCTTCATACTCTCCGGAGGCCTTTAGATTAACATGTGTTGCTTTATTCCATTGATCCACTCCCCTAATCCACTCCCACATGTCATTGTCAACACCTCAAGGTGACAAATTCGTGCCCTTGTCAGAGCATGAACACACACACATGACAATGTGGGATTTAGATTACCAAGAGGCACAATATGTAAACTATGAATAAACATTACCACTGTTAATACGCTGTTTCAATGGGTAATACAAATACTGCTAGCTAATTCCAAATGTTCTTTTTTGGTGATGTTTGACATATGCTGTATTCTTATTCTCATTTCAATAAATATCTATTTCTCTGGTGAGCAATAAAAAGTTGGCTAATCAGAAGTGCTTGCATGTTGACAAGGCAGTAAGTTCTCAAAGTCATGGGAGTCAGTGAAAATCCTTTTTTAGCAGCCAAATGAGCCATCTGCTTTATCTCTACTATTAATTGGATGCAGGTTCACATGTTTGCGCAGTTTCCCTCCTTTATCCTGCCTCTCTGGATATACGATTCATCAAATCTGACGTCATGAAGGTAAGAAATGCAATTTACTTTTTTGTTTATGAACAGATATCTTAAAAGTTCACCTTTTAGTGAACTAACTAATATGCACATGCACTGTTAACATTTTGCTGTGCATATTTTTTATCATTAGCGGATTTAGACTCTCCTCCTCTGCTACAGATGAAGCCAGCGAGGACAAACTCAGCTGTTATAACCCAAGAAGCTGCTTCCCATCACCTGCCCCTACCTAACGACACCTACGCCCTTGCATATAAACACATATGCATATTAACACACAGAAACACACACCCTACCTCATTAGTGTGGTTGGTCTCCATGGAAACACTAAACAGGTGACATTATTCCAAAGGGGGAAGGTTTGGGGAACTGACAGGCTACCACCCTGTATGTGTATCTTGGAACGTACGTGCGCGCGTGTGTGTGTGTGTGTTCTTAGCTGTGCTTCCTGTGTTGGCTGGAAAGCGTAGGACTTTGGCTGTGATTACACTCAGGCTTAGCTGTGTCTGGAGAGGCGGGACGGTGCCAGGTCACATTGACAGGACATGTCAGCTGCCTCTGGCCAGTGACATCCTCATACCTCCAACTCATGCTGTAGGTAGCTCAGTCCTTTGCAGAATCATATCAATACACTCCTCTGAATGATTACACATGTAAAAAGACAAACATGGCTGCTTTATCTATCATCTTAGTCAAATGCTCCATAGGGAATGATATATCAGGAGGTCCCAGAGAAGAGAAATCTACAACTGTTTGGACTAGTATAAGATGTATTTTGAGTTTTTATATAATAAAAACAGAAAATGTATTTATTTTAAATGTAAACTACATTAATATGGCTAAATGTATATGTGACTGATGATTTCTGAGGAGTTGATGCTGTATTTGGGTCAAATTACTGCAGGATTATCAGAATAACATGATGAGCATGTTCACACACACAAGCTAATGCCAGTGAGTGAAAGTCAAGGAAGTGATGGCTGTCTGCTCGTTAGTTTAATGGGCCAAGAAGACACTCAGATATAAAGAAATGGTTGGATGCGAAAGCATGACCAGACAGTCGAAAGTGTCCTGAGGCATTTCCTATGTATGCCAGCACAGCAGGGATGAATCCACAGTGGATTAGTCGACCTCTTTGTAAATAGCCTTGTTACCACAACAAATAGGGTTGTTTGTGCACATAAGGAGAGACAACCAGAGGGTGGTCTGGTGGAGTGGGTGCAGGGATAACCCAAATTCAGAGCGTGACCAGTTTAATATGTAGGGCAGCCTTAATGTCATGAGCATGGGTTGGAGGTAAAAAGCCACGGCGTGCTGACGGATTTCATGTCTGGGCACGTGTTCAGAGTTCATCATGCTAGTTAGGTTCGTCTTCACTTGTTGCAACAGTGCAGCAGGGAGACTGACGCTATGCTCTCTTAAAGCACTCGCAGCATAATGATAAGAATATGAATCCACTTCAGACGCATGCTTTCTCCGTATGCCCCTGGAGCCCATGCGTCTGTGCGATCGTGCTGCGCCTGTAGACTGGCTGCGAGAGAGGCATCCCAGAGAGTGTTGTACAGTTTACGTCGCCATGGTAACAGAACTCAATTGGGACTGGAGAGAGGAAAGCATGATCACGCATGTACAGTAGATTCAAATGTTGCTACAGGTGAACACACATCACCCCACATGGGCTCTGATGCTCTGACATGTCGGGCTTTCAACCGTCGCTGCTGCACAGAGGGATGACATACGTGTAGGGTTGATGAGGGAGAGACTTAGGCTGAAAACATCAGTGTGTCAGCAGCTCTCGCTCCACGGTGGGCTGTCAGACATGAACGAGGTCTCCCTCCTTTCCTCTCGCTCGTACGCTGCACTGCAGGTGAGCGTCAGGCTTGAATCTGCTAAAGCTTCATTAATATTAAAAATTGAACCCACCAGCAGGCAGTGAGCACAGCTGTGCCTGAGAGCTGGTTGTGGGTGAGGCAGGAAGGCTCCTCCAGCTGTGTGGAGAGAAATGGAGAGAAAGATCTGCAAAAAGACAGGGACAGGGGAGGACTGGGGAAGGTGCAGGAGCAATCTTTGCAGCTAGCGAGTGTCAAGAAAAGGATCCAATTACAGAACAGCCAGAGGCTCCAACTGTCACATACAGGACATTACTTTAGGGTAATTTCGAAAAAATGCCATGCCACAAGAAAATGCCCGTCATTTTTACTGTAATTTTATTGGGAGTAGAAAAATTCCCTGTCAGAGGTTTAGCCAGGTCCCTGTGGATATACAGCAAATGAGTGCCCTCCTCTCTCACCTGACTTGCTATGTTAATGAGAAGTGACACTAAAGATGTGGCTGATTTCCTACATGGCCCTGGCAAGTCGCTTTGCATTAGCAGGGATGACAGATGATTAAAGGGGGAGGCAGAAAGCGGTATCTCGCTGAGTGACAGTCAAATGAGGGGAACGCGAGTATGGCAACAACCTGCAAGAGGCTGGAGCTTGATTACTTGATCGCTCCCTCTCTGCTGCTGTGAATGCATGCAGGCTCCCCAGCAAATTTTAATGAGAAAAAGATGCAGATGTAGATAGTCCAGCTGAGTATCTATTAGCACTAGAGAAAAAAAATTACTTGTTGAAAGAATTTGGCATTATCATGCTGTTTAATTCACTGCTATACCTAAAATGTGTTATTATCTATGCAGTGGTGTAGAAAACAACACTTACCACCTCTGAGGAATCAGGAGACTGTGCCATTTATAGACTTGTAGCTTTTTTGCTGTTGGCATTTCAGTATTTGTATCTGACATTTAACCACCTCATATCTTATATAAATGAACAATTAACTGCAGTATCTCAAACTGCACGGTGCCATTATGTCTCATCAGTGTCTGAATTTAAGCTCCCTGATGCCGTATTTGTATGAGGATAACGCCACAGCTTATTGGTCCCCCCTTCGCTGTGTAGATTGTAAATTCCCACAGTCACCCTCCATAGATTGATGCCTCTAGTTCTGTATGGGGTTACTATCACAATAGATACCGAAAGCCATATTGACTTAACACACTTAACACTCTTAAATTGAATGCAGTGTGAGGTCAGCTAATTTGTTGATTTGCTAAAAGCATCCCACCATCCCCTTTTTTCCGCTTTCAGTCTGTCAAATCGCAGTTTCCTGACATTTAAAGGTCTGATTGTCATTGTTTGGATAATAAGGGGTTTCCACAAACATCCCCCCAAACCTTATTCCTGGCATGTCAGTCCAGAAGGGACCAAAGAAATCTGGCTGCTGCGAGTCTTTGTGCCTCGGGGAGAGCTGCGTGTGGGGTTTTCGCCTACTGTTTTCAGGGGATTAGTACATTTATTGTGATTACTGCTGCATTGTGTTCAACCTCCCTTCATTATCTCTTGTTGTACAGAAAGCGCCAAGGTCCACAGCTCCTCAGGAATCTCAGCCCCTGATGGCTCTCATTTGAATTTAATCCATATCATACTAATAACCTCAACTAATTAATTACCATGTTGGATACAAATTGACAAGCTTCAAGATATTTCAAAGAAAAACAACAAAGCACACATGCCACTTAACATTTCCCATACATATCAGTTTACATAACATTGGTTAGGTAAGTAAGTACTGGAGAGGTGAGGGGTCATGTCAGAGCCTGCTGACCCAGGTCCAGGAAGCCTCTGGAGGGAAGTCCCTCCATGGCACTCTGGGGTAGCTCATATTGCAAAGATGTCTAAAAGTCATAATCCTTCAGAAAAAAAAAGGCTAATATCACATCCACTTCTGAGCCCTTCTGACCCCTCAGCCAATGGCCTTTATTTTCCCCTAGTGACTCCTTAAAACATGCCAACACATTTTCAGTTTACTCTAAAACCCTTCTGCTGACTCTCAGTTTAAAGGGGACATATCATGCACATTTCCAGGTCTATATTTCTCTTCTGGGGCTCTACTGGAATATACAGTATTAACATAATTTACTGTTCGAAAAAATCTTTAATTTAACTTATACCGGCACTTTATACAGCCCCTCAGAGCCTCAACAGGCCGTTTTAGCTCCTGTCTTTTTAAGGCCCCCGTCCTGATGAGCCCACTCTGTTCTGATTGGCCAGCGTCAGGAAGCTCCCTCGGCAGACTTCCACAGGCTCTGGGGGATACGTAAACTAAAAATAGTAGTAGGATTTCACTTCTGTTTCTCGTTCTTTACTCGAAATGGCACCTTCTCAAATACATCCGTACATGTTCAAGCCCGAATCCGATCCGCAATATGTGAGTGGCCAACGCAAACAACCTCAGCAAAAAAATTACGGATTACAGATTACAGATTACAGATTACAGATTACGGAACAGTCATGTTTGTGGACATGCACAATGAGCTGACGTCATCCCATCAGGGAAAATTAAAAAAAAAACATTGCAAACGAAGGGTTCAGGGAAGGATGAAATTTGGGTTTTTGGGACCATTTTTATAGTCACCTCAAGTTTTGTAACTTTGACCATGTTTAACATAGGCAACATCATAACAGTATATAAATGACAGAAAATCACAAAATGATATGTCCCCTTTAAAAAAATATATAGCATCAATTACCAGCTTGTGATGGACTTACAGTCATAGATCCATTGACATGTTCATGCTGAAGAACGGTGACCTCTCAACAGAAGCTGCTGGGCACAGAGTGGAGACGGCATCGCCTCAGATGTCTTGATATAAGGCGATACCACATATCTGTCTTGACTACCTTTGGCCTTTATCAGCACAGATGCATGAAGCATGACATAGTGCATGCCAGTCTGACTCCAGCATGGATTAAATGTGGGATACTTCATATATCTGCGCGGGTTGTCACAAATCGCATTGCTGATGAGGGTTATTAAACACTGATACATTTTCCCGCTCCCATCCTCAGGTCTGTAAATAGGCCAAATTATTTCTATCTTTTGCCAAAACTATTTCTCAATTTTATCATCCCCAGATTTAGATGTAATTCAAATGGACTTTGTATTACGTCAAACAACCAGCATGTCAGAGATGGCTGGGAATCCTGATCTGCTTTGAGTGAAGCTAGCACAGCCTTGACTAGCATGCTTGTCAAAGTGAACCATCCATGGCCCCTGTCCTGGGCGTCATGCCACAGGTCTATTGCTGGAGACATGAACTCTTGGGAATGTTGGGATAAACAGTAGGTCACTGTATGATTACAGCGCATGTCCTTTTTCCTGTAAGACAACAACCCCCGAAAATAGGAAGAAAACAAGAAAAAAGGTGCAAATATACTGCACATTAAAATTATTCAAATTATGTTTATTCATATCTTATAGTATGTTGCAATCAATCAGATTTTGCCTGAAATCCATTCATTTAGAAAAAAAATCTGCCAAAACAAAGCCATAGATGACAATACTGATGTTTTGGCAAGTTTTAATTAACTTAAAGGATAGGTTTGCAATTTTTCAAGTTTGTCTTAAAACAACAGTCAGGTGCCCGTATGACACTGAAAGAGGTTTTCATCGCAATAATCATTCCTCCTGTTCATACTGGCTATTAAAAGATCCCCTTCAAATGTGCTTTCAATGTAAGTGATGGGGGCCAACATCAACAGTGTGTCTACACAGTCATTTTGGGCAAAAATGCATTTAAAAGTTGATGTGAAGCTTATATGAGGCTTCAGCAGTCTGAGTTAGTCATATCAAGTGGATATCTGCCACATTTACTGTCTTTTTAGCACCAAATTTCCTCTTTGTGTTTCCGCAGACAGTGTTTCGCTGTTGAGCTGCGGTGGAAGTATAGTAACAAAAAGAGGGACTTTGGCACTAAAAAGACAGTAACTTTGAAAGATATCTACTTGATTTGACGGCTGAAGCTTCATATTAGCTTCAGATAAGCTTTTAAATACATTTTTGCACAGAAGGAGGGCTGTGGATTTGGTCCCCATCACTTACATTGTAAGTGTATTATGAAAGGATCTTCTAATGGTCAGTATGAACAGGAGGAATAATTATGGCAAGAAAAAAAATATTCCAATGTTCATTTAGGCATCTGACTATTGTTTTAAGATAGACTTGAAAACAAAAAAATTGTGAACCCGTCTTTCAATCTCAGCAGTGATTTGCATGTTCACAGTTATATTGTTGATGGTACAGGTGAAGAATTCCAGTCGTCTTTAAAAGAACATTTTCGGAAATACGTTTATTCGCTTTCGTGCTGAGAATTATATATAGAGATCAATACCACCCTCGTGTCTGTATGCTAAATATGAAACTACAGCCATCTTAGCTTAGCATAAAGACTGGGAACATGTAAACAGCTAGCCTCATGGTGTTTTATGTCATTAAATCCCTACCAAGACCAAAGTGTAAAAACAGCAATCTGTGGCTTCCTGGAGTCTTGTCGAGGTTGTTAAGCTAGTAATTTTTACACTTCTATTTTTGTATGAATTAAACAAACTAGATAGTATAATGTGACCTTTAGAGCTGCTGGTAGGCGGATTTTGAACAGAGCCAAACTACCCCCCTCACCCCCACCCCCCTATTTCCAGTCTTTATGTTAAGCTAAGCTAACTGGCTGCTAGCCAAAGAAAAAGAAAGTAAATAAGGTTATTTCCCAATGTTGAACTATTACTTTAAATATAAAGTAATATTTGTTTTCTTTCTGTCTTTTAAAACATCTTTGTGTCACCACTACATCAGTGTGTGCTTTTTGTCTTGTATTTTCTTTTGTTCGAACTGATCTTTTCTTTATTTGTTCAGCCATATTTTCCTTGTTGTGCTTAGAGTTATTCTTCTATTTGTTCTATATAAATCACAGTTTCTGCTGCCAGAAATGTAAAATGCATCACTTCCCTTGTGCAAGGAGGACCTCACCGAAATGTATCAAACTGTGTGTTGAATGTGAGTTGAGTGAGTTAATGATAGGGAGTTCCCAAAAGAGGCGCGGATTTGCTGTACATAAAAGTGCAATGCACTGTACCTTAATTTAAACCTGTAGGAAGGCAAGCTTCACATTTTAGTAGTGCAGCATGTGAATTAGGATGTCAGGTTTTGACATAAGCATGTTAAACTCTCAGCCTAGTCTTTAGATTCTACAGACTCTTTTAAATACAAATGTGGCAGTACAGGGCAGAGGAGAGCTGGCCTGAGACTGCAAACAGAACCTCATACTCCAGGGAAAAGGTGGAAAAGAAAAGGTCTGCTACCACCTGCCTTTTGACACAGCAGGTGGGATTTTTTTTCCTTTGGATTTCAGGTGGATGTGCTCGTTTGTGATTGGCAAGCCAGAGGTGAGAGGTTTGATGGAGGCTGCGGGGCACACATAAGAGTCTGCCTGGACCCACTTGGTATGCTGCGGGCTCTCAAGGGGCAGAGAGGAAGGACGGGGGCTTCAGTCTCTGCTAATCTAGTTGGCAGATGACTGACGTCTCCCTGTCCATCAAAGTGTGACCTGGGGCATACTTTTAATGAGATCCATTCCACATGACAGGCGCCACCTCTCCTTGGGCTGTCTGTCTGATGGCCTCCTCTGTTCCAACCAGATTGCTGACTACATGTGTTGCTGCTTTACACAGTGTGTCTATGTGTCTGTGAGTACATACACGTGTGTGCGTGTGTGTGTTTAGGGTATGCTTCTCAGTGTGTGCGTTAAATGTCTCAAACACAGAAAATGAAGTGATGTTAAGACCTCTGACAAAAACTGAATGAACATGTCAAACTCAGTTGCTTCTGTCAGGGACCAGACTTTGAGTTTTGAGTAACAGCTCATTTTACTGAAGATGAGATTGTCAACTTTGTATAACAGCATGTATTCGTGTCCTTACAGCCAGTACAAAACTCTCACATACTAGAGATGCTGAGTTTACATTGTGTGACAGCAAAAACTTGCCCTACGTTTGTGGAGGGGAGAGTATTTACTCAACAGTTGAATCTGTCAACCTTTCTTTAGACTGCAAGTGCTAATGTGGAATTTATGTGCGCAGGCCAACATCCATCATACGCCCAGAAGAAAACTGCTGGAGCATCTAAGCCTTGGCTGAACTGTCTTGGCCTGTTGGTTTGTATCAGAAACACATCTAGCTGAGGGGTTGTGCAACCTCTGCCACACATCTTTAAAAAATCCTCAGATTCAGAGGGAGAAGAAACAATGAACTACTGCAAATCTATGCAAGCAAAAAGAGGAGAGACACGTGGGGTCTGGGATTTTTTGGCTCCTCCAGTATTGCCCAATCTATTCAGTAATTATTACACAATTTGAAAGCTGGTATCCGTGCGGTCTGAGAAAATAGAATAACTGTGTCTTCTCTCTTTAAGTTACAAGCAACATAAGGAACCTTCATCCCACAAATGACAATTGCACACAAACACAGTGTCAGTCCTTTTCGATACAGTGGACAACACAGCAGCAGATCTGAAATTTTATATAGAAGCAAATGATCTGCCTGACAGCTCCACACAGGGAACATGAGATTAGCTTTCTTTGGCTGGCAACTGCTGGCACAACTTTTGACTGAGGGCTGCAGAATTAGGAGCCAGATGTGTCATTCATGGCAGCTGTCGGAGGCTGGACACTGCCCCCAGTGATTGACCATATGTTTGTAAAGTTTGTAATATAATATCAAAAAAGTTTTATTGAACTTGTTGGTATTTTTCACTTATGTTTCACTGTACATCAGAACAAATTGACAAAGTGACCATTATATTAAAGGGGACGTATCATGCACATTTCCAGGTCTATATTTATATTCTGGGGTTCTATTGAAACATCTTTGCATGATTTACAGTTTAAAAAACTCCTTATTTATCTTATACTGGCCCTTTATGCAGCCCCCTCAGTTCAAACTCAGCAGACTTCCTGCGGCTTCGAAGGCTACCTGAACAAACAGTAGTAGTAGGATTTCACTTATTTATCCCGTTCTTTACTCAGAATGGAAACTTCTCAAATACATCCATACATGTTCAAGCCCAAATCAGATCCGAAACATGCAAATCGAACAACACAAACAATCCGTGGAACAACCTTAGCAACGACCTTAGCGGGAACAATCTGATGTCATCGTGAGGAGGGAGAAGAGGTAACTTTGCAAACTAAGTGGTCAGGGCTGGCTGAAGCCCTGGCTTTTGACTTGCAGGCAGCATTTCTACATACATTCACCTCAGGTTTTGGCACTTTGACATTGTTTAACATTGACATCCAACATCATAACAGTATAAAAATAACAGAAACTCACAAAAAGCATTATACGCCCCCTTTGACAATTTGTGGCAACTTTTATGATGACGATGTTTTATTTCTGTTTTGCTGCCAGAGCTCAGTGAACTACAGCTGACTAACAATATAACAGTGCAGCGAACAGAATTTTTGTGAAATGTGTGAGACCCATCAGTAACTCGAGGGTTGGAGTGCAGGGAGCACTGATGGGAAAGCAGACGGTGATAAGACTGAAAGACCCTCTTCAGGGATTGACCGGGGAGCCACCGACAGTTAATTAAATTGAGAACTAAGCCACAAAGAAAGACATAGTTTAGAATATGCGCTTGATGTGTCATACTGTCTCCAGACAACTTACTGGAGGATCTTTTACAACACAACTGCTGCTGGAAATTGTGGGAACAGATGTCTGGGCAGATTTGCTCTCTTTCTGCAGAGCTGAGAAGACCTCTCATGTAGGCCATTGTTAGATGTGTTTAAACAGATTCTTTATGTTACATAGAGAGCATTTCTTCTTATCATTGCAAGTCAGTATATCTGTTTCAGCCGAACAATGCAAAGCCACAGTCATGAATGCTTTTGTCTTGTATAAACCGTCCAATCTGTCACTGCTCCCAGCTCTTCATCTGTGATACTTTAGAGCCCGGGGTTTGTATCAAGATGGATTTCATTAACTTTAATTTAATTTAGGTGTGTTCTGGCAACAGGCTAAGAATCTAGGCAGAAGGAGTAATCTTACAAAATAAATGTATAATAATGTATAAAGAAATGTGGTTGTAGGTTGCATTATCAGCCAGAGAAATGTTAACAAAAACAAAAAGTAACTAAATTTGTATTTTGTTTGTTATTGTTTTTGGAGGGGTGGCCTCTCACTTTCTTCTTCTGTCACGCATGCACAGTCTCTCTGTGTTTTCTCTCTCTCTAACACACACACACACACACACAACTGTTTGGTCTCCATCTCTCCTATGTCATTTTGAATTCTCAAGCCACCTGTTTCACTGCCTCATCAGAGCAAGTGATGACAGGAGGATGAGATGGGGAGAGAGGGGGGGGGGAGGAGCTGAGGAGAAGGGTGAAGGACAAGGGACTCTGCATAGTCCAGCCAGAGGCGTTGCAAAAGGAGGGTACATTAAAGACAGGCACCGTAAAATATAGATTTTAAACACTGTATTGTACAAACTTTCAACCCCACGTGAGCACACACAATCCCGTCCCTGTCGGCTGTAGATTAAAGAGAGAGGAGAGAGAGAGAGAGGCCGAGATTTCACTGGCTAAATCTGCATCGTCCTACATACAGGACCCTCTTAATTTTCCTTGTCCTTAGTTATATTTAACATTAGTTTCTTTCCATAAAAAAATCATAAGAAAAGGAGGAAGATGAAGGAGGAGGAGATGGATGAGATGTGGTGTAACATTATTTTGTTATAGCAGCAAAGTCCTGTTTTGTAAGCCGACACTTCTTTTCTGAGTCTTTCAGCTGAAAAAGGGGAAAAAACCCAACACAAATGTCACATTTGCACATTTCACTCTGTAATTTATTAAAGAGCTTTGCTATAACAAAAACCCAAAAGTCCCATGTATTCCCCCTATCAGACCACAGACTACTTTAGATTGACTTCAACTACAAATGCTGACCACTTCCTGCCCAGTGAGTACCGTGTAGAACAAAAAGCATAGTCATTTCCTCTCGCTGTCTTCAGTCTCTCCCTGTGGCCAGAGACCTATGGCTGGATGCCGATGAAGAATAACACTGACAGACGGGACCCTCAAGAGGCCCACATCAACGACACTGCATGGGAAAACTATTAAACAACGCCCCCCTCCCCAACCAACCACAGGTAACATGGTAGGGGCACCATCCGCTGCAAAGTCCTGCTAAATATACAACCATTGTTATTGTTTGCAGAGCATTTTACTGTGAAAAACAAAAAGACAAGGGCTAAAAAGAGCTGATGTAACATAATACACGCTCTTCTCGGGTTGATACTGGTGGAGGGGATCCACCAGACAAACAGGGGACAGGATCAGACCCTGTGGAGCCTGTTAGGAAACAGCTTTAATTCATACCAAATCATCCCACCACAGCTGCCCTCCTCCCTTCGTTCCCAGGGAGGAGACGTGTGAGCCAGATACAATGAGACAAACTTGTGTCATTTAAAAAAAGGCAGCTGTCCCACTTTTAGCCTCGCAAAGCTCCAGCTGAGTCATAGTCAGCTCCTGTGACAAAAGACCGAGGAACAAATACGAGCAGAAAAATGACAATCAGCCAAACACAGTGAGATCTGGATGGGAAAAAAATACGCAGGGAGAAAAGAGTGCCATTAATCTTTAGAGTACAGCTCAATCCTCAATCATGCTTTTCTGTGCATGAAAAGGCATGTCATGTGTGAGTAATCGAAAGAAGAAAAGTACACTCTAAGCTGCATAAATGTGTGGCTAATTACTGATTCAGTGAGATATAACATTATACTCTAGCATTACAGCAAGGCTGTTTTAGCTTTACAACGTCTTGACTCTTTAATTGTCAAGTCAACATTTTAAGCATCAGACAGGCCAACAAAAATAGAAAGAATTCAAAGTATTTTTCTAGTTTGGATTCATTTACAAACTAACAATATGTAGTTTGAATGGGAATCTCCAAACATGCAGTGAATGTCTCCCCTGGAGGCAAAATATACTTGTGGAATAATACACAAATATTGCTGTATTTAATAAAAGAAATGCTTAATTGTTGCTTTAATATGAACAAGAACATCTAAACTGCTCCAAAAACAACGAGTTAAAGACTGAAATCAGAGTCAGCATTTTTGTTTTTTACACTTTTTTATTGTTTTGCTACCAAGTACATGAACAGAAAAAACATCCTCTAATTCCTAATAAATCAATGTCATGTGAAATTGGACTTTTCACAAGCTTCTCCAAGTAGACATCATCACATCACCGCAACATGTTATAATCTGCTATAAGTTGATTGTCTAACAGTTATAGTAGATAAAAGCAACATATAGTAAAACACATAATTAGTAATAAGGTGCAGCTATTTCTGCTCTGAGGTATTTAAAAGCAGCCAAAGTTTTCAGGGCCAGATACAAGTTTTCTTCTCTGTCTGCCAGCTTTGTGATGGAGGTATGACTCTGGGAAGTACGGCGTTATCTTTTTCCCATTTAAATGCTAATGAGCGTGCTGCCGTACTAGTCAAAGCGCCGCAGAAACAGTGTGAATTTTTTATATCTTATCACACCAAAAGGTAACAGCACTCCCAGTGAGGTGGAGGGATGAGTACATGTTCCCTCATTAAATTCGACACAAACGACGTGTCCCTCAGAGAGCGCTGAGGGCCATTCTGTGTGTCACGGCATCCTCGGCGTGTTGCTGGTGCGCTGCGCACGGTCAGTTGTGTGAGAATGTGTGTTGCACTCACATCTGTCCGTGGCATTTAGATGTGTCCGCACATGCAGTGTGCAGGTGCACTGGTTTCTTCACCTCATCAGTAATGAACAGCTGTTAATTGCCTCCCCATCATGTGGTGAAGCCTGCAGACAGAGGTTAAGGTTGCCACAGTCTGTTAATAATTACTTTCCATGGCTGGTGTAGTCATTGATGGCAAAAGGTTAGAGGAAAATTCATTGAATGTAATGAAACTCATATGAGAGAATAACCCTCAAATGCTCTCGCACTGCCTGGATTTGAATTCCCCACTGGCACCTGTTTCCATGAAAACCACCAGTGTCTTTACATTAGATGTTAGTGTCACTGTGCATTATGTGCTTGTTATAGAATTTGCAATGGATAAATAGATCTGATAAAATGGTTGAACAATCTCCAGAGCTCAGAGTGATAATAACAATATTCTATGCAGTGTTACCTTCATGTCCTCCAGGAAAATGACAACATTTTTAAATAGATATGTTCAACTTGGAGTCAAAGCCGCAGTGTTAAAACTAGCAAGTCTAGTCTGGCTGATAAAAGAAAAGCACTCACAGTGAAGTGATGCAACAAACATAAAACTTCTCAAGAGAAAGAAGAAAGTCTCCCACCAGCAACAATCAGATTTATAAACCTGGCATCTCTTCTGCAGAACAAAAGGCCTTAAAGTCACTTATTTCACAGAACTCCTCTAAATATGTTGCCTCTGTGGTCTGGCACCCACAGGTGATCTTTGGTTTCAACATCATCTTTCAAATTTAACTCCTCAGATAGCTGCTGGAGAAAGCAACGTTAGAGGAAAAAAAACTGGAAAGCAAAGGGGACTTTTATGAAGGCGGGCACTTCTCAAAGCCAGGATTCAATAATTGCTTTCCTCTTGTCTCACGCAAGTGACAGATGGTGAGGCCACCAGAGGCCTGAAGATGGGAATAATATTGTTGATTAAAAAGAAATATATGAAACAACATGCAGCTGTTGGCTATGAGACAGAGGAGAAAAGACAAAAAGAAAGAGGAAAGGGAGAAAATAGGCAGAGATAGTGGAGCTAGGAAACAAAAGAGTATCAGTAATGACACAATGAAACTTGGCTTGGCCACCCTCTTTTTGACTGGAGGTTGTTTGAACTGCTGAGATGTGAAGTTTAGGAAAAGAGATTTTATTGTTTGACAGATTTATTCTTGCTGAGTCCCGAGGGATTAGGAGTTGTGTTCCAGATATTTGTGAAAGTTGTTATTTACTTGGATCTGTACAGTCTGGTGCTCAGACCACCCTTCAAACACGAACGCCCACCTGCATATGTTGTGCTGTCTGCATCTTTGTGTTTGTTTGCGAGAACGGGAGTTTGATGATTTTTCAAGATTCAGATAGACTGAAAACGTATCAATATCTTCTTCCTCTAACCCCCCGTGTGCGTGAGCTTGTAAGCGCGGGGGTAATTGTTTCCCCGAGCTCTTTGCTGGTATCAAGGGAAATTTAGCACTTTTAATGGCAAATGCTGATACTGAGCTCTCTTCCTTCCTCTGCTATGAGCATCAAAGCGTGGAGTCTAACTGCGAAGCCTCTTTTGCATAGACTAATGTAATAATTGTCTTTCCTAGACATCTTTCAAAGGACAGGAAATTCAAAGTCACAGCCAAAGATCCAGTGTCTGCAGGTTGGAAAAAGACACAACCCTTTGACTGAAAAATTACAAAATGAATGTGCAAATATTGAGATTACAGTGGTTATTTTAAATGAAGTACACAGCCTGTCACTGTAATAATATCCTTCCAGTGAACTAACAAACACAGACAAAACAGTAAATCAACTCTATAGCCATGATTAAATGAAAGACGTATCCTCCAAATTCCTATCTGATTTTATACATTGCAATTGTAATGTCTCTACAACTGCATGAAACCTAAGCTACTGTATTTAACATTTATGGAATAATAAGCATGCACACGGGGCGTCAGCTGCGCTGTACGTTGACTGGATAAGAAGCAAAATAAGCCAGTGTGATCAGGGGAGGGATCGAGTGAGATTAAAAGATTTAAGGCTCCATTTGCCCATGAATATCTGATGCCTATCTGAGGCCAGAGCCAGTGTTCCTCTGTCAGGTCGTCGAGGTGTTGGAGGAAATCTGCCTTATCTGCATCTGGCCACTTTTCAACAGTTTCTTATGTGAAAGTGCAGCCACATTCCTGTCATGCAGCAGCTGTTAGTATCAAATAAAAAAGGCTTCTACTCATCTTCAACGGTTGGCGGCTTCATTTTTCTTTCTTCTCCGCCCGAGTCAAAATATAGTAAGTGATTCATACTTCATGCAAAAGGCAAATACTGTTCCATACACTGTGAGAGTGCCAACACCAGAAGATACTGAACAATGGTTTGGCTCAGACCTGGCATCTGAAAGCTTGTCAGCACAACTCTATGTGGCTCTAAAGTCAAGCAAATAAAAAATCAGTAGCTGGCAGCTACAGGCTAATCAAGTTGTGAAATGATCTCAGCCTTATTCTGATACTTAAGCAAGCTTTCTCTGGACATCCAAAATAATAGTTCTCCCTCTAAAAAACATCCCCAATGGCTCTGTAACAGCTGAGTTCGGCGCTTTATGTTGCAATTTGGAAGCATGATGCATGGTTGTGAATTTGTCATAGCAAAAATATATTGCCTCCCTCAGATAAAATAAAGCCTACATCATTTTAACACAAGTTCCCATGCATCCTGTATTACAGAGTATGTGTATTTTGCATTGTCTAATCTATAATAAGTCATTATATGGATGTTTGAATTGGAAATGTTTCTGTTTTTGAATTCTGCAAAAAAAAAAATTGAACTTGTCTGCGTGCCTGTGCCTCCTGCCTTGCAAGTTTTATCTTAATCTATCTTTATCTTAATCTTTATCACATCTGCTTTTTCATGACAAAGACCAACGCTAAAAGAAATGAAGACAAATGACAGAATTTTAGCATACTCGAGGCTTTAGGTTTCATTTCAGCGTTTCATTTCAACACTTTGTATCAACTTCAGGGTAACAAATCACAGTGACATAGCAGCAGCTTGAATGTAACTGTGTTCCCACGCTTTATTGGAAACTATGAAAACACCAAATTCCAGAAAAGTCTGAAGGTATGGGAGATGTGGTATTATAATTACTGATCACAGAGACGTTGATTGAATGCACAAATATGCAAAAAAAGGTTTTAAAGGCATGTTTAAGGAGACTTAAATATAGGTTCCACTTTTTAATCTACATTATATTTATGTTTTGATTTTAGCAAACATTTTTGGACAACTCCTCCTCCTCCTCGCCTTGAGAGGAATCACATCCCCTCCTGCTGCCTCCCTTTACACCACTTGTACAGTTTGTTCTCCACTGTTTTAAGCGAGTTTACCTCTATAGCCCCCCTGGAGTGCAAGAAGATGCAGCGCAGACTTGTTTTATCTTTAATTTTGGGCGGTGACGGAGCGCAGGGATGCTAAGGTAGGTTCCCTCCCCCATGGGTGTGTCCACTGCCGGGAGACCTCAATCTATCCACCTGCAGAAGCCTCCTCTCTGCACTACACACTTGAGCGCCGCTGCGCACGGCTGAACCTCCTCCGCCACTCATCTCCAGGAACAACTCTTTGTTTCCGACCTCCTCCAGTGGAAAGTACAGAATCTGTTGATGCGATTTAGAGAGCACTCCAAGTTAAGGCGGCTGCGTCAAGTTAATTTAAATCCAAGCTTTGTTTGGCTCTGGGATAATCGTGCAGGATCTGCAGCGGATTCACTGGCACTCCTGCGTGCGGACAGAGGAGCTCAAAGGATCTGGGTGGATGGTTTTAAATGTTGACCAGCTTTATCACAATCTTCACAGGACGTAACTAGAAGGTAGGTTCATAATGCAAGTGTCGTTTTTGATACATGACAAGTCAAATGAATGATTTCTTTGGAGACAGATGTGCTCATACATCAGTATAGGAAGCCACATGAGACGTGAGTCGAGCAAAAGGAATAATGCCTGCGCTGCATGTGCAGGATAGAAGGCTCTAATAAATTATCTGTATTTTAAAAGTTCAGTAAAATGATTTAGTCCAGAATATATTGAATGGTTTATTTTAAGCAACAGGCTTCATTATTTATATTTATGAGTAGGTTTGTCTTCTCTGGCAGGTAGTTTTAAAATGAGCTGTACTCTGAAATAGGCTCAAACAGATTTTTAAATACTGCAAGAGGTGTGTGTGTGTGTGTGTGTGTGTGTGTGTGTGTGTGTGTGTGTGTGTGTGTGTGTGTGTGTGTGTGTGTGTGTGTGTGTGTGTGTGTGTGTGTGTGTGTGTGTGTGTTGTGTGGTACTGAAAGTTTTTGCTGCATATTGATGCTGTGGGCTCCTTGAAAAATCTGCCGTTCATAGTGAGAATATGTATGTCACTAGTCCTCAGTACTTTTCATAATTTTATATTCCAGGTACCCTCAGCCTATAAATGACACGTGGTTCATGCATGTCCTCATAACTCAGAGCCCAGTCACGCTTTATTTTGGTTAACGGCCTGCTTTGGAGTTTTGCCTTCGGGGCTCAATGTTGGAACTTGATCTTAAACCATGACTGACAGTTTGACCTCAGACTCAGATCCACGTTTACACGTAGATCAGCGCCATGCATGGATAATTACAGCAAAGCACCGCGCGCTAAACTTGTTTTATTGTCTCCAAATCCTTTTTGGCACAGTTATTTCTTTTTGGCAATAAGCACAGTTGTGCCACCTCGGCCGCACACTGATAACTTGAGTCCTCAGATCCTTTTATGGGTGTATTATTATCTCCAGCTCCCTTTGTGGCGGATAACAGCATGTTGATGCGCTTTGTGATTGAATCTGCGAGCACACAGTGCGCGCCGTGGCTTAACGAACAACTCCGTGTGCTACTGGTGAAATTCAGCGTTTGCTGTAAGGAGTAATAATAATCATGTAACTCTTGATACGTATTAATCTCAAACACTTGTTGTTTCAATAGTATAATAGTGTGGAAAATGAGGATCCGATCTGTAGAGAGTGGCGCGGTGTTGCTGGCAGCAGCGCAGGCTCCTTCTGGCTCTCCCAGCTGGAAGGAGACTCCGTCCATTCAGACTGTTGCCTTGTAGCACACACAGGCAAACCCCAGCAAGAATTATGTGGATGGTTAGGAAATGCATATTACAATGAGAGGTTCACCAGAAATCCAACCGCAGCAATGATGAAAACTAAATTCTGAACCAGCAGAATTTTTTTTCCAGACTCCAGAAAGGACTCCAGTCTGGTTCAGATTAAGTTCCTTAGCAGAAATCATCGTCTATATTGCACAACCAAGTGAAATTACCTGTTCAAGATTTTAAGCATTTTGATTCCCCCATAAAAAAAAATCTACACAATATGCACAGCAGACATAAGTCTAGAAAAGAAAGGTCCAGTTTTTAGCTTTGTGTTTCTGTCCCTGCTTGACATTGTGATTAATGTAGACTTCAGTAATAAAAAGCTGCTGTATACTAAGACTGCACTATATGTAGCACTTTCTGTATTATAGCAAACTGGTTCATTACCGCAGCTCGGCGTCTGAGACTCGGTTGCTGCAGTTGCTGTGTGAGGTGGAAGTGTTTGCTCATTGTTTGATGTTCGTCCCTCTCTGTCCCTCAGCTTCTGGACTCTCCTACTCCTCTGTTAACAAATAGAGGGACATGTTGTGGGACAAACTGTGCTGGCTCCTGGCCCTGTTGGCCTTATCGTCCGGGACGCTGCCCACCTCCAACGAGCCCCTCTCTGCTCCCAGGATCTTCCTGTCCTTCAAAGGTAAGGCACTCTCACACTGTTGGCTCGAAATACTACTGCGTCTGTCTGTGACCCAGTTTGTGTTTCTCTACAGACAAGTAGATTTGATTGCCGGTGTAACACTTACTCTGTCATCAGTCTTTGATTTCTTGGTCTTGTTCGATAACTGGAATGGGTAAACCATTGGCACCAGCTGAATTCAAGGCTTGGCAAGCCTGGCATTTGTCCCCTCAGTGCTTAACAGAGAGTTTGATTGTGTGTCGGTGTGAGAGGCGTGATGAGAGGGATGAGGAGATGCTGCTGATTGTCCTGACTATTCAGGCCCAGAGAATATGTCTTCATTTAATCGCCTGGCTGCTATTAGTTCCCCAAACAGGCCTTTGTGTGACCTCGGCTCCCTTCTGAAATCAAGTCAGATTTAACACTTGGCTGCGCGCACACTCAGGCCCAGATCCAGCACGTTATGAATGTTTGCCAGTGCCACATGAGACCCTCTGTGTGTTGAACTGTCCTGTTAAAATAGGTCTCAGTGGTGCAGTCTGCGGCACTCTGTCATTTCAGCACCGGCGTAGCCATCGTGTCCATGTAAAGCTCTTGAGGTTTACAGTATCTACCTCTGACTTTAATGCCTTTAAAGCCTCTGAAAAGTTCAGATCTCTGTCTTTTCATGAGATCGCCACCCTCCAGATCTCAGCTCTATGTCAAAAGTTTGAAGAGTTAGGACAATTGAATGGGAACTGGAGGTTTATCTCCAAGTCATGGCATTGATATCACGTATGAATAATGAGTTCTCATGTGGAAAATTGTGCTTTTTTATGATGATTTGTTTCTGAAGAGTTTCAGTTTTTGTCACATCTATTCAATCCTAGAGCAGCAGAAATGACTTATTTGCTTTCATTTGTTTGTTTTTACCTCACGTCCTTCTGTTAAGCTGATAAAACCTCTAAATTGAAGGGCTTTGTCAATGAATATTTGCTCCCTCTCAGTCTCTCCCTCCTCCTCAGACATTTTTGCTTACTTGTTTGTTTTCTCCCCCTTTTCTCCCTTGGATCCCATCTCTTTCTCTCTGTCTCTAATCGAGTTGGATTTAACACTCCGCTGGTCTCACATTTACTTTGTAGAAAAGAGTTCATTTATTTTCTATTTCATTTAATCGAGTTCCTTTTTGTTTTTAATTAGATTTGGAGGTTACTTCATGCCTCACGGAGCAACTTCAGATAGCTGGAGACCTGAAATGCACATAAGCTGTGCATTCCCTGATTGTATTGGTTTTGCACTGCACTGCTGGGAATAGCTCTTTAAATGTGTTTTTTATTAATTTTTTTATGTGCAAAGTGTACTTGAGCAGATAATTGGCTTTATGTTTCATATCTGTCTGGTGCTGGCATACAGATTTGGTTCAATTGTGTTAAATGTCTCATGATAACATAATCCAGCTAATTTTTAAGAAGCATTTTAATTTTAGAGATAAAACAAAGAAGAAGAGCTACAAATGTAGGTTGTCAAGTGTGGAAGTTAATAGTTAATATCCATAAAGGTTACACTGTATCACTTTCCACTGATTATTTGCATATTATGAAGCTGGTAGAGGATATTTAGCTGCTTCTGGCTGAAATCCAAAACCCAGACACAAGAGAAGCAAGATTTTGTCTTTGCTTTTCAAATTGTTGCCCTCTGTCAAAGCAACAAACACTGGGTTATATACATATACACACACAATGAGAGAGAGTGTATGAGAGAAAATATATTATCTAAAGAAAAATGATGGTATGTTGTTTGGCACATATACAGTATTAGTACTCATTTCCACTTTCTCAGAAATGCTTACATTGACATTCCAAAATAAGTCTGATTACCATACACTGTAATGTATTAATCTCTACTTTCAAGTTGTGTCTATTTTGTTCTGTGGGTTTTATATCATGTGTCAATTTTCCTGAAACTCAGCATGTTTAAAAGCTAAAGGATTTGCACGCTGACCAAATGTTGATTACATGTAACATCACTGTGACAAGTTGAATTTCTGAGAGACTAAGACAAGCCAGCGCTCTGGTATTTTGTATTTTCTGGTATATTTTTATTAATATGAGTTGTTTCATTGTTCTGTTTTCTGCAGTAATCGCATTAAATATACCTGTGAATTTTCTGCACTTGTTCATTCTTGTTCAACATTGAGCTCCACTTTAAAAAAAAAAAAAAAAAAAAAAAAAAAAAAACAATAATCCGGTAAGTTTTTACTGCAAGTTTTTGTAAAAACAAATGTTTACAATGTAAACCACCATTTGAAACCTAAGCTGATAATTTTGTCTTTTGAGGTTCCCAAAGTAGCTACTGAGTGTGTTTGTTCAGGCTGAGTTATTAACTGTGATAAGGACCAAGAGAGCAAACAGGGGCTAAGACTAAAGGAATGTCCATTCAGAGAGTTTGGGGATAGATCATCAACCCAGATTTCAAACAAGTTGGAAAAATAGCACACGCGTACACAGACACGCACACTTAAAAACAAGACACCAGGCAGCAATGTTTCTCTGAAAATAAGGATCTTGTGTTAAAATAAAAAGTAGAATTAAGCACCCACAGCATTCTGTGTTCTACTCTGTAACCTTTGTTTCATTAGTACATTAAATCAGAGTTATAGCTGAGGTTATGAACATAACTTTTTTTTAAATGAGATTGTCAATTATTAAACCCTCTGAGAACAATAACAAATGTCACATGTGCGCAGTTATGTAGGTGTATTCTCTCACATAAAGATTGGACGAGCCTGGCTTAGATCAGCTGCTGAGAACTCCTATATTTACTTTTAAACAGGGTCTGTAATCACATGCTATTTTAGTGTGAGGGGCTCCACGAGGTTGTGACCCTTCAAACAGAAGCCAGTCACACCCGAGGTTAACTGCCCTCAAACTATGGGAGAATGGCACCATATTAACAAGTAATAGCTTGTTACTCTAATCCTCAGGCACATTTGAAAGTGTTTAACTTTGTTTTTCCTTCTGCCTCTTAAGTCTACGCGGGAACACCTGGGTGCAAGGTTAGGTCTGGGAAGAAAGCCTGGAGAGAAAAAGACAAAGCTGGGCAGTCCTGTAATTGGACTAATTCTCAGGGACAATCTGAAGGGTTACCTCCGCCTTTGCACTCTCCCCAAACAGTCTTTTTGTTCCACGTAACGGGTCGATGATTGTCGCCTGAACAAAGACTTTATTATCACCTCATCTCTCAGTTTTCAGGGTTAAAATCAGACATGCAAGATGTCCTCCACCTCTTTATTCTTTGAATAATTAGGAGCTGCTACTGAGTTTGAACTTGTTCTATTCCTGACTCCACAACAATGTACCTCATCCTCCACAGATTATGTTCTATAAGGCAGATTTATGTATATAGAATACATGAGAGGAGCCTTTTGTCTTCCTCAAGTTATATCGGCCTGACGTCCCTCTATGTAGGTGGTCCTTTGCCGTTGGTGTCCTTTTGACTTCTCTGGTGAAAGTCGTAATAATAATTCTTGCCTTGCCATGAGGTGTTACACCTTTCCCGCAGATTGTTGGAAGGATACTAAAGCAAAGTTTATCTCCTTGCACTTCTCATCCAGCCTTCTCACTTCTTCTATATGTAATTGTGACACTGGAGACGGAGCTAAGTGCCTCAGCAGAGCCTTTGCTGCAATCAATGAGCTCCTGAAAGCTTATGCACTGCTAACCTGTCTGCTAGCAGATGGCCCCGATTGAATCTGGTCAGTTGAAGTCCAGACAAACCTGACAGACAAGGTGCTTTTCTTGCAACGCTCCCACATATCAACTAGCGGCTTCAATTGTCTTGATCCGTCTCCTTCAAACAAAGGTGAACAGGCGGCATTAAACCAGCTACTGTGATTGTCTAATCACTGGGGAGACAGCAAATGCAGTCGGAGTACGTTGTTCTCATAACCCAGAAAACCCTCCTGCTGCTTAGCTACAAAAATGTCATTAATTAGCCGTATCAACAGACCACATTGCTCATTACAGTGTATTATATTACACGCATCACACTATATTACATGCCTCAACAGATGTTCAACATAATGAGACATGCATTGCACAGTGGAACGTATTTAGTAGATTGCCACAGAGCAATCAGGAAAGCAGTAATAAATGAATACATTTGTAATAGTTAATAATGATAATAATCATATGTAGTGTGAGGTGCTAATGTTATTGCGTTGCCAAATGAAGTGTTACGTCAGGAAATGTCACTTTTTATAATTCTTTAAAATCTGCAACACCCACATCCTCTTCATCATTTTGTCAGAATCAGTTACTGTCATTTGAAACAAGCTTGGATGAGAAATGGCATAAATGTTAAGCAAGCGCTGCCTGGATGGACATATTCCTACTACTCTGATGAGCCAGGATCAAAGAGGATTAGGAATCTATTTGATTTCCGTCATCAGCTAGAGGGGCAGCGTGTTTTTCCGAAGACAAGAGAGAATAATGACAAGAAATGTTGTGAAAAATAGCACAATGAAAAATAGCACAACAAGGGAGTAAAAGACAATAAGTAGCATCATTACCCCTAAAATAAAGAATGAGTGATGTGGTTATTTTTGAGAAACAAGCAGAAACTGGTCTTCCACAAAAGCAAACAAGCTTTTTGCACCGGCCCCGTCCATCGTACAGGATATAAACGCCTCACATACAGCGTTCATCTAATTCACATCCTCTGTGCCCTTCTACCTACCAGCTGTGCTTGTGTGCTTTCTTTCCCAGCAGATAAACATCATTGGTACATGAAGGTTAACAAGTTTGTCACAGCCTTTTACTTACCCTGTCCTACTGTACTGTAGATGCATTCAAATTCTGAGAAACTGTGGAGGGCAGAAGCCTTTTTATAAATGTCTTTTAGTCACGTTGCTGCTCATTCGTACATACAGTACTTGAATGCAGTTTGCTCCCCTGGTATGCATCACACATGCAACATTGTACCTGTTGGCTACAGTCAGTTGTCCAAAACAGCCTCCCTTGCCTATTATCTCCATTAGAGAATGTCAGGCCACAAAAAAATGTTTCCTCAGAGTAATGTTTGGTGGCTGTGGCACGCAAGCCCTCAGCGATTATTACAATTTACTTTGCTACTTTCTTTCCAGAGATGCTGCTGGTGGAGGGAGGGGGTGGGGGGGTACTGCATCCCAGCAACCTCTGCTCTGCAGGATACATGCTGTCAAACTATGATTATTCAGGAGAGAAAAACAGAAGGCGACAGCTCCAGTGCTAAATATAGTGTCCTTCCTGTCTGTTTCTTTCTCTTTTTATCTCCCTGTCCTCCTCTGCCTCGTCGTCCTCCTCCTCCTCTCCCGTTACTCTACACTCATACCCTCTCTATTTGCTTGTTGATAAGAGGTTGGCAGTGTGAGCTGAGGGAGGAGAGAACCCAGTATGCCGCCCACAGCAGGGGCGCGTTGTTTTAGCACACTCAAAGGCGAAAGGGGAGAGAGGGGTCTCTGAAGTGCCCGGACTTTTCTTGAGACGAGGGTGAGAGGGTGCATAGAGGGCACGACAGCAAGGGAGCAGGGAGATGTATGAGAGAGGTGTGGGTGGACATATGCGTCTAAGAGCACAGAAAGGTTTTGCATACCAGCTAACGTGTCTCGATTGCGTATTCAGCCCTTTTTTTAGTAATATTCACTCTTTAAAATCTTGGCCCCCCACCCTTTAATGATGTCACAGAGAGGAATACAAGTCACTGCTTCTAGTGAAAGGCACTATATTGAATATATCTTCTTAGCTGAGCAAGCAGAGCCCATGCTGAAGCACTTATTAATGCTGGGATCTCCCCCTGTGGTGATATAAATGCACACCATCCAAATGAAACCATAATCACTCTGCTATTTATTATTCCAGTCTTTAGCTGTTAGGCATTTTAATTATAGATTTAAATATTTGTACTGGGGGAGAGGGGATCTACTCATTCAGCCGTCTTCGGTGAAGCTCCAAACGAACATGCAAAGTGGAAGCTCTGTATATATTTGGGTTGAGTAATGATGAAGATAGCTTGACAACAGTGTGCAATGTTGGTTCAGGACCAGAGCTGAAAGTTGGAACTTTCTGAATCACAAGAGTGTGAAGAGGAAGACATGCTGTAATGTAATATTAAGATGCTGTAAACAGAAGAGATGAGGTTTGCTGCTGATTAACTGTCTTGTTACTACAGTATACAGACATAATCTAACATACAGTAGTCAGTCTGTTTTAACTCCTGTCCTCTGTGTTTTGTTCACATTTTACTTTTCATCCTAATTACCTTGTAACACCCAGAGTCACTGATAGTGACGGCATAAGACGATGAGATCTTCTGCTTAAATAATTTACATTTTTTTAGTGTAAGCTTCCTGGGAAATGTATTTCCTCCTCAACTTCTCCCCCATATGTTAACAACTGTAGATTTCCTCACAGTAGTCTCCTGGATATTAACAAGTTTAACATCTGGCCATCAAGTGTAATTATTTCATTTTTCCGTTGGAAATCGTGGTTTTTGCCATAAGCTTAATATGACAAATGTCTCTAAATATTACAATAATCATGAGCATTCATCAGCATTGCTATGGAGAAGAAGCTGCTTTGTCATTGCAACTGGGAAACAAAACGCTGCGCCATAGTCGCTGAAGAATCTGAAACTTGATTTAAACTGCTGAATGTCTTCAAATCATTAGCTTCCACTCACCATTAGTGTCGCACACAAATTATTTTTAACCTCAGCGATTGGATGTTTCTAACTGAAATGCTCACCGGGAGTCGTACTTCTCTGCTCCCGTTTTATGTATGCAGGGTTGTACCTTTTTGACTCTGTATCACAGAACCACAAATTTTGTAACAGAGTTGATCATCTTTTGCACTAATGTCAGTTCAATGCCCATCCATGCCTTGGAAGTGCTCCAATGGTCAGTCCCCTAACTAAGAGCAGGACTTTTACTCCAAGAACCCTGGATATCTGAAATATCTCATCCCACTATGCAACTCTAGCATTTATTGGTTTCCAGGAGTGGAGTTTTCTTGTTTATTGTCTTTAGTCAGATCTTCTGTATGTAAATGATCGTTTTCTGAGTGTAGGGGACGCTTCGGCAGGCTTGATAAATAGCCCTTCCATTTCTCTGTCTGCTGTGTAAAGGGGGGCAACGCTCAGCGGGAGGTGAAAGACAGCCACACTATGATGAATGTGGGTGTGTGTGTGTGTGTGTGTGTGTGTAGGTGAGTGCGTGACAGACAGTGCGTGCATGTGTACATCCTGGTGTGTGTTTGTGTCTCTTGATCCCTGCTGCAGCCAATTTTTTTTTTAGATCGAAATGTGGCAGACAGGATAAAAATAGGCGTGAGCCACAGTGGTACATCAGCCTGAACATTTTTTTTTTTTATGTTTTAGGAACTTGATTGGATTGGCTCGTGTAGTTAAATTGGTTAGTGTGGCATTTGTAATTGTTATTTGTTGGGTCTGCGAACACTTTACAGAGCCCATTATTCTTGAGGTGGTGATTTCAACCATTATTAGATGCAGATTATCATGCAAGGCTGTGATCAAACCTAACCACCTGCAGAAAAAGAGCAGGAGGGCAAGGGAGTTGAAGACAGTTTTTGTGGTTAGAGACGGAGTTAGAGAGCGAGACGGTAATGGCTTTTACAAGAGGAGGTTTTCTTAAGATTCAAAGTGACAGAGAGGAATGGGAGGGAGTCTTTTAATATTCATGTCAAGTCCATGTGGTTGTCTGCGTTGTTTGTGTGTGTGTGTGTGTGTGTGTGTGAAAGAGAGAGAGAGCACACATGCTTGCAGAGCTTCTGTAAAGAGCTATATATGACACTGCTTTGGTTTGGTTGCCATAGCAGCGTCTACCTGTCACTCCTCACAAAACCGAGTCGGGTTCAAATGATTCTCTCCACAGAGGAGAGGTGGGATGTAATCACAGCATTGTGCTTATTTCCCCTGGTGTCTGCTGTCTCGTGTGCTCACAGGAAATCCTGAAGTAAAGTGGCGTCGAGGCTCCAAGGCTTAGTTAAGACAAATGAGAAACTAAATTTGCTAAAACAATTGGCTTTGATGAGGCAGAGGTGTGATGTTGTGAAGTTGTTGTGGAGGGTTGGACAGTGTTGTGAGCGAGAAAGTGAAGCATTAGCTTCTCCACCCGAGTGGACGTGCTCTCCAGATGTGGCCGAGGCTCGGGAGTCCTCAGGGGGTTTGCAGCAGCCTGGACTGAAATTAAGGAGACACCGGGGTCAAGGGCACCTCTTCACTTGTTTACTCAGACAGCTATCATTCATTATCATTTGTCTGTCAGTGTCGGGATCTTGTTACTGCAGTGCCCATGACCTCGTTCACATGGTGGCCATTTTGGAAATCTACTTTTGAAAATATGCGTGTGTTAGTGTGTTTTAAACAGTACTTAACATTTGTTAAGTACTAATTCGTTATTTGAATGAAAGAAAATGAATCAGCAGAAATTTTAATTCTGTCTATTCAAGCTGTTAAGACGAACCGCAAAACTGATCAATTGTTCAAGCCACTTATCAAGCAATAATACAAAACATTTGCTAGTACCAGCTTCTCAAATGTGAGGATTTGCTGTTTTTCTCTGTTTCGTATCACTATAAATTAAATACTTTTAGGTTGTGGATTGTTGGTCAGACCACAAAAGCAGTCAGAAGATACTGTATCACCATGAGCTTTGGGGTTTTTCACAGTTTTCCGAAATTGTATAGATAAAATGATAAATCAAAAATGATTTGATAATGGAAATAATAATTATTTGCAGCCATTATATATTGAAATGTGAATTTATACTTTATACTGAGATCCATTTGTGCTATATTCAGAGCTTTACAAGATATTCAAGGCTGACGAGTGACGACGGTAATGTTGGTAACGGTATGTCGGACGGTAACATGATTAACAGAAGAGCTACAGCTACATACTCACACTCCCCCACAGACACGCACACACCGGAGAGCCTCTCATAGAGCCGCTAGCTCAGCTACAACACAGGTACCACGCAGAAACTTTTACAAAGGGCCACGAATGTGCTTCTAGTGACTGTCAAAGCTGCAGCAGACTCTCTGTGTTTCCAGCACGGACACGCAGAGTCTGACAGCAGCTGCTTATTGCTGGTCATTTTGCTTGCATTTCTTCTTCATTGTCACCCACAATTGCCATCTATCTGACCGTCACCAATCTGTTCAGCTCCTCTATAAGGAGGCGGAGGGTAGTGGCACTCTGGTAGTGGTTAGCCAAAGTAGCTGAGTCTATTCTGAGCAGTCCAGTGTTTTAAAAAAATGTAGCGATCCAAGTGGAAATATTGCAATATGTTGCAATATCGATTTTTTTTGTCCCACCCCTAGTGTCTAAGGAGATTCTCTGCAGCCCCATTACATCTAAATTTGACATGAGTGACTACAGGCTTGCAGTCCTCCCTATGGTCAGAGACTGACGTGTTGAACTTGAGGAGCTCTTCTTCTTCCAGCTCAGACAACATGCAGGAGGGAAAGGAGAAGGCGAGGGAGACAGAGAGACAGAAAGACAGAGTAGAGAATCAGATACGGGGTGAGAGAGGAGAAGCGAGGAGTGTCAGGGAGATAGGGTGAGTGGAGGAAAATGTGAAGGGAGCAATAGAGCAGACTCAGACGGGGCTCTGAGAGTGCTAATGGACTACGGGGCATCAGTGTCAGGTTTGCTATCTCAGCCAGAGCATGGATAGATGGAGGGATTTGAGAATGAGAAGGAGGAGAGGAGTGTGGGTGCACAAAGGCATACTCAGGACAAATTGTGTGTCTGTTTCCCATTAGCCGTGTATGAGTGTCGGTTGAGATGGTTTACCTCAGCTGGTGACTGTTCCGACTGCCTCCACAGTTCAGCTGCGTGCCAGTGTCCCGACCATAACCTCGCGCTGCAAGGTCCGATGAGTCAATGAAAACTGCAGACTTTCCTCACACTTACATATTGTCATACAAATTGTCTTGGAGGAAGTGTTGTAAGTCATTTGGCACGGCGGGAACATTTGGAGGAAAGCCCAAAGCGCGTTTTGAACTATACATCTATCCACTGATGATACAAAATGATGTGAAGCCAAAGTACAAACTAGTACAAATATTTCTTTTTGTTGAGTGTTTAAAGCGATCAAAGTCACTCGCGCTGTGTCAGTTTGGCAAAGTTTTATGGGAAACGTTTCCCTCTCTTTTTTCACTCCTAAATGAAATGTCAGAGTTGTTTTTGCGTTCAGTCAGAAGCCGAGTAACCTCAAACACCCACAGCCTCATGAAATTTCTCAGGTGTGGGAGATTCAGTGGAGTCTATCAAGTCTCTGTGTGTGTATATGTTGGATATGCACCAAGTTGCTGTCTGTGTGATTATAGGAGAAATGAGGCCTGTGGTTGAGCCTGACCATGATCCTGTGGGAGGTTGCAGTAGTTGTGTCTCACTATTGGATTAAAAAAGCCGGAACATTCCTTCTTCTCCTGCTCCTGTCAGAGCTGTATTTCATGTTCGAGCTGCAGCCCTCTCTTACTTTCATACACTCTGCATACAGTCTCTTTGCCGGATGCTTAATTGGTGAAAACTGAGCCCCAGTCAGATGCTAACATCATTACAAAGCCCACCTTCAAGGTTTTAGATCTAAATGCTTGGTAAATAGCAAAGCCCTTCTTGTCAGATTGATCTCGCTTCAATCGGATTTGTATTCCCCATGTTCCATTAGCTGCTGTGGCTTCAGGCAAGTAATGCCTGAGTTTGAAGGTCAGACCTCTGAGTGAGATCACCCCTGTGTGGGCGAGAACCCCCTGAACCCATCTCGTCCTGGAAGAACAACAGAGAGGAGCCGAGTGGAGGAGGAAGGGCAGAATGTGGTGGAACATGAGGTTTCCAGGCCTTGTTTTCTGGGTTCATGCACTGATGGGCTTCCTGCGTGGCTGATAATGTGCTGATTGTGGAGGGGAGGAGATGGCCTCTCATCCCCAATCATTGTGGCGGTTGCATTGACGTGATGCCAAGATTTTCTCCATGCCTGCCCCGTTCACGCCCCTTTGCCTCCGAGCTTTGTTAGTCAGCCCTGTTCTCAGGAACCCTCTCTAGGTGTCCCTAATGGTATGTTGGCAGTGTTGTCCATGGTATCTGTGCCATATGTGTGTGACTGCATACATATGTATGAATGAGAAATAGGAGTAAGGGCCTCCTATGTTGCTGTTGTTATTGTTGTTGTTGGTGTCGACGCCTCACTCATCCCCGTGAATGGGCTGCTTGGTCTCAATAGAAGAGGGGCGTTTGTGTGGGCTGGGTCCATCATTCATTTACTTCATTCATGTCGCTGGGGAAGCGGAGGGGTAGTGGCATACAACATTGGCACGGCATCAACGCTCAAAGCATCTCTGTCCGTCCTTTACCTCCCTCGGCTCTCTCTCTCTCTGTCTCTCGTCAGTCTCATCTCTCACTTTTCCTCCTCCTGGCACAAATGCTGAAACAGTCATCACTCAAAGCTTGGCTGTGATCCTGGGCTTTCATGTTCTGTAGGATTTCATGTTAGATGAATTGATGTGCTCCTCTGGACCATGTGCTTTGCCTCACTACAATGATGGAAGACCACAGGCAGCCCCTCTGAGAGCTTATAGGAAGCAGCACCTCCTGGCACAAACACAGAGGCACGAACTTTTTTCCATGGCTGACAGATGTAGTTTTAATGTGGTGGCCTCAGCTAAGAATCAGACAGAGGAAACAAAAAAAATGTCTTTTGACATAGGGAAGATCTCCCAACTAAACAATGCTTTGTTTAAGTGTAATCACATTTAGAGAGTATGAAAAGCTTGGAATTCATTAGTCTATGGCTTTTGCTTATACCACTCAAATGATACTCACATATAGGATTGGTGCACAGCGTGAAATTTACCTTTTCACTACTGTGACCGGATTAAACTGTCCTATTAAACCATCTATGCATGATTAATTAGTCACAAAGCATCGCAATGCATTACGAGCAAATTAGACTATAAAAACAACAGGAACAATTATTTTAGCTGCTACACTGCACTGCACGCTTCAGTGTTTCACTGAATTGTTTTGTGTCACTAAAATTGTTTTTGTGGTTACAAATATTTTGTTAGTAATGCATGCTATAGTTCCACAGATTAGTCTCGCATGAGCTTTTTAGTGACTTTTACTAATACTGACAGTATTTACCCTGTTGGAGTTACTTCTTGACAGACTACCATCTATTCATTTCCAGCTCCATCAGGTGTGGAGTTACTCAGGTTTTGCTGATGATATTGTTAAATACTGTACCTCCAAACATGTAACTGCTCCTAAAACCAATTGATATACAATACACAAGAAATGTAAATGTATGTATGTAAATAATACAGGGAGTTGTTGGAAAGTGTATTTTCTCACTTTTGATGGATCTATGTTAGCTGCTTTCCCGTCCCACATTGCCGAATGTGAATCACATCAGTCTAAAGTCCAACTCTTGGAAAGACGGCTTATGCATCTCCCCGGAACTGTGATTGTTCTTTTTAAACTATTAAAAAAAAGTGATGATTTGTGAAGGTTGAAGGTGAAGTATCATATTTTTGCGATAAACACAGAGACTATTTTCATCATCAATCTGCAAAACTGCGTCAAAAAAGATAAAGAAGCAGCTGTGGAGATAAATCCTGAGTTTGCCTACAAAAAAACATCCGCATTGGAGCGCTCATCTGTATCATGAGAGGGCACAGCAGGCACAGATCAGTGACATCAACCTGGCAGATTCAGTTTAAATGAAAGCCTTTTTTTCTTTTTTTCTTTTTAGCAGGACATCAAAACACCATTTCCCAGCACTCCCAACTCATTCTTCTGTGAATGTTGCGAATGATTCACAAGTTCTTCAGATGATCATAACCAGACTGCTGGAAAAGCTACAAGAGAAAATATGGCAGGCTGCAAACAAACAAGCTCCAAGCGGAGGAAAAAAATAACTTGTCTGCTGTTCAGATCTGATGAATGAAAAACAGATAACGAAGATAGGGAAAGGAGTGTGAGAGAGAGCGAGAGAGGCCACTCACAAAAGAGGAAAAGTCTCTCTCTCCCTCCATTCCTGGGGTGGATCAGTCTGTGTTTGATTGCCTTATCAGTGCAGAACGGATGGCTAAGCGCTGATTTATGAGAAGGTATGACAGTGTAAGATAAGAAGGTTTTTAGCCTCCATATGTCTGTGCAATCACCGGCCTTCTTCAACACCCCATGTGTGCACGGATGGAGGGACTGTGACCAAGATTTCCCACTGTCACGCATCTTGCCTTCCTCCCAACTGATAAGACTCTTGCCTTCCTCTCTATTTCTTTTTATATCTTGCCATCTCTTGCTCATTCTCCAATCAAAACAGGTACTTCCAGCTAATACTTTCTTTTGTCAAGCCTGTCTGAGCATCTCCCACCTGGGGGTTTGAGAACAGATGTGTTGCTTTCAGTGCGTGTGAGCCTAAAGCTAAATAGCTATGGTTTGCTGAGTCTTACTGTAATAGGCAGGTTATGAGACGCTACCACTATGGTTATTAATGTGTTGCGTCATGACTTCTTACCTGTTGGAAAAGGTCATTACAACATTGCTTATCTATCTCTGTTTGTGTGCATACTAATTTTCACTGATCAGTACTGCCAACAATAACATGCCAGAGAAATTGCAACCATTTTCTGATCTGCTGTTGGTATTTGGGCGCATAGAGTTTTGCTCCATGTGCTGCATGTCATTGATAAAGCCTGTAATCTGAACAGGGGGCAATTGAGTTTGCCCATGTCATGCATGGTGTGCAGTAATTGGTGTGCATTATTGACACCAAGCATTTATGTGAAGCAGAGGCCCTGATGTGGTTTGTGTAGGGCAGACATGCTAACTTGTATTAATTTGTCCATCTGTTACTCGCTTCCTGGCTCCCTTCTCAGTTTTGCCACTTGTGCCTCTTTTGACTGCAAAAACTCACCATCTGAATCGTAAATTTGAAATTATTTTCTGTGGGAAACTTGTCCTTATTAATATGAATTTGACACAAACTAGAGCCATTCAAAAGCTTCTCCCTGCTCCCCCTAAACAGCCGCACACTGCACGCTGACCATTATGGTCACGGGTGAGAAAAAGGCCACAGGGTCACGGGGTAGGATGTCCCATCTGTCCATCAAACATGAAAGCCACCAAATCAACAGGCGCTGGTGTTTTAAATGGGAGGGGTGAGTATGTCAGTCAGCAAGGGGAGTAAAAAGGCTGTGGATTACACAGACAGACAGTAATCTATAGGTCTGTCAGCCTGTCAGTCAGCCTGACCTTGGGTAGCTTTGCTTTAATTGCAGGTTGGGATGAAAGATTGGGGCCCGACTTTAGCAGACAATTCACATTATCCATTAAACATGTAATGGCTGCCTACATGTTTCATCTTGAATGACATTTTTTTTGCTTTCAAAGCGCATATTTAACCTATTGGAATGTAAATGGTTGTTTTTGGCCTGTAATTATCTTCTGTGAAGCCCCCTCATTTTTAAGTAATTCAGTCCATTCTCATGTTGGGAAAGATCATCACATGCAACTTTCCTCTGGTCACATACGTTGTGATTCCTACTCCAAAGCTGATGGCACTAAGGTGGTCTAAGTTGAATGCTGTCCTGTGAGATAACACTTCGATACGCCGTCTGTTTGCTTTTTTTTTCTGCAGCGTTGTGATGTATGTCTTCCTTCACACCTCTGATGAGCTCAGCTTTCACCTTGTCAAGTTATCATCTTCACAGAGAGACCCTCTGACATAGAAACAAGGCAGGTGGCATGTGATGATAGAATTGCAAAAGTAAAAAAAAAAAAAAAAGAAGCTATGAAATATTTTGGCATCTTGCGAAAGCGGAAAGATTTGTGCATCACTGGAACAAGGATGCAACTTCATATTCTCTTTTTTTTTTTTTACTGTCATTACAGTTTGGAAATATGTTCCCAAACCTAACTATTTCCATAACAATGTTCTATAGCATTCCCACATTCCTTTCTGCCACCCTTCCCCCACTTCTGCCCTTTCTCCCTTTCGCTTCAACTCCCTTCCTTCCCACTGCTATCATATTCATCATACAGACACTCTTCACTAAGAAAAGATGAATGCCCTTGACTGACGGTCATCATCCCCCACTTTGTTTCTCCACTCCTCTCCTCCTATTTATGCCAAAGCAAAGCAGACACACAGACAGTAAATGGACACGTTAACATGGATGCTCTGTCACTCACAGCATCCAGTCAGCTAATTCTCACCAGTTGGTCTTCCTACTTTCTTCTCCTCCCACAGCACTCATCAAACTTTCCTGCTGTGTTCCATTGAATGTTTGGATCAAATCTCTCTGTGTGTGAATGTGTTTGTATCTGTTTTTTGCATGGATATTAGTTTGAGGATGTATTAAATGCCCCTCCCGTGCTTGCAAATGTACCAAAATAAAAACAGTTACTGTTGAAAGGGAGACAAAGAAAGATGGTTGTCATGAAAAGAGGAAGTGGGATTCTAGCCTCCGCTAAAGAGAGGACTACTGGATCGCAGACACACAGAACAGTCTCAAAGCTGCTGCTTCGTTTTGGCCTGTTCTGAGAAGGATTCAGTGTCAGAGGATACTTACTGTAAGCAGCGCCAGTGTCGGGCCCAAATCCAAGAAACGAAACATTTGTGGGACTCAAGCTGCTCTCACCCAGGCCATAAGAAATGAACATAATATTGTTCCTGGGCTGCTCCCAAGTAATAACGGCTCAGGAGTTACCTGTAATAACTTATAAAGGGAATATCGGTGTGTTTTTGTTCGAGAATATACTCAGAAACTGTCTGAGGATGCTGCTTGGTTAATTTGTTTTTCTGCAAGCTTGTGGTTGCACAGCTTAAAAGATGAGAACGGCAGAGTTTGTGCTCCCAGTGTAATTACCTTAAGAATCATCTACTAAGGTCAATGCCATATTGATCTGTTGGTTCACTGCTGCACAGTTGCCCACTAATGGAATGGATTACTAGAGGAATGTTATGTTTGATCTGTTTGCAAAGAACTTCTCTTGTGGGAGCGTGTTCTGGAGAATCTTGACCTTCTACAGTACGTTCATGTGTCAATCAACCATGATTTGTGGTGACAGCTACTGGACCAAATATTTATATTTTATTGGATATCTCTTTAGTACTTGTCAGAGTAGAAATTATTTATTGAGACAAAAATTTTCCAAAGGTTTATCATCTGTAGAAAAAAATTGGAAGGATATTCCTTTAGGAGGTAAATTGAGCTGGTTTGAAAAGGACATTGGTGTCTTATGGGTTTGCATGCCTGTCTCAGTCTTTGTGGCAAAGCTTCCACTCGCAGTTAACTGAGCACAAAGCCTGTCAGACAAATGAGCAGGTCCTCACTGCAGACCTGACTCCACCACTCCATCTGAGGACCACGCCACACTGCTCAACAACCAGCCGCCTGATTGTTAAGCATTATCCGGTTGTCCCCTGCCTGTCATGTGGCATTAGCGCACGAGGCTCGACCCGGGGTCTGCGCTGACACGTACCTGGTCGGGGGTAACCCTGCCTTTGTCTATCAGCGACGTGGGGTCAAGTGGGTGTATGCAGCAGCGGGGCATGCGGTATTATATGGACCGTGCAGAGGCAGATGGGCTTCTGGCACTTGCCCATTAGTGGCTTGTAGTATGATAACTTCACAGATGTCGGTGACCCCAGAGCTCAACTGACTGCCCTGGCTGGCCATTTGGGACCAAGGGCAGGTTTATATTCACATTAAAGACCTCTAATTGACCAACTCATTTCACGCCCAATACAAGATAAGACTCATACAAGGCATGTCCTGAGTAATGCAGTGCATTGAACAATGGCTACCAGCTGAGGTCATGAAGTGCATTTCCATCCATCTGTTTTAGTGCACATTTTTAATATCTGCATTTAAAAAGAAAAGTGATTGAAAATACCGTAAATTGTAACAGATAAGGCAAAAACTCCAGTCAGCGACCTTTGTGGCATAACATGTCTGTCACCACATGGTTCTGAGTGGACACAAGAGTCATTTATTAAAATAAGATACAGTAAATGCCATCTTAGCTGGGAAACGGCAATGAAACACCATGATGTATCAGTTATTGGCCCTGGTTTTAATTTGTCGTCATGTCACATCCTCTTGAGTAATGTCGCACATTAACTGATGGAACCACACAACCACGAGCATTTTATTTTTGTTAACTTTCAGAAATGTGCTTAAAACTTGCAGAGCGTTTCGTGGGACCCATAATTGTTGAATCTTATTGGACATGTCACTTCTCACAATCCTCTTTCTTCATGCTGGAGTGAAATACTTAATGGATGAAGTGTGAGGCTGACAGTCATAGCTTAATACATCATCACTGCACACATCATGCATGCATTTCCCCCATCACCCTGCTTCTTCCACCTGTGGCATGCTGGGTGCTAAAGAAAGGAGTGAAGGAATCAACAGTAAAAAGCCAGGCGTTATCTCAATGGGTTGGTATGCGGACGGGGACTAGAGGATGCTGGCAAGATCAGACAAGCCAAAGAGACGGAAATGTGTCATAAGAAGCTGAAGGTGATAAGTCAAAACAGCATTAACTGGGCGTTGAGGGGGAGATTTAAGATAGATTGGGATGCTGTAATTTTTTGGTAAAGCTGCCATGAAAAACAACATTAAAGAAATCTACACAATGTTCTGGATGGTGTGCGAGGCTGGCAGAAATGCTCAAACAGTCTGAGGAGGTTGATGCAGGACAGGTAAAAATGATAACTGATATTTGTTTCCTCATCACTCCTCACTGAGAGATAAGTATGTTTTATTTTGTCATCCAAATGAATGCTTGATTGAAATGACTAAATGTAAGAAAATGTTTTGGCCCGTTGAACATGGGAGGGCTTTTTAAGTGCAGACACATCACAATATCAGACGTTGTTTAACATTATCTGGATGTGTAATAATTGGAGGGTCGAACCCTTGAAACATAAGCCATGGTCACGGTGAAAAGAAACAGTCATGAATGTCGGTAGGAAACAGGGAATGAACAGCGCTCTCCCATGTCGTTCAACACTTGAACACTGTTCACACTGTTGTTCAAACCCATCCACCCAGACCTTGTCCTTCTGCAGACTTTGTGGATTTATTTCAATGTCACACCGTTTCCTCCTTTACTCCCAACGAAAAGAGTCCCAATTTCCTAATTACAGCAGCTCAGTCACTTGAATATAAACACATCACTTTTGTGCATTTGCTGAAACTACTGATCCTGTCGTTTTCGTTGTGAGGACAGTCTGTCCAGGGTACGTACCATTAATTCTGCATCAGCATTGCACCAGCATAACTAACACTCCCTCCCTCCTTTGGACAGTTTGTCCCCATTCCATCTCAGAGAAGATTTCCAGAGCATCTAAACCAGTACCATCAGGTTACAGTTCCATCCCCAAGGCCATTAGACTCCTCAAAACTCCCCTCCGTTACTGCTTTAACTTGAACCTAACAGGCCTGGTCTGTTCGAGCCTACCAGCACATGCCACTTCATGCATCTACTGCCTACCTCTGGCAGCAAAAGAGGGGATGTCAGTGTCTGGTTGGTAAGAATCTGGTAGTTGATGCATCAAAAGCTGCAAGGAAAACTCAAAGAAGCCAAAAGAACAGTTCTTTGTTTTAATTGTTAGTAATGATCTAATGATGCAGTAAAAACTCTACGTATAGCTTCTTAAATGCAGGTATATTTATGTGCTATCTGTATGTACATTAGCACTTGACCACTTAATCTTGATTACTTATTACTCCTTCCACTCGTCTCTTTTTCCACTCCTGCTCTCTACCTAAGCTGGCAGCCGAGGTCTCAATCAGTGTTTTTTGCGCACAATAAGGGTATTTTGTCCTCCGTCCAACTCATGATTAGAATACAAGTTAGAGGGCCCTTTGTGAGCTCTGTCTTTCACCCCTCCAGAAGCAGTAGAGGGGATCTCAGCCTCTCAGTGTTGGCTGTATAGAGGAGCTCTCTCAGAGTTCGACTCAGAGTTTCCATGGCTCTCTCTTGCCTGCTTTGATAAATGGAAGTTCTTAGGTTCGCTGTCAGGCTCCTCTCCCCTCGGGACTCCTCCCTCCAATCTCCCTCCTATACCGCACCATTTGCTGTTGTGGGTGAAAAATGACCATAGGGACTATAGTGGATTCTCAGTGCTGGACTGGAGAGTGGAACACCCAAAGAGGGTAGAGGTGGCTGTTGTCCCCGGTGGACTCTGAGTCAACACTTGCTGCTAATGGTCTCTCTAAATTTACCTCCTAATTACCCCCCTCTCATTGCCCCCAGCTAGCAACACACTGGCCATGACCTTGATACACGAGCAAACAGGAGGGCACGCTTAAAATTGAGCTTTGTTCAGTTCTGGTTAGAATCAGCGGGGAGAAACTGATTTATCGACAACTTGGCTTTGTTTGGGGCTAATTTTAACGGTCCCATTCCGAAAAGAGGATTGGGAGAAATCGATAAATAAAAATGAACCGATTCCTCTGAGAGACCATTGTGCGTCTGGGTGTGTGTTGGTGCAGCTGACAGAGAGGGAGAGTGTTTGTTCTAAGTGCCAGGTCAGAGGTCAGCAAGGGAGAGGAGGATTTTTCATTCATTCTCACCAGCTCTGTCTCATTATTCAGCCCTTGCCATAATCCCTCTAACCTGCGTTGTTACCACTGACCGCCGCCGCCGCCGCCCTGACCAGCCCGCTGCAAGCGACAGCACAGCTACAACAACAAACACAGCTTCATCATCATTACAGCGGCTTGCAGCATCTGCATGACCCCAGTCCCACACACGAATAAACACTTGTGCTTACAACAGCCAGCCACGGGCCCAGACAGCGCCTTGGTATAGAGCATTTTGTACCAACCCATGTTTTCATTGTTCTCCAAAATCCAAAGATTAGCGTAAAAGAGAAAAAGAGTCAGGCAGGGGAGCACGCTGATATCTTGAGAGGCAGGGCCGCATCGTTCTTATGTTTCTTGGCAAATTTTCTTGTGAAAATTTGAAAGTGCGGTATGCTTGGAGAAATTGTATACATTTTATGCGGTTTGAACATGTCCCACTATACTTCTTTATGTGTAACAGAGCAGAAAACAGGATTATGAAGAGCCAATGTATCACAATTGGTTAGACTTTCTTTTTTTAAACAGCTGCAACTACAACATCGTCCTTTCTTAGGAGGTGCATTTTCTCTTCCCTCCCTGCTCTCCTCAAACATCCCTCCTCAGTATCATCATGACCAGCCTTCTGTCTCCAGACCCATCTTGGAGTAGGCACCCTGCCTGACCCCCCCAGAGATAATCCTGATTATGCTGAAGTGTGTAAAGGGGCCAGGATGAGCTTTCACCCTCGGACCCCTCGTGACCTCTAACCTTTCACCTGCAGCCCTGCAAGGCCATTGAGGGCAGCTGTCAGTGGCAGTGTGTGTTGAAAGAAAAGCATGAACGCCTTGGTACCTTTAGGCTTTTAGTAGCCACACAGCATTAATGTATGCAGGGTCTTATGTTGAATATCTACGGTCCAGACATAAGAGTGCTATCCTTATTTTCATCTATCCAAATTAAGAATAGTTTTCATAATTTGTTACTGAAAGTTATCTTTTTTTTCTTGACTGGTTTTCTTGAAAATGAAGAATAATAAGTCATTATTGTTAATCATTTTGTGTAAAGGATGGAAAGCTGGTAGAATTACATTTGAAAACCAAATGAAAGGTCTTGTTGCACTTAATCCCCTTGTATCCTGTTCTGATTGCTATATATACAGTATAACAGAAACTTAATGAAGGTTGGGTTTGCAGACCAGAGACAGAGGAATAAGGAAACTAAATGACCTTCCTTGTCAGTTGAACAAGGGATCTTCCTCAACTCCCTCATGCTTTAATTAACCTTTCCTGTCATCCGAAACAGCAGAAATAGATTTGTTATAATCTCTTCGTTTCCACTCAGGAAGTGAACTCACTACTTAAATCAATCTTTCTCCGCTCTTGATTTGTGCAGTGGAAGACAGGTGTCCCTGATTTGATGTGAGGATCAGAGAGCTCTACTTCTATTTCTATGTACACACACACACACACACACAGTCACTGTGTATCAGTGGCAGACAAGCGTGAAGAGCATCTGAGTGACAGCATCCGGAAGCTCAGAGATAAGACGTAATCTGGTGCCAATTATTTCTCCTTGACAGGCACAGGTAAGCAGCAATCAGCTCCAGTGACATGTGTTCTGAGTCAATAGTCCTGGCCCTACTGAGAGCCTGATTATGAGGTGCTGAACGGAGGCAAACACAAAGCGGCGACAGGTTGGGCTGATAAGGCTTCCCTCTGATATCCACGGTGACCTCCCCGTCCTGTGCACTAACACTTACAAAGATACACTGGCCTCAGACATTCAATACACACTTGACATTTGCACTGAACACACACATGCTTGTAATCTTTGTATGCATTTACAGTACACAGAGAAATCAAAAGGTCCTTATACCGAAATAACAAAACGTGTTGAAAATGCCTTCCAAAACAACCCATATGACCATTTCAAAGATGACTCATGAGCATGTTGTGATCTGCCATCTCTATGTGTAGACCACATAAAACTTCTTTCTTAAAGTAAAAGCAAAAGTTTGACATTTTGGGAAATATGTGTATTCGCTTTCTTTCCGTGAGTTACAGTAGATTAGAAGATCAGTACCACTCTCGTGTCTGTATATGTGAAGATACAACCAGCAGCAAGTTTGCTTAGCTAAGCACAAAGACTAGAAATGGGAAAACAGGTAGCCTGGCTCTGTCCAAAAGTAACAATCTGTACATACAAGATTCAAAACACAACACTTCAGTTTTTAGATATAACATGTTTATTTGTGAGCTTTAGTATTTTGTTAGAGCCTGGCTAGCTGTTTCCCATCGTTTCCTGTCTTTATGCTAAGCTAAGCTAAACAACTGCTAGAATAAGAGTGCTATCCTTATTCTCATCCAACTCCAATTCTTAGAAAGAAACCAATGTTGACTGTTAGGAGACAGACCATAATCACAGTCTCCAATTTCAAAGTCATATGCTTTATTGACCCAACCGTTCACCCTGAACCCCTTCCTAAGTGGTTTTGTGATAGTATAACAACATTAGGCCAATGTTACTTGTGCTACTGAGAAACATTGTTGATTGCAGAGCCATGGGGAAAATTGTCAGGAAAACACAAATATAGGTCAGTATTGAGTGTCCAAGTGTCCTTTTTTCTGCTGAGGACAGTCTCGATATAAACACAATGTGTGTCCTTCACTTGATAAAGAAAATCTATTTAGGGACACATCTGTGCACGCACGACTGCAGACAAGCTGCAGCAAGGTGGGGCCACACCTCAACTTTATGAGAATGTGAACATGAGTAGATTAGGGGAATTCAGACAACATGCCGGGGATGCCTGGACAGGTATGTGGGATTTTTTTGGCTACCTGCTTCCCTCAAACCCCACGTTTGTCTTTCAACCTAACACACACATACAGCACACACTCTGGCGGGCAGTCACAGGGCAGGGGAAGCAAGGGGGAGATTTGCTAGGCTGATAGCGGCATGAAAAGAAGTGCTAGTGGTGTCTGGGAGCTGCGTCTTTTGTCGTCTCCTTACACATACAGAATAGGGGTCACTTTGCCACACTGTGCCTTTTGAGGGTGACCCAGGAAAACCACACCATGTTGCAAAGCCTGGCCAACAGGCTACATACCTGAGATACAGAACAGAGCAGAGAGTGACCACAGTGCAGAAGGATCACATCAGCAGGTGGACAGACTACAGGCTCAGTTTACCAGCAGATGTCATTCACATTGTGGGAGGGTAATAGGAACAGATTGGGTTTTCTCCAACCAAAAGGATCTTCACCAAGGGCACCAAACTGAAGACACTTCCACATGTGCACACTAGAAAGAAAAAGACAGTTTAGCTCTGTCTGCCTGCGTGTCTGGTAGTGATTAAGAAGACCTTGCTGGGAAACTCTGTGATATACACCAGATCCTGTGGTCTTTATAGACAGACACTTGTGCCCTATCATTGCTGAATTTACCGGTTGGTTGTAAATTCAACAGCTTAACACGATGTCAAGGCTGTATTTTGTTTTGTAACATTTTTCTTGGCTTTGGAGGCATGGGCTATTAAGGCTGAGCTGCAACACACAGGAATGTTTCTGAGAAGACGAATTTGTGCTGACAATAGAGCATGCTCGCTTTGAGGTGGACTGTTATCATACCTAAGTCCTTATCTCACCACGCTACAGGCATTATTTCAAAGAAAATGTGTTTTAGCATGTCTCCTCTAGCAAAGATGTAATATTTCTCCTGACTAAGATCTGCACTTGATTTTCACAGATTCAAATGACAAGATGAGTGGAGTTAATGTACTGTATACCTTTTTTAGAGTCTTTGTATTTTAGCTGAAGGGGCATCTAGTTTTTATGTAGGCTTTAAATGTGCTCTGGGAATGAGTCCCATGTGACGTCCAGTCCTGGTTGGCACTTGTAAGCTAAGCATGTGCATACACGCATCCCCCTGTAACTGTTTTTACGCTTTAGGCATTCCTTGTTCCTGTGATTACCAGTACAATACAATTATTTATCAGAAATATGCAGACTTCCATGAAAAGGTGGTTTCTTTTCTTCCTTTTCAATTATATATCAGAAACAACCAAAAATCGTTTGTGTCAGTGGTGTCTCAGTTAGCGGCGTTTAATGATTAAAAGATGTCCAAACCACAATTGTATATAAAGTCTAGCATGCAAATTTGGAGAAACACTCTATTTTTGAAAGTGTCTCACACAATTTATTCCAACATAATTTAGAACCTGATCGTGTGTTTGTTAGCATTGACAATCCTTTGGTATTCATGTCCTGCTGGTTTTGATTTTCATGATCCATGTGGCCTCAGTGAGATGAGGATAAAATTAGTGGTCCAGAATGTAACACTGATGGGACACTAGAAGAGAGGGAGAAAAATGACAGGCTGTCAGACACTTGAAGTCAGTCGCTGTTAACCGATAATGTGTTTTGATTGATGTTTATTTGTAATGTTGTAGATTATCTGTCTGTCTGCCTGTCTCATCTGTCTGTCTCTCCACTTTCGTTGAACTTAGCGGTGACCTAACCGCTGTCGAACTTGTGACAGCCAGTCAGCACCAGCAGGCTCCCGTTCAGATGCCCCTGAGTGTGAATCTGAGTGCAGAGGTGATAAATGTGGGATGTCAGCTGGTGACGTCTGGTGTCCCTGAGGCTCCAGTATCGTTCGACTGCTGGGCCTGTCGAAGCAGTGAGCTGGCTGTATGCGCGGTTGACAACCAGACTAGAATGGAAAACGAGCCGCGATGTTTTTGTAGGAAGAGTGGAGATGTACTGTTTTGAGATGTGTGTGTGTGTGTATGTGTATAGATGCTTAACATGGGGTGTCAAGTGGGCTGGTGATTCATCATCAGGTTGCTGTCGCCACCTGCACCTATGTCCTCACTTTACATGCACTAGGGCTTGGAGATATGCTTGAAATCAATATCAATTAAAGTTAATCCCTAATATTTCAGTCTTGGTTGACTCCACGACACAAGTGCAGTTTAATACTACAGGTTCCAGATATTTGGGAGTGGCAAACACTCTTTGAGCAGCTAGGGTATCTGTTTACAGTGCAGCCAAACAAACTTTTGTTTTATCAAAGAAGTCAGTCAGTAGTCGGCCTTCCTCCATCATGTCATGAGTTCTGCAATTTGATTAAATGCTGCACACTGTGTGAGAAGTTTTCTACACAACAGCAGAGCACAGTAAACCTGCAGCTCTTCATCTAACACTTGTTCACTGTGGCTGCTCCTACTTCTTCCATTTATCACTTCAATCCCTTGTGTGTAAAGGCAATTTGAATGACTTCACCACTAACAATGCTACTACATTGTAAACTACTATAAAGAGGGAAATACATTAAATGGTTTATTATTACTTTAAATATAAATTTAAATTGATGTTCAATGCAATTAAACGGATATAAAATGAAAAAACTAATTTTGTTAGTTTTTAGTTTGCTTGGAATCATTACTTTTGATAGAACAGAACATTTTGTTAAACAATAACAAGATATAGTCATATTACCACGATACGATTCCACTGAAAGTCAGCAAACACCCAGGACTACTATAAATCGCTGTCCACGAGAGCGAGAACACATATGTGTTTGGAGGCAACTTATGAGAATTACTTGGGTGACAGCCATGTCTCTTCCTATTTACTACCTTATCTACCCCACTGCGCGCTGTGATGCCGCACCGTGACGGCAGCATTTCACAGTTCCTGAAGGATCTCAGCGTACCGGCAGCTGAAAAGCCTCCTGGCAGAGGATTCATGTCAGTATTTTAACATGTTCTTTGCAGGTGGAAGATGTCATGCTGTCTTTTATTCCGAGTAAAGTAACAAGACGTTCTGCTTCCTCCTGGTCAAGGATAGTAGTTGTAGCTGTTGTAGGGAGTCTTATTCGTCATCAGTGAGTCTCACTTGGCTACAGAGAACAGTAGGGGCATTTGTCTGGTCCCATTGAAGTGGAACATGAACAGGTCCTCTATCTGGTCCTCTGGTTTTCTCTGCAAATAGAACAGCACAAGTGCAGGCTCAACTTTCTCAAGCTCCACTTTCCCAAGCATAGTTTGAAAGAGAGAGAGACCTCCTATCAGATTCACTAACAGCTCGGGAGGTAATGGGAGGACCGGGAGAAAAAGCTGTTTTCCGTACACCAGATCTCCACTTATCTCCTCTCACACCCCTGGTGTAACTTATACTCACACTCACACACCAGTGGGTTTGCCCAGAGCAGTATGTGAGCCATTTGAGAGCAGTTTTATTCCAGAATAGTTTTAACCGTGATATGGAGGGATGGATGTTGCAGTGTTATGTGTGATATGATGAGAGACTAAGCCAGGGAGTGGTCAGCGTAGGGTCTGCTGCTGTGGGAATGGAGAATTGACAAGAAGAGATTATAGTTAAGGCCATCATCCCCATCGCAGCTGACAGAAATGAAAAGAGGTGGAGGAAAGCCAGGGTCAGAGTGCCAGGTCCTGAACATTATCTGCTATCTGGCTTTTTGTGAAGAGTCCGTGTCATCTCACTGCAGCTCAGGATACCAGTCACAGTCCAGCATAGAGCGACCCAGTGTGGAAAACTAGCCAAAATGAATGGTCATTTAGAGTTTTGACTCTTTACAGCAGCCGTACAGCAATTAAGGATGTATATCTCCCTGCTTTTGTCAGACAGTAAAAATGTATTAAAACTGTCATAATCATAAAGAGAAGATTCAACTGAAAATGTGCCAAATAGCAGCATCCAGCATGCCCTCACCCAGCTGTCCAGGCTGTCTCTCACTTTTTACTTGCACCCATATTGAGTTTATTTGCTCTATATATTGAAATGAATCATTATCCCTCATTAAATATAAGTTTCTTTTCATGGCTGTGTTGGTTTCTCAGTGGGAAGTCGACCCTAGATTATACTGTGTAGGGTTGAGGAATACATGAGCTGTGCTGACTATAGTGTTTACAGAACTCTGCAAGATTTTAATCATTGTAATTGTTGTTTTTGCACTGAACTGGTTTGCACATCCTCAGAAGCTTTAGTGTATGATGTGATGTGGTTTAGTCTTTAAGCTTTGAAGGAGGCACGCTTGTGCCGAAACGTCAGCTTATGGAATAAAGTCTACTCTGCATAACCGTCAAAGTGCTCCTACCTCTTTGCACATTTTTATGCTTGTTCGCTGCAACAGTCATCAAGAACAGTATTGTCATTTATTTACTGTTCATTTAAAGAAAAATCCTTTCTGCTAGATTTCTATTTGTCTGTCTCTTATGTGTATTTTTTATCTTTATGTGAAACATGTATTGCATCCTTTGTAGTAAATGTACTCTATAAATTTAAGTTTTAATAATGGCAGCACGTAATTGCATTGCTGTAGAGAAAACAGCTTTTGTAAATTCATTTAGGAGAGTCTGAGTAGGTCTGTAGGTTTGGCGCATCATAAGTATACTATCATGCCATCAGCATTAGCATTATCTGTATGTGTCTGTTTGTGTAGGGGTGCATACGCGCATGGGGGTGGTATAGATTTGTAAAGTAAACGGAGGGAAGATCAACTCTAGAAAAGAGAGATTGAAAACAACCTTGGCAAACCAAAGGGCATCTGTGTGCCAAAAAAGAGCAGCCTACACACATCTCCTGTGACCACGTCTGTGGTTTGTGTTTCCCAATTTCATAGTGTGGTTTTCTACTACAGTATTATCCGCACAGTTTGAACAAAACCATTTATTTCCCACTCTTTTTGCTTCTCCATAGAGTTGAAGTCTACCGGCACTGCTCACCACTTTTCCTTTTTGCTGAACTCGACCGACTATCGGATCCTTCGCATGGATGAGGACCACGACCGCATGTATGTGGGCAGCAAAGATTACATCCTGTCTCTGGATCTGCACGACATCAACAAGGAGCCACTGATAGTAAGAAATGTCACACGTAAACACTGAGCCGGATGAGCTCAACACAAGTTGTGCATCTCACCAGCTTGTTGATCTCTCTCCCTGTCAGATCCACTGGCCTGTTGCCCCCCAGAGGAAGACTGAATGTGTCTTGTCAGGAAAAGACACCAATGTAAGTATTCGAAGAACCTAATATGAAAGTTAAAGTAGAGCTGAAATGATTAGTTGATTAATTGATGAATCGACAGAAAACTATTTGTCAGGGTCCTGGTACAGTGCATGCTGGCTATTCACTTGAATACAATAGAGACACCTGTGCTTTTCATACTATGACAATTCAAAATGTCTGCTGTGAAAAAGACAGTTCTGTGCTTGTAACCTTGCAACTATTTTAAAGATTTTAATGCGAGTTTGCACATAGTTCATTAGCTTTTCACAGATTCGTTAAAAACACCACTGACCTGCTGCACATTTAAACATCATTTTATCTGGTGATATAGCCTGGTGCAAAATCACGAGTGCCTGTTCAGTCTGTCTTTTTGGCGACACTTGAGATTTGAATGTGGCACTGGGGTCAATGGAGGACATTTTCAAGCTTTTTCCAATGTGTCACTAGCTGTGAAGCTCTTATTTACCGTCTCTGCATCCTTGATTGCTGATTGCATACAGCTGCCACCAATTAAGCTCAAGCAGGAACTTGGAACGTGCAAAACGCAAATAGTCCTCATTGAGTGCTGGAAATATATTCCATGCACAAGCATATGTATATTATGTATATTACAGATACTTCTGTTAGATTTCTTAACATAATCTAATTATCTTTTTTACACAATAATTATTTTACTCTTTGTTGTCCAGACAAGCAGACAAAATGCATTAGCCACTGGAAGCTGCAGGCCTGTCTGAAGTGTTAATATGATTCAGACATTCAAAGACAAGGATGTGATGGAAACTCGTGATTGAAATTCATATAAAAACCAGATCCTTTTGATTTTGTTCACACATGCAGACCCCCTCCACCACAAAAAAGAAAAAAAAAAAAACATACACACTCATCTCACCCATGTTAGGGGTGAGTGCTGGCAGGAGCGGTGAGCACCGAGGGAGTGATAAGGCTCTGGCTAATAATCCTGTTGGTAGAGAGCGCAGACTGCTGTTTATCCAACTGGAATGTTCATTTATGCGTGTTTGGTGACCCGCGCCTCTCACCGCCTCTGGCTACATCGGATAGGCTTCTGTATGTTCATGTGTGCACGTATGAGCCTCTGTATGTGTGTGTGTGTGTGTGTGTGTCAGAGGTGGGTTTGAAATTTCATCACTAAAATAAGAAATAAAATTGGCTACCGGGAGACAACTTGGCAATCCCGGCCTCTCTTTAGGGAATGACAGATGATGACAATTCAAAAGCAATTCAGAGGGGATGTCGGTTCAGGCAGGAGGTCAAAGGCAATCATACCCACTGTGCTTTCTGTGGGGGAGCACAACTGTGCACTGAATAATGCACGCAGGCCCACACGCGTAAACACACACACAAAAACACATCCTCTGAAACCTCTGACTTGTGCATCTGTCGTGTTGCTAAGATCTGCCAAAATGGCTCATCCCCCCCATCCTGCATACAGTCTTTTTCTATGCTTGGTACATCCTTTCTTTTTCGCCAGCTGTCACTAGCAGCCGACATGATGGACAAATCTGAACAGATATCATCGGCCTGTACATTTCTGTATTTAGAGTTTTGGTTTGGGCGGATTGAGACCAGGAAGGCAGACAGCTGGTCAGACAAATAGAGATTAGAAAGCCGCAGACCTCGAAAGCACAGAGCTGCTTTCACCAGCAGCACCTCTTTGTCTGCACTCTGGGAAAAAAAAAGAAAGTGTTCTGGTGGCACTATCATTGTCCTACCACTCAAATAATTTAAATTCTAAATAAACCACATTGGTGTGGAGATTTAAAGGAACAGTGTGTAGAATTTACAGTGGTTGCGAAACGTGAAAGGCCCTCTCTAGAGCCAGTGTTTGGTTTGTCCATTCTGGGCTACTGTAGAAACATGGCGGTGCAACATGGCGGGCTCTGTAGAAGACGACCCGCTCCTTATGTAGATATAAAGGGCTCATTCTAAAAACACAATGATTCTTATTAACATACATTAACATACTGATGAATATTATATTCCATTTCTGCCAAGTCCGTTCCGCTAAATGCCGCTAAATTCTACACACAATTCTCAACACTCTTGCTTGGTCTAACCAAAATGTTTTCAAGTTGAATTGGGTTTACCCTCAGTCCCTTAGCAAACACTCTTCACAGCTCAGATGCACTGCTTTTCTTGGTTTCTGCCGCACAGTTATGGTGTTTGGAAACATTTTCCCTCTGACAGTGTGGTCTGATCTGAAGCCTGGGCCAGACTGACACACAGAGCCAGCGAACAGAGCTGCCAAACACAAGCCAGCCAACAGCGGAAATGATAGATGTGATGGTTTTAAGCCAGGCAGAGAGGTTATTAACCATCAGTGGGGCATTATGTATTATGTAACTTTTTTTTTTTTTCCATTGCATTTTCATGATCATATTGTTTTTTCATTTGAGGAACCTAAAGGCATAAGTCTTGAATCCTGTTGAGTTTTGTTGTGCTCTACTTCAGGGGGAATGTGGAAACTTCATCCGTCTGATTGAGCCATGGAACCGGACCCACCTGTATGTGTGTGGAACAGGAGCGTACAACCCCATCTGCACCTATGTGGACCGAGGACGCAGGTCACAGGTAACCAAAGACACAGCCGGGCAGCCGTGGAGACATTTTGACCTTTTACTCTGCACGTCTTTTATGAACCATATCTGTCAATCAGTCTCAGGTCAGAGAACCTCCTTCTGCTCTTGCTCCTCAGTTTCATGGGCTCTGCTTTTCTTCCATCATTTTCTGCCTCTTAGTTTTCATCGATTTGAGCTGTTTCACGGTCTGGAGGACTCAAAGAAGAAGAAGGAAAAAAAAAAAAAAAAAGCTCATGGCTAGTGCTCTCTAGATCTCCATTATTATTGCAAAATTGCTGTCGGTGAGGTACCTAACTGCCACCGCTCACAGATTGTTGAGGCACCAATCTTCTCTCACCACTGGGAATAGCACGTTGACAGTATATCTATAGCGAATACCGCCGTGTTCCCTCCTTGTAGTCCTCCCTCCCCCCTCACCTGTTTATACACAGCAGAGCCTGTGGTCTGTCTTTCTGTCTGGCTGAGAGCCTCTGAAAGGCCATCATTACTGATGGAGCCTCTCATCCATCATCAGCCTTGTAGCTCACCCCTCCCTCCCTCCCTCCGTCCCTTCCTTCATCCCTCCCTCGCTCCAGCACGACGGCCACGCAGAGCTGCAGCAGCTGCCGGCCGGGCTAGTCCACGCACTTACATTCACTACACTGCCTGTTTAGTCTCACTGTTCAAATGGGAGGGTTCAGATTTCAATGTAAAGGTCAGTCCGCCTCTTGTCATTCAGCTTCTCCCCTAAGGCCCAAAAGCTATGTTACTTCACGCTGTAAAGATTTTCCTCAGTATGAGTAGATGTAAATAGAAACCATTTGTTCAGAAAATCTTCCGCTTGTTATACAAAGGGCTTCGCACATTTTTAGTCCTCAATAAACTCTCAACTTTTCCCTTTAACTGCAAACTTTTTCCTTGTAACTGCATCACTCTCTGTGCTTTTTTTTGCTGCTGTTTCAGAGCTTCCTTTGCAGTTTCTGTCAACCTGCCAAGTTCGACATCAGATTTCTACAGATTTTGGAAAAAGAATATTTAGTTTAGGAGTATTCTCTGTTCATGTAGGTTGTAGATTGATAATAACGATCTTGCTCTGCGAAATACTATCTTCGATATTACAGTAATTGTTTAAATTTGTTCTATCGGTCACTCTATTAGACATTACTGGATGTACTGTAATGCCTTTTTCAAATGTTGGTTGACTCATTTTATTGTATTTCCCTTTCTGCTTTCTTTCCTGGCACTGCATGTTTTCTGCATGGAGTTTGCAGCTGTGTTTGCATGACACTGAGTCTAATCCAACATGGTTATTAAATGATGGTGTCTTCAGTCTACTTTGACCTTCGCTTTGATCTACCTACATTTTCTTCCCTTTTTTTTTTTTTTTTTTTTTAAGAATTCTTCGTCTTCGCCAAGTCTACTTTTTGCCTGTGGTCATTCTTTTTTTGTCATGGTCATCGTCAGGTTAATTTCACTTTGTTCTGGGCTGTCCAATGTCGGTAATGAGATGGCCCAATGTGCCATGTCTCTGTTTTAGGGGTCCCACTACCTACAGGCACCCCAATCTGGAGGGAGAACAAGTCGGGCAGCAGACTACAGTACTACATCAGAGCCTTTGGAGGCGAAGGTGGGCTGAAGGGACTTTTGTAAAAGGCTCTTAAGTTTGATGCCCACCTGGAGAACATTTCCAGTCTCAGTTGGAGTAGGGATAACATGGCTTTACAAATATATATCTTGGGTTATTAAGGTGGTTAACTGAACTGCCGAGTCTTCAAACAACTCTACTGCCAAAATGTTCAACATGAATGTGGAAAACATGCTTCCTCCAGTAACACCCAGCACAAAAGAGTGCTTTATAAATGTACTATTCTCACGCCAGTGGAGACTTTAATGCCTGTATTTGGTTTTTCTTTAAGTATACAATATCTTTTAGTCAAAAGTTGTTAACCATAGCAGTTGTTATCACCTTGAGGCTGATTTATAGGTTTTTATACTGTGTTTTTTTTTTTCAAATCACCACCAAATCACCATATTTTTGAGTCATATCTTGTTACAAGAAAAAATATTCACAAGCGGGTTACAAATGCAGTTTTGACATTATTCTGCTTCCCCATACATATTTCCTACCTGTCATCAACCAGCTTTGAAGTACCCGACAAAATTCCATGTAGACACATAGCCAGTGTTGACACAGATGTTCAAGATGTCCTCTTGCACTGTGGAATAATGAATTCTTCTACGAGCCACTAACATCACAGGCATGGTGGATGAGTTTTGGATTGCTCTCAGCATTTTCCTCCACCTCTCCATCTCACTGATAACTGGCTTTGTGAGCTTTTTGTTCCCCTCAGCAGATCCAATAGCGCTGTGAGAGGGTGTGTTGTTCGCCTCACACCTCGTCTTTGTTACCCTGTCTCCAAACTGATCACATTATTAGTTTGATCCTAATGTTGCGTTTAAAACTGCCTTAACAACTAAGTATACTCAAAGTGCCTTGTATGTGCTGCATTCAAGAAATAACCCCCACCCCCCCACCCCCAACACACACACACACACACACACACACACATATATATATAAATCTGTTACCAAATGTGAAAGAAAAGTAAGATGTTATTAATGATGTTTTCCTAATTCTTTACCGCTACAGGAATACATTTTCCGTCTTGAACCTGGTAAAGTGGATTCTGGGAAAGGAAAATGTCCTTATGACCCCAAACTTAACAGCGTTTCTGCCTTGATCAGTAAGTACCTGCTTTTTTTTTTTTTTCCTTCTTACAACGTGTACGGACAGCTTTAAATAGCTATCTGTGGAAAACAAAAATCTGTCGTACAGTGTGTCTTTAGTTTCCAGTCTGCATGCCCCCAAGGATTATTTGTTACTACATACAGTACTCTCTGTAAAGCTCCAAAATATTGATTTCAAATATATCCTTTTTATAAGGAAAATAAAGTTTTTCACTTAAAGAAAATCTTGTTCGGTTTTTAAAACACCTCAACTCCTCATACACAAGATCACATCACTGTCACTGTACTGTATAGTTGTAATTTTATTAATGTATCCACTTCTTTGGTCAGTCTGTTGTGTGCTCTCTCTTGTTAGTGGGTGGTCTTTTGTTTGTCAGTGACCTCCTGCCCTGCCCTGTGTGCCTGTGCCTGTGCCTGTGTCTGTGTCTGTGTGTGTGTGTGTGTGTGTGTGTGTGTATGTGTGTGTGTGTGTGTGTCTGTGTGCGTGCGCATGCGTGTGTGTGTGTGTGTGAGAAAGAGACAGACTTCTTTTGCTACGCCATGTCAGCTCAATACCAGCTGACCCGAGCAAAACTGTAACACCAAGAAAATCAGCTCCAGGTTGTCTTACATAACTTGTAAGGCAGAGAAATACCACACTGACACAACAGAACACGCTGGAATTCCCCTTTTCTTTACACTTACTGCTTAACCTGCCATCTCTCACTTACCTCCTTAAAATGTCACGACTTCTACTTCTTTCTTTCTACAATAGCCAGCACAGACTCAGTTTTAACTTTTTCATGCGTGGAAAATGGTGCAGACTTTGCATCAGGAGGTATCTGATGTCAGACATGATGTCTCAGGTTTTACCCATCTAATTTTTATTTAAAAAATTGAATGGATTATTGCACTAACAGGCCTGATGGGGGCACTATACCGAAGGCCTAATATTAACCTTTGGTTGACCACTAACCTCTACACTATGGATCCAGCTGAAACGAAATTGACTGTGTAAATCCAGCTGTCCTTTCAAATTACACTGATTGCCCTCATGTGTATGAAGTATGATTGCAATCTAATTATGAGGTCAACATTTTTAACCTAAGCATGACATTTCGGACACCTCTGAACTGACGAGAGTGATTGAGTATGATGTATTTTGGCACTGCGTTTCTTATTATAATCATCACAGAGGGTGAAATTTTCTAACGAGCGCAGCTGCTGTACGTGCTATCCGTCTGATTTAGATGAGATTTGGAGGTATGATGATGCAACTTTTTAATGACCAGCCAAAGATGTATTTGGATCAGACTAGTAGACGACGTGTTCTTTACTTTAAGCTGAACATTTTTTTCATCCGTCATGACTTCACCTCCGCAACACCCTTCCTTCTCTCTCTCTGTGACTGACAGATGGAGAGCTGTATGCAGGAGTCTACATTGACTTCATGGGAACAGACTCTGCTATCTTCCGTACGCTGGGGAAGCAGACAGCCATGAGGACTGATCAGTACAACTCCAGATGGTTAAATGGTAACGTCTCAACTCACGGCTTGTTCTGTAGCCACCACTATTTCTTTTACTCATCTCTCTCCAGACCAGTTTTTAATGTATTCCTCAGCTCCTGAAGTTCACTGCTGTAAAGTCTCCATATGTAGCTTCGACGCCACCGTACACGTCGTCCACTGCTGGAGTCTTCTAGGAATTAGATTGTTGATCTTTCCAGTCTGCTCCACATGACTCAGTGATCATTTAACTCAAAGCATAAAATGCCCAACACTAATTGTTGACTGCATGCCCGCAGAGCCTGACAGCGAGGTCAGTAGTGGGGGGAAATTACTGAATGTCAATAATGACTCAGAGTAGCCTCCGCTCTCTAATGAACCATGATTGTCACAGCATTATAAATGCTGGTTGGATGCTTTTGGTTGATGTTGCCAAATCAATCACAGTCTCCCCCAGCGTTCCTGGCTCCCAGATTTTCCTCTGACCCTGTTGCCCTGACAACAGTCCCCTGATAGTGGTACACTGAATCAGGACACCTGAGTCCTGCTAATCAGCCATGTGGAATCCCTCGGATATTTCCCCTCCCCCATTACATGGTTCCTGGTCACCCCCTACCCCCCCCCCCCCTCCTTCTGGTTTTGGCTTGTCCCCATTTGGGACCCTGGTTGGGCACAGCGGGGAGGGGCACCCTGTGTTGCGTGTCCAGTGGTGACCCAGTAAGTCAGCCAGTGGGAGCACACTGTGATGCCATATTGAGCATTGTTACTAGGAAGAAATAACGGCCTGGTTTTAGGACAGTTAAGTGCAATTTTGTGCTCAGGCGGCTATTATTCATGTTATAGCAGTAATTATTTTCAACACAACCTCTCTCTCATTCAGTTTCTCTGGCAGAGTTTAAATGTCTGGGGCCGAATCTTAACATCATGTCTGTGATGGATCTGAGCCACAAGGGGTTAAAATTCAACATGAGACAGGACTTAAAATCAATAAAGTAAGATAAAGGTTTATATGTACCTATAAAACTTTAATTTTACTTTGATTATTTGAGCATTATCACGTCTCAGCTGAGAATCCTCACAGCATGGGTGGTTGTTTTTTCTTAGTTGGATGGATAATATTATTGATTTCTTTCACATTGTCAGAGCCCTACTGATATTACTTCTATTAATTATTTCAAGTGAAGTCTGGTAAAGTCTACCCCCTAAGAAGCAGACTCTCTGAAAGTCAGCAGAAAGTCAGCTTGAAGCCCCTTGCAGACTTAATGAATTGTGGATTTGAACAGGCCCCAGGAACTCACGGATTTCCTGGTATACGCGCCTGTGAAATGCGATGAAGTCTGAACATTTGGACGTAGCCTATATGTAGAGCAACATGTAATGCAAGGCTAGTAATACTTACTCTTTTTTTTTTTAATCCTCTACAGATCCCACATTCATCCACGCACACCTCATCCCAGACAGCGCCGAGAAGAATGATGACAAGCTCTACTTCTTCTTCCGCGAGAAAGCCTCTGAGATGGGCCAGAGTCCCATGACCCAGTCCAGGATAGGGCGGATCTGCCTGGTGAGTTATCACACCAGTCAGCAAACCTCATGTTGGTCATCACGACTGAAAGGTTTATATGTCTCCATAATGGTTAGTTATAGCCCACTGCCTGTTTCTTAGTCTCTTTGAGGCCCAGAAAGGAAGTCTCCCGTGATCATCAGTAATTGCTGTACTGTAACACACCAATTACCAGTCAGAAAACAAAATCTTTGCTGTTTGCCTTAACAGCTAAGTTTGGAAAGAATTCTGTTATTTTTGTTCCACTGGATGAAGTGTTTGAGCGGCAGAGTTTACTTTAGTCCACATCTGTATACATGCATAGACATCTGTACAAAGCCAGAGCTGTGTTTACTCAGTGATGTAGTGCTGTGGCCTGAAGCGTTGTTTTTCACCAAAAACAGTGAAATGATGATTATGTTTCCAAAACTTTCAAAACATCCCTACATGGACAAACATGTCCCCCAAGATATCCGGTGTTTGTAGAGCACATCCCTAAAGTATGATTTGAACAGAATATGTTATACAATGCAAAGAAAACATTTCTATCAGTGTCTGAAAGATATTAAAACATGTTGCCCTTTCACCGAATTCTTCCCCACTCCATGTTACAGGAGATAAAGATAGGCACAAAATGTATTTTCTTCCAGTGCTGCAAATCATTTGGACTCTGTAGAATGTGTTGAGTTCCAGCCCATGAATCATTTTCCCAAGGCTTGATTCTTTACCTCACTAGTAGTCAGAAGTTGGCTGACCTCCCGTGTAGATTGGCCAAGCTGGAACACAGAGCTGATCTTTATTCATACAGGCCCAATAACAACAGGCCCGGTGCAGTTAGTTTGGACCCTTTTCTGATACGCTGTCAGTCAGACGTTGGTCGGACTCGTCCCGTTGAGGTAGATAACACGACTACTGTGTGTCTGACTTACAGAATGACGATGGTGGACACTGCTGCCTGGTCAACAAGTGGAGCACGTTTCTGAAGGCCCGTCTTATCTGCTCAGTGCCCGGAGCTGACGGCATTGAGACGCACTTTGATGAACTAAGTGAGTTTGAATTATTATTTTCTCTCTTTAAGATTTACGACCCTTTCAGAGCATCTACGGTGCTTTCTTTCATCTCTGGACAACATACACCCCGTCCTCTCGCCAGGCGTGTCCTGCGTCCACCACCTGTTGATCGTTTCCACTCTGCTCAGCGTTGCACGTGTTCTAAAAGTTATGCACATTTTAACACTGTGAGAGAAATGACACTTACTTTTCTCACAAAGACAAACGGGAACAATCTGTCAAAAATGCTTACAATGTGTTTTTATAGATCGTTTCCCCTGACTCAGGAAAGATAAAATCCATCTGCTTAGAGTTAGTGTTAGACACATAATGAATATGTCCTGACAGAAAAACTGGCAAAGGAAAGTGAGAATTCTTACATGACAGTGTAACCACGACAATGCAAAACAAAGGTCTCCAGATGGACTTCTTGTTGACAGATTCAGTAACAACTTTCCCATTTGTAGAGTTCTCCTCACATTTTGCCCCCTATTTGCTTTGCATACTTTCACCATGATGTTACAGTTTTAGGGCCTACAGTGTTAATCCACATGTACTCAGATTTTGCAGTGTGTGGGGCCAACAGCTTACTGTACTGTAGGGATACACACTCGGCACTTAGCACATCTCTGCATATGTACAGCAATACTGGGAAGATTAAGGTATCACAGACTCATACATGTTAAGCTTGACATGTATCTTCCTTTGAACATCAACATGGCTCATGTAGGTACAGTCCTTACTGTAAAGCTGTGATCATTCTGCTTTCAAGCACCATCAACAGGATCAGCAGAGAATTTGTACTTTTTATGAAAAAAAAAAAAAAAGCAAGAGATAGAAAATCAAATACACACACGCATACAGAGTAATCAAAATAATGAGCAGCTGGGATCAGTCCGACCCCCTGTGATCATCCCCGGCCTGTCCGTTATTTACATGACTGACAGGATTAAGGAGGGATTTGTGGTATCCTTGAAATTGTAATGACTGGTGGTATGAGCAGCAAATCTTTCACTACTTTTTTAACTGGTTCACTGGAGGAAAACGTTTTCTAACTACGAATGAAACTCTTAAAATTTACACAGAATTTCACGATAGAGAGACGATGTGTGTGCTGATTTCAGCTGCGAGATAAAACTTATGTTACCTTGAGTCATCTCACAAGTCCAGCTGACAAGATGGACTCAAGATAATCTCAACATTGTCATATCAAGTCTTTAAGTCTTTTGTGTGGAAGTTTTTTAATGAAATGGTAAAAAAAAAAGCAAAACAGAAAAGCCTTTGGGCACCAACAGTCACTGTGTCGTCATTTTAATTAAAAACTGAATTTGGAATAACAACAATATAATGAACTTTTCTGAAATATGTTGAATTTTGGGACACTAAATACTGTTCAAATGGTACAAATTGTATTCCATGCATAAATTAACTTCACAAGTTTCATATTTAATTAACAAAAATGTGGGCAAAATGTCACAAAAATGCTTTTCATTCAAAGTGTAGCTATGATACTATAATTATCTTAAAATGAACATCTACATGGTCATGAAACAAAAAGCTAATCTGAAAGGGCTGTTAAAAGTTACACTCAAACACACCGCATAGACTCCAGATGATGGCCATCAACATGCACATACAGTACGTGTGACAGTATTAAATAATTCACGCAGTAATTGTGCATCAAGCACAGCTATGAGCTGAATGTGTAGTAATGCCTTATTTCTGCTGTGATGAGGCTTTGCAAATTGCAAATGTATGTTCTGCATTAAGAGCACTCGGTGTCAGTGACAGAAGAGCACTCTTCTGTCACCGTTGCAGCACTTTTAGTAGTCTATCCACAGCGCAGCAGGTCATTGTAGTCTCAGTGCAGATGAGCACTCATGGTGAGGTCATTGTGAGTCCTGAGGTACAGTGGAACATCCCACAGCTCTGCGGTCAGCCTTCCCACAACCACAGAGCGTCTGGTAGAAATGTATTCTGTCTCCAGCCCAGTTGGTCCTGATGGAATCCAACAGAGGCATCAGAGTGGTTGTATGAGGACTCTGGGGAGGGAGCGGAGTAGATTCAGATGGTGAGGCAGAGTCGAGACTAACAGAAGAGAAAGCATTCAGTGTTTTACCAAGGGAGAGGAGGAACATAAAGACAGAGGGAAAGAGATGTACAGACACAAGAGACAAAAATGTCTGCCAGACAATAATGAGAATGACTGTGTGGGTGATAAAGTTTTATTGGCTTTACTGAATTGTAATTATGGAGTGAAACATTGTTTTGTCATTGAATTATTTTTCATGTCACTGTAGTCTACATTCCCCCCATCTGTATGTTACTTTTCTATAGATGGAGAAACTGTTTATTTTTGTTTTTTGTTTGTTTTTCTATTATTATATCTGTATTAGTGGACATATTTTAAGGTGTAGTTCCCATGAAATGAGTATTAAGGAGATAACGATATACTATCTGTAGTCATTTGACAGTCCTTCTCTCAACAACTACTTTCTCTTTTGTTTTTACTTTTTAAAACACCTTATTTATCCCCTCTCGCTTGTGTTCTTTCTGCGCTCGCAGCAGTCAGTGATGTTCCTCTGCTAATGTGATGTAGAGAGTGCCTCAAAGACTGTCTGATCTGACACATCAGAAACAAAAGTTAGAGTGACGCAACTTGTTCCAGTTCTCTGCTGATTTATTTCTTTTCTCTTTTCACTGCGCTCATTCTGTAGCCAGGAGGTCTGTCAAACTGGCGTCAGATGGGTTATGAATTTCTACTTTGTTTGCCAAAAGTTAATTTTTCCTTTAGCGTGCAGCCATTACCTGTCATTTTCATACCTTGGCATGTGAGGAGATTTTTTTTTTCCTTCTGAAAAGATTTCAAACTCATTATCAAAGCTGACTTTGTCGATTTTGCATATTTGCAGAGTCAGAAATTATGTTTCTGTACAAGCCATGTGGATTTAAGCTTCCTTCTGTTTACTTTGTGCGTGTTAGAAAACGCCAAGGGCGCAAGGATAAAACAATGTGTTCACCATCGATTCCACATGCATAATTGTGGCTCAGCATTTGGGTATTTTACATGCTGCTTCTCATGTTCATTCAGGTGAGATGTGACACATAAATCTGTCAGGGCGGCTCTACATTCTTGCTGTAGTGTGTCAGATTAATACCTCTCCTCTTATTTTACAGATAACCATGAAAAAGATCTTAAAATGGGTTATAAAGGAGAGGATAGGATGTCATGCCTTTTCACTGTTATTGGTATTTCCCAGTTGTCCTTCTCTGTTCAAGGCCATTTAAAACAAAACTAGTTTCCCATTGATGCAAAACCTTAAATGGACCTTTGTGTTCAACTGAGGGTGCAGTGTTATTCTACACAACCTGTCTACTAAATTTATTTTCTTCCTTATTGTTTTTCCTTGCACTTTTCTCTCATTAAGCCATCAGAGGATATGCAGGGTTCGCAATTGCCTCAACCCCAGAGTCATTGGATGCATATGGCTCCTATTAAAACCATGTTTCACCAGAGATCTCTATTTCACTTCTATTCCCCGCTGAGACTCAGGAACTGTAGTTTCAGTGTCGGAAGAGTTTGGATTGAGGATCTCATAGAGGCTCTGGTAACCACTGGCTCTCCAGCCCAAGAGGAATTCTCCCTTAACTCCCCCTCCTAAGAAGCAAAAAAGTCTCCATATGTCACAATTACAATAACTTTGGGTTGGAACCAAGTGGAATCTGGGAACTAATTAAGCCTTTAGATGGTTTGATACGAGACACAGACACTAATATTTACTTAATATACCTTGTTTTCTTTGTCTGACCATTCATCATTTGGTAGTCAATGTGCTTCTGTAGAAAGGCTGCCTATTCATGGTTTATTACTGTGACTAATCACTCTAAATTATTTCTTTCCCTATTAGGGGATGTGTATATCCAGCCAACTCAAGACACAAAGAATCCTGTCATCTATGGAGTCTTCTCAGTTTCAGGGTAAGTGTCTGACAGCTTTCTCAAACTCTACAACTTTTATGCAGTTGGGAGGGAAAGGTGTATTTTGGTTTCTCCCTGCAGTTTTTATTCATTTTTCACTCAGCCTGAAGGTGTCAGCTCTCTCTGATATTGAAATGCTGCGTCGCGTATGGCCTGTCAGTTTCAGGCTACAAAGACAAAAACTAGGCAGCGAAATCCGGAGCCCAGAGGGAGTCGTGCTCCTCTGAGAGACTGACTGAGCCTATAGTTCCACAAAGGTCAGGTTTGATAGCAAGTTGTCATTCCAAAGCACAGCATTAAAATTCAAGGGAAAACACGACCAACCAGACATGTAAATTGAGATTCTGGCTGCACACAAGCAAGGAGAGGTGCGCACTGAGTCACAATAAACATGTCTTGATTAATGTATTTGAGAAACAAATACTGTTATTGTTTCTGTCTTCTCCTTAGGCATCAGGCACGTTTAAACCCAGCTGATAAAAACATTTGCAGTGCTAATGATAGAGGCCCATGACAGGAGTTACAAACATAGTACACCCACCACACAGCAGCGAGAGCCTGTGCTCTGGCGATTCTCTGCAGTACGTGGGTGTTTGTATGTCAGTGTGTCAGACAGCTTGACTCTAGTTGAGTTGGTTTGAGAGCGTGTTTGTGCGTCATAATGTTTTAGTGCGTTCCTATAAGAGGCAGGCTGAGTACGTGGGAAGGAAGTAGATCCTACCAGTCGCAGAGAGCACCCGCAGTAATTATCTCAGGGAGTAAGTTCATCTGTATCCTCTAGCGGCTGTGTCTGTATTCACGCTTTCTCTCCTGCCCTCCTCAAGATCCGTGTTTAAAGGCTCGGCAGTGTGTGTCTACTCCATGGCCGACATCCGTATGGTCTTCAATGGCCCTTTTGCCCACAAAGAAGGGCCCAACTACCAGTGGGTGGCTTACACTGGGAAGATCCCCTACCCCCGACCTGGCACTGTGAGTTATAAACATTAAAAGATAAATAAAATGTCATCTTTTTACTAAGAACATGTTTTTTTTCTACTGCAGAGGCATTTGGTAAATTGCACAAGAGTAGGATTGACAGTTAAATCTCTTATTTGTTAACAGTGTCCTGGAGGCACTTTCACCCCCAACATGAAATCCACAAAGGATTACCCAGATGAGGTTATCAACTTTATGAGAAACCATCCCACCATGTACAATGCTGTATACCCAGTGCACAAGCACCCCCTGGTGGTCAGAACCAACGTGGACTATGAGTTCACCACAATTGCAGTGGACCAAGTGACAGCTGCTGACGGGAGCTACGAGGTGCTCTTCCTGGGCACAGGTCAGTACTCCAAAGCCTTAACTCACATTAAGTGATGATTGTCCACTAATATAATAGTCATATCAATGTGCAGTTTGAATTGTATTATCAAGTATAAGAGATGATTCACACATAAGCAACAGATCTTTCTTTGCCTCTTAATCATAAGTCAATCAGATTGAATGATTCCTCAAATCAGTTCTCTATTTAAGATATTTTAAAGGGGGGAAGAAATAAGTGCAACCTCTCTGGGAGGTTAGGGTCAAAGGTCAATAACTCAAAAGGTAAACAGAGCTTCTTCTCTCCTGTGTCTCTCAGATCGGGGGACGGTTCAGAAAGTGATTGTCTTGCCTAGAGATGACCTGCAGACCGAGGAGCTGGTTTTGGAGGAAGTGGAGGTCTTTAAGGTCAGACGCCTCACCATACATATAGTCTATTTATAAGTCCACTCTATCTATCCCATTCAACCTTTATGTGTATTCTATTTGTCATATGAGACAAAAATGAAAACTGTTGTTTCACTGCAGGTTCCCACCCCAATTACCACCATGAAGATTTCATCCAAACGGGTAAGTTAGCCTGGAACAACTTAGACTACTGGAGTACATTATAGCAAAGAAGCCAATTATTAGACAGTATGATTTCTCATAATTATAAAAAATATTTACAATATTACTATTTGATCTATTTTTCATGTACTAAACTTTACCTGTATTTCTTCTCTAGCAACAACTGTATGTAGGATCAGTCTTGGGTGTGACCAACCTGGCTATTCATCGCTGTGATGTGTATGGGGAGGCCTGTGCTGACTGCTGTCTGGCCAGGGACCCGTACTGCGCCTGGGACGGCAAATCCTGCTCCAGATACTCAGCCTCACAGAAGAGGTGAGTATCAAGATAGTATAGGCAGGCAGACATGCATGGGTACAGTCTGAGTATCAGTATGTGTACACACAAATATGTAAATGAGGTATTCTTACATGTGGATTGCTTACTTTTAGCTCATGTAATGTTTTTTTTTTTTTTTCTTTCTTGAAGTTAAGCTCTTTATTTTCGTCTGTTGATCTGACCCCTCTAGACGTAGCCGTCGGCAGGATGTAAAGTACGGCAACCCAATCCGCCAGTGCAGAGGTTATAACTCTAATGGTGAGCATCAGCACACGCAGTACACCCGAACCCACAATTCCCAAATCAAATATTCTGCCACTAGGGTGGAAATAAGAAGATTATTGAAATGATGTGTCAGCGTCAGATCTCAGTTTAGTTTGTAAGGTTTGTTATTGCAATTCATTTCTTACCTACTTCTTTAAGTGTATCAACCTATTTTGTTTATGTAGTTAATTTTTTTTTCTTAGCAGTAACACATCATTCATATTTTACTTATTGTTTTATAGCCAATAAGAATACGCTGGAGACAGTTCAGTATGGGGTGGAGGGTAGCACGACATTCCTGGAGTGCCAGGCCAGGTCTCCTCATGTGTCTCTCAAGTGGCACCTTCAGAGAGAAAACAGCGACCGGAGGAAAGAGGTGAGAAAAGCTTTTACAGTAAAGCAGCTGTTTCTCCTCATCATTTGGGTCTGTCTTTATAATCACTTCCATGGAACAAGAAGTGATGTGTGAATGTCTTTTGAATAATGAAGAAATACATTTTACATTTACAGCGGCCACAATTGTATATGACGAGTCGCTCCCATAGAGATATATCACCCAAATATGCAGTTCCCAGGGCTTTATAGTGACTTTGAAGCTATTGTTTTGGTTTTACAGCCCCCAACTTCAATGTTTGTTTCACTCTCACCACACATTGTTTCCAGCAGCAGCAGGCAATTATCACAGCAATTATCACGAAACCTCTTTCATTGTTCATATAGGCCCTGACTGTTCTTTTAAGAGACTTTTGAAAATTGTGAACCTATCCTTTAACAACCATAAAGTTATAATAAGTTGATAAAATTGTCCTGTTCCTTCCAGATTCGCTCAGAGGGACGCATCCTGAAAACAGAACAAGGTCTTTTGATCCGCTCCTTGCAGTCCTCCGACAGCGGCATCTACCAGTGCACGTCCACAGAGAAGAACTTCAAACACACGCTCGTCAAACTGCAGCTTGTGGTCCTTTCCAGCCGCACAGTTAACAACGTGTTGGTGGAGACCGGCAGCCCGGCCCTCCCGCCACTGCAATCCAGTGCCTGGACTCCGAGTGCCGGCCAGTATAAGGACCTGCTGACCATCCTGAGCCAACCTGAGATGGGCCTGATCAACCAGTACTGTCAGGATTACTGGCAGCTTGGAGACGGCAGCCTCGGGGACAACAAAGCCAAAAGCCTGAAGGAGCTGAAAGAACAGAAGAAGCCCCGCAACCGTCGGCATCATGATGAGCAAACAACACCTGCTGAGACATGAGGCGCTGGACTGACGACACCCTATCAAACACCCCCAGTCTACCTTTTCACACCACCTCCTAAACACTGCAACCCTCCATTTTGAGGAATGACTCCAGTCAAATCATAGAAAAATTATCATAAAGGACAAGACTGATACTGCAACCAAAAGCAACAGCGTCAAACAGTTTCTATGTAACTGTTGGAAAAAAAAAACACAATATTTATTGTAGGTTGTAAAAAGTAATTCTTTGTACCTATCTAGAAAACATGTTTTTTTTTTTGTGAATAGGTAAATCTGTGCAAATATTGTTGTTATTATAATATTATTGTTAGTGTTATTGTTTATTACAATGTGTTATTATGTTGAAAATATCTTTATGTTTGGTGTTTTTAAGAAACAGCAAAAATAACCCAGATGGGACATTGGGAGTATCTACACATGGACAAGGACTGACGGTATTCAGACCATGTTGGATCTCTCGACTGCTGGCAGTATTCAGTCTCTCAGCCAGAAGTTGGGTCACTGGTTCAGTGAAATTCTTGAACTTCCCTAAACTTCCTCACTAGAACTCTCTACTGTATATCAGTTTTTTTGTTTTTTTTACTGCAAGATATAAGCTGTTGAAAGATGACAAAAATGGCATTTCATGGGACATGCAAGGATGACAGAAATGCCCACGGACTGCAGCTGTGACAACATGTCACGGTCGTACAGTCATATGTGAACGAACGAAAGGCCCTTCGCGGCAGGTCAAGAAGTCTCTCCTTTCATGATTGCGGTCCAGCCTGGCCTCGAGTAAAGATGTTACATTACCCGCCCAAATTCTTCCAAAATCATTTGCTGCCAAGTGTTTGTTTTGTTTCTATGTGAATGTCACATCTCAATGTTGTATCCTTAACAAACGTGAACTTTGTGATAAGCTGTTTTTTTGGGGGGAAAGGGTCTTTTAACAACACAAAAGCTGAAAATAACATTGCCTTCTCTTTTCTCTCGTTGGAGATAAGATATTCCAGCAGGCAGCTATATGTTAGTTTGTGACAGTTTGTGATTTAAAAAAAATATATATATTAGAGACAAAGCACCTTTTGTTGCCAAATTGGTGATCTCGATAAACAGTAAATACTTAATATGTATCTGTGGCATATGCAGTATATTCATCTAAGGGAGAGCGTACAGGATTTTTTTTTTTTTAGCTCTCAAACTCATCTTGGAGTACACATCAAAAGTTTGCATTCCTGCCAGTTTCATGCTAAATATTGGTTTCTCTAAGTGAATACTGTGTTTGGCCATGTAATCACACTACACTTTGATTAGATTACAGCGACAAATAGGTTAATAACAGAACTTGTCTAGTTCAGAGCCATTCGGCTATCATACAGTACGTGCCACAGACTTCATATAGAACTGTTTGTACTGAGCAACTTCCATACAGTAGAAAATGCCACAAGTACAACCACTAACAAGCTGATCACCACCAAACCTGAGGAGAAACCTGTACCAAAATCTTCAGAAGGTGGCTTCTCATTGTGCATGGCATGTACAGTGTATGTATATGGTATTTGTCTAAAATGCTACGTTGCTGTGGATGTCAGTGAATGTCTTTCTCGTTGTGGGACTATGGAAATACTATCAGTGCAAGAAAGAAAGTGCTCACACCTCTTAGGGTGGGAAATGCTGAAAGTTCAGAAAGGTCAGATTGTAATTTTGAATCCTCTCTCTTTCTCTCTCTCTCTCTTTCTCTCTCTGTCTCTCACTCTCACTTTCACTTACGTCTCTCCTTTATTTTCTCTCTCTTGTTCTTGAAACTTTGCAAAACAAATTTGCATATATTTCAGACATGTACATGTTTTATTTTCTCTGTTTGGCAGACTTTGCTCTGGGTCGTTGAGGTAAAGTAATGTATGATATAATGCACAGTTGATGTTATTGTAATGACTTGTAAAAATTACTATCTTTTCTTCCCCATCAATGTTGCTGACTAATAAATTAAAGCTCTATATTTTATAATAACAGAGGTTCTATTCTGTTTGCCATTGGTGGGCACACACGCATGCTCACTGATTTCAGTGCTTATTGTTTTACTGACCTGCAGCAGTGTTTTCATTCATAGTCATGACTCAGAATCTTAAAGGATAGGTTTAAGTCTGTCTTAAAACAATAGTCAGTCCATATGAACACTGACACATGATTTTATTTGCTGTAATCGTTCCTCCTGTTCATACTGACCTAAGATCCCCTCCAAATGTGCGTCAATGTAAGCGATGGGACAAAATCCACAGTCCTCATTTTGAGCAGAAATGTATTTAAAGGATTATCTGAAGATAATATGACACTTCAGCTGTCTAAGTCAAATAAAGTGGATATCTTCTACAGTTACAGTCTTCTTAGTAAAAAAATTCTCTTTGTGTGTCGACGGACAGTGTTTTCCTGTTCAGCTGCAGTGGAAGGATCATAACAAAAAGAGGCAATTTGGCACTAAAAAGACTGACTTGACTTGATTTGACTAACGTGGACGGCTCTGAAGTTTGATATTAGCTTCAAATACACTTTTAAACATTTTTCTAAACATTTTTGCACAGAAGGAGGACTGTGGATTTTCTCCCCCATCACTTACATTATAAGTGCATGATGAAGGGATCTTCTAATGGTGAATATGAACAGGAGGAATGATTACGGCAAGAAAAACCTGTTTCAGTATTCATGGGTACCTGACTATTGTTTTGAGACAGACTTGAAAAATTGTGAACACATCCTTTAACCACTGTTGACTCCTCAAAACAGCATGATAAAGTTAAAGTGATTTTTTTTAATCACTTTAAGTGCTTTATATTAAAAACAAAAAACAAAAAAAACAGAAAAGACAACAATTGATAGCTATACTGTCTGTATAGGAAAATGAAGCTCAATGGTCATGAACACACACATACTGTGCATGCTTGCATACATAATTGAAAGTGAGTAGATTAGGATCCTTAACCATCTACAGATTGAGGTCAATGAGATCTGTCAGGTGAAACCGCAAAGCTCTTTAAGAACTTCAGAGCTCACCCTTCAGCCTGCAGTATCCTATAAGAAATATGAGTGTCTTACTGTGTGTTTGGACTGGGAGTTGATGGTTTGCTCAATTATTTTAGTGACCCCAATTAGCTGTTGTTGTACTGTGTGGAGCAGGTACCGGTTCTTTAGTTTTAATGGAGACTGGAAAGCTGTTGTCCTTATAATGGACTTCTTTGCAAATAACATTACATTCCAGACCACACTCATTCCCACATCAGATTTAACTTGTATTTTGGTCCTGATGTGGAATCTAGGTAACCAACAAGCCATTTCGCTCTACATGCTTCTCTTTTAAAGGCACCTAAGAACGGCATAGAGAGATAAGCACTTGAGCCGATGTTCATCTTCCGCTGAGCACAGCAAAGTCCCCCTAAAGGTTAGATCACTCCTACACTGATGTATGTCTGCCTCTCCTCACACCTTTCCCTCTGCCCTAAAAGACTCCTGTCCTTGTCCTCCATTGGCCATCCCCAGTCAGGTGGGCAGAGGATGCCCGAAATCCTCTCCTAAGACAGGAAAATACTCAAACATTCTCCAGTGTTTGCTGCAGGCAGTTGACGCATCAGCTGCATAATTGACGGCACCGGTCAGACTGTGGGGCGATCAGCTAGGACCTACTTCCAATTTTTCCTGACACTTGGCTTAGCAGAGGGGCCCAAGCCGGGAAAAGTAGGATGGGGGCTGGAGCGAGCGCCGAGGAGAAACGCTCCAGAGAGCTGGAGAAGAAGCTGAAGGAGGATGCCGACAAGGATGCAAGAACCGTCAAGCTGCTGCTGCTAGGTAAAGTCATTCCAGCTGGCTCATTGGGGGCTCAGATGTATTCACTGGAAACCTCATCATCTGTTACACATATTTAAGGGCCCCATGAGGCCCCATAGAAGTGATGAGGCTTCTTAGGTCCTATATGATAGATAGTTAACCCAGCTGTCATTATGGACATAACTAAGTGTTGCATTAATCTGTCTGTAAAAAAGTTTGGGGATGAGAGGACAATGCATTCATACCAGTACCTAACCCTTGTAGTAAAAGTTATTTTGCCTCTCTATTAATCTTCAATACACTTCACCTTAATTAAAACAAATTAATTTGAATAACCTTAAAATATTTACCAAATTGCATAATTTCAAGAGCCAGTGCTTTTATATTAACTGCAATGAAAACGAGCAACATGTCTGAGTGAAGTTAATTACCTGTGTCATTGAATCTCTAAGATGCAATAATAATCACTGGAGCCAATCCCTTGTTAATCCTGATACAACAGGTCCTCCAACACAGAGGGCTTAACGCTGAAGGACGCAGATACTCTCTGGCCCAAATGTAAAAGGGCTAGTGGCTGCAGCATTCAAACACCAAAATCTAAATACATTGCAGACAGTATGTTATTATCTGAGTGAAATGAAAAAATATTAGATTTATGAATTTAGGTGTGTCTTTCTATTTAAGGACCAGCAAATTCTGCAATGAATTTGCTGGTCCTTCTATTTAAGGACCAGCAAATTCTGTACACCAAATGTGTCTATATACCTACTACTATATAACAATGGTAAATTTACAGTACAAGACTATATTGTTATTATTGGGCATTTATTGTTCTGAATAACTCTCAGGTTGTTACAGATATTGTATCACATTCAATTTGATCCTCATGACAATGTAGGTCAGGGATAGGAAAGTTCCCCCTGACATCAGCTTTGAACAAGATTAGATCTGAAGTAAGAAGCATTATGACCTATTGGGATCCTCTGTCTGATGAATGCCATGAGGACATCATTATTTTCTTATGTGTGTTACTAAAACCCAAAACATAAGCACAAAAAACAATAGTTAAGAGTCATATTTCTCCCAAATCCTTCAAAAAAGATATAAAGAAATAAAAAATAAATCTTGGAATAAAGTGTTCCCTATTTTGTGCAAGTAACTACATTAAATATGTGTATCTTCTTTCATGTAGGTGCTGGAGAATCAGGCAAAAGCACTATTGTCAAACAGATGAAGTAAGAACTCTTCTTGTGAGCGATATCTCATTTCTTGTCATGTATGAGTGTAAATCACATAGTAATTGTATTTTTTCCTCAACAGAATTATCCACAAAGATGGTTACTCACTTGAAGAGTGCTTGGAGTTCATTGTCATCATCTACAGCAACACCCTGCAGTCCATCATGGCCATTGTGAAGGCCATGTCCACACTCAATATCAACTATGGCCACGCCGATCAGCAGGTAATGACAGCTGAGACAGACTTCCACACCCTTTGTTGGAATCAGGTTCCTATATACTACCAAACACAACTTGAATGTGTCTGTTTGTGTCATCCTCCCCGCAGGATGATGCCAGGAAGCTCATGCATCTTGCAGACACCATTGAAGAAGGCACCATGCCCAAAGAACTGTCAGACATCATTTTGCGCCTGTGGAAAGACTCTGGCATACAGGCGTGCTTTGACAGGGCCTCAGAGTACCAACTCAACGACTCTGCTGGATAGTAAGAAATCCTCTGAAACCTCCAAACAAATTGTTACAAGGTCTCAAATTAGCATTTGTTAATTAATTAATTGTATTCTCTTTCAGCTACCTGAATGACTTGGAGCGACTGGTCCAGCCAGGCTATGTGCCCACTGAGCAGGATGTGCTGCGATCAAGAGTGAAGACCACTGGTATCATCGAGACTCAGTTTTCCTTCAAAGATCTCAATTTCAGGTGACAAAACATGAATCATTGCTGTATTTGAGAGCACCAATAACTCAACAGCACCGACAATACTCCTATTTCATTGCCTAATGGCAATCATAAAGAAAATCCTGCTTCTGTTTCAATGCAGAATGTTTGATGTGGGTGGCCAGAGGTCAGAGAGGAAGAAGTGGATTCATTGTTTCGAAGGTGTGACCTGTATCATCTTCATTGCTGCTTTGAGCGCCTACGACATGGTGCTGGTGGAGGATGATGAAGTGGTATGAAGTTAAAATGACAAGTTAACTGCTTTACACTTAATATTCTGTACTATTTGTGTCTTACCCTCTTCATTGGGGCACACCTTTTTTCTTTCAGAATCGAATGCACGAGAGTCTGCACTTGTTCAACAGTATCTGCAACCACCGTTACTTTGCCACCACCTCCATTGTACTCTTCCTCAACAAGAAAGATGTGTTCGTGGAGAAGATCAAGAAAGCTCATCTCAGCATGTGCTTCCCTGAATATGATGGTGAGGTTCTCACAGCACATAAATTGCAGCAGATTTAAAGACTTTGGACAAACAAATTATATTTGCTAATTTATCTTGATATCTTTTCGCTAAGGCCCCAATACTTATGAGGATGCTGGTAACTACATCAAAATGCAGTTCTTGGACCTGAACCTGCGCCGAGACATCAAAGAAATCTACTCTCACATGACCTGCGCCACAGACACAGAGAACGTCAAGTTTGTGTTTGACGCCGTAACCGACATCATCATCAAAGAAAACCTGAAAGACTGTGGTCTCTTCTAAGAGCCACGTTAAAAAACCTAAAGAAGGTGAGTAAAGTTTACAAAGAATTGTAATGACGATTACAACTAACTGTTGTACCAGCTAACCAGTGTGACTTTTCTTTTCTTTTTCTTTTCTTTTTTTTACAGGGTGCTGTTATAGCCCTGTCACATTCCACAAATCCCTCCTCTATTCAAACTGTGACATCCACTGAGGACCCAAGATGAGAAACTGTCCCCCCAAACAGCTGTTCTCAAATAGGCGAACGCAAAAAAAAGAAAAAAATCTATTTGTTGTGTTCAAAACTAAGTTGTAGCTTTGACCGAAGACTTTGGGTCAACTGAGACCAGAAGACAGCTCCTACTTCAGAAAATCCTGTGCAGATTTCAGATGAGTTGAATTTTAGTCAAGCTAACTTTTCTCTTGAGCCTCTTTGAACTCGTCTTTGGAGGGCTATGCAATCTGTAGTTAAGACATCAAAAGCTTCTGTCAGCATAAAGTGATTTCTTCTCACATGTACTCTTGAATAGATTTCAAGGCTAACGCGCCGTCTGTATGCTCCAGTAACCGGTCAGTACAGCCAAAAAGCAAACAAGATGGCCTCACCACCTGCAAAAGCACTTCAACTTCTGTTAGAGATTTAATGAACTTGTCACTAGAAATGGTTTTTATGTACAGAAATGAATAACACCACATAAAAGTTTGAGACATACCGCAGCACAAGCAGGTAATAGAAGTGAATTTTTAAGGAAAGTGTCATTGTTAGAAGATGTAACTTTTTGCAATAGTTGAAAAGGGCCAGTGTATATAATTAAACGGATTTTTATTGGACAGTTTGTGAAGTGTGGTGATACCATGTTGAGCTGTAATACTGTTGAGTGGTAGATGTAATATACTTCAATTTATAAAAACCTTGTCTAAAAGTTAACAGGCCCCTGAGCCAACAATCCTGTACAGAAACCAATCATTGTAAACCTTGACTAACCTATTAAAGCTTCTGTAGAAAACTGAGCACTTTTCCATTTTTCACAAATAAAAAGCAACACAGCAATGTCTTGTTCATAATCTGTCATTTATTAATTTCACAGAATATTTCAGGTTGCCTTTCTAGTGTTCTGAGACCAGTGGATTGAACAGCCTTCACCTTTAATCTCAAACAGATTAAAGGAAGAGCTTGACATTTTGGGAAATATTCTTGCCAAGAGTTAGATGAGAAGATGGATACCACTGTATGTAAGGTAAATATGAAGCTACCACAAGTAGACGGTTATCTTAACGGGGAAGCAACTAAGCTAGCTCTGTTCAAAGGTAACAAAATCTGCTTACAAGCACCTATAAAGCTCACTAATTAACATACAGTATCATATCTTGTTTGTTTATTCCTCAAGAAAGAAAGAGTACATAACCCCCTGAAAAAACATGTCTTTCAGTTTTAGTATGGATTAAACAAACAAGATATAACATGCTAATTGGTGATTTTTAGAGGTGTAGGTAGGCAGACTTTGTAATGTTTGGACAGAGCCAGGCTAGCTGTTTCCCCCTGCTTCCTGTCTGTGTGCTAAGCTAAGCTAACTGGCTGCTGGAGGTAGCTTCATATTTACCGTACTGAAGCAGGTTGCACCAAATTTGTGCAAGCTACAACATGAGATCATTTCTTTCACCAGTTAATTTTGACGTGCTTTACAAATCAAAATTAACACCATAATTCACATCGACATCTGCATGTGAGAGCCCTGCAGCACTTGCAAATTTATCTGTAATTTCTGAGCGACAAACATTTGTGAAACTTGACACTGCCACCATTTGCAATCTGTAAGTGAGCAATGCTCACACCTTGCTTTTGTGAAACAGGCCCCTGACTGGTATCAAGCAGTATCTGTTTATCTAACAGTAGGCAAGTAAGCATATGGTGAATTTCCCAAAATGTCAAACTATTTCTTTAAAGATAACCTGAGACAAAATGGTTGGGGGAATGTCAGCAAATTTGAAAATGTATGTAATTTCTATGGCCTGGAGGAGTTTAGAGAACACTTGATAATATAACTCTTCATATTATCAACTAAACTGCTCTCACAAAGCCAAAGAAGCAGCCTATATACTGTATGTTGTGATGTCATTGAGCCATGTAGCCTAAAGCTCTGCTGAGTTTTATGGACACTCAACGATGTTTGGTAAAAGATAAACCAGTTAGAAAATGTACCTCAGTAGAGCCGTACATGAATCAAACATCACAGTTTCATACATTTTTATGTCTGTGTGGAACAATAATGAACATTCACAATACAACTGTACTCAAGTTCAGTGTGGCCATTGTTTAACCTCAGATAAACAAGTAACATTTGCAATATAAATACCTAAAGCTATCCCAAGGCATTGTAGGCAACGGCATTTCAAGAAAGTTTTATTTCCATATGAAAGCATTCTTTGATTTTTGTTTTTCCTTTAAACCCTGAGTTGTCGCCACAAGACAATTAATAGATATGTTGATGTGCAATTATGTGAAAGAGAAACAGCAAATGAGACTTCCATGTGGACTGACTCCATCTACTCCAAACAAGAATAAATCAATACGCAGGAGAATCTGTGTACTAAATACACCTGACAGAAAAATGATGGAAGACAAATGTGTTTTCACTCATTAACATTAAAAATGACATTTTATGGCTTGTTTCATCATGTCTAAAAAAAGGAGCTTTGTGTTATGAGTGTAAATCTGTACATACACATGGAATGACACCTATTCTGACATCTCAACAGTGGCCTTTAAAAAAAAATACTTGACAATGTTATCCACAACTAATATGCACTGTACAGCATCCAAAAAGATTTAAGGCACTTTAAAACAGCGCGAGTGAACCTCTCTCTCACACACAGTCACAGCACATCTGTTTGCCCTTTGTAAGACGTTGAGTAGCTAGAAGCCTGAGAGGTGAATGCTTCGGTTTTCCTCTGTTTTATCAGAAATGTTGAACAGCTAACAGGCAGGAAGCAGTTTGGGTTTGTTTATCTGTTTCTCCCTGGATAGCAAATGTGCAAGACAAAAGCCACTTTAAAATTGCCCCAACATAGTTAATCCTATTTATGAAGGAAATTATGTATAGTGAAACATATTGGTTTTAAGAGACAACTGTTTCAACATTTTGGAAAACCATCCTTAGACCTACAAAAGACCAACAAAGTTCCTTCAGGCACAATCTAAAACATGGTACAACCTCACAGCAATCAAGGTTTTTAAAGTATGTGCATAAGTCATCACCTGTCATTATCTGTTAATGTGCAGCCCTTATGTAAAAGCACTGATCTAGTCATGTGAATCAACTACTAAGAGGCACTAATCATCATGTTTAGTGAGATTTTCTTTTAGAGGTGGGTGTTTTTATAGGCTATACATTTTACATATGTGTGGCTAGATGGCACTGTTCCCATAAACACAATATTATGATTCACAGCTCAGCTGTAATTTCAAAATGCATACACACAAACACACACACAAACACACACACACACACAAGTTTGCGCAGCTATCCTTGTTAGGACATTGCATTGACTTCCATTCATTGTAGAGAGCCTAACCCAAACCCTAACGTTAACCTAACCTCAAATCACACCTTACCTGGAACCTTAACCAGGACCTCGGAAATGACGTTTTGCCTCATTAGGACCGGGCTTTGGTCCCCATGAGGACTACTGGTCCCGACAAGGTCAGTGTTTATACTGGAAAAGGTCCCAATGAGGTAACAAAAATGTGCACACACATACCTGAACAGACTTTTTTTTCTCCACACAAACTTATTCTAAAATCACTTTCAGCCAAAAAGTAATAAACATGACTCCTCATTGTCCAGCAGAAAAGTTGTTCACCTTTGTGGACTACATGCTCTCCCACCCAGAGCAAAAATACCCACATACACTTTTTAATTAATACAGTAAGTAATCAAACTGCTTTCTCAGTATCAGAGTTTCCTGTCTGGATCCTAAGCAGATGGAGACGAGGCATTTGACCAATAGTGGATCCTTTCAAACCTCACTGCATCTGCACCTGAGGGAGTGTACTGAAGACCTGTTCATGTCAATGTCACCACATGTGTCCTCTCATTCAGAACAGTCCCACCATGTGATCGATCTGCCTCATGTAAACACTCTTTAATGGCAGAGCATACCGTCGCTCCTCTGGGATCCTGTTGCACTGCAGAATGAGATAACAGGAAGAAAGAATGTCATTTTATGAAGAAAAATGTCTCAGTAACCAAAATATCAAAACCTTTAAAATGTTATGTTCAATGTCATATTATAAACAGTTACATATGGAACTGGAAATCAAGCCGGTGAGTTGGGCTGGTCGGAGATTGTGGCCTTACATTACTGACGTTGCTAGGAGGTCGGTTGTTCAGATCTCTTTCTGCCAGCGCTCCCTCTTCACAAGGAAACAGGTCTGTCCACTGTTTCTCCCTGAAGCGCTTGTCTGTAGGCACAACATGGCCCTCTGTAGTGAAGATGTACTTGTTATCCGATTTGTGAAGTGGGTTGTCTTCATCAAATAGCTGCAATTCAAAAAGAGAACATTTTATAGTTATATGACAGTACTGAGAAAACAAAGAGGCTAAGTTTTAGACAAAATCAAATAAGATGATATTTTTAATTGAATACATGAAACTGATATTGTGACAGATTCCAATTACTGGTGCCTTTAAAATATAGTACTCAGTTAATTAAAAAAAAAAAGTTAAAATATTGGGATTTGCTGCTTACTCTGTTTTATATCATTGTAAATTTAATATATGGGTTTGCAACTCTTGGTTCATACAAAACAAGCAATCTGAGGATGCTTCCTTGAGCTCTGGGAAAGTGTGATGGACATTTTTTACTATTTTCATTTCATTTCAATATTTTATAGACAGTTTATCTGTTAATTGAAAAAATGGTTGAATTAATCTACAATGAAAATATTAACTAGTTGCATTTTGTCAAATGGGGTGATGGGGTAGTTTTAAAAAAATGCACCCCTTAACTGCATTTGAGTCTTTAATATTTGGGCAATAATTAAATAATATGATGACCAGAATTTCCCACAGTATATAGGTCTCATATTATGGTAGCATATCTATATAACATATACAGTATAGACAAGTTCAGGTTGTAACTTACCAGGTAAAGATATTTGCAGGTCTCACTGAGGAAGAAGCTCTCCATGCGATCCTCTTTGGATTTGTCCACGACGTGGTGGAGAGTGGCGTACCCACATCTGCAAAAAAACACAGCTGGGCTCAGCTCACAGTACACACATGAAAATATTGTAAAACTCCCAAAAAGATACTCTTTACATGATGCCCACCTGACTTTGGCATTTTTCTCAAGGCTCTGAAGAATATCCATTCCAACATGCAGATAGAAAGGATTTTTGGTCGCCTGTGGAAAGTGAAGAAGGAGGAAAATGCCTCTTGAGTAAAAGATGACAATCACCAACAACCACCACCACCAACGCTGTGTTACAACAGATGAGTATTGTTACCTGGTACAGCAGATAGGTTGACTCCACCAGCTCTGGTCTCAAGGGGTAGAAGAGCACATCAGGAGCCTGCAGTTGCCAGTTGTATCTCTCTGGTAAAGCCCCAAAGCGCTTCCAGATGGCATAGTAGAAGGCATGCAGGCAAATGGCGTTGTCTACATCGCCATTTAGCACCTAGAGTGGTAGAACTTAACTTTAATATAACACCACGGCACATTTTTACACTTTCATATAGCTGAAAGGACATAATCTAACCTGCAGCCCAGGAAAGAAGGCCTGAAGCGAATCTATCCAGGTGTTCATTATCTCACCACTGAACATGTTCACATTCACATAGAGGGGTGGGTCACCCTCCCCTTCATTACATGACTCCCTCCTGAAAAACAAACACAAGCAGAACAGGTTTTACAATGTGTCATACTATTCAGTATATAATTGTTGTAGCAGGTAAAATCAAGTATGCTTGTTTTTTTTTTCAGTAACATCCCTTTCATCATCACACATATGTCACACATTCACACACAGAAATGACCACAGTGCAACCACATTATTGTGCTGTTGGCCACTGACCAGCCAGACTGGAATAGTTGGGAGGTCGGGTGCTTTGCTCAAAGGCAACATATCAGTGGTTTCTGAGGAAAAATAAACTTATGTTTCTCTGTGTCTGACTGAATGTAGGTGGCCCGGACGTCTCATGACAGCCGCAAGCCTTTTAAATTCCTCTTTCTACTTCACATTCTTCAGTAAGAAAAATAACACTGGCAATTCATCTTTGTCTGACAGAGGTTCATTTACATAGCTGCGGTAGTTTCGTGTTTCAGGTGGGGCACAGGTTCATGTGAAGCTGCCTCATGTGGACAACACACCCAGTTATTTGCACCCAAATGCACCCAGTCTACTGTGTCACACTCTGTCCGTGCGGGACTCACCCCCTCCTCAGATGGCTCTGTATGCTCTCATAAGCAGCTTGGAACATCTTGTAGTCTTCTTTCTCACCAAAAAGGATGTAAGATTTGAGCAAATACTCATAGAAGGAGTCCATACCAGCTCCAAGACCACTCTGCTTGCTAACCCACTGGCCTGTTTGGATATTAACTACATTCCCTAAACACAGAAAACACAGAAAGTTGCTTCAAATTTTTTGACAACCATTGACATCATATTTACATGTTGTAGCCTTTACAAACAACATCTAAACAACAAAACAGAAATCAAGGGAGAAAGAGAAAAGAGTCTTTTCGCATTACTACACAGCTGTACTTACCTAACAGACCAGTTTCATTGCTCCTTAGGTTCCACAGAGCTCTGACAGCTCGTCTGGCTACCCACTCAAAAGTGGAATCTCCAATCAAGCGGCTCAAAATCCCGAACTCCACCAGCAGGGAGCCAGCTCCTGCAGTACAAGTCTCATTGATGCTGTCAGGAGGGACTCCAGTCTTCAGGTTCACCTGCATTTAAAGAAACAAACATTACAGTATAGCTTGTTGGAAGGCATGTAATTTCACTCACATGATAACTAGGTAGTGTTGAATACCCTGTGTGCAAATAATTAACCCCTCATTTGTGGACACAACAGTCTCACTCACCCTGGGGTAGGGAATGCCTGTGCTGGTGTTCTCGAAGGCCGGCAGTAAGCGGACAGCCAAGTCATGAGCCAAGTGAAGCAACTCATTATCATAACCTTCCAAGCCCACCTTGCCAAACGGGTGTTTTGGGTCCGTCAGCAGAATGTGAGCCGAGATAAGGCTTCCCAAGATCCTTTGAAGAAAAGAGAAACATTAAACTGAGGTTCCAACCAGAAACAGATTGTGATATCAATATCATATCTATGCATGTACAGAAAATCACAGGTCAATTTGTTTGTCATTTTTGACTGCACAGTCGACTTCAAACATTTAATGGAAAGCATGCTTAATTCATTCAAAAATCATTTTCAATCTGACTTCGCAACTGATTTGTTTTGTTAATTCAGAGACAGAAGTGTGCGTTATAATTAGGACAACAGAGGAATAATGATCACAATCAAGATTTTGGCTTTTACAATTAAATTTGATCAGGTGCAACACTGATGGTTTGTTTATTGAGGCCTCACTTCTGTGTACACTTGAAGCCACTGTATTTATAGTGTAAGTTAGTAGCCTATAAGTTTATGGAGGGTTGCGGTGAATGCTGTCCTCTGTCAATTTAAAATGCTCAAGTGCAGTAAAAGATTGATGACTCTGCTGCTGAAGCACTTCTCTGGATCCAGTTGCCAGAGTTTTACAAGATTGATTCAAACATTCCCTATTTGAAATATTTTAAGAATATTGTTTACTGAAATGCATTACCAAACACCTACTAATGAGATATCACTCCTTCCACACTGTGTTGATAAATCTTGCAGCTGGTATCCGTCTCAGTACTAACTTCAAAAGTCAGCCAGATTAGTGGTTGTACCTAAAGCAAGCTGGACAGTTTCAACTGGAGCACGACTTTGAAAATAAGTTGCAACATTTGTACCTGATATTTGCTTCAAAGACTTGCACAGTTGAGTCCTTGTCAAAAGATACAGTATCTATGACCAGCTTGACAGCTTTCTGGAACTCTGTCACATTGCCAAGCACCTGGAGAGAAACACCACATTATATCACATTATAACTAATGTATGGCTTCCTGTCAAATTCTATTTTATCAGTGTTTAATAATCTGAGCCATCCACTTATATCTTCCTAAAAGAAAGAGTCTGGTGAAATAAATAACTGTCATTTGTTTATGTACAAAAATCATTTTGGCGACTTAACTTTTCAGATTCAAATGCAGATTTTTATTGACTCAAGACCAATCATAACAGAGCAATAGCACCCTGCAAGAATGAAGTACAACATAAAATTAGTAAAACAAAAAGGTACAACATTCTCCAAAAAGGCACCTAGTTTACAGATAACCTTTGGCTTTTCTAAAGGAGATACCCTTGACTGTCGACATAACACGCTCACATTCATACTGATGGGAAATGTAGAAACTCTGCTCCACATGACGCCATGCCAGAAGAAATTGAGAGTTGGAGGAAACCCGCAACTAACATCACAGGAAGTGCCACAAACACTGTGCCACTGAATGTAGTGCACAACACCGCTTTTAGCAAAACAGGTGATGTTAAAAAGCCTCACTCCTTACTAACCTCATGTTTACAGTTAGGTGCAATACTAATGAGTAGATTTTGCAGGAATCTTTGTGATATAAAGAGCCCAGAAACTGAGTATGAAACAACTTACCAGTAGGGTGTCTAAGGTGTCAATGAGTGTTAGAGAGTAGTTCCCCAAAACATCATTAATGTTGATGTTTGACCTGAAATACAAGAAGTGAAACAAACTCAGTGGTGGCTCACTAATGCACTAGTGGCAGAAACAGATTGCACAACAGAAAGCACGTTCGTACATTTACATAACTCCCAAGTGTTTATGTAGATAATATTTAAAGTGAAGACAAAACCTGTTATACATTTCAAAAGGGCCATTTCCATTGTGTGACTGAGAGGAATGTTGTTGGATAGCTCTGTTGACTCAACAGCTGCAGTTGTCAAAGAAAGATATTTGTCAGATATTTGCCAATAGACACACATTTAACTGAAATGTTGTCCTGGTAAAACCCCAAACCCCCTTCTGTGCTGCATCTAAGAAGAGTTTGGTTGTAAGATGTATGACTGATGAAAGGGTCTTTGCCACCAGGCCACCAAAGCTCTAGAATAACCTGCCTGCAACATATATGTGATTATGTGGCGTCTCTTTCTTCAGTAGGAAGCCTTCCAGTGTTATTTTTCAACGCTTTTAGCAGTTCCACAAAGTAAATCTATTCTTCCTCATTGTATTTGGATGGCAGCAGAGATCACAGAGGCAGATATCTCAAAAACTTGGCACATAAAACAAAAACTACCTGCATGACTAGATACCGCTATGGCTGTGTAAAAAACATGTCTTCCTGTAATTTGAGTGAACTGACCTCTTAAAACATAGCAAATTTGCTTCCGTTATGAATCTAACCTGTTTAACATGTCGTAATCTCAGGTGTCTTTTTTGTCTTCATACAACGACTGTATTATTACTATTATGACTTTGCAAAAAAAAAAAAAAGGACAACAGTTGACCCGGAAAGTCTAAGATGTCGTCGAAGTGTTAAGTGTTAAAATCAATCAGAACACTCTTCTAATTCTAGTCTTTTCATGTTTCCATGTTCAGCACAGGGGAATAAAATGCACAGGCACTACAACTATACTACTGCACACTGAAAAAATGCCTTAGCTGAAATGCGGGCTGAGCATTTTATTTACAATTTGGGTGTTTGATCTCTTCTTGTGCTTCGAGTATAATTTCTCGCACCCCTTCTCTGTTTTTGTCCTTGTTTGAGTGTGATTTTTCTAAAGAGCTGAAACAATTAGTCAATTAATCAATCAGTTGGTTGACATGACAGAAAAATTTGGTTGTTAAGAACAAATTAATCAATCAGGTTTAGTTTAGTTGATGGACAGAAAATTCATTGGCAACTATTTTGCTAATCAATTAATCATTTTGAATAATTTTTATGGTTCCAGCTTCTTAAATGTGAATATTTTCTGGTTTCTTTAGTCTTCTATGATAGTAAACTGAACATTTTTGGGTTGTGGACTGTTGGTCTGGACCAAAAAAAAACATTTGTGGACGTCATCTTGGACTTTGGGAAATAGTGATTTGACATTTTTCACCATTTTCTGGCACTCTATAGACCAAACAACCAATCGATTAATTGAGAAAATAATCGACAGATTAATCAATAATGAAAATAATAGTTAGTTGTAGCCCTATTCAACTCATTTTTTTAGTCATTTTCAAGCAGCTTCCAGCTTGTCATATTTGAATATTTGTTTGCTTACTAAGTCTTTTGTGAAAACAAAACAAACAAACTGATGGACTGTTGGTCTTAAGAAAACAAGTTATATAGACCAAACAGTTAATTGACTAAATAATAATCAGATTAATTGACTATACAGCCCTAATGTGTTTCCCTCTACCTTCATTGGATTACATATCTCCATTATGACCTAATTCCAAACAAATGAAGTGAGAAAGGTTTTAAACACGACACAAACCCCCTGAAACCCCATCCCAGTCTGGTACCACCTGTTCTGTCCAACTCAAAAGGTGACTGAACCCTTTCACTACTGAGCAGCAGAGGGCAGCACTGAGAGCAGTAGGATTACACTGGCAGCTAATTTGATTACAAACTACATGCAAATATCTCAGTCTGCAGAGGACAGTTAAATTGTAACGGGGTGCCAGCAGATGTCTGTCAGCTCAAGATAGTCAGGGCAGCTTTGAATGACTCACGGGTTTAGCACGTCTGGTCCCCTCCCTTCACAGTCGATGGGGTTCAGCTCGTCCTCGGGAAATGCATGTTTCATGTAATTGTCATATCCGAAATAGAACATTTCTTTGGCCATGTCCTTCATTTTCGCCTTCAGTGTGTCCGGGAAGGAGCTGTACCTCCGCACGTACTCGTCCTTGTTGCCATCGTAGAGGCTCAGGTAGGATCTCTGGGGTGACTCGTCTCCAACCTTTGCACAGGTCGCCGCCGCCTCTTCATATTTGTGGCCCTGTATACGCCGAGACCACGAGTTACTCCCCGAGTCGGTGCCCTTTTCCTCCCTGAATAACAAGTCTAGTTTGTGCAAATTGAAACTGAGGGGGAAGTTAAATCCCCAGCTAGGTCCCAGTCCGAAGGCTAGCCACAGCACACAGCCGAGCGAGAGTCTCAGTACGACCAGACCAACTACTAGTGACCTCCATTGCATCTTTGCCCCGGCTCGATCTTAAAGCGCATAATTTTAAGTCCTCACGCCTCCAAGTGAGTGAACAACTGTGAATTAGTGTTTGTCAGGTTAAACTACAAGCACACAGAGAGACAGAGACAGAGAGAGAGACGCTGTAGTGATTCCGCCTCACACGCTTCCTGTCAACAAACCGGCCCCTCCCAGATCCTGACGTGTGATTGGTTCTGCCGCTGTGTCGTCACTCATAAAGTGAAGCGGGCTCCTGCAGCGATTGGCCGAAGAGTTGTCAATTTCCCAGCTGCGTTTCGTGGCATCCCTGACGTGTCTTAAATTGACTTCTGCGCCAATAGAAAAAAGCCACAAGAGTGAAACCTTCAGAGATCCGAAATATGGTTTAGTGACATTATATACAAAGTTAGAAAAGCTGCCGAATAAACACAAATGTGAAGAAAGTGGAGGCAGTCCAGTAGATATTTTAGTCTGCATCATTATTTCTAATAAGTGCTGGATTTATTGATGGTTAATAAATCATAGCCTATACTAAAGCTGTGTAAATCAATTATAAGTCATTAATAACAAAAACTTAATTTGACTTGCAATTACTATCTGGAAAAAGGGATGCAGAGGATCTGGACCAAAATCCACAATTTTAAACTTTTAAAAGTTTAAAAAAATATTATTCAAATTCACACTGGCAGACCAGATTATGTAAAAACCCCTTTATTAATAACTTATTAACATTTATAACTTGAGCCTTGATTGGGGCTGGACAGTTAAATAATATTAGATGAACATTTTATAAACAGAAATATCACTGCATTATTGCAAGCTACAGGATAAACATGAGTCAAAGGGATTTTTCACAACATAGCAACCCAACATTCTTATTGATGGTCTATAAAGCATATTTAAACGTTCTCACACCCATTAATAAAGCCATTATTACAACTTATAAACCTCTATGAAAGGCTGCCCTCATTAGAAAGTGATACTGACATATTAAATGACCACAGACTGAGATGAAAAGTAAAGCACTACATTTACTCATGTACTTGGGATTTTCTGAAGGTTTTGACAGAATTTCCCACAGAGATTTACAGCAGATGGGGGTCCACCTCACCTAACAGTACAGAATTTAATACACTTTCGGGAACAGTAACCTGTAAGGTACAAGAGTAGAGGTGCTGTTTCACATAGCAAATGCCATATTAGTGTTGTTTAGGTGACAAAACAAAAATTGATCACAACATGGTAATATATGGGTGGCTGCCACCTTAGATAAAGAATTTCATGGTGGAAACCCAGGAATTTATACTTTTATAACTTGTGTTTTCTTACTTGATCACATTAATCTGATTATATTGTTACTAATTATTTTTGCAGATTAAGATTTCAAATGCAAAACCTAAATAATGAGTGATGCTTTTGAATCACCTGCAAAATTAAAATATTAAAATGCTATACAGAACACTTTGAAATCGACCCTTTGACCCATGGTACACCCACACAGGTACGGTCACTTTAACTGATTAGACCTCTTCTCAGGAGTGTGTCAGTGTGTACACACTGACTGTACTATAGGTTTTGTTGCACCTGTTTGTACTTGGCGTTTGGTGACCTAATTCCCAGGATAGCTCCACCCAACATTAATCTGATCAGCCGTGTCATCAGCAAGGTAACTGAAAACACCCGTGTGGATGTGCGGGGGTCTTCATTTCACATTGTGGTATTTGAATGTTCCAAATTAATTTTATTCCTACAAGGATTTGATCAGTGGTCGCTTTGCCAATCTCAAAAGTTCTGAGAAGAAAAAAAAACATAACAGGACAATGTCTAAATTAAAAAGCATGCCTTTTTATTTCTTGAATATATTGAAGTGGTCTTTTTTCCCTCTACCCAGGTAGGCACGCCTTGCATGCCGCTTTGCTTCAGAGATGAGACATTGCACAAGGCACTTTAAATTCTGCCACTCTCTCAGCGTCGAGGCAGCACAAAGGACATCATTCCACTGAGGCTACTTAGAAACAGAGGCCAATATGCACCACACAACCCCGTACAGCTTTACTTTTAGTACATTCAGACTTTAAATAGAATCATATATTCATACACGCATATCTCACATCAGTAAAAATCATACTAGCTTGATATTTGTACAGACCTGCTTAAACTGACTTGCTTAAATGCACAATTCTCTAAAACAATAGACATGTCCTTGAAAGAGGAAAACCTGATCAAGCGAAAGGTGACAGTCCTCAAAAACACTCGCGGAGCTCGACAGAAATGGGGAAAACCTTCATGTCCACATCAGCCGTCTCCTGGCATCATATTCGACTGTGTGAAGAACATCTGTTGTAATGTGAGGCCTGTTTGACAGAACAAACCTTCCATCCACAGAAGGTTGTCATATACCCAAGATTAGTGTTATAAATCACTGGGTATGTTCAACAGGGTAATGCCTTGAGAGTAAAAAGGTAGATCCCAAATTAGGTTCTAACTCCAAGTTTAAGTACAGCTTTACAGGAAGAATAATGCCAATCACATTCCTTAAATTTGCTATCAGAATTACGCTTTTGGTAGTGCATTATCAGGGTTTGTCAAACAATCACATGGTGAAAAAAGGGAGGAGAAAAAAGTGTGACACGAGCAGAACAGTGCAGCATGTGAGTTGATGACACGACTGTACATCATCGCAGAGTGATGAGGGTGTGGCATGACTGTAGCATGGCAAACACAGCTGGGACACAACTCCTACATTTTCAGCTCCTCCGGGATTTTGAGTGCTGGATGAGCCACTGAAGTGTGATATCTGGAATCAAAGAAACACGCAGCGTCAGTCTGACAATTGGTTCATGATTTAGGCATTTTTACCACAGTAGCAACATGATTGCATACAATCTTGGTTAAGAAACCCAGTGAAAAACCACAATGATTCCCCTCATTTATACAGTGGGTTAACGCAAGGGTGCAGGTTTGGTTTCAGAAGTGAGGAGGGCACGGTGAAAGCTAGTTTCACAATACCAGACATCGGAGATCTCCGCCTACTGAAGTCTGGGGATTTCTAAAAGCACAGTAGTTGCTTGAACAGTGGCGAGAACGGCCGCTAACAAACCTACGCCCCTTATATTTTGACGAGGACATGCCTTACCAGAAATGATGCCCCCGATTCTCCTCTGTAGTGAACTGCATGTCACCACAACAATATGAAGGGCCGCCCTAAAGACTTTGGATTGGTTCTGTAATGCAGAACTAATTGTTCTAATTGTTTCCACCCAGTTTTAACAATGAAAGCTGGGAGATGGTCTTCGGTCTCTATGCGCGAAGCGTTTAGAGACTGACCTGTGAGTCTACGTGAAACCAGAAGTTGTTCAGTGAAAAAAAGATGAAATAAATTATTGTGCTTTCCTTAAAATAGTAAAATAAAAAATAAATAAATTTTTAAAATATGCAGAAGAAGTGGAAGTGCTTTTTTTCCAGCCTTTACTAGTGCCTGCAGTCTTCCATTAGGGTACACATACGCTGTATGTAGCCTGAGCCTGCAAAAAAGTGCTGCTCATTAAGCTTGAGCGCTCAGAAATTCAGACGAACAAATCAACATTTTTATCAGATCGTCTCTTCTCTCATCTGGATTTTTGGGTCTGGACAGTTAAAGGATACTGTTGGGAGATATTTTTGTGAGTAAATCTAACTGAAACAATAATAGTATGAGCATGGGGGAGGTATGATTTTAAAAAGTGAAAATTGGAAATTACACCCTTGAGTTCACACACACACACACACACTAAAAAAAAACTCACCAATGTTGTCTTTCTCTTTGCAAGAAATGGAGTAGCAGCAAATCTCTCTGTCCTGAATAGCTGCCAGATTCCTATGAAGGAAAAGATTTATATGAGCACATAAATGCAAAAAAAAAAAAAATGCATCCTGCAAGTGATAATGTGATAATGTGATAATGTGGGATACAGTTTCAGGGATGACCACAACTCTCAGCACATGTATCCTCGTGACAGCAGAGGGAGCCAGTTCTTCACAATATACTAGAACTAAACAGGCTCCAGTTTTCACAAAAACAGAAATGAAGGAGAATGATACTAAACATGTCATTAGCTTAAACATGGTTCAACTGATGTGGGATTAAAACTAAATCAGGTAAAAGTAGAGTTAAAAATTAAGTAAAAGTTAAAAATAATAATATTCAAATATTAAATCCCAAATTATTCCTCCAGTAAAACTCTATGCAAGAATTAATAAGACAATTTTCATGACTTTGATTTCGTGACTTTCATGCTGTATGTATAAAATGACAGAAATAGGAATTCACATGTAATCAAATTGAATACAACACAAATTTCTCATACTTACATTTTCTCAATGAGCTGCTTTTCATCTAAAGCGCTGGGGAGATCCCTTTTGTTACCAAGTACCAAAACCTATAAACGCATCACAATAAATAGAATCTGGCACAGCAGTGACTCTTATATGGAACTGCAGCAAGTTATCACTGACAGAAAACCGCACATAATTTTGCAACACTGTTGCTGAAATCACACCAAACTTAAAACTGGTTTCAGGAGAACACTTACAGGAATTCCTTGCAACTGCGGTTTGTCTAATAAATTATGAAGTTCATTTCTAGACGCCTCCACCTTTTCTCGATCTGCTGCATCAACCATGTACCTGAAAATGAGTAACATTGAAACAATTGGTAGGATGTGCTTTACATACATTTACAGTATGTCCAGTCCAACACCAACAGCAAGTGGTAGTTTCATTTATTTTTCTGGCTTCAAGCTTTACCGCCAGAATGTGTATACTCACACGATTGCATTAACTCCCCGACAGTACCGCTCCCACATGCTCCTGAACCTTGGCTGCCCTCCTATATCCCAGATCTACAAGATAAAGGGCACATTATCACATGATACTCCGCTTTCAAATGTAATTAACATTGCAATTACAGTACTGCCTCCTTATAAAACCAGTGCGCTGGTGTCATTTCACTAACTGTACGGATTAATTGCAGTTATGTTTTGAAAAAAAGAGCAGGAAGATTAAAATATCTACCTTGATGGTGACGTTTCCTTTAGTGACCTTCCTCATATTGAACCCGACTGTAGGGATCATGTCTTCACTGAAATGCCCAGACTGAAATGAAACACATAAGCACACTTTTAAAGTAATTACTTATAAAATTCTGTGATTTTTGATTTGCTGAAAATATCACAATTTAATGCAGAGTATATGTGTTAGACAGGACAGGCATACATGCATGTGTACAAATTAGGGCTGCAACTAATGATTATTTTCATTATCCATTAATCTGTCGATTAATTTTCTCGATTAATCAATCAGTCGCTTGGTCCATAAAATGTGAGAAAACATGTCGATCAGAGGACTAAAGAAACCAGAAAATATTCGCATTTGAGAAGCTGGAATCAGAGAATTTTGAAATTTTCTTCTTAAAAAAATGAGTTAATGGGTGATCAAAATAGTTGTTGATTAATTTAATAGTTGGCAACTAATTGATTAATCTACTGTACACATTGAGCTACAGTTACTTGCTCCAAAGTATAATAGTAGCTACTTCACACACACATTTTAAAGTGGTCACTCAACTGTATTATGCATACATATTAAAGCAGAGGTTTCCAGTAAGAAAACAGTGAGTCACAGTGAGTCACATATAAAATTATGTGTGTGTGTGTTTTTTTTTTATTCCTAAAAAATATTATTTTAAAGTTTTAAAAGGCCTCCAAAAATCTGTTCATAAAAAAAAAAATGTAGACAATCTTGAAATATAAAACCAGATTTGAGTTTTACTGTTTTTAAATAATTCATAAACCTTTAAAAGAGCATGAGAGTAATTAAACATGAGCTTTACTGCAGAGGAGGTAGTGATAATAAAATGTTATAATATGTAACAATATATGGTTCTAGAAATCTAGTTTATGTGTAACAAAGTTAGGTTCTGGTTATAGTAACAGTTTGTTATCGAAAAAAAAGAACTGAAACACACACACACACACACACACACACACACACACACACACACACACACACACACACACACACACACACACACACACACACACACACACACACACACACACACACACACACACACACACACACACACACACACACACACACAAGCACACAGAATCTGTAGCATTCACACCAAACTCTACAAGCTGTTAATACTCCCTCTCCCCCTCTGGCCTCCTTTGGTAAAGCCAAGAGCATGCACTGTCTGTGCACATTTCGCAGCACATGACTTCACAGAGTCACCTGATAAAGCTAAGTGGAAATGAATGCGGCAGTCTTATGACTGAAGGAGGAAGGAGGAACCACCCACACTACAACCCATTCACTCACTTAAAACTCTGTATCACTGGCTGGCATTTTCATCTCTCTAGTGCGAGTTATGTTTTAACCCCAAAACAAACTTCCACCTCAACCACCCGCCCACTGAAACCCAATTTGACAGACTGTGGAATTATGTAAATATGTTGTCTTTTTTTTTTTTTTTTTAAATTGCAATGCACACCAACAAATGAACTGCAGATTTGCTTCCTCCTGTGCATGAATTAGATAAACAACACTTACTTCCATGAGCACTTGTACTGTAGTAATAGATGCTACCAAGTAAAACTTACACCTGTTTTTTAGTTGACTGTGCAAACTATCACTGAGATTCTGTGTTTCTTTATATTACTTCATCTGTGGAGATCAGGGCTGCAACCAACAACTATTTTTATTATCAATTAATCTGCTGATTTTCTTGATTAATCAATGTACTAATTAGCGGGTCTATAATATGTCTGACAATAATGAAAAATTCCTGTCAGTTTCCTAAAGCCAAAGATGACTTCAAACATTTAAACGACAACAAACCAGTCCAAAAGATATTCAATCACATAAAACTTAGAAAAGCTGGAAATCTTCACAATTGAGAAGCTGGAATTAATGAATGTTTGGAACTTTTGATAGAAATAACAACTTGCACAATTAATCAATTATCTAAATAGTCTTAGAAAGTATTTCTTGTTCATCAATGAATTCATTGATTATGTTTCAGCTCTGTTGCCACTGATATCAAATACAACCTAAACATGTACAGATCATAGCATCCAACTGGACAGACAGCAGACTGTATGTATGTACATTTCATACATATCTTTGGTAACACCCAGTTTGAAGGTCCATTAGTTATCGATATTATTCGCTACCATACCAAATTAAGCAGGGAATATTTTTACACTAAGCTGGGAGGCTTTGCACCAATGAAACACAGTCAGCCTGATCCAACAACCAGTGAAGTTCAATTTGCTTAGTCATCAGAGAGAGCCGATGGGACTAAAAGGCGCGTGTGTAACATGTCACGAGAGCCGTCAATTCTGCAAACTTATAACGAATCCAACACCCAAAAACTGAAGTTTGCTTTTCACAATATGCTGCTAAAAACTCAGTTGCTGTCTTGTGATTAGCTAATGAAAATTGCTCCACCAGAAACACCAGTTGTGTGAAATCCCTTCAAAGTTGCACAAAGGAAATGTCTTGCCAAAAAAAACAAAAAACAGATGCATTTCAGCCTCAGTCACAGCAGAAGATACAATCTGTCAGTGTACTTTTTAATCACAGTTTGCATCTACAGCAACTACAGTAGTTGACATTTCACATGGTCACAAAAGAAAGCATTAACTTCTGTTTATGTGATGTATTATATATAATTTTTAGTCATTTCTTTATGGTGTGTTTAAGGAACCTGTCACTCTTACACAATAACTGAGAGAGATGCAAATTTTCCTTCTCACAAATAGACGTACAAGTTTAAAAATAACTGTCCCTGTCTCTATGCATTGTTAGTGAGCCAGCACCAGCTTTACCTCTAAGTAACAAGCTTCTAAAACCAGAAGAATAATATGATTAGTTTGTGTAAGAATGGCTGCCAGCTTCACTTCGTTGCAGGGTACCTGTACTGAAATGTGAATATGTCTGTGTGTGATCCAGCCTGTTTGGCTGCACCTCTGGTAGTTATTGGTCAACATGTTTTTATTTAGTGGTGGTAAAAAAAAAAAAAAAAAAACGCTGGCAGCCTTGAACTCAGTGAGAAATGATCCCACAATTTGAAGGGGATCAAATTTAAGTTACAACTAAGCACAAACATGTATGCTGCGTTTGGTTTTAGCATGCTAAACAATCATAACAACTAGCCGACAAGCAAAATAGTTAGCTCAGCTGACTTGTTGACACAAGATAAACAACCTGACTCAGTTTTCGGGTTTGTTTTTATGGATGCTGATGTCCCAGCAGAGTAACGTCACATTACTATTATTTACATCAGACCTAGCTTGGTAACTGTTATCTCATTATTAGCGCTAAATGGCATTAGCACTACACTAGCAAAGGTGGCTAGCAGCTGAAGACTTACAGCGATCACGTTTACAAATGTTGTTTTTCCCGAGTACTGGAGACCGACCAGCGTCAGCTCCATCTCATCCTTCCAAAACAGAGACCTGAACCAGTCCAAAAGCCGGTTTATTAGTGCCAGCATCTTGAGGTCGGTGGTCACACTCCCCTGTGATTGTGTCTGTTTCTGCCTCCCTGTCAGATGTGGCGTTTTTCCAGCGGGGAAGGGAAGTGGGACGCAAGTAGCTGTCATATGATCAATCTGCCGAAATGCGCCCGACAGCGCCCCCACTGCCACATGAGGGTAGTACATCTACTCACATGCCAAGCCAAAAGACTGTTTGGATTTGTTTTTATTGATTAAAATGTTTAAATATCCCCTCCAGACATGTTTTAAGATATATATAATATATATATATATAATACTCCACTTTGAATGATAATTTGTGTGATATGTTTTTTCCACTAAAAAAAAGTTCAATTATCTTGTTAAAATCCTTAAAAATGGCATCTCCTCCTTCTCCCTCATTAAAAATTCCAGAATCTATGAAAATGTAAATATTGTTCATTTCAAAAGTTTAACTGTTGGACACAAGATGTCTCCTACTTCATAAATCATATTAGACACAAATTATTATTCAAATTATGGAGGGGATCTTTAAATAAGACACATTTTACTAAAAAAACAAACATACCTTGTCAGTTAGCACTGCAATTATTAGATTATGTACAGAGGTATTCATTTAACTGATTTTGAAAATAACACATTTTACTTGTGTGGGGGGGCACTGAGGTTATCCCCTCTGTATTTTCAGTGATGTGGTTTTTGCAACCTGTTACAGTACTATAACAGCGTGTCATATCCTGTGGTGTATATAGCTTGTTCACACACGAAAACACACAGAGGGTCTTGCTGCGCTGTGGCTGCTGGCTGGTGAGAGCCAATCTGCACTGCCCAAATTCAATTCAATTCATGAATTGAAATTGAAATTGCACAAACCAAACCTGACCCAACTTGCAAACCGCCAACTTTTTTTTACCAACCGTACTTACTAAACACTGGTAGGCTCAGTGAGCTGTGGCTGGGCTGCAATGAGCTGTGGACTCAATAAGCTGTCACTGGGCAGCAACAAGCCGTGGTCGGGGAGCAACGAGCTGAGGACCGGGGAGCAACGAGTTGTTGCCGGGCAGCAACAAGTTGTCGCTGGGCAGCAACGAGCTGAGGACCGGGAAGCATCGCACTGTCGCTGGGCTGCAATGAGCTGTTGCTGGGCAGCAACAAGCTGTGGCTGGGAAGCAACGCACTGTGGACCAGGGAACATCACACTGTGGTTTTGTTGTGTAATGTGTGCTTATTACCACCCTTGGACTACCAACAGGAAAAACAAAAGGGGTAAGCTATGTTCTGCTATCACTCTGGAGATTGTTTTCTGCTCCTTTGTTGAGGAAATAATGTTGTTTTAGCTGTGTGTGCTCTGGAGTGGGCGACTTGTCATTGCAGGGGGTGTTTTGTTGTGAAATGTGTGGTGGTTGACGGAGGCAGCTAGCTGTTTCATTAGCTGGAGAGCTAATATCTGAAGTGTGTTTCTCGTGGGATAGCACCATTTTTGTTGTGTTTTGTTATGCCTGTCGTTTGTTTATGTTAGCAGGAGAGAGGCAAGGCACTCTGGAGCATGCAAAAACATCACTTCCGTTGGATTTTCGTGGAAAATCCAGCCCAGGGCCTTCATATAGAAATTAGTCCACAGGCTGATACAGACAACCGAGAAAGTCGAGGGAGGTCTCATTTTTTTATGTTACATTACTACCCATTCACTCATTGGCAATAAAAAATGATTAATACATGTAAATTGCTTCACAATTCTACATATAGAACCTTTAATATGTTGGTATGTCATTGTACCAAGAAACATTCACGTGTTGTTAATTAATAGATATCCAGCCTGAGCTTAAAGCCATGTTATAAAACAAGCTGGTGTGATGCTGTACCAGTATATTATAAAATCAAATTATCTGTTTTTATAAGAAGTATTTCTCCTAATAATGAGAAATTAAGCAGATTTGTTCTCATGGTGGTGGAAGGATAGAACTAAGAATGGAGTTCCCTATCCTACTCAGAGACTGACTAGAGGAGAAAGGAAAAAGAGAAATTATACAAATAATCAAAATATTGTCATAAAAATATTTTTAATTCAGAGTTTGTACTATTGTCATGGTTATAAAGCTCAGTTTTACTTCATAATATAATACTTGTGTATAAAAATATGTTTTTAGGTGTCAACAAAATGAATCCAATTAATCTGATAACTTGCAAAATAGATACCATAGAACTTAGTAATGAGCACCGAATGCCTGAAATAGATGGTCACTCAGTTTGCATTGCAGGACTGTGACAGTGTGACCAGACCTCGACATACTAGTCAATTAGCACTCCAATTAATAGATTACAAATAGTATTTGGCAGACGCACATAGACACACATCAGAAGCGATCAGCGTCATGCTCACTTCAACGTGTGGACAAAAAGGTTAAGAGTTGGGAAATGTACAAACATTCAATTATTCACATCATTTCAGTAGATTTACAAACACATCTTTACAGTCACGCCCCAGTCCTCTCTGGAGCAATTTTAAGAATTAACTAAATAATAAATCCTTTAGATTTTCACAATATTTACTATATATAATTATTTTTACACTCCATACTCATAGGTGCACACATTCAGCCCTGGAAGTTGCACCTGTTGTCTTATCTGTTCACCACGGAGCTCTACTGGAGCAGAACGAGGCTAAGTGTGTTGCTCAAGGACACCTCAACAATGGTAATGATCAGGGCAGAAATGCTGGTCTTTCACTTTCCAGCTCAGGTCCATGCTGCCAGTCTGAAGTTTGAACCAAGGACCTTTCATTCACAAGCCCACATCTCTAACCTTTCAGTGTGTGCTGACACTGAGCAAGATGCTTTCTACCATTAAATCAGCATTACAGTAAGCAGACTAATCATGTCATCTTAGTCTTTTTTATCAGAAAGTGTTGACTTTTTTCAGATACAGTGGCTCCATATTATTGATTGATTTATTGATGAGCTGGAGCCCACTCTCCTCCTTTGACAGGTGAAAGTCACAGGTGTTGGTAGAGACTGCTACAGGGTCGATAGGATAGTTATCTGAAACAGAGACAGTAATAACAAATGCAGCGTTTTGAAATTAGTAGCAGATTATCTTATCAAATGCCTACAGCAGAAATGTGGCATTATATGACGCCAATCAAAAGAAAACAACTCTTAAATGTCAAAGTATACAGATGTATTTATAATCAATTGAAACCCCTTCTAGTGTCAAACTCTGCAAATACATCATTCCGCACAGTGAAGCTCAAACATCCGACTGAAGTAACAATAAAAAAACACATTTTTTAGTGGAGGTGGATTTTAATGTTTCTGATTAATGATAATAGTGCCTGTGTTTTAATGTAATAAATGAAATTAGCATATGTTAATATGTTCAATTGACATATTTATATGTACAGTATTTCCATTGAAGCCCACTTACTTGCTTTGTGCTTCTTTAAGATCTTTGTACAGGTATAAAACACAACCACAAGAAGAGTGAGAGAAAGCAAAACAAAGCAGATGCTAAGAGACACCTGAAGGAAACCTCCATCATCGGGAATCTCTGGTGAAAAATCGACACATAGTCAAGTTACTTCAACAAAACTGACCTGTCATTGTGTACTGGTGTACAGTGTAACAAAAATGATTATTGTGATGAGCATTAGTGAAGCTGCTGCATTCACATACAACAACAGATTATAGTTTATGTCAATGAAATATTTTGTCACGTCTACATACCATTTCTCTCACATACTGAGTCGTGGGTTTCATTGCCTGGAAACAGTTCCCTAAGTCCAAGTGCATTGCACCTGTTGACCAGGAATCGTTTATGTTACTGTCATTTGGTCCTTCAGAGTGCTTCATATATTGCTATAGCTGAACTCTTACTTACTGTGTCTGTGGCTTGCAGATGTCCATTTTCACATCATAATACTCTGTATCAGGGCATGCTGGTTTACACTGGTAAGAATACTTTGTCTTCATCTCTACACCAGAGAAGATAGATAGAAACTCAAAGTCAAAGCACAGCTTGCATTCTGTCTGGCATGACTAACATGTTTTTGCTGTATGTTTTGGTATGCAGTGGTGGAAGAACTACTCAGATCCTTTACTTAAGTAAAAGTACCAATACAACAATGTAAAAATACTCCATTACAAGTAAAAGTCCTGCATGAAAAATCCTACTTAAGTTAAAAGTACATAAGTATTAGCAGCAAAATGCACTTAGAGTATTAAAGTAAAGATACTAATTTTTAATCCTTCTGACTGATATATTATTATATATGACATCATTAGATTATTAATACTGAAGCAGCATGTTACTGATGCTGGAGGTGGAGCTAGTTTGAACTACTTTATGTATAGTTAGCTAGTTTAGTGCAGTGGGTCCCAACCTAGGGGTTGGGCCCCTCCAAAGTGTCACCGGATAAATCTGAGGGGTTGTGAGATGATTAATAGGAGAGGAAAGAAGAAAAAACTAAGTTCTGATACACAAATCTGCTTTCAGTTTTTGAAATATTTCACTAATCTTTGATTTTTGGTGAAATATTGGATCATTTGAACATTTATTGAAATGAAACCATGTAGTAGAAGTTTAGAGGGGAAAAATCACTATTTGGTGGAGCCGTTAACAACTCATAGACATCTGAAATGTGACCCGACTACGCACTGCTTTTTGTAAGATGTCAAAAGCCAAAAAGGTTGGAAACCACTGGTTTCATCTTTAACATTTGTTTCCATTGGGACATAATCATGCGCTTTGACACCCCCTGCTCAAATCCACAATCATGACAAACAATAGTAACAGTAATTGATATATTCAATTAATCGAACCAGATTTGTGCCAGCAGCATATCACTTTGAAACTAACAACAAACTGCCATCACAGCTTATTTGTTTTAGCTCCAAAGTATGTCCATTCTCACCTGTCCTCATCGGTTTCTCCCCTATGACACATTTGTTTTCCTCACATTCTGAGCAGACTTTGTTAGAGCACAGGAAACCAGAGCAGCATGAACAGTTTGCATTTGTGGTCGGCGTACATTTCGCAGCATATTCTGTTAACAGACAAGAATTCAAACCACAGGACTTTCAGGCGATAACAGTGTTTTATCTTTCTTCCACTGTGTCAAATGCATTGTCAACATAACTGGCAGATGTTTCATGAGAGCTAGGCTGTCATTTTTATCTATTATTATTTTCAGTTTTACCTTGTTGGCATGACTGGCATTTCTCACATCTGTCAAAGGTGCTATATTTGTCAGAGAAGTAGCCCTCCTGACAGGGAATACAGACAGTTTGTTTGTGCTCTGAGCAGAACGCCTTCAAATATGTTCCTTTAAAATAAGAAACACATTAAATCAGTCACTCTTAAGAATATGAATAGCATTTACAATATCTTGGATGCAATTTCTCACCTATAAAAACAAGGTTGTAATTAGATCAAATGATACAATAGATTTATATAAAAAACATTGCATTATTATTTTAAAGGTCAATTATTCTATCATGTGTTTTACCTGGGGGACACTGGTCGCAGCATCTTCCATTTATCACAGTCTGTCGATCTTTGCAGCCTGCAGCATATCCTGAAGTCCAAAGACTCAATGCATATATAACTGCCAAGGGACGGTTCAGAGAAATCATTATGGCCAGTGTTCTACTGACGCCTTCAGGGTTTTATATTGCCTGTTTGCTGACGTCAGTGTGAGTGTAGTTTGCTCAGTGAGAGACAGGTCCAGGAAGTGAAAGACCACTAGAAACTCTTGAACAACAGTAAAAACTGATTGACAGTTAAGTACTTTATTTGATTTTGTTTTGTTTTGTTTTTGTCATTTTAATGCTAGATTATATATATGTGTATACATGGTATGAATGTGTTGGAGGTGTTGTTCCAGATTTTGTCTTGGGCTGGACTTTCACACCCTGCAGTGGAGCAGTTTTATAGTTTTGTGAAGATTGTACAATTATTGCACTTTGTAATATGATAAGTGTTTGGACAGCATGCTGCCAAAAGCTTCCCGTTTCTTTTTTTGTTAATTTTTTTGTTTGTTTGCGCTTAGCTAATATCTCATTGTGGTGCCTTGGTTTGAGTCACGGTTTGTAACATAGGATATTACATTTTACAAAAGTGTCAGCTGTGATAGATTTCCTTTTTCAGCCAAAATAAAAAAAAGGCTTTTTGGATACGAAGTTGACTAGTCAAATGTATACTTGACACAATTAATTAATTCAAACGACAATGCCTACAACATTAATGAGTGAGTCATGGTATTAAGAGGCCAATAACCTGAAAGACAAAATTCTGAACATGACTCAGTTTGGTTACTGGAAAACCCATAGCCTACAGGATGCAGACACAGACAAACAAACAAACAAACAAACAAATCTTAAAGTGTCATATCTTGTGAGTAATTCAAAGATATTAACCCTGGATGGCTTTGAATATCCCAAATCTCCACCCAAGCTTACAAGTGGGTTTTTTTTAGGTTGTTTTTTTTTTTTTTTTTTTTTTTAAGTTTAGGTTTTTTAGATTAGGCTTTTTAAGTAACATTACTTTAAAGATTACAGTAATGAAACCTAAAAAGTGTGCAATGTGGTTAAGCTTACATTGTGTTTTTTGTTGGTTTGTGTAGTACGTGATGTTCAGCATTTAGCACATATACTAAGCATGTAATTTTCCAGGGTGAGTATGCAGCTTGTACGTTGCAAGTATAAGATGCAGTTTAGTGTAGGTGTAGTGTGATTTAGTTGGTTGAAATGGAAAATAAATTAATCAAATTGTAAAGTCAAATGAAAGAAAATGAATCACCAATGATTTTGAAAATCAATTAATGGTTTATGTCATTTATCAAGCATAAATGCCAAACATATGCTGGCTGCAAATCCTGATATTTGAGGATTTGTTGTTTATCTCAGTATAATATTATTGAATATCTTTGGGTTTTGTACTGTTGATTGCAAAAAAACAAGCATTCTGGAGACATTTCCTTGGGCTCAGGAAGCCTGTAATGGATTTTTTTCTTACCATTTTCTCTAATTTAGATATATAGACCACTCAATTAACTGATAAATCATAAAATAATCAACAGACTAATCTATAATAAAAAAACAATCATTACTTGCAGCTCTGTTGAGTCTTATCAAGGTGTTGTGGGTTTCAGTGAAACATCAATGAATCAAGAAGTCCACTTGATAACTGGTAACTAATTTGTTAATGTTTGTTGTGGTTTTCATCTGCATTGATTCTATAGATGACATTTCATGTTAGGTTATAGCCAGATTCACTGTAACACCAAACCCTGTGCCTTGGTAAATGCATAAGTGACATCCCACACCTGAAATTCTCACCAATCAAAATGTCATCACACGTAGCTTTGGCCAAGATGGCCAAAAGACATTTACTTCTTTATCCTCACACATATTGTGGTTGTGCACAACCACCTGTTCTCATGTGTGAAACCTCCTTCAGGATGTGACATGACGTACTTGTAGTTCTCGTCAGTGTGAATCATCATCATACGGCCACAAAGGGCCACATAGCACTGTAGTATCTGGATTTTCCTTTAACTGCACAAGTGTCACCCTGTGTGTCTTGTGGTGAGAGTGGGTGGAGAATAGATGCAGAGCCTTAAACATTTCAACATAGTTAAAAACGTATTGAAGGTTAAAGTATGACATTTGATGGTGCTGAATACAGACAGCAGTGCCCGAACCCCAACACTGAAGATCTTCCTGTCCCTGTGAAGTCTGACAATCACAGAACAAACAGACCTTTATATGGAAACTACACTGCCTATAAAAAAGTATTCATCCTCTCTTGGAAATTTTAATGTTTTATTGTCTTCCAACATTTAATCAAAGTAGATTTAATGTAGCTTTTTTGACACCAAATAACAGATGAAGCCTTTATCGCAAAGCGAAAACAGATCTCTATAAATTGATCTAAAGTAATTACAAATTTAAATTCAAAATAGTTTTTGCATGAAGACAAAGCAACACTGCAAGAATATTTTTTAAGCACTAAAATGAAATAACATTACGTTTATATGGGTGCGCTAAACTATAATCAGCTTTACAGAATTGTTACACAATTGCTGCTTGTTAAAAATACGTAAACATTTACATAATGCTTAAAATATAAATGTATGTATGTACAAAGGATGTGTGTTATTTATTATCATAGTTGGTGGCATTTATTCTTGTTAATCACTGACTAAAACTGCTGTACTTTACAAAGGCAGCTATTTCCAGAGAAGAATACCTTGAAAAGATACAGTAAGACAGTAAGTCTGTACATTTCTTTGAAACCCCACACCAACTTCCTGGATCACTGACGTTTACTGAAAGTATGTGCAGGGACCGTTTCCAGTGTATTTGCATGCTCTACTACTGCACACAGCATGTTCAGTTAGTTAGTTTAGTTGCATAAAAAGTCAAGTTTAGAAAATCCATTTATTAATTTATAAATGTTGTTCATACACTCTCTGGACATCACAATGTACTTTGACAATCAAGAAAAACAAAACAAAACAAAACAAACAAAAATAACACTGGTTTGTACCTGCTACAATAGGAGTCAGATAGCAACTAATTTGTGTTTGAAAGTAAGAAATGTCCATTTTTTTCTTTGAAGTATTCCAATATTCCACTGTCCAATGAGTTGGAACCAACTTGCAGCTTTTTCCAAGTATACTCTACTAGTCACATAAAACCAGCCAGCTACACACTAAACCACCCGTGCTCTGAAAGCTTGTGTATCTGATTTGTTAGCAAAACCTAATCAAACAGAAACAAGGAGGGCATGCTTTCATGACTCCTCTGACTATACTGATCTGGGGAAAGTCTCCAGGGAGGTATAAAGAGCATGAAACTCCTCACATTTATAACATCAGTCTTTCCAAAGGTTGAAATGAAAAACACACATAAGAGGAAGTATCTCTTAGTGGGAAAAAAGCACATTTAACTCCACAAGGGGAAGTCCCCCAACCCTGCATACCACTGAAAGCATTTTTTTTTTTTTACCATTACTATTAACCATTAACAGAGCTGCAACCGGAGCTGTTATTACCTTTACTAAAATACTGCTCATGCTTTGTTTCTCAGAAACTTGTCATTTGCCCCTATTAAACAATATGACATTATGTAACATCATAAGGGTTAAAAAGCAGTAAAATATGCACTGTAAATATATGTGTGTGTGCATTTTAGCAAAAGTAACAGGGATTATTTGGAAATAGTATAAGGTCTCAGCATCCAAATTGTTAAATGTAATAAATATTAAGATAACACAAAGTGAAAAATGTTTTGAGTAAAATTAACTTACTAAAGTAGGTATAACAGCTTAACTAAAGCTACCTTATACTTCAAACTGATTTACAGTTAAATGACAAAAGTGAGGTATGATACACACAGATAATTAAACTAACAGTTGAGATAATTCACCAATATTCTATTATAACAGAACAAACAAAAGTCAAATATTGACCACATTGCAGAATGTCTATGCCTGCTGCAAAACAGAAACAGCAGGCTAAATAGTTTGCTTTTAAAATGCTGCATTTTCTAATGTAACAACAATATTACAACACAAGGTAAATAAGAGTGATCAGTCTAAAGTTATTGATATAATAATGATCTGATCCATATTTCACAGAATTAGTTGACAGATTTAGTTTCACCTCAGGGCTTCCCTGGATTCAGTTTGAGAGAGGACAGACTGTCATCGCCGCTTTCCTCAACTGGCCTCCGACACAATGGGTCACTTGCTGGAAACAAACATGAAAGCAAAAGTCAATATTCACGACATAGGCTACTGTATATCCATAATTAATATCCATATCCCTTGCTATCTTAAAAGATAGTTGTCACATTTGCAAGTACAGAGCCAATAGTAGACAATATAATGTGAACCATAATAAAAGAACAAAAATAAATGTTTTCTACGCCAATGGAAAACATTCATATATGTAGAAATGTGTTTGGCATTTTGGGAATGCTTATTCGCCTTCTTGTCAAGAGTTAGATGAGAAGATTGATACCATGTATGTTAAATATAAAGCAACTGCCACCAGCTGATGAGCTTAGCTTAGCAGAAGGGCTGCAAACAGCAGCTAGCATGGCTCTGCTCAAAGGTAACAATATCTGCCTACCAGCACCTCTGAAGCTCCCCACTTAACACATTATCTTCTTTGTTTAATTTGTACAAAGTGTAAAAGTGTAAAAACAACACATTGCGGTGTTACTATTTCTTGGTGAGGTGCAGTGACTTCCTGGAGTCTCTGCGGGTTACCTGGGCAACCCCACACCGACAAGACTCCGGGTCTGCAGTAACTGCGTCATATTTATAAAACATGGTATCAATCTTCTAAGCAAGAGAGGAAACTAGCGTATTTTCCAGAGCTAATAAAAGTGCGGAATCACTTTTAATTCTGCGACATACGTGGCACTGCTGGCATTCTCTGCACACAAGGAGTGATGTGAAGCTTACAGGTCACGGCAGTCAGAACAAGCAGTCCGAAAATTCCAAATATGAGAAGGATCATACCTAAAGAAGAGGCAAGCAACATGTTACTTAAAATTTACTTTTAAAATTGAGGTGATTAAACAGAAGCAGGAAATGTTTTACCAATGTGGTTGCCTATGTTTGAAGGGTGGCTGGGAGACACTGTGGTCCTTAAAGTGACAGCGTGTCGTGGAGTAGCTGTGGTGGTGGGGGTGGTAGTACCCTGATTTATCTCCTGAGTTTGTGCCCCCTCCTGTGGACGCAGGGTTCGTAAGTGTTTGATGAGAGAGGTAATTTTGTTTGATGTGGGGGCTGTAGTGATATCAGCGTTACTCCGCCGCTCCTTATTACAGGTGACATCTGATTTGTCAGTGCCGGTAACATTCACACCAAATTCGCATCTAGGATGGAGGATAAAAGATAAACAATGTAAACAACGTGTAGCTACTTGAGAAACTGTTAAGATTAAATTTTTTTTATATTGTAACACATGTGTTGAAACACTAAAGTAGAGTGAACATACTGTTTCCATTTTTGACAGAGTGAATTGATAGTTTTGCTGAAATATCCATGTTCACATTTTGAACATTTGACCTTATCTGCTAAGAAAAACAAACAATCACAAACAAATCATTAAAAAAAATACCATTTCATTCATTACTTTAAGATAACATATATCCTTCAAACATATTGCATTTGGTGTTGTGTGATGCATCTCCGTACCTTCCTGTATTAGTCCAGACCCAATGGGACATTGGCAGGAGGCAGGATCCTTCACCCAGGGAAAAAATCCTTGACTGCAATTACATTTTCTGTCTGTCTGTGCCGTGCACTCTGCAACTACAATCCCAGCTCCTACGACAACAACAAAAAAACATCTCTTAATTAGATGCAGGTTGAGACTTGGACAGAAAAAGTAGCTGTCCTCTTAGACAAAGCAGACCACATTTTTATGACCTAATTCGATGCAAAGTTTTGGCTCTATCAGCAGATTCATTAGTAATTAGCGTGTGAAATAACACATACAGTAGGTTTGATCAGGTATTGCTCACAGTACTTTTTTTTTTGTGAAATACATGATAAGATTCAATACTTACTTTGATCACACCTTGTACATACTTTGCACCTTTGGGAATCATTTTCTTCAGGCTGGAAATATCCAGTAGGACAGACTTCACAACCTCCGGTTTTGCTTACTCTTTGACCTTGATTTCATTTACAGCATCAAAAGAGACGACGTATTTTAATCTCATACTTAAAGCACATGAAAAATGAAAGTAAGTTGTAAAGCCAAAATAGTAGTAAAATTACAATATAGTACAAGAAAGTCATATTTTACCTTTTGGACAAATCGTCGCCTCCAAAACAACAATGAGTTTATAAAAAGTTAGAGTAAATATGAGCAGTTTAAGCAGAACCATAGTCAATATTTCGGTGCTGACAAGAGCCACTGAGCGTTTCCTGTGTGAAACACTACAGAATGTGAGACAAAGAAGCACAGCAGCCTGGGAATCACCAACTATAAAGGAGTGACACCCACGCCTTTTTACACAAGTGATAAACACGTTTTCTTTTTTTTACCTGGAAAAATTTAGGTTTAAATGTAATAAACAAAAGTAACACAAGTTCAAAGCTTATAATGTATTACAGTGTCTTACAATAGTTATAATACTGAGAATGAAAATAGCATGAATATAATCATAGGAAAATAATAAGGATAATAATAGTAAGTTTCGTTTTAAGTTAGTGCTTTGTAGCTACCATACATTCTTCTGTCTGTGTTATGTTTTTTAGGATTTCTAAATTTGTAAAAAAAAATAAAAAATAAAAAAAAAAGTCAGAAAAACCCTTAAAGGACAGAATCACAATTATGAACACTGAAAGAGGTTTTCTCGCTGTAATCATTCCTCCTGTTCATACTGGCTATTAAAAGATCCCCTTCAAAGGTGCTTTCAATGTAAGTGATGGGAGCCAAAATCAACAGTGTGTCCACACAGTCATTTTGTGCAAAAAAGCATTTAAACGTTTATCTGAAGCTTATATGAGGCTTCACCAGTCTGAGTTAGTCATACCAAGTGTGTATCTGCCACATTTACAGTCTTTTTAGCACCAAGTTCCCTCTTTGTGTTTCAGACGGAGTTTCCCTGTTGAGCTGCGGTGGAAATATAGTAACAAAAAGAGGAACTTTGTAACGTTGAAAGATTTCTACTTGATTTGACTAATTTGGACAGCTAAAGCGTCATATTAGCTTCAGATAAACTTTTAAATACATTTTTGCACAGAAGGAGGACTGTGGATTTTGCCCCCTATCACTTACATTGTAAGTGTATTATGTAGGGATTTTCTAATGGTCAGTATGAACAGGAGGAATAATTATGGCAAGAAAAACCTGTTTCAATGTTCATTTGGGCTGACTGTTGTTTTAAGACAGACTTGCATTATAATTTGTGGTGTCTCTTCCTTAAGCAAAACAATATATCAATATAAACAAAATCAATATAAGTAAGAAATGCCATGGACAATTTACAGAAATGCCACCAAGTGGCATTTTACTTGTTGTCTGACAGAAAAAAAAGCTTCCTCACAGTGGATAATATTGTCAGTTGTCATGGAGACGGAGATAGAGATGTGGTTGAAAGCTCAGTTAAAGTTTGGGTCAAGAATAAACTTTCATGTAAACATTTTAATTGTTCCTATTTGCCAAGTTGTTATTCGTCTAAAATAGCAGTGGTTTATTTTCTGTGTAAACCGTGTATGTTAAGTTATCCATCATCATTTTCATATTTCTATGAAATGATTTAAATGACATTCAGACATTTTTGTCATTTGTACTTCTTCATTATGAGCTCATTGTGGGTTTTCTAAAAAAGTTTGTCATGGTTCATGCTTTTCTGTAATGATGAAGTAAGATAAATGTTACATGTCACTTTTTCACAGGCACTGTGATAGACTCCACTGTTAATAATTATTCAGTAATGCATTAGTTCAAACAGCCTTTATGTTTCTGGCACAATGATTAATTAAAATATGTTGTTGATGATGCTTGACAAATCATAAATTCTGTTGAGTTATTTTGATTAATGTGAAATAAATAATCACATTTATTTAAATACATTTTTCAGGATGCACTTTATTCAAAAGTGATGATCATTTTCCATCTGTGCAAACTCCTTCTCCATAATAAAAGTGATTTTAGCAAACAGACTGTGATCGTCTGTTGAGACAGTTTAGGGTGATTTCAGCATGTTAACCTTTATCTGGGTTTTTGTTTTCTTTCAGGAAAATAGGTAAGATGGGTTAACCATCGGAAACTATGCAGCTTTATGCTGTTTTGCCAGTAAAAACAAGACAGTACCTTTGCATATGGACTCAAAGAGCAGATGGAAACAACCACATATTCTTGATTAATCTGTGAGATACAACCACACAGATGCTAGAGCCTTTAAAACGGATGTTGAAAGCACACCTCCGCTAAGGTTTTTGCAGGCTGTTGTTCAGAGAAATTATGAAAATGTTTAATTAGAGCGTCACAAAACTGACTACTTAAGATCTTTACGCAATCTTAAACCAATTTATCACACTGAAAAAGTGAAAAGGAATATTTTTGCCGTGAGAACTGTCATCACTATTCTGAAATAAAGTTAATTTGGTAGCCAACAAAGCTCAAAGCAAAATTTTAGACGTGCAAAAATTTTTATTAGCTGACAAGCACATTGTTTGTCTCTTTCTGACATCACAGAAGGTTTTAATCAGGCCATTATTTCTTCGGTTTCTAACTGCAAGAGAGTTTGTTTTCACAGAAGTGTCACCAGTCTCAGAGTACAGGAATCCTTTTCTCTCCCAATTGAATCCTCATTATTTCCAGACAAGCGAAACTTGAAATGCTGTTCTTGTAGTGTCACAACAGAGCATAATTTTGGCAAACATCTGACATCTGCATCTGTGCAAAAGCAATAAAGTTAACGTGACGTGACGTGACGTGACGTGACGTGACGTGACGTGACGTGACGTGACGTGACGTGACGTGACGTGACGTGACGTGACGTGTAGGCGTAGATGTATCACAACAAAGTAAAATTTGTAATTTATCAGTTATTATTCATTTATTGTTCATGTTCTCTTTTTTACGCTTGAGCGCATGTAGTCACACAGTCGGCCTGGGATGTTCCATCTATACCAGAGGTTAAATGTTAAAGAGACCTGCAGTATAAATGGAACATCTCAGTACGACTGTTACAGTTCAACACACACTGCGTGTGCTTTAACATGAACATACACTTTTGCGTTCTCATAATTTTGCAGTAAGATGAAGCATATGTGGAGGTCCACACACCCTGAGAGGAATCTTTATCTTATGTACAAGTTGAAAAGGTTTTCAGAGGAACAACTTAAAATGACATTAGTACATGAGACTGAGAAGATCACCACAAATGAGTCAACCTCTAATCTTGTCCTCGTTGCAAAAGCATCAACTCTGAAGATACTGGGACTGCACCCAGGTTGAGATAAAACAGAGAGGAAAATATAGATATAAATGGGTATGTCTGATTGGCTCCAAGACACTTGACTTTTAATTATAAAAACAATTCTGTTCCTTAATTCTCACATTCTCTTTAAATCTTGAATTAGTTTAGTCATTATTTAGGAATGATATTGCTTCAGAGAAGAATATTATTCTCTGAAGAATAATATATTTCATTATTGTAGTATTTAACTATCATTAAAAGGTTTGTTGAATCTGCTTTACAGTACATTTTTAATTTGCTGTTGTCCCAAAGCCCCAAGTTTCTGTAGGGGCAGGAGACCAAGTCTGACCATTTGTTGTTGTATGTAGTAGACTTCTGGATAGTAAGGATTAATGCTTACATAAATTATTTTTGGCAATATTAATAGAGTTTTCCATTGCTCATGAGCTAACACACATGGTACTTTTTGACTTGTTAGTGTAACAGCAGGCGGGTACTGTATACGTGGTGGTTTCATGCTCACTAGAATAGAAAGTATTAGCGCAAAGTTTCTGCTACATAATAGCTGAGGGATTTTTATTGTCTTTTTTTAACAGCATCTTTCTGAAATCCCTATGATTGTTAATTTTATGCCAACTGATGGTTGTCATGTAAGATCACTCTTACGACACAACACTCAGCGGCACGAACTGTGAAAAGACATAACGCATGTGAAAAAGTAATATTCTAAAGCATTTTTATTTTTAAAAAATCAGTTGGCTTCACTGGTGCTCACGAAGGTCTTAATTCTACCAAGATCATAAAAGTGTTTGCTGTTTTTTTTTTTTTTTCATACTCGATTTCAAGTAGATTAAAAGCTTCTGCGTACCGGATGTGATCTGATTTATGATTCTCACAGCAGAGACCACATTAATATACCAGACCTCTTTGGTGAGTGTGTTGTAATTGGTGTGGGTGAAAAAGTCTGACTGACTGAGAAAATACAAGGAAACAGACACCACAGTAACACATACAGTGCAACTCCTGTGTTTGTGTTTTTGTGTTTACTAAGCAAAGTACAGATAATTGCATGTGCATCTGCCATTTTCCCACATGATACCAGTAACCTGTGGATTTTAAGTCAATAATAAAATAATTTGACTACTCATTACATGGGCTACAACTGTCAGATTGAATCTTTTTAGATCCATCTCATAAAAGCTTGACAGCCAACAGCGGTGGAATGAAACTAAGTACATTTACTCAAGTAGCTTACTGTACTTACATTTGAGGTACTTATAGTTCTACTCCACTACAATCTGAGGACAAATATACTTTTCACTCCACTACATTTATTTTGCAGCTATCGTTACTAGTTTTTATAGATTGAGTTACGCAGCAGTATATACTGTAAATTTGTTAAAACTAGCTGCACCTTTACCAGCTGCGACATTAATAATGCTTACACATGAATGCATTAATAATTAGAATCCAGTTATATAAATTATTCTGAAATCTAAAAAACAGCAAGAAAAGCAAGAATCAGAGAATCAGGAGTCATGTCCAGGTATTTTTATATTTCCAGCAGGTTAGTAATTTCTAAATCTCTTTTTAAATAGTTTATCTTTTTTATTTATATTTCATTGTCTTCATCATCATTTCCTGTTCAATGCATTATGTAATTGCTTCTATGTGTACAAAATAAACTTGGCTTGTTTAATTGTTTTGTGGTTTCTCTCTCCCTGACTGTCAGAGTGACAAGGTAAAAATGCCAGCTCCAAACTACAGCACCAAGGGATTAAAAACAAACAAACAAACAATTCAACTATATAACTTCACTATGAAAGTAATCTGCTCCTCAAAGGTTTATATTAACACTACAGCTTTACTCTGGGCTGTCGTTTCATTGAGTACACCGAACAATAGCTTATACAAAAGTTTCATTTACATTGTGTACACGCTGTAAGCCATATGAAAGTTGTGGTTATTGAATAAAAAAGTTTCATTATGATCTGGAAAAGAAAAAAAAATCATTAACTGAGAGCAGACAAACTGGCAAAAGAAGCAGTCAATAAAGGAATTGTTGAAATCAATATTAAATTATCAAAATCAGAGAAAAAAGGGCATTGTGTGGGAAAATATCAGTAAAGAATGTCAACAGCACTGGGATCAGGAGATAAGTCGGAGACATTTACATGCAATTCAAAATTTAGGTAGTGTAAGAAACAGGGCAGGAAACAGAAAAGAAGAGGTCGTAACAACAAGATTAAGAATAGGACACGGCAATCTTTGTGAACATTGTCAGGTACCAGAAACTGTACAACATGTTATCATCAACTGCAATAAATATATGTTGGAAAGGAAGGACATGATGGAGGAAATGGAAAGATTAGGGATAACAGGAACAGAATAGGGCTGAAAGGAAACGTGTAACAATCAGGACACTGTAGGAGTAAAATGACTCCAGAAGATGGCTGTAATGTAACAATATGGATGCCGACTGTCTTTAAACTTAAAAAAAGAAGAAGAAGGGGGAGGGGGAGGGGGCAAAACAGTCATACCCAGATGCCTTCCCCTCTTCTCATTTCTCAGTTTGTACATCCTCGATTCCTTTCCTCGTTTCCTGTCCTTGCGTCTTAGTCCCTCCCACCTGAGAAGCCAGCAGCAAGGAAGAGACACGAGGAGGGAAGAGTCGAGGCAACAGGCATTTAACAAAGTGAGACATCCTTTCTTGGGAGCCGTCATGTCAATTAAATATGACGTGTGGCACAGCTGCATCATCTGTCCATTTTTTCCGTTATAGTCTACTGCTGTATTTTATGATCTCTGTCAGATGAGCAGAAAACTGTTCATGACAGCTTATATATTTACTTTTAATTCAAATCGCAACGTGGCATAATGTGACAAGAATGTGCGGATGTCATACATTGTTATTTTTATTTAACACGCGCGCGCGCACACACAAACACACACCTCTTTTATAGGGCAAAGACTTCCGCAAAGGATACACCTGTGTGTCCTTCGGAATTGACACATCCGTAAACATGGCGCACTGAGATCGATTTGCGGGTCACGGGCAGGAGGAAGGAGGAGAGAGGAAAGGAGGAGGCACAAAATAGAGACGTGAGAAGAGCCCCTTGTCTTGAATGTGTGTAATTTTTTAAAGAATCCAGTAGATGGTGGTAATGAAACTTTGGCTCTCAGTGTTGCTTGAACTCGAAGAAGAAACTACTCACGACTGCAAATTCTGTAATGCGACATGTCGAAAACAAGCTGGCTGACATCCATGGCTGAAATGCGGCATTACTGAGCAATACTTGATGTTGTGTAGTTGTTGATAAAACGAGAAAACTGTCACATCAGGCTTCTACTCAGTAAGTGCCAAATAGTCACTGTTTTCGGGTGTAATATTAGTCTCCCCTTTGACACTTTTATCAATTGAAATATAGCTGTATTGTTGGTTTAATCCAAATGAACATTGGGGTTTTTTTCCTCTGACAAACAAGGAACTACACTAACCGCATTCTGTTACAGCGGGTTTGTCCAGGGATCCTGCCCCCCAAAAAAGCGATGCTGGTCACCGTTTTCTGCGCACCGAGGGATCGCCCAGAAACCACCTTCGCCCTCGATGTGTCTCCAGAGCTGGAGCTGAGAGACTTTGTAGCACTTTGTGAACTGGAATCAGGAATCCCAGCTGGGGAAATTCAGGTGAGACCCCGGCTAGCTGTAGCCGGAGAGCTAACGTAGCTAATAGCTAGTTAGTTAGCTGGCTTTGCTAGCATGAATTGGACTTTTGCTGTTTTGACGGACGAGGTGTTGCGAAACTTCAGTTATCAACAACAGACAAACGTACCGACGGTTAAGCCTAACTGTTAATAACGTTTACAGTTATCAACAACAGACAAAGGTACCGGCTGTTAGCCCCAACTGTGAATAACGTTTACAGTTATAAACAACAGACAAAGGTACTGACTGTTAGCCCCAACGGTTAATAGCGTTTACAGTTATCAACAACAGACAAACATAACTTACCGACTGTTAACCCCAACGTTTAATAACGGCTTAGAACAGTCGGCTTTGTCTGTGGGTGACGTTAACCTAACCGAAAGTCAACCTCATAGTTAAGTAACGGTAATTAAGCTAACTATTGTTTGACCAGCATATAGTATTTAATGTTGGATTGGGAAAAAATAGCATGTAGCTGAATATAGTTGGAATGATTAGGTGATTGTTATCGACAGAAAATGCATCTGTTGTTTTGATTGTTGATTTATCGTTTCAGTTTCACTTTTTAAGCGAAACACTTTTTTTATTCCAGCTTCTAAATAGTGAGATTTGCTGTTTTTTTGTCTTGTCTGATAGTAATGAGAATATTGAATACAGAAAATAATTGGTTGATTAATTGATTAATGGTGTGTTAAAGACTTAAAAGATAGGTTCGCAGTTTTTCAAGTCTGTATTAAAATAATAGTCAGGTGCCCATATGAACACTAGCTGCAGTTTACAGGGACAATATTAATTCAACCCAATTGAAATCATTCTGATTAGAGATTCTAAATTTAAATAAAATAAAGTGATCCAATAAGATGTGCATTCACATGCCCCAAAGCATTTAATCATAATATAACTTTTTATATTCCTCCTCTTCATACTGGCTGTTAAAAGATCTGCTTCAAATGCGTTTTCAATGTAAGTGATGGGAGCCAAAATCCACAGTGTGTCCACACAGTCATATTGTGCAAAATGCATTTAATAGTTTATCTGAAGCTTATATGAGGCTTCAGCAGTCTGAGTTAGTCAAGTGGATATCAGCCACATTTACAGTCTTTTTAGCGTAAAATTTCTTCTTTGTGTTTCCTCGGACAGTGTTTCCCTGTTGAGCTGCGGTGGAAGCAACAAAAAAAGAGAGACTTTGGCACTAAAAAGACTAAAGTTGAAACATATCTACTTGATTTGACTAATTTGCTTCATATTCAGAAAAATCTCTTTCAATGTTCATTTGGGAACCTGACTGTTGTTTTAAGACAGACTTCAAGAATTGTGAACCCGTCCTTTAAATGCAGGTATACTGTAAAGTAACAAAGTAACTAGCAAGTAAAAGGAAATAGACATCTTTGCAGTCTGGTTTACTTTTGAAAAGAAAATGTTTGCCAAAGGAAGACTGTTATGACAACTGTACAATTTGATCTAATCAAATACCTTGTGTTAAACATGTTTAATTTATTCTGTCACATGGAGTTTATAATCTAATATACACATTGAATACATTGGGAGCAAGGAGTTGTACATCTTATGTGTGATGACATATTACATTTTGTGTTTTTCCATATTCAGATCACATATGTAGAACAGCCCCTAAAAGACCCCACTCGTGCCTTGGGGACTTATGGTGTAAAAGATGGAGATGTGGTGGTTCTCAGGCAAGCAGACAGAAGGCCGCCGCCGACTCAGCCGGCCTTCCCAGGTAACACTGGTGTTTGTCAAAATTACATGAAAGCTATTGATTGTAGTCTGTTACCAAGTTTCCAGATTGAAAGCGGGATGATGGTTTCAAGAAAGACTTGATTTAAAAGTTCAAAAGTAGGCAGGACAAAAACTTAAAAATAGATGTTAATGGGTAACAGTCATCAATTATAGGGAGCTGCTGCACAGTGTTTTTCACACCCAAATAAAAACATCCAACCCATGTTACTGCTGCTAGTTCTAGTTAGCGAGGTAGACCTGCAGGTTTTATATCATGGGATGGGTTGGCTGGATTGCTCCTAAATAAGAACAAGTCACTGAAAGTATGAGGAAAGTAATTGCAATTTACAGGAAGGGAAATGTATTCAGTATTGACTGGAAAAAAAACAGAGTTGCACCCCTAGCAGGGCACAAAATTAGCACCAGCCAAATGCTGGTAAAATATGCAAGTGGCTGGTAGATTTGCTTCACTTACCAGCTAAAAGAACAATTGTAATCAATTGAGTGACTGGTTAAATTTGAACATTCACTAACCATTTGGCTGGTAAACAAAAAAGTTAATTTTTCACCCTGACCCCTAAGTACAAAAGCTAAAAGTAATGTAATTTTACCTGATATCTTTTATTTAAAAGACATAAAAGATTAAAATAACATCTATTTAGAGAGCAAGGCTTTTGTGCATGCAATATGTTAACTTCTCACCCTTTATCCTCTTTGCTTCTTAGGTCTGCCCCATATTGACTTTCGTTCCATCACAGTTCCGGGCACCTCTCCTTCAACCAGTCAACGTGGTGCCATAAGGCCGCAGCAACAGGCCTCACAGCCAGCGCCGCAGCTGCAGCCACAGCAGCAGCAGCAGCAGCTGCCGCTGTCACAGCGTACCGCACAACCTTCCACGCCAACGGCCTTTCGCGGCTCCTCTCCTCAGGGGCTGGATGACCCTGCCTTACTCCAGCAGATGCTGTTATCCAATCCACACGAGTTGTCACTCCTCAAGGAGCGAAACCCACCACTTGCTGAGGCCCTGCTGAGCGGAGACTTAGGTGAACAAAAAGACAAACTGACGTTCACGTGTCTCCATTGATATGCTGTATTTGTGTTTGTGGTCTTTTACTTTCAATCAGATATCAGTCAGGTAATGTTAGTGTAACTGTCTATTTCCTTAGAGCGTTTCACCAAAGTGCTGCTGGAGCAACAGCAGGATCGAGCCAAAAGGGAGCAAGAGAGAATCAGACTTCTGACCGCTGATCCTTTTGATTTGGAAGCCCAAGCAAAGATTGAGGAGGACATCAGGTATCGTCTAGAGATTTTTGGAGCAGATCATGACACTGTTGTGTTAGTTTGTTAACCACTTGTGAATATTCATAACCCAACACATACTACCCCTCACCCTGTAACTAAAGTGAATGCAAATAAGGGAAAGCGGCCTGCTGTACCGCAGTTGGGTAGCATGTTTTCATTTGTTTTAAAAAGTCTAATCTCTTACCCTTGGATTTGTGCATATTCTAGGCAGCACAATGTGGAAGAAAATATGACCATTGCAATGGAGGAGGCCCCAGAAAGCTTTGGACAGGTGGTTATGCTCTACATTAACTGCAAAGTCAATGGGCACCCCGTGAAAGCTTTTGTTGACTCAGGTAATGAGTATAAAATACTGATCCTGATGCAGCCATGAGCTGCAGTTGTACTAAAATGTTGGTGCACTTGTGTTACATAGTGGTTGTTTGGTTTAGTTCACTGATTTGCAGATGTATCAGTATCTGCTTATGTTGTACTCAAATAATAGACTGATTTACATTAGAAAAGTATTTAAACTTATTCAGTCACAATTGTCATGATGGGCAGATGTGCAGCCCTCAGTGTAGTCTTCTGTATCAGTTAGCCTCTGTCACACACACACACGGGGGGTTTAAGTAAGAGCATATCTACAGCCTTTCCTCTTCTAACCACCTCTCTATATCTCTACAAATCTGTAAGTTAGTTGCAAATTCAGTTGGAGGAAAAAAAGCATACAAATCAGTGGAATAGAGGCATCCGAATCTCCTTTTCCACAGATTCTAATCTGAGCCCAGACACCCTGCAAAAGAAACCAATTTCAGTCGCTTGTATGCATGATCTCATTCACCTTACGATCCTTACAAGAGCAGTATGACTCAGCCAAGATGAGAAATAATAACCTCACCGCTGACCACAGACATTTGATACATTGGTAGCATTTGGATTTATGAAGCATTATCAGTGTCTCCCCTACGTCGACTGCTTTTGGCGGGGGGGGTGTTAAGATTGACAACTTACTGCTAACCTTTTCATCTGCTCCGCTCGCATTCAGCATCACTTTTTCTGCCGCTCGCTCTACTTGCTCAAGCACACACATAACGCACTGCCCTAAAGGAGCTACGCTACTCTTATAACAGTACCTTTCCCTTAGATGTCCTTTGAAGTATGAGGAGAGGAAAGATTCTGATATTTGATGCACTAGTGGATGACTCAAAACAATTCCACGATAACTGAGGGTGTTATCGTGCTCGCACAGTGTGTGAGTGAAAATCATTAATAGCCCATTTATATTAATGATTGTGTGAAATTTTTGTAGCAGCAATCATAATATAATAATGAATATAGGGGAAACACTGATTGTATTCCCCTCTTCATTGCACAGGACATACAGTATATGTAGGATTTCATAGGGCATGACGTTCCTCTCTTTTTGTCATACACACTGGTTCCTTGTATCTGCTCCTGACCCTTGTTTTTAGGAGCCCAGATGACCATCATGAGCCAAGCGTGTGCTGAACGCTGTAACATCATGCGCCTGGTGGACCGACGTTGGGCAGGAATCGCCAAGGGAGTGGGCACCCAGAAGATCATCGGCAGAGTTCATTTGGGTGGGTGTCACTTTTTTTCAAGTATTTTCTTTGAGCAGCAACACTTAACTTAGGCCAATCCTATTCACTACTTACAGTCAAACTTATGGATACCTTTTTTATGTGTCTGCGTTTAGTTTTAGAAAATATGCCTAATGGTGAGATAACTTTGCTCAGCTCAATTACAGGATGTCTGCAGGATCAAACGTCAAGTCCACCTTCTATTTACATGCACCCATCATTATTTAAGTGCTGGATTTTGTATGTTTCCCATGAAAAGGCTTTGTAAGAAACATTGTCAATGGTAGTTTAACTTTTAGAACTGCACACAGAGATATAAAAAGACATCAGAGACTGAGTTTGTCTGGATTGGCAGAAAAAATTCCCCCCCAATCTTGAACTATCCCTTCAACTGCATCCATCTTAAAGTGTGTGCATGACATGTCAATGTAGTTAAATTTGTGTTGTCCATCTAGCTCAGGTCCAGATAGAGGGGGACTTTCTACCTTGCTCTTTCTCCATCTTGGAGGACCAGCCGATGGACATGCTGCTTGGCCTGGATATGCTGAAGAGACACCAGGTGTGAGCCCCTTTTATCTGATCCCAGTATGCAGTACATCTTTGGACTGGATTGAATTTCATTCAGCAGGAGTTTCGATTTTTCAGTTCAGTGTATACTGAATGTACAGGAAAGCTGAAGGTGATTTGGGTTCATTATTTGTCCTGTTTTTCTTGTAGTGTTCGATCGACCTGAAGAAGAGCGTGCTTTTAATAGGCACTACAGGCACAGAAACTCGCTTCCTGTCTGAGGCAGAGCTGCCAGAGTGTGCCCGACTGGCATACGGGGCAGAGGGGCGTGAAGACGCCCGTCCAGATGAGATAGCTGACAGAGAACTGGCAGAGGCGCTTCAGAGGTCCATACAGGAAAGCGGTAAGAACAGTCTCTCATCTCTGCACTTCAGCCTGTTTTTCATTGGGCTTTTTTCAGCTCAGTTAGAAATACATTTGCATGTGCCACTTAATGCTTCTCAACCCCATTTTATGCAGTCATCTGAATGTTCAATCACATGATCACTTCATGTCACCACCTCAGCAAATTAAATGTGCTTTAGAATAAGATGTCAGGAAATTGAAAGCTGCCTGTGAGAAAGGAAAACCATATATAAGATAAATGAGATCTTAGCTGAAATCAGGCTTAAAGGGAAACACTCATGGTTTGAAACTTGATTTTTTTATATGATAGTTATTGAGCTAGCACTTCATTAGAAAACTTTGTCACATGAGATAATTAGGCTACTATCTCTTTAGCAGACACACCACAGAGCAGCCTTCTGTATGTCTTGGAAACCCTGCAGATCTGCTTGAAAATGTCCACCATTTACGTCACTGTTGGGACAGTCCAGGAATGTAGAGATGATAAATCTACAGCCCATACCGCCCGAGTTTAAGCTGCCATTGGTGGGTGTGATGTCGGTTTATAAAAACCTACTGTATCTTCAGAGGAACTTCGGAGAAAAGACTTAACCAAAAGGAGCCATCAGTGCTTATCAACAGTACAGAGCATGTTCAGTCTATTGCAGTGAATTCTGTTGCGGACAGCATTGCAGATGGATCTCTGAAAGAGTGTGAGGACACCACTTGAAGCCACCTACAAAGACAAAACGAACATGTAGCGCTAACAGAAACGTGGGTGGTTGACTGTATGAGCCAGACCGTGTTACACAGACCATTAAATTAAGAAATTTCAGATTCAAGATGTTAGGGCAGCACTAGAGACGTGTATATCAAAGAGGAAAATCAGAAACTTCCTCATTATTATGACTTCTGTATGAATTAATATTGCATTGTGACTTAGCATCTCATAAATATGAGAATTTTCTCACAACTGAGATTTGTAAAAGCTTGTTATGAGTATTATGAGTATCTTTTAGTGTGTATGCTCGAACAATGACTAACAATGTCTGCACAGTGTTGACATACTAATGATAATACCAAAAATACCATAATATCAACTTTACTTAAGGGACCTCAGTAACTCCCAAGTTACACCAAGCTGATTAAATCAACTAGCATTGGCATATTCATGGCGATCAAATTGTGACATCTCATAAATAAATAAAAGTTTCCTCATATTTAAGAGTCGTTTGTAACATAACACGAAATTGTGTTTGTGTTTACATGTCAGTTAGACATGTAAGTGTTTCCCTTTAATGTTTTTTTTAAGTCTTTTTAGTTGTTTATCATCTATTGGCCAGTAATTGCTGTAGATTGTAAAAGGAAATGGATCAAGAAGCAACAGCAGACCTGCGTTGAATTCGGGCTCAGAGGGGGCACTGTGGTACAACAGCAATGCTGTGAAAAGAGGCAATCCTCCACTAGGGCGTAAATCATCTGACAGTTGAAGCAAAACTTATTAAGTGATTTTGATCAAATGTCCTTCTGATGTGACCTCGATTGAGCTTTCTGAGGTTCAGGGAACAGGGTACGTGATGCGCTGTGATCTCTGTCAGGACGTAGCTTTGAGTTGTTTTTGGATGACACTTTTCACAGCTGTGCGTGTGAAAAGGGTGACAGGTTGTTGCATGCTCTGTGTGTGACTGCTAACTTTCTCCGTCCCTTTGCATGATGTGTGTGGTGTGTGCCCCCTAACCCCTGAGCAGGACAGCACTGATGCATTTGGAGACAGCTGGAGAGGGCCCTACCAACCAGGTACTGCAAATTCACAAGTCCATTGCCAGTGCTAAGTCCCATTGCTATTTATTTCTTTTATTTTGCTGTTATTTTGCTGCTGGATCTGTTAGTTGATGTTACACTTTTGTTTTTATTTATTCATGTATTTGTTCTAAATACATATAACTGGATAAAAAGGATAATCAAGCATTTTACAAGAGTTTCATCAAGGAAATTGGTGTTTTGGTTCCTCAGCTATTATGAAAATGCAACTACCCAAAGTAATGTTCCCAAACAGGATTCACACAAACTCCAGCTGTTTAATTCTCAATTATATTTTCTCTTACAATAGACACTGCAGATGGACAAACTACCTCACCGCAGCCCCCACCATTTACATTACCCAGAACCTTAGACCAAATGTCCTCATCCACCTCCCCTTCCCAAAGTCCTTCCTCTGACCAGCCACAGAACCCGACCCTGGATCGCTCTCAGTCTGCCCCGGCCACTATGGAGCAGGCCCCAGCACCAGAGCAGTGCCAGGACCAACCTGGCTTCCAGGAGCCTCCTGTGCCGTCATCCCCAGCAGAGGATGCTGGTTCTACACCACATGAAGTCCACCCTCACCCTCTGCCAGACCATAGCATCTCCAAAGTGCCCCCTGCACCCAGCCCCTCAACAGACACCCTCCCTACATGTACTCCTCCTGCAGACGTGACTGCAAGTGGCAGTCCAGCCCTCCAGTATCCAGAGGGCGGCGCACTTTCTAGAGCCGCAGAGGGGGATGCTGAATCAGATGAAGTGGTGAACAGCTCCATGTGTCCCCATCCAGAGGAACTTTCCCCCATTCAGCCAATGGAGCAGGAGGCGACTGAGTCCGACACAGCCGATGCCACGGAAACCGTTGCCAGTGCTCCTAGCCAGTCTGACTCGGTTGAAATGGAGTCCCCGACTGCCTCCCAGGGTTTGGTGTCGTCTGAGAGAGACCAGCCTGAAGGAGAGCGCTGCTCCAGCTCCGACAGCATCCCCTCGTTGGCAGCCGCTCTGATGGAGCTGCACGAGCTGCTGGTGTCCAACAACTGTCAGTCCCAAAACCGCAGCACCTCCTGCTCCCCCTCTCATCCATTCAGAGAGGACACAGACGAAGTAACCCCCGAGCCATGCACCCCTACACCCGAAATCACCCAACCCGCCCCCTCTACTGCCATTACAGCCGGTGTAGAATCAAGCGATGCCAAAGCCAACCATGCTGCTGCTGTGTCTGATGAGGAACCATCTAAGTGTCTTGTGCCTGAGCTCTCTGGCCAGGATGAGCATCTGGGCGGAGATACAGCGCAGACTGTGGAGGGACAAGGACCACCACAATGTCCAGATGGCTCCGGGGAGAGGAGGGCAGATCAGTGTGGACAAGATGAAGCCAGTAACATCAGCATTTCTCAGCCTGAGCCAGAGGTTCCTCCTGATCCTGCCGGGGACTTAGAGATCAGGGAACCTCCTGAGGGGCAGCAGGGGAGAGGGGTCGCAGACGGAAGAGCCTCTGGCACAAACACCCCTGACACTATCGGCCTCCAGACTGAGCACACTTTTCTCAGCCCTCTGTCGATGGCAGTGGGCTCACCTGAGGAAATCTCTAGCACCTCATCTCCCTCTGCCCCTCAAGCTCCCCAGCCTACATCTCCAGCCCTTCTTCTCCCTTCTCCAAATCCCTTTACAGAACAATTTCCAGCTGAGCACATCCAGAGAATCCAGGCAGCAGGGTTTTCTGCCAGGGAGGCTGCAGAGGCACTGGAACAAGCCCATGGGGTTGTGGAGCTAGCTCTGCTGGCACTACTAGCCCGCAGTATCACTGTGCCCACCTAGACTCATAACCAGTCATGTGAGTCCCCAGCCTCCCAACTCAGCATCTGCCTGATTTATACCTTGTTACTGATCCAGATGTCTCAGTCCCTTCTCAGCAGGGAGCACGTAATAACACAGGGAAATGCTGTCTCTTGGTTTGTCATACAGAATATCTAAGAACAAACAGGACAACTGGTAACACTTTTCTGGATATAACAGATATGTGAGGTGTGTTTGCATGCAGGTGTTTTGGGTGCCCACCCATTTCATTGGTTTTTAGATATTTGGTATGGTAGATTGATTTTTCTTCTTGTTTTGTCGTCCAACATTGACATATTATTAAATGCCCAATGTATGATTGATTCTTGAACCATTAAACATTATAATTTCCCCTTTTGATATCTTAAAAAACTATTGTTGCGCAGGAGTTTAAGTTGTGGAGCATCAATTTAAAAAAAAAAAAAAAATGTCAAAATGGAGTAGCATTACTCCCACTCCCCGTGCCAGATTAACTCTGACTGTCAGCATTTATGTTTGTAACCACTTCAATTTAAACAAAATCAGAACCCGCTGCTGAAAATCCATATTGTGGGAACTGCTGCAGTTCAGAAGGATTGATCGTTTTTTTTGATCAAGTTTACAAATAATTCCTATGAATAAGTGGGAAGCTCCAAGATTCACAGTCATTATCACAAAAATATCAAGTGAGCCACAAGTGTTTGTTGAGATATGATCATAGAAGGCATTTTGTGATTCAGTGTATTAAAGAAGGTATCTTGTACTGTATGTATCATTATCCTGAAAGCTTTGCCATATGTAGATTACATAACTGTTTGTAGCTCCTGTTCAGAAAAGTCCTTTTTATTTTGTGTCAAATCATCATAGTGTGTGTTCATACCTTTAAAAACACCCGTTTTCATTTTGTAATCTGTTATGAATATGGCCATCCGCGGCTGTCAGATGTTTTGTCAGTACAGCATATATCAAGGATTTTAATGGCTTCATTTGAGTCATCTACCAACAACGTTCAGGCAGATTGAATTATTTACTTTTATCTTGTATGAAATTTTAAATTGCAAATAAAATGGAACTAGTATTTGTATACTGTTGTGTGTGAATTTATTCTTTTGTGTAAATAATGTAATGTCATTTTTTTTATTTTTATACTGTAGCTGGAAACCGCCTTTTCATACTGAACATGATTCATCACATAATTAGCGTGTTAGTCAACTAACGTCTCAATTCCACATTACATGCTAATTGATTTAGTCTTAGTTTTGCAGGTAGTCTACAAAGAAAATCTATGCACTGTCGTATACTAACAGGAAATGTTACAGTACAAGCACCAATGCATGTAAATCAAACTGCGATTTTGGAAAGTTAATGCCAATCAAACTGCCCTAAAAATATATAGCAAATGTTTTTCCAAAGATTTAATCATTATTTTTTTGTTTTATAGTGTTCACAAAGCTGTTTTACCACTATCCAAAATTTCCTTTGTGCAATGCATATCTAGTGTCAAGTGTTTTTAGTATGCATAGTGAAGGTTTTTTTTTAACCCTTTTTTGTAGGTTTTGCACACTACATACTCAGACCTTGCTTAGAGTTGGGCTGCAACTAACAATTATTTTCAGTATTGATTGTATGTGCAAACCTACTTGGCTAAACCTACTTTCCAAATTGTTACTGAGTCAGTTTCTGTCGATTGATAAATCACTTAACCAACTACTTGTTTCAGCTCTGAACTTAGAAATAGATTGGAATTTCAACTGGAAATGGGGACGCAGCTGGAGTTTAGCAGGAGCCTGAGAAACGACCACACCTGGCTTGAGTTTTTGTGATTGCTGCTTAGTTCAGATGAGCTCAGATTGCATCCACCATTTGCCACCATTTCATCCGAGTGATTGTGAGGCCTATGGAGGATGCTGCCGTAAATAAACGCATCTGAAGTTTCATGTTGGGCAGAGTTTTTAAAATCAAAGAGTTTTGGTGGCAGCCTGGTGTGAGAGAACTTGTGCATTATGGCTCAATTTGACTGCAGAGATGAAAACGACCACTGCTTGAGCAGGAGCATCGTCGCTGATCTACACCTTGGAAATAACCATCCGGTGAACTATTTGATCTCACAAACCATGCAGACAATGGAGCAGCCTCCTTCAGGGTTTCCTCCTCTGGAAAGCAGCAGTGCAGAGGAGGGTGGAAGTCCTGATGAGAGCAATGACTACCTGAACCAGCCTGAGGATTGCAGGTAAGAACCACATGGCGCATGTAGAAAACTTTGTATGTGGGATTATGTTGATGAAATATCTTTGTCCTGTTCCAGTCCTGCCATAGATATATCTTCAGCCCTCAGGTCAGTTGCCTTAATGGGCACGTGGGATTTTGGAAAAATACAGTTAACGAAGCTGTTCTCAGTTTCTACACTCGAGGAAGACGACTCAACTTTGTCCCCATTAGATGATCAGGATACAAGTGCAGAAGGGTAAGAGAGGTTTTGAATCTTTTAAATCTTGGCAAAACACTTAATCTCAACTAAATGTGGCTCTTTTTTAAAAAAATTCTAACTCAGGGAAGCTGATCCAGTTAAAGAGGAAGCGCTGAGTATATCATTCCAGTCCAAGTACATTCATATTTGTAAGTTTCCTTTCTCTCCTTGAGGCCTGTTTTCAGTCATCGGATAGATGTAACTTTTATAGCAATGTAAAGAGCCTTGTCTCCATTTCCCCCCCTTTTTTTTTAATCTGCAGTCCCGCTGTATCAGGACTACTGTCTGCAGGCGGTGAAAGATGATCTGCACAGCCTTAGCAAGAGTTTTGTGTCTGAACTGATGACCCCCCAGTACCTGCAGGGCCTGCAGTCCCGTCTCAGTCCTCTCTGCCTTTCAGAGGCTCCATCTCCTCAACGGAGCCCCCAAGAGGCGACTCCATCCTCACCTGCACCTCACCTTATTAGGGTGACTCCAAGTACGCTCTGGCAAGATCTGGATGAGGTGAAGGCAGCGGGCCTGCTCAGCAGCTTGACTACCAGAGAGATTCGCCTTCAGGAGGTGTGAAAATGCTCTACACTTCAGACATGACAAGCTACAGTCAATAGATAAGTTTTAACTAATCTGGACTTTAAAGGTTTAGTGTGACAGTGGCAAAGTCCTATAAAGGAAATAACAAACTGTAAAAATCATTCACTCTCGCTCCCTCTCATTTTCTTCCCCTGAAGTCGACGTTTGAGTTGATCGGCTCTGAAGCATCTTACTTGAGGAGCCTCGGAGTCGCTGTCGATCATTTCTACGCGTCAAAGCCGCTGAAACAGACCCTGTCTCAAATGGAGCATCACATTTTGTTCTCCAACATTCGTCGTGTGAAGGCAGCCAGTGAGAAGTGAGAGCTCCACACACACTGCACCTCTTATATTTTTGAGTGTTGGTGGGGTTTTTTTTTTTGCTGAGCTGCTGTGCTGTATCTGCTAGGTTTCTCATGGATCTGGAAATTCGACTGGGGGAGAGTGTTGTAATATCTCAGGTTGGAGACATTGTGCTCGAGCACTGCCCAGCGTTTCACACTCTCTATGTGCCGTATGTGACTAACATGATGTACCAGGAGGCCCTCGTCAACCAGCTGCTGTAAGTCTCTGCTCTGTACACGATATCACTGGTTGTATTCTGCAACACCAATTCAGTCGCTTTTTTTTTTTTTCCCCCAAGGCAGCAAAACAGAGACTTTCTGTTTTCACTCAAGAAGCTCGAGAGTGACCCAGTGTGTCAAAGACAGACCCTCAAGTCATTCCTTGTCCTCCCCTTCCAGAGAATTACTCGTATTAAACTCATCCTGGAGGTAAGCTTTTGATAAGATTATAAGTAAATGCATCCAAATATATATTTAACTTGGTATGTTTCAGACGTCTTTTTGTATTTCAGAGTATCCTGAAACTGACTAAACCAGACTCTGACTCTGTTTCAAATCTTGAAAAGGCAATAGAAGCCATTCATGAGGTAATGTCAGTTCAGTCGTACTGAGACAGAAGTGGGGGGGGGGGCCTGAATTGCCTCTGAAATAGCTTAAAAAGCCAACTCTAAAAATTCATTGTTTTCCTCTGACCAGATAGTGACCGAGTGTGACAAGGGGGTCAAAAAAATGAAACAAATAGAAGAGCTGGTCTGCCTGGAAATGCTGCTGGATTTTGGCAAAATGAAGGTTTCTACTACTTTCTTCTGACTTAAGATTTCTAACAGACTTGATTGTATTATGCAACCTGCAGATGGCAGTAAATTCTAACGGACTCCTTCTTCCTCCATCCAGTCCGTCCCTCTGGTCGTAAGCGGGCGTTTTCTGGTGCACCAGGGTCCAGTGAGACAGCTGACCGTGGAGAACACTTACAACTCAAGAACATCATTCATCAGCGTCTACCTTCACCTCTTCAACGACCTTTTGATCATCTCCTCGAAAAAGTATTTGACCTGCACTCATTACTGCAATATAGAGCAACAACTATTACTTTCATTTTTTTTTTTTTTTTATGAACACATTAAAAGAAATGCCAAATATCCAACACAAGCAATAAAAAGTACTCATACAGTCTGCCCAGCAGTCAAAAATGGATTTATAAAAATGTTTGGTATCTATACTTTACAGATTATCAGTTGTCCTCACCTTGAAGTTAGCCATTAAACCAGCTGGTGTTTTTTTCTCTGCATCATGTCAGGGATCAGCGGTTCGTAGTGGAGGATCATGCTGAATTCCCCACACATGTGCACGTTAAGCATCTGAAGACTGAAGTCCTGGGTTTACCCCCAGATTCCTTCCTGCTACATCTCTCTCAAAGTCAAACTGGACAACCGACCGCCATGATACTTGTTACACACACAAGGTACAAGAGGACCTCTTTAAGTCATTAAAATAATACCTTTATAAATCTGTCATGCATCTTTTGATTCCTGTTTTTTTTTAATCACAGGTCAGATAAAGAGGCATGGATGAAGGTGCTGGCATCTAAATGGTGATTGAAAGCTTCTGTTGTTTGGATTTTATGAATCAAACTTGGTGCTTCTTAACTTTCACACAAATATACATTTTGATGATTGCACAACTTAAATGTTTAATTATTCACTCTAAGATTATCTTCACTGTGTACTTTATACTGTTCTTGATAAAGGCACTCTTAAAGCATGTATGACACATGATGCACTGAACATGTCACAGTTGGCAGACACATAGTTAACTGATGTTTTTATTACTGGAATACATGTTTTTACCTGTATTAAAATGCTAGCCTCTTCTAAGCTATGTACACGCTTTTCCTACATAAAACAAATAAAAATTTTTCTTAATATATCTGATCAACCTGATGCAATAACAAATTCTCAACTAAAAGATGGTAACTTTTTTTTTTTTTTTTAAACAAATCTGATCTCACTGAGTGACAAAATATTTAATAGATTGCTTTGAATAATTTGTGTTCACAAAAAAGTTCTTAAAATAGCAGCTACAGCTTCTCCCTCATTGGAAGATCCAGAATCGATGAATATACAAATATTTTCCATTTCAAACATTTACATTTTGCACACAAGTCCATTCTCAGTGTTTGTGCGCTGGAGGTTTCAAGTTTCCACATCACACTTGTGGAAGTTGCATACTACACAATTTGCTCCAAACTAGTTGTGATGTCACAAATCATGCTCGTAGGCTGATGAGCGCAGAGAAACTTTCCACTTTCAGCAGATGAATATGAAAACGGCCTTCTGGTGTCAAACTCTGCACACACATCATTCTGCACAGTGAAGTGCAAACATCAAAGTGAAGGAACAACACATTTTTAAGTGGAGGGGGACTTAAAACTATATTTTGTAGTTCACTGTTCATTTCATTCAACCAGACCTCTCTAATAAATGCAGAATATTTTATCTTTAAGATGGGCAGTAGAACAACTTTACACCACTATCACATTCATATAACCACAATCCCAGACAATATTTGATCTTATGATTCAACACCCTGCTGAAATGAGATGGGACTTCAAGACATTTTAGAATGAAACTCAGTCTTGTAAGCCTGTGATGACTGCATTAAACAGAACAGATCTCAGAAAAAAAAAAAAATCATGTTCAGGATCGAAGTAGAGTCTCTGTCTCCTGCTGTGAATGGTGGCTGGCTGATCCAGCTGTGACACAGTCCTGATGCCACAGGTTCTCTGCTAGGCAGTTGAGGATCGGGGCAACATCACCCAGGCCGTCACTGACCTCCCCACCCGTACGCAGCACCGGTAAGCTCCATATCTCCTGGAAGTCCCTCACATCTCTCTCTGCCACATCACAGTGCATGAAAAGGTCAAATCTGAATGAAAACGTTAAGGGCAAATACTAGTCTTTGTACTGACTTAAAGTGAGAGTATATGTAGAATTATCTGGGAAGTGATGAGCATGTTTTAGTTCCACAATGTTCTTACTTTTGATGTACAATAAGGAGCTGACATGCAAACTAGTCCTTTGTTATTCACATTGAATTAAAGGATGAGGCTGAAGATATTCTAGATTTTTTGTCAGAAGAAAAACTATTGAAAACACATTAATGAGCAAACCAATTGCACTGGCTGACATTCTTTCATTTGGTTTGTTTGGTTTTAATTAATCCTCCACACATTATTACACTGCCATGAATACTCACAAGAGCCAATGTGTATTAATCCACTGCTGAAAAGTCTCCAACAAATGCATTACTTACTCCTGTTTGAATGTTTGTTAAAAACAAAAGTGCCCTGCTGCTTAGGAAATTACCAAGACCTGCCTCAGACAAAATAGGGAAGTCAGAAAGTATTGAGATTTAGATCAATGTTGGATTTGGTCTTTTTAATGCGATTTGTTGACGATAAGAATAACACCAGGCTTATCCATTTTAATTTTAGCAAATCCATTCAGAAAACTCAAAGCTGAACTCTCTTCTTGTCCTTGTTTCTAAAAGCTTAATAGAAACATGAGATTTTGAATAATCCCTAAATTTAGTGTTTTTTGTAGGCAACATTACAGTATACACGTTTACAAAAGGATACTTGGTGCCAACCACCAATTTCGCAACTCGGCCCACAGATGGCCCAGTCCACTTCGCAATTTGATTTGACAGATCATCAAAAGATGTCCTGTCAGTGAAGGAAAACAGGAAGAGAACAGCATCCACCTGCTCCTTACAGGACTGGAACATACAGGGAATGGTAAAAAAGATGTGAGAAGTGAGTTGTAGATTTATTTATTTTTTTAAATACAAAGCAATTACTGCATCTGTTACTAATTCCTGACTCAAAAAATTGTGTCAATTCTGTATAATTCATACATACTGGAAGTAAATGGTCAAATCTCCGCAAGGCGTTTTCTCCACAGTCCCACAGCTGCAGACGGAAGAAAAGCACTCTGCCGCTTTCTCTCAGCTTCACAGGCCAATACACCACTGTTGTCTCAATACCTTGAACAAGAAAATATAATATCAGACTCATATTAGTGTCACCTCATTAACTTCTTTAATTGGATATTTTTTTAATTGTTTAAATTGCTTCAAAACATTCAGTCACAGCTCACTGATCCTAATCCAATTTAGAAAATTATCTGTTTCCACATAAGAAATCCCAACAAACCTCATCCCTAATTAACGTAAGCAAAGCTGTTCAGCTGTTGCTGTCAGTCTGAGGTGTCTCATCAGTGAACAGGGACCTACAGTACCTGTGGTTTCATAGTGCATGTTAGGAAGATTCAGGCCTGCAAGACGTGCAGCAAGAGCCGTTTTCCCAACTCCACTCTTGCCCGAGAGGAAGATCTTATAGTGAACTGTGTCCACAGCTACATGTGGGGGCATCACTGGAGACTCCAACAGGCCTGTAAAAGAAATTATTAAAAGGACCACCAGAATTTTAATTGGCAGTGTGATGATTGGTATTAGCTAACTAAATGTATATTTCATACTTTTCATCATTTAAATTAGATCTATTACTACCAAGAAGACAACTATCACAATTTGCTTATAGTTTCAAAGCATTTTCTGGTCAATCAATGTTTTTCTTGTCTGGCCAATGACCTCACTTTTAGGTCTTCAAATTCTAGTGGATGTGAATATGACTTTTTTTTCTACTTTACATGATAGCATGCAGATAGCTCCAACATCAGTTAACTCAGCTGATGTTGTGTTATTGTGTCTTATAGTTATTTTGATATCATGTTGATTGTCCGGTAAAACAGAAAACAGTTTGAGTCAAGCTAATAACATGTTATTTTCTTTACATTGATGCTTTTCCTCTTTAGATAACCTCAAACTCAAACATAAGTTATTATAGAATATTTCTATAGTCTCATAAGACAATCTAATTTAGTATTTGCAAATACTACCAACTCTGTTTACATCTAGAAGCCATGATGACAAAACTAACTACATTTCTTTAAAATATTCAACAAGTAGCTCCACAAACAATAACCTGGGGGTTCACTTGACGGACACTTTTTCTGGTAGTGATGTTGGAAATTCATAAATGCAGCTTAGTATGTGAGGAAATGTGGATAAACATTTGTGGTAAGTCTGTAAAGTGGCAGCAGTGAATCTCCATTCAGTCGCACAGAACGCACTGTACAAATGGACGTTATTCACCCAGAAAGTGTGCGTTTTATTTGTCATACCGAAGTTCTTGCGTCTCTTCTTGCGAAGGATTTTGCTGAAATACTCTTTGCTGTCTTTACATCGATGCCAGTCGGTAGCTACGATTGAACCGAGAGGAGGCACTTGGGTCATCGTATTGGTTGTGAAGCTAAGCTAACTTGCCCTTAATGTTTTCTAACAGTGCTAACACGCTGAGCTCGGACAAGACAGAGAATCTGTGTTTTTGATTCGGAAACCGATGTTAATAATACTGCAGAAAAGTCTTTCTGATCATAAAGCACTTTAATAATATCAAATGTGGCCGGTAAATTGCATTTTAAAGTCTCAAACTGCAGCCAACTGATGAAAACTTCCGTAAACTAAAACATCCCTTGACAACCGCTGTCGTCACTTCCGGCGGTCATGTTAGTTTGTGGTGTTACCTTCAGATCCTCCAAATGTCGTAAATTGCCATTTTCTCTGCCTTTCGCCTACCCGAAAACTAAAAGCCTACATTTAACACAGCAGTTACAGATGTCAGTACAATTTACACATTAAACCTCATAGAGTTGCAGTAGACATGCTGATAATGTTTCAAATGATCTATTAACAGCATTTATTCAAACTGTTATTTACAGGTTTCTGTGCCGTCCGCCGCTTTTTGGCTGTAAAAGTCACATCACGGTAAAAGGAGTATCATAGAAAAACACTTTTTCAGTAGTAGGCTATGTGCAGTATTGTTTGGTTCAAGTCAGAGAATATACATTTTTAAAAATAGTTCAAGTCCACTAAACTGGAGCTTTCATATTTCCGATAGTCTTGAATGATCCATTGGTTGATTCCTTCGTCCACCGCTAGATGTCGCTAAAGTCCAGCGTTTCACTGGCTGGATGGCGCTGAGATTACATCTGGAGAAACAGGACAATGAAGAAAATGCATTTTAAAAAATTAGGTGAGTTTTAATAGAAATGTTATATGCAGAGGAAAAAGGACAGATTGTGTAATAATACCCTGTGAGCTGTGACAGTCAGGACCCCACAGCTCTCCACGGTCATTTTGACAGATACGGGGTCCACATCTGCTGGAAGTTTGCATCGGTGGGAAAAAGTGTTTGTGACGGTGCCATCTTCTCCTTTCTGCATGGCAAAAACAAAGAGTATGACTGACAAGAAGGCAGAAATTATTTTCTGGTTTGAAATTTACACTCAAAGAAAGTTACCTCTTTCTTTACATTGTAACCAAAGGTGGCACTCAAACTTTATTAAGTAGTAAATCAAGATCTGTCAAGAGCACATTATTAAATTATGACATTCTAAATTCCTCTTATCTCTACTTACTTCCCTACTATTCTTCTAAATCAGTTTTATTAAAATTCAGACTTGACCTGACTGAATTTAAGTTTTGTTCAATAGTCTAACCACTTGTTGCTGTCTTTTTTTTTTTTTTCAAAACAAGCACCTGTACTGTTTTGTGGTTACTATTACAGATTACATTTGGCTTTTTTTTTTCTAAATCAGGGTCACTGCATGACTCACCTTCTCAGCATGAACCTCTATCAGGTTGTTGGAAGATGTGATGATAACATCCTCTGGAGAAAATTCACTCACATCAACCGTGAACAGGAATATGTCTCCAATGACCTGGATCTTCCCCGTAGGATCCGAATGGCCTGCAACAGTCATTTACAGTTCATAAAAATGTGATGGCTGTGTGACATAAAATTAGAATTTACAGATTTCCAAACAGTGATTTTGATTTTTTTTTAAAATAAGGTAAAAAGTTAAATGCAGAGCTATGTAAAGTGGAAAAACTGAGTTTATCTCAGTTAGTCTTTGTTCATCTGACCTGTAAATTTTTGCTCTCTAGTGCTCTGCTGAGGTAGTGATCCTGGAGCCTCAGAGATAATACTTCGACCTTTCTCCATTCAGGCTGAAAAAGTAGATTTTCTCTATCTTGCTGACTATATGAGTGAGTACAGTCCAAGAAAGGTCATTCTAATCTAGTGACTTCTCCCTTGTCTCTGATAAAAGTGTCATCATATATGAGTCTTTTATAGGTCACTGAGAGCTTGTGGATGCCACTGGGTGTGGGTGTGTGTGTGAATGATTCAGCTAGACAGGACCGTGACATGGATGGCAGATATTTAATGTGTGAGAACTGTTGTTGAACTGTTGTCAGCGGGCCCATAATTTCCAGCCACACCCCTGACTGGGACCATATGAGTGTGAGAGAAAGGGTGTGGAGATGTTTCTGTGTGAAGGAATAAGCCAAAATTATAAGATGTGACGTTGCATGAGCTGTGACTCTCAGATTAAAGCCATAAAAGCCACAATATGACACCTTAAGTAGGTTTTAGATGCTTTTTATAATGTAATTAGGCTTTTTTGTAAAGGCTGTCAGTGACAAAACTGACACTTCCAGTGCATTTCCAGTGAAAACTTTACAGCGGAGGAATTTAGCATGGCTGAGTGATTGTGATATGATGGAGTACAGTTGTGTGTAGGTGTGACATTCTGCTCCACGTTGGCAAAGTCACAGAGGTTGATCAGCTGCATTTGGACGACAACCGTCACCAAAACAAGAATAAAGAGCCTGTGGGCACACAAACAGCTCTGTGAGGCTGTAATGCTAATTGTAAAGAACTGATAGATGGATAAAAGTTGAGGTATTAGTTTCTCATCTTCAGCAGTTGAGGTGAAATAAATGTACTAATTGGAAAAAGAACAGTGTCATAATACAGGTCTTTAGCAACTGAGAATGAAAGTGTTAAGAGAAATGCATGGCAGTATTAAATCGTTTATTTATGTGAAGATTGTGTCAGCACAAAGGCCCTCATGTGAAGTCACTGGTGAGATTTTATGATCTCATACTGTATGTATTGTTGGGTGAGCAAAGATGTGAAAAATGAGCTAGAGAGATGTAAAGAAATAGAGTGTAGTCAGGAAGTATTTATAATACAGTATGTGTTACTGGTTGTCATTTCTGTACAGTTTAAACATGTGAGTGTTTTCATTCATGTCAACCACTGCTACCAGGTTAGTTTAGCACGTTAGCATGCCAATATCTGTTGATAAGCACAAAGTAAAGCTGAGGATGACGGGAATGTCATTAAAGGGTAAGTTTTTCACATTTTTTTTAAGTCTGTCTTAAAACAATAGTCAGGTGCCCATATGAGCATTAAAACAGGTTTTGCTCGCTGTAATCATTCCTCCTGTTCATACTGGTCTAGAAGATCTCCTCCAAATGTGCTTACAACATAAGTGAAGGGGACAAAATCCACAGTTCACAGGATATCTTACACAGTATAAAATTCCCTCGTTTTGTTTCCCTGTTGAGCTGCAGTGGAGGGACAGTAACAAAAAGAAGGAAGTTTGCACTAAAAAGACTCATATTAGCTTCAGATAAACTTTGGAATATATTTTTACACATAACAAGGACTGTAGAGTGATGGGGGTAGAAAAATCCACAGGCCTTGTTTTGAGCAAAATTGTATTTAAAAGTTTATCTAAAGCTAATATGAGGCTTCAGCAGTCTGAGTTAATTAGATAAAGCGGATATCTTCCACAGTTAGTCTTTTTAGTAAAACAAACTCCCTCTTTGTGTCTCAACGGACAGTGTTTTCCTGTCTCAGCTGCAGTGGAGGGATTGTAACAAAAAGAGGGAATTTGGCTGTAACTTCATTTGAGCACCTCACTGTTGTTTTGTCACAGACTTGAAAAATGTGAACCTATCATTTAATTTTGAAGGTCAAGTGAAATTCTGACCCAATGATGGCACAAGATCAAAAGTCAGGGGATCACCAACATTCACATAGAAAATCTGCACCAAATTTCATGGTAATCCATCCAATAGTTATTTTACTTTGAACCACAAACCACACATTAGGATACATCATCTGGGAACCATTAATGTCTGTGGGATATTTCAGTCTGGACCAAAGTTTTGGATGGACGGACATTGCCATCCTTTAAACAACCCAGCTAGTAAAAAAACAACCAAAAAAATACATGACGACTACTGCTGAGTACAAGACAGTGATCCAGTCACAAGGCAACACTGATTTTATTTAAACACAAAAATACACCGCCTGGCAAACATGCACCAGACCAGAATCATTTCTCATGAAACAAGTGACATAAATATAAAATACAATAAATATTAAATACAAATGGACAGATGTATTAAGACATGATGTAAACAAACAAACTGGCTTGAGGAAAATGCATCATGTGATCGAGAGACTAACTACAAAACATAAGAATGTGTGATTCTTTGCCCTGAGTGGAATAATCATTCCCAATTCTTTTTTAAAAAAAGTCTCATTGATCACAGAAAGTGTAGAAAAACAAACAATTTTAAAGGATCCAGAAACTGGCAGGAAAAAGTGAGTGCTTGCAAGAAATCGCCCTTAATCATAAAGAGCCTTAAATATTTCAGTCATTCAGTGAATACAAACCCAAGCACTCTCATATGGTCTCACATTTTGCACTTACTTTGATAATCGTTTTATTTACTACACACACATAACCTGCTTATGTTCAAAATATATATATTTTTTACATGATCACAAATTATTCCTCTTCTGTTATCATACAGTACATAAGTGTTTTAAATCTCAGTCCTTTCTGAGTGGCTTGGAGGGTCCTCTTCAGTCATGCCACAGAAAAAGAAAACTGCAGTGTAGCTCAGTTTCACCCCACACACTTCAGTCCTCGTCATCCATGAGTGAAATAGCATGGTCGTTCAGTGCACTTTGATTTGAAGGAATGCTTAGATCACACTGAGAACACGCTGAGGGAGCTGGTCTCGTCTTTCAGCCCCAGGATGCTGTAGGCTATCCTCTTCATGTGCCCGGGCAACCGCACTCCAATATTCCTGATGTCTCTGAAAGGAAAAGAGAAATTATAGCTTTTGTTAAACACAATATGTGTTTAAATAAAGACACCACAGTGGTAGCTGCAGAGGGTATGGCAGTAGAGAATGCGAGGAATGACATGGGCAGAGGCGGAGTGGACTACTCCTGCATACACAAATTGGATAACAAATGTTCAAGCTGAGAGCTCAATACTTTCTCTGTGTTACCACAAAATGTGGCAGGGTGCCAGATAAGTCAGCGCAGAGTGGTAAAGCTGCACCTGTGCCATGTGTGCACTTACTCATGCCTCAAGGCGAGCACTTGCTCCATGGTCATGATCCCTGCGCGAGTGAAGCTTTCGTTGTACTGGCTCATTTTGATGGACTCCAGCCACTCAGGCACCGACCTGAACATGGTGCCGTCACAGCCGCTGGTGCTGGGCAGGCGGATGGACACGCTGCGAGGAGCAAAGTATGTTTGGATTACGCATTTTTTACGACTGCTTTATGTACAACGAGCATGTGATGATGTTTGAACAGAAGGGAATTTTTCCTCAGTGTTTCTAAACTTCAATCTAAACTTTATTAAAATATATTTTTTTTAAAAGCATACCGTGGATCGAAGTCGGCGATAGTTTTTAAAGACTCTGGGCTTCGGAGCAGTTTGTCCAGAATGTTGACGATGTCTGTGAAGCGAGGTCGTTTGGAGCGGTCGTGCTGCCAACACTGGAGCATGAGCTGGTAGATAGCGGAGGGGCAGTCCATTGGAGCAGGAAGCCTGAAGGCCTCATCGATCGCCTTCATGACCTGAGGAAGAGACCGGAGCAGAGTGGAGGCAGCGCTTAGATTTAAAGTATATTTATGACTGTAGTGACAGGCAAAGGGTTTGTACAGACAAAAAAATGCTGTGCTCGTATGTTGACATTAACAGTTAATTTGAAGAAGATGGTGGGAAACTTCACTGGATGTACGGCCACTTTCAATCACCACCAACCCAGCACAAACTCTCAGAGGTAATGTACATTAAAGTTTGACCTACAGAGGCCAAAACAATCCTTCATTTCAATCATAAAAGTTGGAAAGAGGATGTGACAAATGAAACATACCTCATGGTTGCTCATGTCCCAGTAGGGTCGTTCTCCAAACGCCATGACTTCCCACATTACAATGCCGAAGCTCCACACATCGCTGGCTGAAGTGAACTTCCTGTATGCGATGGCCTCAGGGGCAGTCCAGCGGATAGGGATTTTACCTCCCTGACAGAAGAGAAACATTAACAAATCATATTTAATGGATGAAGGCAGTGGAAACACAAGGTGCTGAAAGACCAACAGGTTAGATTGGACACTTGGGAGTGAAAATACTGTTAACAGTCTGGCTTTGGTTACCAAAAAAAAAAAACAAGGGTTGTTCTGTGTTTTTTTCGGCTGTGAAAAGTAGCTGTTGCACTCACTCTGGTTGTGTAGGTGCCCTCAGCATCATCCTCCAGCACACGCGACAGGCCAAAATCAGACACCTTACACTCCAGGTTGCTGTTCACCAGAACGTTCCTCGCTGCCAGGTCACGGTGGACGTAGTTCATGTCTGAGAGGTATTTCATACCGGCAGCTATTCCACGCAGCATTCCCAAGAGCTGGTACGATGGAGTCTCTCCATCACGGTCCTATAGAGATAAGAAAAAACAGTATTTTTAGTGTGTCGGAAATTTCAGGTAATACACTAATTAAAACATACTTATGAATATTATATTCCATTTCTGCCAAATCCTAGATGCCACTAAATTCTACACACTGCACCTTTAAGTTTGAAGGTCAAGTCATGTGACTCTCCCATTGGCAACAAAACACCTACCTTCAGATATGTGTCGAGAGCTCCGTTCTCCATGTATTCTGTCACTATCATGGCATGCTTGACTGAAAATTAAAACAAAAAAAAAAAAAACTATGTTTAGTGAAAGAAAAGTACACAAGCAGTTGATTTTATATGAAAACGTTATGACTGGCTGTTTTGGTTTCTGTCTGAGGCAAAGACTCACATTTGGTGACAACTCCCTCCAGGCGGATGATATTCGGGTGCGAGAACTGCCCCATAATGCTCGCCTCACTCAAGAAGTCCTGCCTCTGCTTCTCGGAGTAGCCCGGCTTCAAGGTCTTGATCGCGACGGCCACCTCTCCTCGTGTGGGAGTTTTCATCACGCCCCAAAACACTTCCCCAAACTCTCCTGATCGGCAGACAGACAGCAGGAGGAAACGTCAGAAACTGAACCCTGAGATTTAATTAAATGGGAAGTAGGTGATTTTACACAAAGCTTACCGACACCGATGACTTTTTGTTTGCTAATGACGCTCGGGTCGATTTCTGTGACAAACTTCTGGATGGCAATGTTGGGGTCCTCATACATGTGTGGGTCAACATAAGTCTTTAGAGGCTTCAGCTGATCTAAGGAGGGAGGAAATAATTAGCAGGATATTAGGCTGAATAATAACTTAACAAGCTGTTTCATCAGTAAATAATACTTAATTTATTATTGCATGTATAGATTTTCTAACCTGTCGAAAAGTAGGGATCCTCAGGTCCTCCCCTGCCGCGAGAGCTCAGTCTCCTGAGAGGAAAACATGAATAATCACTATAGGACTACATAGAATACAGACTGGATTTAAGTGTAATTACAGGTCAGTCTCAGCTGAAAAAGACTGAAGCTGTATTCAATAGCAGCACTGGTTATTACAGATAAACCCTCCCTGAGCTGTCACACCAGAATGTCCTTAATTTACTTGAGCTTGTGGCCCATAATCACACGGTTTGCAGCTCTGTAGATAACATTTATCTGAATGACACAGGCACTGAACGTGGATCCGAAGAGTGTCGTAACCAACCGTTTACGCAGCAGCAGGACGGCCACCACGACGAGCAGAATAACCGCTACTCCAATGATAGCTCCCATCACCATGGTGGAGTTGTTCTGGATCTGAGACTCGGCTGTGCAAATCACAGAAAAAGAAAGAAATAAATGAATCGACTCAAGTAAAAGTTACACATGGACATTTGGGAAACTATTTCATCTTCTGTAGGTTTTAAGGCTGCTGGTACCTAAAGGTGACGTTTGGAACTCGTGCTCCATGCTGTAGCTGCCAGGGTTGCCTTCAGGACTCATTGCCTGGACCTTGAACGTGTAGGTACTGTCTGGGGTGAGATCATTAATCTGGACTGAGTTTTTCTCCAAAATCAGGACCATGTAGGTGGTTACATCGCGCATGCCATCATCATCCTGACAGGGAAAGATTAAAAGAGGGTGGATTAGAATCATTTTTATTTTGACCAAAAATAACTAAAGAACTTTTTTTCTTTCTGAAATTGTTCCAGCAGCCTCACTTTGAACGAGGGATGGAAACACAAAAGAGCACAAAGAACTCTGTCTTACTTTTCTGCGGTACATAAGCTCATAGCGTTGATTGATGTGGGCTGGAGGTCTGCGGGACACAGCCCAGGACAGAGACAGACTGGTGGGGCTGCGATCATCCAGCTGGATAAACGTCACCTTAGGGGGATCTAACGGTTGGTGAGAGACAGAAAGCAAAATAATGGTTAGTGACTAATCATAGTCTTTGGAAAGGACATTTGGAAATGAAAGCCTTTATGATTCAGATGGTCAGAGTGGATTCCTTTTTTTGTAGTAAGACTTTCTTTTTGTACAACGTTTTTACTGATTACTACAATATTACATGAAAAAAAGGATAAACATTTTTGTCACTCTCTTAACTCTGAACTTTTCTAAAACATCAGACCGTCTGTAACAGCTCAAAAAATACATGACATTGTTTTATCAACCTAATGATTTTCACATGGTCTATATCTGTGATTTGTGTTGACAGTAGTTTTTATACCACACAACCCCACCCAAATCCAAAGTCTATTTGTATGTCTGTTATTGGAGTTTGTTTATGACACCTCTCTGAGGTCTAATTGACTCCAAACATACTGTAAGTAATGTTCAGTATACAGGATAACATACTGTACATTTCTGTGTCTGTGAATGACTTTTTGGCAAACAAAACAAATATATAGGAGTATATTTGTTAACTTATATAACTTATAAAACATTAAGTAGTTCATTATTTAGTGTAATAACAATGTTTTTATGGTCATTTCTGTATTTGTCATCTTAATCAAATGTAGTTTGTTCCAAAGGGAAGGGTTACCACTTCACTAGTTTTCAGCAAATTGGATTTTAATAAGCTGAGAACAAAAGAAAAAATATATTTAAAGGAATAAATATGGTTGATTTTGCAATTTTCATAATTATTTTTACACATACAGCAGTTGGATGTGTTCGGGACCCCAAACAATGAGGAAGTAAAGCCAATGCCATGAAACACCAACTAAAAATCAAAGCAAAAATAAAAAGTTTTAAATACAAGCAAGCTCACCAGTATAGTCCAAAGCAGTGGTGATGGTAGTGGTGGGCCTCTCAGTGTTGTACTGGGACACGCCACTGTGTGCCTCCACAGTGAACGTGTAGTTAAGATGAGAATCCAGGTCACCGACCACGACCGTGGTGTCCTTCAGGTCTGTAGGACCTGTCTCGAACCGGATCTTCTCGCCACAGGGGACGCAAGAGGCCCCGTCGCAGAGCTCGCACACCACGCTATAGGTGAGGTCGCTGCGGCCCCCGGTCACCAGCGGTGGACTCCAGGATAGCTGCAGCCTGCCCTCTGCTGAGAGGGTGGTGGAGGTCAGGTCACGAGGGGCACTGGGTGGAGCTTGGGGAGGAATTGGACAAGACAGAGGAGTTAGCCCAAACTTCTGAACTTCCTCTACTAAGGTGAAAGTTGACTTAGTCAGTAATATGGTGTAATATGGACAATGAGTGGGGGTCTCACCAGAGCAAGCTGATGTAAGAGGGTCTAACGGGGAGCGGAAGAAACCCTCCTCGCAGTGACATTCAGTGGCGCCGGCTGCAGAGGGCTTGGTGTTATCAGGACAAACCTGACATAACTCGGTCGATACAGATGACTTAAAGTAGCCTGGTTTGCATGCTGTGTGAGAGAGAGAAGGCATCTGTTAGCTTAAGCATGACATATACTGTATGAATAACTCTGACAAACACAGGAAGGAATGACTGATCAAAACGCAAACAATGAAGCTGTCTCTGTAATACCAGCTCCTTCCACCCGACAGGAAACGTTTGTTGTGTACAACCTATAATCACTGAGTCTTTGTATCCAGAGGAATGAAAAGGGATTTCCCTGACGATCTGCCTCCACTCGCCTTTTTCGCCTGTAGGCCTAATCTCAGGTCATACTGCGAGTGTCAACCGGATGACAGCAGAGCATTAAATCCATCAGGTGATCTGATCTGCCTTTCCCCTGTGATTTCTCAGCTCATACCCTCTGGCAGATAATATTTGTGTTTTTGCCAAAGGAAATAGCACCTTGGACACTGGTGGGGTATTGCAATGGACATTACAGCTCACAGATAAACAGCCTTCCAGGCCATGTGAGGTTAATGAACATGCAGACTGGACAGAAACCAGGACGCGAGAGCTGCAAGTTAGTCTGAGGCTGATGTTTCCTCCCTTTCTTCCTTCCTTCCTTCCGCTAACCCCTGACACCGGTTGCAAATTACAAAATGCAAGGTTGAATAGTTAAAGGACAAGAGAATCAGGAAGTGGAAAAGCTGCTGCAGACGAGTTTGGTTTTCAGTGTTTATGGAAACAGATGCACATACTTTCTGAGGCCTCTGAGCACAGTAAAAAAAAACTTTTAAAAAGGACAGATCTTATGAAAGATCTCCTGACTCTGCTTTCATTCTGCTTTCTCCCGAGGGAGCAGCCTTTCATGTGGCCCCTGTGCTGGTGGCCGAGAGAAGAGGTCAAGTGAACCCTGGATTGAAGATGTGGTCGCGTTACTTTGCCACCAAGGCAGAAGGACCTTTGCACTCCAAGTATTGCCGCGGTGGAGGAGAAGGAGCAGGTTGAGTTTGAGTAGGAGGGATAAAGATGAATAGATGGACTGATGGGGGATGGGGGCAAAGGTCTGGAGCACCAACAGAAGTTCTCTCTGGGGAGTCACTTGGCGGGCGGGGGGGTGTAGCTGAGGTCTTTTCGCATAAGAAAAGGGGGCCAGCCCATTTCATCTTGAGCTGAAGCAGCAGGACCTCTGTCACGTACCAAAGAAACTCCAGCCCTATTCATCTATTGTCTCTGAGATTGGACAGAGTGGTGCCATAAATATGTTGCATTACTCATTACAGCTCGCAAACAGCGGCATGTGTGCAATGCTTGAATACAAACATTGTGAATGCAAACTTTGGCAATAATGAATCTTTTAGCAAAGATTTTAGCTTCAGGCTTAGGTTAACTGACAATTTGAATTGTAATCCCAAACTTTCATTCATTTAACAAACTTTTATTTTCACTTGTTGATGGAAATTGAATTGTCCCACACTCCCTTTGACTACAGCACACATCTGAAAAGGACTTATGTTACGCACCGGTGCATCTGTTAATTGAATCTGTTTTTTGCTCTTTGTGTCGGCCCATTGTTCTAATGAGTGGGAACATGGATTAGGGAGCTCGTTGCGTGTGTTAACAACCGGATGAAAGAGCAAAGAGAGGCAAAGCGGGGCATGTCATTGGCTAACAGCTGTCCTGTTGCTCTACTAATCCTCTTGACTAAATTACACTCCACACCTAACTAAACAGCCACGAAACTAACCACCCTCATGCGCCAACTGTCGACTCACTCCCCACCCAACCAAGGACAACCTGCTTATTTGTGTCAGTCAGCATTCCTCCTCATCTTGCTTACTTCCTTTTCCCACAACAGTTGGGCTCTTCAGTGGAATCCACATGCAGGCCATGAGCTTCTAAGGATATCGCTTTAGTAAACCTAAAAACTGTAATGACTGGCTGTTGGTATTTCTTACATTAGAGAGTTGCCTAGAACAAACTACAACACTGTGTTCTTACTTATGTCATAAAAGATGTTTCCTGCGTTCTATTGATCAGGTCATCCTCCAGACTTTGGAATTAGAGTTTTTTTCCGTCATAAATATTTCCTGTCCTCCTCAGCTCCTTGCCAACTTCCGTTTCAGGTGCTCAGCTCGAGCGGTCAGGAACCTCAAAGACTAAAACATTCCCCTGCCTTGACTTCCTCCCCGCCTTTCTCACTTATCCTGCCTTCCTTTTTTACAACCTCACTGCAAGATTCACCCTTTGAAGCACAGTGCTTTGTTATTATCTATCAGTGGTATGAGTGATCTGTTCACTTGGGAATGGATTCCAACAAGAGACGAAACTCTGCCAGTTAAGGTGACTCGAACCACCAGGAGTCATAAACCGCAGTATGACTGAGAGTCTAACCTCTGATAGGTGTGTCAGCCCTATCCCTGTAATCTGTGGTTTCTGTCGCCTTGGCAACTGGCGCAAACAAATACTTGTGAGGAGAAGACACACAGGCTCAGGTAGTCATTCTGACACATTCACACGGCCCTTCCTTTAGTCAATCAGTGCTGTAGGTGACGCGAGGGTGAAAGAATTCCTTTCAGAAAATCCCCGCACCATACTGTGCCCTTCCTCCCTCCTTCCTCTTTTCTCTGTACCCTCTGTCCTCCCACGTTTCCTCCAGACAGTTAAACACACCACACCCCAGAAATGCCAAAGACAGACCAGCTTGCACACAAACAGTAAGAGCACATACAGTATGAACACCACAGCTGTGTTATTTACTGTACACATTTTTTTATTGACTTAGTATATGTACTCACAGGTCTTCCTTGAGGGCACTACATAGCCCAAAGTTTTTACATACTTTACCTCATTCTGGGTGTCGCGCACATAAACAGACAAAGGAACAAACAGCGTGTTTGATGTGTCTTTGTTTTGTTTATTTGTTTATGTAAAACTATATAACTATAAATATCTGAATTATTGAAATTGTTGTATGTAAAATGCTCTAATCTTTAGAGTGCGCCGTTTTTGCATTTAGTACTCAAGAAATGAATGTAATGTCTTATTTTGTGTTAATAGGAAATGACATGAGACGTTGCTTGTGCATGTTTAACAAAAAGCGACTTTGGAAAGGTACTGTGAATTTTAAGTTAGGAAGTTTCACAAAGAAAAAGCTAAATATTTTTCTAAAGGCTTAAAAAGCTTTAAGTAGCTCTTTCAAAACTACATCAAAAACCAATCAAATTTATTATGAATACTGACATCTTTCAGCATACTTTTGTCAGTTTTCCAGTGTGAACAAACAACACACTCAAAGTCCACTTAGAAGTAGTATGGAGTATGAAACTGGTTTCATTTTTGTACTGTACTCTTATCACCTCCAGCCATCGACTTATCTATAAAACAGTACCACTAAGCCCCATTCCCGAGTCCTAAAAGAAAGACAGTGGAAAGAATGTGCTATCGGCAAACAGGTGAAGAGACGATGATGCATTGATGGGAGACTGTCGTAATCTCCTCAGAGATTTTCATCTGTGCCTTATGGAGCAATCCATGGTTGCCTTAAAGTCTAAACAAAACAAACAGGTTTAGACATCTGCCTATTTTGCTCCCTTTCCCATGGCCAATTCTGCTGTACCCGACCTACTTCAAGACAGATATGAAGTGTTTGTGTCTCAGATTTCCAAACAAACCAGACACAATTAACATTCCTCTGAAGTCATTCTGCACACCTTGCCAAAGTAGTGGTTGGAGGTGTTTCATTTACTATAACTCACATAGCAACACAAACATGTCTCAGTTGAGTGCGTGGCATACTCATGGCAGTGCTTACCTTGGCAGGAGTCCCCGGTGGTTTCGTAGCCTTCGAGACACTGGCACTGGCCTACAGGCACCACCCATTCACCCTCAGCTGTGCAGTAGATGCGTGGGGTGGCCTGACTGATGGCATTCTCTACACAGGCACCCTCCACCCCTCTGAGAGTGTCCGCCACCGTCTCCGGGAAGGCCGCCAAGCTCTGCACTGTGGACGGGCATGTCTTGTAGTACACTCTGACTGAGAGCAGCGCCACACACGCGCCCATGTCCTGAAAAGCCAGGTAGAAGCCTTTTCTTGACAGAGGCCCCACAGTCCTTGTCTCTGTGTTGACCTTCAGCACACGGCCCTGTGTGACCTCATCAGGTGCGATTGTGGCCACCTTGCGGAACTGCCCTTTACGGAAATTGGTTCCCACATCGGCATCAGCCTCTGAGATGAAAAGGTTGAAGGTTTCTTTGCAGGACACAGAAGCGCCACCAAAGGTGTTGCAGTCTCGCACGACAAAACGGAGCTCTACAGAGACCCGTGTTGTCCCCGGGCGCCGCTGAATGAATGTTGTGCGCAACCAGTTATCCTGTTCAGTAGAGTCTATGCTACATACACTGTAGGTATAGAAAAGGGAGCCGTTCACCACCGTCTGAACTATCTCCCACTGAAACACAAAAGATAAAGAGAGAGGAGAGGGATCAATTTACGGGGCAAAAGTCACTGTTACAGGCTACAATAATGAAAGGAGAAATTGGGGAAATAAGTATAGGGTTCAGAAGCTTTGTTGTTGCCATGAACCAGTTTTACTGATGAGACACCTCTTCTCTCAAGCTGAGTGAGAACCTCATAAAATGCAGAAGTGAGCTGGAGCTTTTTTCCACACATTATAGGATTATTGGCCTGAACATGTGGTGCGCTTGCGACGTGTGTGGTTTTCCACTGACACACAAGGGTCCATGTGTGTGTCAGACAAACATAAATCCAGCAAATACTACTGTAGAATACCAACTAACATTTATGGCACTTAAATGAGTTTTATAAGCACAGTGCAAAGGCACATGGCAGCAGAATTGGCAGCAATTAAAGAGTTTTAAGAGGGGGAAGCGATGACGAGTAGAAAGATTAAAAGCCTCCATTTAACATTAAAATTTAACACCTCATATGTTAGCAGTACTGGTGTGTTTCAGGGAGTAAATCAAAGCTTGAATGTACAGAACTTTAACTGTTGTAAGAAAAGAAAAGAGACCTCAAAAAGTGAAATTGGTGCCAATATATTAAATTAGCACTTTATGAAGCATAGTAGGTCATTTAATTCTGTGGTTTTCATAGTTACACACATCAGATCCTCTATATTACTTGTAATTGCTATTCTATTGTCTACTACTGCACCTAGAAAATAAACTGTTCAAATATGTTTCCTAAGCCCAAGACCACATGTTGCAATAGTCATCCCCAGTACAAATTAAATACACTTTACACATGTGAGAAAGTATGTAAAGAAAAAAAAGCGCATTTTTGATAGAAAAGGGAAATCCGATAAAATGAGAATCCTCAGATCTTTTGAGAACAGTCACACAAGAAACATAGCCCACACAGTGGAAGTGGCCATGTCCTGTTGCTTTTTTTAGATGGAAAACCACTGAACTATAGATAGAGGAATGGTTCTCCACACATGGACCAGCCTTTCTATGTCTTTTACTTCATGTCTTCTCACAATTGTACAGATCATCTCGCTGCTGTTATCTCTCAATTCAAAAAGGAATCACGAGGAAAAAAAAAATCAGCAGTTGTTGAGTTTTATGGTTTAGTGCTGGAATGAAAATTTACTGTGATTGTATAAAATGCACTTCTGTACTGTAAATTTAAACGTGTGGTGAACCTTGACATTTTAATGGCATTCATAAGTTCTATATGAAAGGGTAGCGTTAACACAATACCAGCAAGAGCAAACTGCCAAACCTCATCTAGCTGCCACTCATTCCATCTCTCCCTTTTTGAGTAGACTGAATAAGAGGAAAGAGGCCTTTGTTATTGTTACCAAACAGCATTCAAATTCTCACACCAACTAATCTCCAGCTGCCTTTTATTTAACTGTTGTCTCGCGCAGAGCGAGACAGTTTCAAGTGTTGAACCTGAAGTCTTAAAAATGCCGGTTGAGGTATAAATACTCACTCCGTCCTCATATGGCAACGTCAACCACCCCAACTCTCCTGCTGAAGCTCTCATATCCAGCAATACTTCTGCAGGGAAAAACATAAAAACATATGAGTTATAACAAGCACAGAAGCAACTAAAGACACTTGATGCAAGTAGCCTATTTTATATGGTGTGATAAACATTAAGTTATTAAAGAATGTCATTGTGTGCATGTAAAAGGCCAATAAACTTACTAATTTGACAGCCCTAATATCCTTCTGGCACAGGCACTGGAGTATATACAGTGGCCTATATTTGTTTATTAGACTGTTAAGTAATTTGAAATGACTATGATTTGACTGTACAATAAAGTCCTCTGCTTTGATCTCAGGGGCCAACAGCTTTATGGGGGGCACATGCCATGCTTTGACAATTTAATCAAGCATGTCGGTCTGATTCAAGACTTCATTGACCGTGTCCTTCAGGTCCAGGGTACGGGACAAATAATGTCTGAGAAAGGCGTGGGCAGTTAAATTGCCATGACGAGAGAAATACATGAATCAGCACCTCAAGTGAAACCAGAAGTCCGGCATGTCTGGGCATCTTACAGGTGGCCCTAAATGGCCCAGAGGTTGACAAAGGCCAGTGATTACAAATAAATAACTAATTTTAAAAGCCTGATATATATTAAAACGTGAGAAACTGAGATTTTTGATGATTCAGATCATCAAATCCAAATTGTTTAGTTCAAATTGGAAAGGGATACATTTAAAAACAGACATTTACCAAACCAGCTTCTTTTCTTATAACACGATGTTAAAATGGATTTTAACTTGACAAAGAGAAAAAAAATAACAGCAAAAGTAAAACTCAAATTCCATCCTCCTGACTCATGAGGTGCGGTAAAGCTTTCTTTTTATGTTTAAAAAGGTACTTACGTTCTTTCGACTGGAGGCTGACAAATACTCCGTTAATAAATAAAAAGAAGAAGAAGTTGACCCGACGGAGCTCCATGATTCCACACAACTTTTTTGTTTGTTTGTTTTTAAGTTGTGGTTTCGTATCCCAAAGTTTCTGCGCTCCTCCGTCCGTCCCACTGACTCCACTTCTCCAAAGACTTCACTCTACTAACCGGTTGAGTGAGTGAGCACGAGCCTGCAGCCCATTGAGAACAGCTGGCGTCATCGCCCCTCCCCAATCTTTGGAATGCGGAAGATCTCCAAATATGGTAAGCATGGAGGCGGGGCCAGAACTGTGTGACCGCACCTGTTTCATTGAGAAAGATGTTGGCTTTTATTTACTGCACTGTCATTGTGTTGATTTGTTTGATTAATTAAAAAAAAAAAAAAAACTTTTCTATTATATCACATATCAAAAGCTAACGTTTGTTAAAAAAAGAAAACCTGACTGAATGCAAATTGTCCAAACATTTTGAAAAATAAACTTGATTTATCCTAAATAAAAGTACAGTAGCCTATTATCATCAAAATGTACTTAAATTATCAAAAGTGAACGTACTCATGCAGAATATATTAGAGTAGTATTCAGATCCCTTACTTGAGTAAAAGTTGTACCACTACTACTACCACCACAGTGTAATACTTTGTTACATTTAAGTACTGCATTCAAAATGTTATTTAACCAAAAGTGCATCAGTATTATCAGCAAAATTGAAGTATCAAAAGTTTATGAGGGATGGCCCCTTTCACTGTGTTTTATACTGTATATGTCTTAAGTGCTATAAGGTGTTAAGTACCATAGTTTGTCAGAGTGGAGATCATTTTAACTATTTTCTATACTTTTGAGTGGTTTAATCTATAACAATGCATCATATTTTATAAGATAATCAGAGGTTGTGTATGAAAAATCCTTAAATCTGTAACTAGTAGCTATAGCTTTGAAATGAATGCGGTGGAGTAAAAAGTACAAAATTTGCCTCTAAATTGTAGTAGAGTTGAACTACAAAGTAGCATAAAATGAAAATACTCAAGTACAAGTACCACAAAAATGTCTTTCAGCACAGTACTTAAGTAAATGTTCTTAATTACTTTCCACTACTGATAACTTAAATATTTATACTTATTTATACCTACTAAGGTTAAAACTTGGTAGTAATTAAAAGATTCAAATAAATGTTAAGCATACATGCTTTTCTTTGGGTGAAAAAGATCTTCATATTTATTGAAGTATGTTCTGTGCTATTTCATCATACTTTTGCGTATTTAGATTCATGTGTTTTTAGGACTTTTCTAAAGAACCTGGCTGCAAGGAGAACTGGGGTCAATACATTTGAATTTAACATAATTGCAGTATTGAAATGCTGAGCTTTAATCATTCTTAAACAAAGCAATAATGACAGAATTTGAGTTGAATTTTTAGCTTTTCTAAAATAAAGTGATTCAGTTTTCACTTCACATTCTTGAGCTTCTTTGCTTCTTTGTCTAGTGTAGCTTTGGTGTCCTGTCTTGCACATGGCATAGGAATTTAATTAAAGATGGAGCAATGCCATAGCATGGATGTAAACAAACACAAAAGGCAGGATCTTAGATTCTAGTCCTGCTTTGGTACATTTGAACTTGGTGTTTAAATACACATTTCGACACCTTCTTGGATGTTTTATCTGTGCTGGAATTTTAAGTTCTGGTTGTAAATGTGCTCATAATGTTTCAAACAATAAGTGTCAAGAATACAGTACAACTATTTTTGGGTTTTGGTAGTGTTTCAAAATGAAAGAGAGTTTGAGTTGGACAATCTTTTTTGACTGTCTTCCAAGTAATTGCCCGAATCCTCCACATCTCATCCAGGACTTGTCTTTCCCACGACTGGTAAAGGAGGGGTCAAGTGGGGGGGTGGTCTGGTATGAATATATGACTACTAATGAGAGGGTTCTCATAAAGAACCTTACAATTTGGGTATGAATATGTGACCACAAAGAAGATCTGACAATAGCATCACCTAGCAACTCTTATCTGGAGGAATTTCAGAGTCAAGTCTTCTCTGTGAAGCAGCATGTACTTGGAAAGAAGAGCCCCTCAATCTGAGAGCCAAACACAGACGGCCAGCCTGACAAAGACCCCCCAAAAAATCAACTGAAGAGGCGGACATTGTCTTGTCTAACGTTACCATACACGGACATTAATCATACAACAGAGTGAAAGATGTTGGTGGAAAAAAAATAGATTAACAAGTTAAGTGTGGGTTGAATTATGCCTTTCTGACCTTCAAATGACAATGACTTCAATTGCTTACAAACACAAATAGTAGTTTAACATGATCAGTATCAGTCCAACAGGACAGTCAAAGAAACTGACCTTTTTATTATTTATATTATCTTTATTTTATTATTCGCTGTTAAAGATCAGGAGTAAATGCAAATGTTTATGCTTTAAAGGACATTGTATTTGTGTGTGTGTGTGTGTGTTTTAAGAAAAAATGAACTGATGAATTTCGGTTTGCAATCTTTGTTCTACATTTTAGCACAATTCCTCAAGCAGAAAAAAAGTGAATTATCTTTCAATCTGTTTGTCAACTTCAGCCTCCACAGATGTTATTCATTGTTCAAGTATCATTTTTTTTAATAATCAGAATTGGTTTTATGTCTTTCCTGAGGGAAAAAAAAAGCATGATCTGAGTTTCAGTCTCACAAAAAAACAACACCAATGTGTTAAGATCCGATCCAGATATCCCTCACTTTTAAATTACCCGACACACTTTGTTTTGAGTGTGAACTGCCACTAGAAGGAAACTTCCATCTTAAGCACTGAAGCAGCTCTTTCTCTCCTCTCTTTATTGGTTTTGATACACACTGAGGAACGCTAAGGTGTTATTTTCAAGTGTGTTAATGCTTAGACTCTGAGAAGTGGTTTCTGTTGTGAAGTGGTTTCTGTTGTCATCCAGTTCCCGAAGGTGTCAAAGGTTAACACCCTCTCTAACACACAAGTATGCAAATGCTTTCATTACAATACAGGCTTCTTTTTATTCACCAAACAGAGCATGCGTCCTGCTGGAGAGCGGACTGTGGCCTCACAGCGCTCAGCCCTCTGGGAGCCCAAACGCCCCCCCTCCTCCCCTCAGGTCATCAGCTTCTGAGGGCGACGACAACACAAAAGTACCTCACACTGGGGGCTGGACCTGCATTTTGTGGGTCAGTGAACAACGGTCGAAGCAGCAACGCCATGTCATTCAGACCTGCTCCCCTCACACCCCCGCTTTCCTCACACTTCTTGTGGTATCAGCAAACAGAGAGGTGGAACACTACTGAAAGCACCGGGGAGTTTTTGTGTACTGCCAACATAAAATGCACCTCCTGTTTTCCACCATTCTCACAGTTGGGGCCCCCAAAACCCTTGTTAAGAAATGATGGATTCTCGCCTTTGTTTTTACATTTCAGTGGCTAAGAACGCCTGTGTATGTTTGGTCTTTATTTTTTCTGGTTTTTATCTTGAATTTCATATCCAAAATTGTGCTAATTGTTAAAATTAGGTATTCAAAAGCGTCTCTGCTTGTCTGAATATATGGTGCATGTATCATAATTGGATACATTTTTAACAAAGCAAAAATAAGGTGTGCCACAGAGTTGGAAGTAGCAATGTACTCATTTATTGTTATAGAAATCACAGTATTTGAAAGTTTACGTGCAATAGGACAATGGAGGATATCAGACGGAAATTGAATCACTGGAAAAAATGTGTGGATCCTGATTCAGAGCTCTCGAATCAACCTGTGGGTGACACTGCATTTTTGAGAAAATCCAGTGGGGTTTAAAAGAGTTTTATGAGCCTCCAAGGTAGGAATTTTCAAACCACAGAGATTCTTCAACTTTTATGATGACAAAAAAAATCACACAAAGTATGAGGCATGCTTTACAAAACAACCAGATGTGATGACATCCCTCAGCTCCACAACCACAGCATTGTACAAGAGACTTTGAGGTAAACATACAATGAATTCTTCAATTCAGACTCGATTCACACAATATGATACAATGTACTGATAAGCCCTGCACAAATAAACTACAGCAGAAACTATAATTTCACTAATTTCTGCATACCAAGTTCACCAATAATAAAACCAAACATGTATCTCTGTACATAACCAGTCTCAAACCACCATTCTTTTATGTTCCTCACAAAAAAGGGGGGAAGTTTCTTTATTCTTCACCGTGGCATAACGTGTTTTGTTGTCTCTTCTTTGCTGAAAAGCCTGTGCATTGTTTTTTCTCTGTGCTCTCAGTTGTCTCAGTCTAAAAAGTCCCACATGCCACCTCTGAAAACATCACCTCTGAACTGGAATTTGGGGGGTGGGTGTGTGTTGTCTATAGGTCTGTGCTGCGTGCAGCGTAGCGTTCAGAAACAAAAGGGAGCACATGCTCTGACAAGTTATTATGAATAGAAGAAATGTGAGAATGCGGTTAAAAACACATGCATTACTCATACATACATGGGTGAAGTCTATTAGTGGCTTCGCCCCGATCAGTCATCACCGCCTGCATTGGCACTGACCTCATGAATCAAAAAGCAGCTGAAGGTAGAAAGAAAGACACTTCCACTTCCAAAGGAAGATAGTTGACAACATTGTCTGATGTTTGAAATGTAAAACCGCCTGAAATTACCTTTTTCTTTAAAGTTACATATCATATAGCTAACCATAATACAACTTGGAGGAACAAAGAGTATTTAAAAATGAGCCTTTGTTCATCGCTAAGTATTATGTTCTCTTATTAGTGTGTAACAGGTTGTGTATTCAGATTTATTCCAGGCTGAGGTCACTATAATCCTCCTCGTCTGGCAAGTAGACTGGTGGGGGGACAGGGGCACGACTGAAAGTGAAATCTCCTCCAGTAAAGACCCGTGTTAAATGTAATGGGTGTTGGCAAAGGGGCCTAATAAAGATGACAGCACACATTCATATGCATTCGTTTGTGTGCTCAGCTTGACGAAGTCTGCCTCGCAAGGCCTAACAAAGGGGAGGAAGGAAGCCAGGGGCTGAGCAGAAAGCCTGGGGGTGTAGGGGCAACAACACACACACACACACACACACACACACACACACACACACACACACACACACAAACACTAAAACACACACAGTGGCCCTCCAGCTTGCGTCCTATGGTCTCTGAAGTCTGAAGTTATAGCAGTGACAGCTGGGCTAGCACGCTCTGCATGGGCTCATTCTCTTTAGCAGCCAACCCCTTCTCTCCCCTCCACACACACATACAGTCTGTGACACACACACACACACACACACACACACACACACACACACACACACACATACACACACAGAGGATGCTCCATCCTGTTTACTGTTTACATTTCACAGTGGCCGGCCAACTTGGGAGGGCTCTATAGTGTGATCACACACAGGCATTACAGCTGTTTGTGAGGCTGTGGCGTGGATGGTATGAGTGTGTGTGTGTGTGTGTGTGTGTGTGGCCATAGTATCAGATGTAGAGGAGTGTTTGTGTGCATGCAGCCGTGCATAAAATGCCCGGCTAATGTTGAAGAGGAGGCTAGATGTCATGGATCAGGAGTGAACGAACACACACACACACACACACACACACACACACACACACACACACAGAAACAAAGAAGAAAGCACCCTGTAGGTGGCTGCAGTCAGAAGTCGGCCGGACTGCAGACACAGTCAGCAGTCGTGCTTTTACTGTCTTCTACCGTTTCTATTAATAGGTGAAGAGGTGGTGGGTTTCATAATAATAGTCCTGATAACAGTATTCACAGTAACAGCAGAAGTTTGACGCCGCGTCTCTCTGAGGCCCGCCCCCAAACCTGGGGCAGCGCCTGGGCCACAGAGAGACGCCGCGTCTCTCTGAGGCCCGCCCCCAAACCTGGGGCAGCGCCTGGGCCACAGAGAGACGCCGCGTCTCTCTGAGGCCCGCCCCCAAACCTGGGGCAGCGCCTGGGCCACAGAGAGACGCCGCGTCTCTCTGAGGCCCGCCCCCAAACCTGGGGCAGCGCCTGGGCCACAGAGAGACGCCGCGTCTCTCTGAGGCCCGCCCCCAAACCTGGGGCAGCGCCTGGGCCACAGAGAGACGCCGCGTCTCTCTGAGGCCCGCCCCCAAACCTGGGGCAGCGCCTGGGCCACAGAGAGACGCCGCGTCTCTCTGAGGCCCGCCCCCAAACCTGGGGCAGCGCCTGGGCCACAGAGAGACGCCGCGTCTCTCTGAGGCCCGCCCCCAAACCTGGGGCAGCGCCTGGGCCACAGAGAGACGCCGCGTCTCTCTGAGGCCCGCCCCCAAACCTGGGGCAGCGCCTGGGCCACAGAGAGACGCCGCGTCTCTCTGAGGCCCGCCCCCAAACCTGGGGCAGCGCCTGGGCCACAGAGAGACGCCGCGTCTCTCTGAGGCCCGCCCCCAAACCTGGGGCAGCGCCTGGGCCACAGAGAGACGCCGCGTCTCTCTGAGGCCCGCCCCCAAACCTGGGGCAGCGCCTGGGCCACAGAGAGACGCCGCGTCTCTCTGAGGCCCGCCCCCAAACCTGGGGCAGCGCCTGGGCCACAGAGAGACGCCGCGTCTCTCTGAGGCCCGCCCCCAAACCTGGGGCAGCGCCTGGGCCACAGAGAGACGCCGCGTCTCTCTGAGGCCCGCCCCCAAACCTGGGGCAGCGCCTGGGCCACAGAGAGACGCCGCGTCTCTCTGAGGCCCGCCCCCAAACCTGGGGCAGCGCCTGGGCCACAGAGAGACGCCGCGTCTCTCTGAGGCCCGCCCCCAAACCTGGGGCAGCGCCTGGGCCACAGAGAGACGCCGCGTCTCTCTGAGGCCCGCCCCCAAACCTGGGGCAGCGCCTGGGCCACAGAGAGACGCCGCGTCTCTCTGAGGCCCGCCCCCAAACCTGGGGCAGCGCCTGGGCCACAGAGAGACGCCGCGTCTCTCTGAGGCCCGCCCCCAAACCTGGGGCAGCGCCTGGGCCACAGAGAGACGCCGCGTCTCTCTGAGGCCCGCCCCCAAACCTGGGGCAGCGCCTGGGCCACAGAGAGACGCCGCGTCTCTCTGAGGCCCGCCCCCAAACCTGGGGCAGCGCCTGGGCCACAGAGAGACGCCGCGTCTCTCTGAGGCCCGCCCCCAAACCTGGGGCAGCGCCTGGGCCACAGAGAGACGCCGCGTCTCTCTGAGGCCCGCCCCCAAACCTGGGGCAGCGCCTGGGCCACAGAGAGACGCCGCGTCTCTCTGAGGCCCGCCCCCAAACCTGGGGCAGCGCCTGGGCCACAGAGAGACGCCGCGTCTCTCTGAGGCCCGCCCCCAAACCTGGGGCAGCGCCTGGGCCACAGAGAGACGCCGCGTCTCTCTGAGGCCCGCCCCCAAACCTGGGGCAGCGCCTGGGCCACAGAGAGACGCCGCGTCTCTCTGAGGCCCGCCCCCAAACCTGGGGCAGCGCCTGGGCCACAGAGAGACGCCGCGTCTCTCTGAGGCCCGCCCCCAAACCTGGGGCAGCGCCTGGGCCACAGAGAGACGCCGCGTCTCTCTGAGGCCCGCCCCCAAACCTGGGGCAGCGCCTGGGCCACAGAGAGACGCCGCGTCTCTCTGAGGCCCGCCCCCAAACCTGGGGCAGCGCCTGGGCCACAGAGAGACGCCGCGTCTCTCTGAGGCCCGCCCCCAAACCTGGGGCAGCGCCTGGGCCACAGAGAGACGCCGCGTCTCTCTGAGGCCCGCCCCCAAACCTGGGGCAGCGCCTGGGCCACAGAGAGACGCCGCGTCTCTCTGAGGCCCGCCCCCAAACCTGGGGCAGCGCCTGGGCCACAGAGAGACGCCGCGTCTCTCTGAGGCCCGCCCCCAAACCTGGGGCAGCGCCTGGGCCACAGAGAGACGCCGCGTCTCTCTGAGGCCCGCCCCCAAACCTGGGGCAGCGCCTGGGCCACAGAGAGACGCCGCGTCTCTCTGAGGCCCGCCCCCAAACCTGGGGCAGCGCCTGGGCCACAGAGAGACGCCGCGTCTCTCTGAGGCCCGCCCCCAAACCTGGGGCAGCGCCTGGGCCACAGAGAGACGCCGCGTCTCTCTGAGGCCCGCCCCCAAACCTGGGGCAGCGCCTGGGCCACAGAGAGACGCCGCGTCTCTCTGAGGCCCGCCCCCAAACCTGGGGCAGCGCCTGGGCCACAGAGAGACGCCGCGTCTCTCTGAGGCCCGCCCCCAAACCTGGGGCAGCGCCTGGGCCACAGAGAGACGCCGCTCCTCCAGGTTGTTGTTGTTGTTGTTGTTGTTGTTGTTGTTGTTGTTGTTGTTGTTGTTGTTGTTGTTGTTGTTGTTGTTGTTGTTGTTGTTGTTGTTGTTGTTGTTGTTGTTGTTGTTGTTGTTGTTGTTGTTGTTGTTGTTGTTGTTGTTGTTGTTGTTGTTGTTGTTGTTGTTGTTGTTGTTGTTGTTGTTGTTGTTGTTGTTGTTGTTGTTGTTGTTGTTGTTGTTGTTGTTGTTGTTGTTGTTGTTGTTGTTGTTGTTGTTGTTGTTGTTGTTGTTGTTGTTGTTGTTGTTGTTGTTGTTGTTGTTGTTGTTGTTGTTGTTGTTGTTGTTGTTGTTGTTGTTGTTGTTGTTGTTGTTGTTGTTGTTGTTGTTGTTGTTGTTGTTGTTGTTGTTGTTGTTGTTGTTGTTGTTGTTGTTGTTGTTGTTGTTGTTGTTGTTGTTGTTGTTGTTGTTGTTGTTGTTGTTGTTGTTGTTGTTGTTGTTGTTGTTGTTGTTGTTGTTGTTGTTGTTGTTGTTGTTGTTGTTGTTGTTGTTGTTGTTGTTGTTGTTGTTGTTGTTGTTGTTGTTGTTGTTGTTGTTGTTGTTGTTGTTGTTGTTGTTGTTGTTGTTGTTGTTGTTGTTGTTGTTGTTGTTGTTGTTGTTGTTGTAGCGTGGCAGCGTGGCAGCGTGGCAGCGTGGCAGCGTGGCAGCGTGGCAGCGTGGCAGCGTGGCAGCGTGGCAGCGTGGCAGCGTGGCAGCGTGGCAGCGTGGCAGCGTGGCAGCGTGGCAGCGTGGCAGCGTGGCAGCGTGGCAGCGTGGCAGCGTGGCAGCGTGGCAGCGTGGCAGCGTGGCAGCGTGGCAGCGTGGCAGCGTGGCAGCGTGGCAGCGTGGCAGCGTGGCAGCGTGGCAGCGTGGCAGCGTGGCAGCGTGGCAGCGTGGCAGCGTGGCAGCGTGGCAGCGTGGCAGCGTGGCAGCGTGGCAGCGTGGCAGCGTGGCAGCGTGGCAGCGTGGCAGCGTGGCAGCGTGGCAGCGTGGCAGCGTGGCAGCGGCACCTGGGACCAGCCGCAGCTAGCTGCTGCCTTCCCAGCACCCTGACCACGCACCTGGGACCAGCCGCAGCTAGCTGCTGCCTTCCCAGCACCCTGACCACGCACCTGGGACCAGCCGCAGCTAGCTGCTGCCTTCCCAGCACCCTGACCACTGTTCCCACACTCATCCAGGTACATCTCCATAACACCAGGACCTGCCAGAGTGAAGTGCAGCCCCTTTCCCTTCAGTAGGAGGGTATCCAGGACCAGCTGCAGTGAACTGCTGCCTTCCAGGACACTGGAAACTCACCGTGTAATTTGGAGCATCAGAATCAGAAGTCTGTGTTGACTTGCCACTGAAACAAGACATTTTTTTTTACTTTTATTTACTGTTGCTTAAATTAACAGTTTGTTGATAGCAGCATGAAACACCACAACAGTAACATCCTGTTAAGGATTGCATTGTTTTGTACTGTTAACTTGCATATACATTTCTACTGTACACTGCAAAATATATGACACGCTACTCGACACAATATTGTTTAACTGGCTACTAACAGTGCGGACTACAGTTACTTGTGACTTGATATAAATTGCTCAGCACCTACAGTTAATAAACAGCCATTTGAATTGTGTGACTTCAAATGTTAAGACAAATTATACAACTTCAAGTCTAATCAAATCTACTAGTATTTAAGCATAAAAAAAAAACAACTATTTCAAAGTGGTGCACGCTACTACGTTTATCAAAATAAAATGACGTTGTTTGGAGATGTTGGCAATAAAACAAAGTAAAATGAAACTCACCGTATAATTTGGAGCATCAGAATCAGTCCAGCTCCGCTCTCAGACATGTTGACCTGACACTGAAACAAGACATTATTTTAGAAACAGTACAGATGTAGCTAGTTAGCAAGACTCAAAGCTTAATTCAAGTCCCATGTCTTACGCATTTCATCGAAATAAAATTCACTTCAGGAAAACAATTTGCGCAAAAACTCAAAATCAAGATTGGTTAAGTCAGAAAGAATCTCAAAGACTAGATCACAAGCTTAATGACAAAATATATACTAGTAAAATAGCTTTTTTGTTTGATGTTCAGACGGCATGATACCAAATAATTATCACGACAAAAATAGGGACATATAGCACAACGCAAACTGACTGGAAATGTAATGTATTTAGCCTACCAGGCAAAGCAAAAAGGAACTCACCTGTTGATTTGCTGGATGAAGATGGGAAAAAAAAAAATCAAACTCTGTCCAGGCAGAAATGTTCCAACTCTACTGTTGTAGAGAGATGCTGCTACAATAGTGCGATTGCTTGCAGTGATCACACTAATTATCAGCCTTCACCTTCAGTAGTACACGCACACGCTGACACACACGGTTTAGACTCGGGGATGAAAGGATTGTTTTTAGTATAATCCCAAAAGTCCCACCCACAGCTGCATGTCAGATCTGGAATAACAATCGCCGATACGCTTCTAGATTCTGGCTCTCAAATAAAATTAAAATTCTCATAAATTTAAAAATCCGACAACGAGGATGTGAAGCCACCGACATACTTCTATACCCCAAAAACCGGAAGGATTTTGGGTTGAAAAGACGATTGATGAAATAGGAAACGAGAAAAATGAAACATTTCTGCAACACTTTCTGGATTTTTACAATTATTTGCTGTTTTACTGTAATATAACAGTAATATAACATTTTACCTGTGAGGAAGCTTTGCCAGAGTGTGAAGGAAGGTGATAAGAAACAGACTCAGAGACCAAGTGACAACAAGTATAATCAAACTTACCTTAACACAGCTACGCTGATATCCTCCTCTGTTTCTGCTCTTTCTCTAACCAACTCTCCCCTTAAATAGGCCCTCCAATCCATGTAGGCAGAACCATATTTCTATCAGGGGTGTCCTTTCCCTTATACCAACAGCTGCTATATGACAATGTCACTTGTATCAGTTAACATTGTTCACACACACATCAACCACAGCAGAGTCCTCACCGTAAACCAAAATAAGTAAAAAATAACAGAAATACTAAACCAAACATTTAACTAAATAAAATAAACACCCCCATACTTGGTCTAACCCATGACATCACTGATGATGTCAGCAAGATCTTAAAACCAGGAAGTGGCTCAGTGCCCCCCCTTTTGCCTCCTGGAAGGTGTGGTAAGTACATGCTAAGTTACAACCCAAGCTAATCTATAACTCAAGAAGCTCAGTACTAAAATCAGGAAACAATAAATATTGAACTTAAATACTTTTCTGTCTCAATTTAATGGTAAATGCAGATGTAAATGTAACAAATTAATGCTAAACGCAAACAAAGCCGAGGATATTGTGTGACAGCAATGTGACCGGCTAAACAAACAAATGACAAGTCTGGCAAGAAATACAAGTCATTTGGGGACAAAATGGTGGTCTCACCTACTTTTTCACAGCCTCTAAAAACAAATCAAATCAATCCTAGAACAGCTTTCCTCCTCTGATCTTAAGATTTGATATATTTAAAGTGAAATAGTCAAAACTCAGTTTTTTAACCAGGAAAAATTCAGCTAAATAGTTTGGTTTTGTATATAAATAGCTTGACCGAAATAGTAAATATTGAACTGTGTGACACTTTCCTTGTGGGAGATAGCGAGGGGTGCATTTCCTGGCAGACTGGCTTGCCATGGAAAGCACGTAAGTAAGTTTCATGAATGTGACACTTTCCTAGTGGTTGATAGCATATATTTGTGGACCTTTCAACATAGACATGTTAAATCCTAATAAGCACAAAATGACTGCTGAGTTCATTGATGTAATGTACAGTATGAGTTTATATTCATATTATTATATATGATCAGTACACAGATCTATGACTGTGATCTATGACTGTGATTATGGATGAAGGATAAGGATGCCAGTAAATAAAAATTCAGGAATAAGTATGGTGGAATACATAAGTGCATTTAGACATTAATCATTAACACAAAACTGTAAAAGAGTAGTCTATATGATGAAGAAGATACTGACAAAGCCTATGAAACATCTCTAACAAATATATTTAGATCGTTATATGACAAAAACTGTCCAATAAAACAATACATCAGAAAGCCAAATTATACAGATAGGCCGGGGATCACAGAGGGGATACAAAATACCTGCAAAAAAAACCCTATACAGAGAGTTCATAAAATATAGAACTACAGAGACAGAAAATAACACAAATATATAAACATAAGTATATTCTATTCACTTTCAAACTATATCTGGACTTTAAACAGAATGTGATGTGGAATGAGAATGATATTAACTTGTTAAGGTTGTTGTTCATAGTAAAGTCACCAGGTAGCATTAGGCTAAGTGTTGTCTGTAAATAATAAACCTATTAATAGCCGACTGTTTGATCTAGGCTGGGCTGAGATTTAGTTGGAGACATTTTGATGCTGCTATAATGTTACTGTATGATTGAACTCCAGCAGCCTCCCGCTCAAGCCAGCTATCCATCAGCAGTGACTGTCACCAGCAACATTTAACTATTTACCACACTGACGGTGAATATTCATGTTTCTGTATGTGCCTCAAATCTCAGTGTGAAAGCTTTGGTTATTAATGTGGTTGCTTCTAGTTTCTTACTCGGCATAATTGTGACTGTATGGCAGGGTAAGGATGCATACTTTTAAAGTGCGTTTCAACTCAGAATATGAAAGATAACTGTTGGTATGGAATTAGCTGTCTCTCCTCTTTTCCTCTTTATCCTAGGTGAAAGCTGTTCACATGTTGGAGCTGTCCTTCGGTGCTTCTGATATCAAAAGACAGAGTCACAACAACTTCTCATAAATAAATAGATTTATTTACAATATGTACGCATAATAATAAATATTATGCAGTTTTCTTATAATTCTGATGGATTCTCTGTAAGACTGATGATTGATAACAGTTGAACCATCTCACCAAAGTCTTAATGTTTCAGTGATGGTGATTGATACAGTGATAACTGAAACAACTATGACGGTCTACAGATGAAGAGGTGAGAAATATTATTTCTGACAGGTCTGATAAGACCTTGGAGCGCCTCATTAGCACCATATGATGATGTCAGGACAGGTGTGTCTGTAGACTCTGTAATCTTTGGCCTTCAGGCAGGTGACGTCCTCAGTCAGACAGTTGGTGGATGTAGGTTTAAATGGACAGAACGAGACGCATCACACAGATATGAGGAAGCCACACCTGTTAGATGGTGACTGTTTAGATGTCTTGACACAGAATGTAAGATGATTATAAAACTTAGACATCATAATTTATGCTCCTGTTTGACATCAAACCATGTATATAAAGATTGGTTGTGGTCTCACAGCAGGTTTCTGAGGTTTGGGCTGATCAACAGCTGCTGTAAAGGACAGAAAAATAATTATAATATTTTATGTTGTATTTATAAATCGTAGCAAATAACACAAGTGGCTGCTGAGTGCAAACAAACTCATATAGTTTAGCAGTTCAGTCTGTACATCACTGATAACATTAAAAAAGGCTTTCTGAGTTTTACTAAATCATCTTACCAGTGACATTGAGGTGACATCTCCCAGAGCTCCCACCATAACCTGTGAACACTTCACACAGGTACAGACCCGAATCATCAGTCCTGAGTCTGGACACATGAAGTCTGATTCAGGGGATTCGTTTGTTTGTGGTATTGATGGTCAGACTTATCTCCAGCTCTGCCTTCTACTCTTTAACCATTTGAGAACCAAATGAAGTGCGAGCACACGTTTGCAAACACAGACAGTTACTCTGATGTCATATAATATGAAATCTAAACCTCTTTGAAGATGCTTTGTCCTCCAATACAAGCAAACTGTTTAAACCACACTATTATAGCTATTCAGCACTCTGTCTGTCTATGTATATATAACAAACTGACTGATGAAAATGTGTACTGAGTGTGTTGTATTGGCAGGTCTAAATTCTGGTTTTGTTTGTTTTGTTTTGTTTGTTTGTTTGTTTGTTTGTTTGTTTTTGTTTGTTTGTTTATTTAAATCATGAGAACAGCTCTGAAGATGAATGAATTTCCAGCTGATTCATCTGGGGAGGGTTGAGAATGGGACCATAAAAGGTATGACTGTGGGGAAGTCTGGGGGGGGGGGGGGTTTCTATAAAAAAGCAGACTGAGAAGGTTCAGATCAAAATCTGCTGCTGTGTTCACTTTCTGCATTAAGGCTGAAGTTCTTTGGTGTGTTGTGAACAAGTTTAACAGATCTGTCAACATATATTTTATATTTATTAATGAGAGCTCTTCAGGATTTAAAGCTGGACAAGAGAACTTTTTCCACTCATCAGGGAATGAAACAAGCAACATATGGACAGTTTTCTATAAGCCATCATCAGTGGTGGAAGAAGTATTAAGATCCTTACATTTAGTTGAGTAAAAGTACCAATAAATCAATGTAAAAATACTCCATTACAAGTAAAAGCCCCATTTTAATGCACTTATTTACTTTCCGCCACTGTCCATCATCATAGCCTGAGGTCAGAAACTGGCTTAAAGACACATTTTTAGATAATTCTACCGTAGCGTTTCTCAGCAGGGGGGCGTCTGGGGGCGCTGGAAGCAATATTTGTGTTTAACCTGGTTTGTAACTTGTATTAAAATGTGTTAAATTCCTGTAAACTGAGCTACTGGCTGAAACAGCACCTCCTCTCAACCGGCAGCAGAGGGAGGAGGAGGAGGAGGAGGAGAAGATGAAGATACTGACTGATGTCTGTGTTCTTCATTCTTTCTAAACTTCACTCAGTATTTTAATGTCAGGAATATTATTTATTATAGTGACTTTGCTGATGGAAACATTACTGTTGCTGCTGTAGAAACAATATTTTTTTTTGTTTGGAAATAATAATTTAAAAAAACCCCAATTGTTTAGTAATGAAAAAGAACTGATAAGAACTGATAAGAATACTGATTTATTTCTTCTGGCATTTCGTTCATTCCACTAATGCAGTCAACAAAGCAACATAACTCATCACTATAACCACCATCTCTACTGTTATCAGATCATCAAGTCTGACACACCATTATATCTAAAGACAATGTGTCACAGTTACTGAGCTTAAAGAGTTTCTATGAAACATAATGTTATTGGTACAACCAGAACATTGTAAGGAGGATCTAGGTTTTTATGTTAATCTTGGTCTGTTTTTATGTTGTTTGGATGTTTTAACAGTTTTAATATAGAATATAGTGTTATGTTTTATATGGTTTATTTTGTGGGTATTGATTCTCTGCTTTTTGATGATCAGAGTTGGTTGATTAGGATGTGAGACTGTGATTTACATATTTTTATGGATGAATAAATTGAACCTTCGAGTCCTAAAATTATTGTTGGAAAATAATTTTAAAAATTTTAAAGAAAAATAATATAAAATTGACAAATTGTACTAAAATGACTTATAAAGAGTGATTTTATAAATGCCTTTTCTCTTTCTGCAGGCTTTATTTGCATTTGGAGACATTAGTTAACTGGGGGTTAACATTATTTATAAAGTTCACAGCTTTTGATTGGCTTATGATTGGCTGACAGTCACCTGTCCCCATAATTAAGGTTTTTAATCAAAAATGCTGTGTTACCCTAACTGAGGTGACCTCTCTTTAGCTTAGTTTAGCTAGCGTTAGCTTAGCTAGAGCATGGTTGATAGAGTTAGTAAGGCAGGTATGAGTCTCTTCATATAAACAGTTCATGTTCACAAGTGTGTTAGGTGAATGTGTATATGTGCTCAGGAAAGTATTGGTATTACGGTATGTCCGTGTATTGTGGAGTAATGAAGTTAATTACATGACGACGAATAAGCTAACCATGCTAAACTAATGTTATGCTAACCGCACTGTCATATTTGGAGTGCACATTGCACAAGTGTTGGGGGCGAAATCATATGGCTGGCACTGTAGTTTGCAGACTATCCTGTAACTTTATTTATGTTTGCCGTAATGTCTGTGTTATTAATTCAGTGTGCTGTTAGTGTTGTAGGTTGTAAATTATGAGTTAGTGTTATCAGTACAATAGAAATGAGCGAAGTTATTACAGTTTATTTTGTGAATTGCTGCATTTGATTTCATCTGAATACGTTCATTTTTCCATGGTAATATTTCAGTATAGTCTATTAGTGTTTGTTACACTTCAATACTATAAATATTTAGGAGAGCTGTGTTGTGACATCTGTATTAGTACACAGTATGTATTGATTGTACAGTGTTGCCCCACAACAAGGACCCCCGCTAGGCCAAAAAAATACTTTTCAATGCCAAAAATACCACCAAATATCCATTCATTCGGACATCAATAGCGTTTGGGAGCCACAGTGTGTCAGTTAATAAATGCTGCAGCTTGACAAGACCAAGAAAATTCACGTCTGTTGTTTGCTGGGTGCTGGAAAAGTGAAGGGGGTTCGCTCCAAAGTTAGCAACAATGGGTTAGCGTGCTCAGTCATTACAATACATGGCCGGAGGAAAGTTTGTGTCCGCACATCTTTCACACATATACTCCTTTTTCAGAGCTTTTACACTTTGACCCTTGACTTAATTTAGTCCAGGTTCAAAACTGTGTGCTTGTTCACTAATATGGCTTACTAGTAAGGAAAGGCAAGTTTATTTGTATAGCATATTTATTTGTTTGGCACATTTCCTACACAGGCTGTACTGGTACACTTAAAAGACAAAAAGTCAATTGTAAAATAGGTCTGCAATAAATTAGTTAACAATGTTAGTAGTAGTAGTTGTAGTGGTGGTAATTTATTTATTCATTCAGCGTAGTGTGCTTCTGTCATTATACTTTTACATTTTGTAATCATAATTTTTTGCCATTTCAGTATTGACACAGCCAGAGAGGATGACTCCCTAGGGAGACTTGTCAATGATGACCATATAAGCCCAAACAGCAGAATGAGGATCATTACTGTGGATGGACAGCCTCATCTCTGTTTATTTACAATGAAGGACATCAGGCCGGGGGAAGAGATAACCTACAACTATGGAGATTCTGACTGGCCATGGAGATTAAAGGTACGGACAGAACTTGATTTTCATACAGAGCTAATGAGTTGCTCTGTGAATCTTTCACAGTATTTTCACAAAAAAACAAAACAAAAACAGGTGCACGATGTAGAGTGATATTGAATAGAGCTTTGTTCAATCACCGAGTGTTAACTCACTACATATCAACAGGTACAGTCTTGTTGTGTCTTACTGGTTATTTAATGATATTTTTTTCCTTTTTCTACACAAGGTTTCAACTGCAGCAGATCCTCACCATGCGGCCGTGGTGTCTGACTACACCAAAGATGTTAAACAGGTGATTTAATTTCCATTAAATGTTGATATTGACCTGAGATTTTGTTTCAGTAGCAAAAGAGCTTTGACTGGATGTTCTGGTCAGGTATAGACACTTTGAGGAGAGTGTATAGATACTGTTAAGTGTTTCATTGGTGTGTATGCCTAGATGAATTTTCACCCTCACTATCATCAATACATTACATTACCATCTCAACAATATCATCTGTCGTCTCCTCAGTATATAATTGTATTGTTAGCTCTCAAGATATCAGTAAGTAGTCTTTTGTGCCTAAATGTATGTCACAGTGCTGTACTGACTGTTGATCTCTGTGAAAGGCTAAACAAATGTTTTTTATGTTTACATATAGAATACTTGAGGCCCTGTCATTCTCCTGTAGAGATAATTGTGTTGTTAACTTACTACATATCAACAGGTACAGTGTTGTTTTGCCTTACTGGTTATTTTATGATATTTCTTTCCTTTTTCTACACAAGGTTTTAACTGAAGCAGATCTTCACCATGTTTTAGTAACATGCCAGTGTTAGCCCTTTGTTATAAAATGGCACCATAGATCAGGCATGTCTTTGCATTTCACAGTACTGTTGTGTAAAACAAATGTGTCCTCATATATTAGGTGAATCCTTTTAATGCACATTGCCTTCATTTTAGTGTTTGTGTTAAGCCATGTTCCATTAAGTCATGTTAGACCCTTCAAATCACTTCAGTGACATGTTTGTGTGTTGTATAATCACTGTCCTTATAAACGGAGTTAGTCCTTATAATTACTATTTTTGTAATAGGCGTGGCTTATGCACCTAATTAATATTGTCCTTACAATTAGGTATGTTGTCAGGTTGTTATATTTTCCGTAGTTTTTTGTGTAATCAATTTTTGAAGTGAGATTCTTGTAGTATTGCTCAAAATAGCTTTTTTAATATTCAATTCATCTTTGTGGAGCAAGTGGAAAGGGGTGTCCATCTAATACAGCAAAAAACGGGTTTGGAGAGCAGTGTCCTTATAATACATAAAGACGCATATGTGTGTGTAGCCCATGTTAGAATTTGGGATTAAACTATAACAACTTGTTGAGATTGAAAGTTTTTTCTTGGCCTTGTAAACAGCAGTTGACAGAATATCACCATTAAGTCCATTTTAGAGGTGCAGCTTTCGATCACTTTGCACTTACCCTCCTCAGTATGAATTGAATTGTAGTTTTCATATTTCCGAGCACTTTAACAGACATCTCACCCATTTTAGTTCAAATGTTTATATTGAAAGTTCATTCTTGACCTAGGAAAAAGCTTGAAATAGACTTTGTGGTGAGATTGTTTCAACAACTATAACAAGTTGGGCCGCTAAGTGCTCATATTTCTCCTCAGCTCAAGAAGAAACGTGAACATCAAAACAATACAAAAACTTCCAGAAATGACACGAATACACAATTTTAAGTATATTTCTGAGAGGTTAAGTTGTCTAATCTCAGCTGCTAACAGACATTGTGTTAGATGGGACCGTGGAGCTGCTGAGTCAAGGTCTGCCCTGTAACGACCACAACTGTTCAGAAAAGGAAAAGGGAGGACCAGAAGGGGTGACTGGCAGTGTGGTCCACAACAGTCAGATCATTATTTGGCCAAAAGGGCACCTGCTTTGTTTGAGGTAGGCCTGCAGGATTCAGAGGGTGATGACATGACACAGCTGAACAATGCAGAGCAAACAGGAGCCAGTGTTTATCCACTTGAAGTCAGCAGTTTTTATTATTCAGGTTTTTCATTTCTATGTTTAAAATTGCATTAATACAGCAGGCTGAAGGGCTGCTGCTTATTTTTTAATTTGAGATTAAGCATTTGACTGACGATGGCAGTATGTGACTCATGTAGGAAGCAGCTATACTACACAGAGACCAACAGGGGTCCCTCTTGTTTGGACAACACACTGCAGTCTACAGCTGCCCCCAAGTGACAGGCGGGACACAAACTACAGCTGATCCAAACAACAGCTGATCCACGCCTTGGATAAAAGATTGTGAGTTATTCATCAACATCATAGAGCAGTGAGCTCATCTCTGGAAAATGTTTTTTTAAGGCGATCTGTTCTGTTGACGTATTGCTTAGTGCTTAGGAAGTTTTTACTTGGGCACATTTTTGTGATATTTAATAATCAAAATGTCCATGTACATGGCTTTTTTTTGTTCAAGGAAGTGCATGTGCTTTTTTTATTTCCTCTGAAATTACCCTTCAAGCAAGTCTTCAAGTTCTGAGAATCAAGAATAAAGGAATTCGCCACTTTGTACAGACTATCTCAGCAATTCAATCTGACACATAATCCACACAAAAAAAGTAAATTTACATACAATGTTGGGTAAAATGTCACATAATTGTACATGCATTTCACATTTATGAAGAATATTGTTAAGTGTATATACAGTACATTTACAGTTAATGGCTGTTTTTAGATTTTCTGCAATCAATTCCCCCCCAAAAAGTAAATATTTCTTTTAAAAATAAGGTCAAAACTTGTTATTCTACAGCATAACTGTATTTCTACAAGATTTAGTTAGTAAAAATACACCAAGAATTTAATTTTACATTTACAAATTTCATAATGAAAAAAAAAGAAATGCAAGGTTTTCTGTTACAAATGCCAGTGATCATACAACATGAATGTATTTTTACATGTGTTGTGTTATTAAAAATACTTTTAAAACTGAATATTGAGAGTAAGTCCTTTAATGCCACAAAAGTGACAGGTCTTTCTTTTAAAAAAATGAAGTCAAACGATGGTGATTCCACTTGGCTGTATTTTTACAAGATTGTGTTAGCAGGAAATACACTGAAATTAAATTTGACTGTTAAATGACAAAAGTGGCAAGTCTTTCTTTAAAGAAATAATGTAAAAAAAGATGGTAATTCTACATACTTAGCTGTATTTTTACAAGGTTGTGTTAAGTGACCATAATGAAAAAATATCCAAATCCACATCTGTATTTCTTATCTGGGACAGCACACATAGGGTTACCTTACAACACAACATCTGTTGTAGGAATATCAGAACCAAATTATGTGGTATCACCGCCCCCATAAAAAAATGTTTTTACATATTTTTCTCAACTTGTATGGTCATTTATTCCCTTATAGTCAAGACCAGCATACATAATTTAGATCTGTGATAGTCCAGTGTACAAGGATAGCAGTGGTGGAAGAAGTATTCAGATCCTTCACTTAAGTAAAAGTACAAATACTGTCGTCTAAAAATACTCCATTACAAGCAAAAGTCCTGAACTCAAAATGTTACTTAAGTAAAAGCATAAAAGTCTTCTTTTTAGAGTGTTATATTATTTGTTTTTATCACTAATAAATATATGTAAGAACATTTTAATGCTGAAGTTCATCAATATGGATTACTAGTAATAGTACTGCATCATATTATATAAATGTATCATGTTTTTATGATAATAATAATAATACACTTCATTTATATAGCACCTTTCACACACTAATGTGGCTCAACATGTGTAGATTTTTTAAAAGAAAAGAACACACAACAGATAGAATATTAAAAAGTTTTATTTTCAAGTTAAATATTACAGTGAAAAGTAACTAATAACTATAAGTGGCAAATAAATGTAGTGGAGTAGAAGTACAAAGTAGCATAAAATGATAATAATGGACAGTACAAGTACCTCAAATGTGTACTTAAGTGCAGTACTTGATAAATGTACTTAGTCACTCTCCACCACTGAAGGATAGAGACCCCTGGCCACAAGGCTGATACCCCCGCTGGTAATCCATCCTAGCGTTTCAAAAGCTACTAAAGCATATTTTTTCATTTTTGACCAAAAACAACTCTCATTTTTAAACCGAGACATTCAAAAGCACGATATGACAGATCTTAGTCGTGAAAAAAAAAAAAAACAACATTCATCACCTCCATCAGCGGCACCGTGTCACGTGACTCATGTAGGAAGCTTGTCCTGACGCTGCAGCGAGTCGTTCATGTCACCACCAGCAGGTTTTTATATCCAATTAACTTTTCTTACGTAGTTTGTCTTCACATTAGCATCTTTGTAGTTTAGTCTTCATATTTGTTCTCGGCGATAGTAGTAGATAGTGTTGCAGATTTAACCAGAGGACTGTAGAGGTCTGTGTGTGTGTTTGTAGCGGACGTTAAGTTTGACAGCTAGCAGGTGGAATCGTGACAGTGTTCAACGTGTTTCCCATCATTTATCTGTCGGTGTGTGTGTGTGTTGTGTCTTATCGCACAAATAAACGACTACGTGGAAAGGACCGTAAATACTGAAAGTAAATACCAGGAGGTTAGCTTTGCTAAAGTGGATCAGGGAATGGGGAAGTAAGCCTCCCCCGCTACATTTCTCTGTTTAGGTGATGTTTTTGTTTCCCTGTTGGCGTGAAATCGAGGCGACCACATTGGCAGGAAGGAACACATTTTAAAGCGGGCGCAGAATTTAGCGCGACACGTGTTTAGCAGGATGTGTACACACAGAGAAGCAGGATTTGTTTAAACCGGGAAGTGTGTGTGTACGCGCGCGTGCATGCGCGCGTTTGTACTTGAGCCTTTTCATAAGGTGCAATTTTATCTCTGATCTCCTTGCTTGTTTTGTGTGTCAGACAAATATGAAGTTATTATTTAAATATAAAACAAACAGACCAAACAGTAAATCAACCATAGTAAACCTTCAATTCACCAAGGAATAGAGTTGCACCTTGTGAACTGGGTTAAAAATGTACTGAAATGCCAATAATGTCTGAAAATGCCAAATTTTGTCTAATGACCTCCTTGTTTTTTTTTTTAAACTTTGGTTTATTATTTGAGAAAATCACTAATTTTATCGGAGACTCAAATGTAGTCGTCAGTACAAAATGTAAAGCGTAAACTGAGGTCATTCAGTGCCATCAGTTTGACCGTTGGCTTCATTTGCATTTTACTCTTATCCACTTCTTCAGTATACCGAACTATCACTGCTGAACTAAGGTTGAACTTTGTCTCTTCTTGATTTCCATTAGTGGACCAGTTGCCACTGCCAGGGGCCTGTCATTTTAAGTTAATGGCAGTAAAACGGCTATTTAAGTCAACCAACTATCTTTTGTTGTTTTGTTAAGTCCTTCCAATCTTATTCTTTCACTACAGTATGTGAAATAAAGTGACTCTTGGATGTCTTTCTTATTCACAAATGATTCACGATGATCACTCATTGTACTTTTTTGGGCAGTGTCCTCTGGCTGATGCGCTTTTTTGCTTTTTTTATTTTGCTCATGACACATGGCAAATTTGAGGGAAAGACGAGTTGATTTGCAGCGTGAATGTGGTGTGGGGGATTTTCTATGCTGAGCTAAAATGAAAGTTGCTTGTGACTGAGGAGGAATCATGTGTTCGAGTGAACCTTAAAATTCTGGGGAAGCGCTGCACAGTGGGAATGGGAATGAAGTCAAAATCTGAATGAAGATAGTGTCTTGATGATATGCTACTTTACTGAGGAAAAAGTACAAGCCAAGAAGACAGTAGAGAAAAAGATATGTGGAATACAAGCAGCATTTCAAAAGAGCAATGTAAGAAAATAAAAGGGTAACAAATTATGACACAAGTATGACAGCTGTCCTGTGTAAGCTTCACAAGTGTTAAGTGTAAGTGCCTGAGCCAGTTCATCTTGGACAATTTCACATAAAATATGTTAAGACTGACTCTAAAAGTCTACTATTTTAACCGCAGTGACCTATAACAAATTAAATCGGAAGTGAAATTCAGCTGTTGTTGAAGCATTCATGAGGTGGCCTTTGCTGTTTGCATTGCCACTGTGTAAACATGATTATGGAGCGCAGGGATTCCAGATGTTACACACTCATAAAATGAGCAATGTGCAATTATCTACTGAGATAGGAGGGAAAATAAAATGTTCTCTATCATGAATCAGTTTTGTAACATCTAGGCCTATGCTATATACTGCAGACATCTATATAGTGTTACACAGCTGCTGTTTTACTGACACAAACGTAGATTCCTCACATTCAAAATGAGTTTTCCCTATGACAAATGACAGTGAAGACTGATGAAGTTGCCGTAGATACATTGAGACTTTGACGATGTGACATGGAATCCCATTTGTACTTTTATTTTTATTTGTTTTTATTTTAAGTTTATCAAGTACCTTTATCCTCTGCCTTCCTTTGTTTTGTACATTAAGCAGTTTAGGTGCCTGCAAATGACAAAGAAGAAAACTGGCAATAGAAAAGCTGTTCAAAAACATCTTCTTCCCTTAAAACACTACTGGACTAGAGTATTTAAACTTGACGGCTGCATTAGAGAACAGCGGCAATGGTTATGTGTGGAGTGGTGCTGAAATCTCATAACTTTACATATTGTGTTAATTATTTAGCAAGTAATGTAACCTGTTACATTTATTACAAATTGCAAATGGGGAATATGACTCGGCTGCGGCTTGAAAAAGCTTTGGGCAGTGTCCACTTTTCCTGATTCTATAGATTTTTTAAAAATTCATACATACAAAGCATGAAATATGTTCAGGTATTTTACTGCTACAGTTACCTAGGTCCACAGACTAGTAGTTCCTTGATGTATGTTGCTTTATGTTAAAATGAAAATGTTTTATAGGCTAAAGAAAGATCTATTTTCTTATAGGTAGCAGAGAGAATATGTAAGCTGCAGGGAAAACTTAATGACTCATCCTGTTCATTGATTTTCTTCCCATCTTGCTAAATAAATGATTTTAGGTCCTTGCAAAATCATCAGCAAGTTGGTTGGACTTTCCCGGCCCACTATCAACAGCAGAACTATTGTAAGCCTAATGGCCTTGAGCAAAGTGCAAAGTCTACAGCACTGCTCAGCTAGTATCCACTGATCACTACACTCATGACAGTAAAACAACATCACATCACCGGCTCTCAAGTGACTTAGATAAAAGCTGGAGGCAGAGACTTTGCTAAATAATTCATTTCTTTTTATCGTTGGAGATTTGGGTAGGTTTCAGTGCATTTAATGTTCAAATTATTCATTTGTGTTGGCTCTTATGCTTAAATTTGACTTTAAGGTTTAGTCCCTATTTGTTATGTTAACTAGTGTGATTTGTCTATCTGAAGAAAATTTTGTCTTTACCAGGAAAAATACAGCAGTATCCATTGCATGCGTACATTGTTTGAAATGTTAACATGTCATTTGTCAAAAGTTGGTTCATTTCTCAGTTCCAGGTTTTCAGCTATGTGACACCCACAAGGCTTAGTGCAAACAACTATCTTCATTCAATTGCATTTCGTTCTGGGGACGGAGGAACTTTCATTTTGTAATTTTTCCTTTATCACAAACATTTAGAGCTGAAAAGATGAGTTGAAGATTGTGAAAGTTTTACGCTTTTCTTTGTCATATGTGATGGTAAACTGAATATATTTGTTCTGGACTATTAAATAAGACAAAATGAATTAGTAGATTAATTGTTAGTTGCAGCCCTTCAAACATTTTTAGTGTTATTTTTCACGTTGGTGTCAATCATATATTTATCTTTGATGCTGTAATTGCCTACATACATATGACGTCTCTCATTGCTGTTTTCTTACAGGGGTTTGGACGGTTTAGGAACACAGCATGTTTGTGACTGTGTTACTGCTTCTGGTTGCGCTGTGTGCCCAGGGAGGACATGGTGAGGAGAAAGTGAAGGCACAGAGACCAGGCCATGTTTCAGTGGTGATAGTGGGAGGCACGGGTGACTTGGCAAAGAAGTACCTGTGGCAGGGCTTCTTCGAGCTGTACGTTAACCAGGTCAGTAGTGGAAACACCTTTTCCTTCTACGGCGGAGGACTGTCACCTGTGGACCAGGCCACACCGGCCCTCTTTGACATCCTAAAGGCGGTGTTCTGTTTGAAGCACGTATCTGAAGAGCGCTGTGCTGTTCTGAAAGAGCAGTTCCTGCGGCTCACTCAGTATCGGCAACTGAAGAGCCTTGAGGACTACCAGGAGCTGGCCAAGCACATTGAAAAACAACTTCAAGAAGAAGGAATGACAGAGGCAGGGAGGCTCTTCTACCTCTCAGTGCCAGCATTTGCCTATGCAGATATTGCAGAGAAGATCAATAATAGTTGCAGGCCGACCAGTGGGGTGTGGCTCAGGGTGGTGCTAGAGAAACCTTTTGGACATGACTACAGGAGTGCTCAGGTACTAGCATCTCAGCTTGGGAACTCTTTGAAGGATGAAGAAATGTACAGAATTGACCACTACTTGGGGAAGCAGGTGAGGAAATCCTACAGTGTGTACCTTGCACTCATGACTCATGACATGAGATGTTTGATTTTATAGTATGTTTTTCTGCTTTTGTGATAAGGTGGTTTCAAAGATACTTCCATTCAGAATAGAGAACAAGAAGTTTCTGGATCCCATCTGGAACAAGAACCACATCGAGAGAGTGGAGATTGTTTTGAAAGAGACCTTGGACGCTAAAGGTGATTTAAAAATTGCATCAACACTTTTGACATGGGACATAACATGCTTTTTGTGATTTTCTGTCATTTATATACTGCTATAATTTAGATGTTACACATAGTCAAAGTTACAAAACATGAGGTGAACATATGTAAAAATCTTCGAGTCAAAAGCCTGGCCTGAAAGCTCAGTTTGCAAAGTTACCTCTACTTCCTCTGCGTGATGACATCATATTGTTTGAGCAGGCACAAAAAAAACGGCATGGTCTGTTTCTTAGTCTTTGTTGCTAATGTTGTTGCTAAGGTTTTTCCACGGGTTGTGCACGTTGTCCACTCACAGATTTTGGATCAGATTTCGGCTCGAACATATATGAAGGGGGGCCTTAAAGAGACGGGAGCTAAAACACCCTGTTTCAGGCAGAGGCTGAACTGAGGGGCTGTATAAAGAACCAGTATAAGATAAATAAGGAGTTTTTCAAACTGTAAATCATGCAAAGATGTTCCAGTAGAGCCCCAGAATATAAATATAGACCTGGAAATGTGTATGATATTTTAATAACTTCTAAAATATGAAAAAGTAGCATAATTCTTAAGATTCAGTTGTGTGTTGATGTCCCCTCCTGTCGTTTTGCCCTCAAAGGTCGTATTCCCTTCTACGACCAGTACGGGGTGATCAGAGATGTGCTGCAGAACCACCTGACCGAGGTCATGACACTGTTGACTATGACGCTTCCCCTGAATCTAAGCAGCAGTGAGGAAGTTATCCAGAACAAGCTGCAGATCTTCAGTTCCCTGCTGCCTTTAGGAAAGAATCAAGCTGTGTTAGGCCAGTACCAAGCATACAAAACAGAAGTTCAGCAGGAGCTGAATAAGACAAAAGATCATATCAGTGTCACACCAACATTTGCAGGTGAGTATTGAATGCTTTTCTCTTTTGTTTTTCTGATTTTATTTACTTAATGTATTCTTATCAGCTGAGTGGTAGAAAAGTTGCAATACAATAAATATAGTTGTGCTAATAAGTGGTCCTGTTTGTGTATTTCAGCTGTGTTGGCACACATCGATAAGGCCCAGTATGATGGTGTGCCAATTCTTTTGATCTCGGGGAAGATGTTAGATGAACGAGTGGGATACGCACGCATTCTTTTCAAGAATGATATCTTTTGTCTTCAGAACCACAACAGCATTCACTGCAAGCCCAAACAGATAGTTTTCTACTTTGGGCATGGCAGCCTTCAATATCCAGCAATTCTTGTAAGTAAGAATTTATTTAAGCCAGCTCTAATGGATGAATGGAAGGAAGTGACAGAGCATACAGATGTCAATGTACTAGGTTTGCCTATTTCAGACTACTATGTGCAAACTCCAACAGTGCAGAAGGAAGCTTATGCAGAACTTATTTCTCACATTTTCGCTGGACGCAAAAATTGTTTCATTAGTACTGAAAACCTCCTGGCTTCCTGGGGCTTATGGACACCACTGCTCAGTAGCCTAACCAGCTCATTTCCCCGCATCTATCCCGGAGGTGCCGCCAACGAGGACCTGTTGGACATCCGTCTGAAGGGGAACGACATAAGCTACAATAGCGAGGTGGTGATAATCAGCCCCGATGAGATGGGTGGCACGTCAGCAAGCGGTTTCCAAGTGATGCAAGGCAAATATCGTAGTGCAGACATGGTGTCTGCCTGGGCTGAGGAGCTGGTCGAGAGGCTGGCAGCAGACATGCAGGAAGCTGCGGAGGCAGCTGTGCGTGAGGTTGGTGTTTTCCATGTCGCCCTCTCTGGCGGGTCCACACCCCTCGCTCTGTTCCGCGAGCTGGCCCTGAACCACTTCTCCTTCCCCTGGAGGAACACCCATGTGTGGATGGTGGATGAGCGCTGCGTGCCACTCACTGAACTGGAGTCTAACTTCCACAGCTTGCATGACCATCTACTGCAACATGTGCGGATACCCTATTACAACATCCACCCCATGCCAGTGCAGCTCAACCAGCGGTTATGTGTGGAGGAGGATGGAGCAGCACTGCTGTACGAGAAAGAGGTTAGCAAGCTGGTCAATGGCTCCAGGTTCCACTTTGTTCTGTTGGGAGTCGGGTATGATGGCCACACAGCCTCTCTCTTCCCTGGTGTTAAAATGGATGGCCTTGAGGAGAGTCTGGTGGCCCTCACTGAGAGCCCTTTCAAGCCTCATCAGCGTATGAGCCTCACTTTTAGTGCCATTAACCGAGCCCACCAGGTTGCTCTTTTAGTGATGGGCAAAGGCAAACATGAGCTGATCACACAGCTGAGCCGAACAAAGGACAACCCAAACAAATGGCCAGTCACCGGGGTGAAGCCTACTAATGGCAGGCTTGTTTGGTATATTGACTATGATGCACTTTTAGGATAGGAATTATATTCCTAACTTTCAATCAGACAAATGTGTTTGTGCTGCTGTAATTGGACAGCTGGTTGGTGAAAAAGAAAGTATAAGTGTGCACTTGAAGGGCTAACGGTTTTACATTATTCTTATTAACTACAGATGATAAAATACACTGCCTATATTCCAGTACTTGCAGAAATTAAACCTTGATTACGTGAAGTTCAGTGCACCAACAAGAAAGTTGTCAGTTTTTGCAACTGCAATTGAATGTTACAATAAATAAACTTAAAGAGTTGGCGGCTTACTGTAATGTTTTATGTGATGGATTAGCTACCTCACGAGTCTCTCTTTGTAAGTTGATTTGCCTAGCATGAGGAATGTACTGAAATGAACTGAATCTAATGACTGGCTGCCTGGAAGGCAGGAAAGCTTTAAAAGCTGGTGGCAGTAATGTCAAGTATTTGCAATCTGTAGTTAATAAGTTAAAAGAACTGTGGGGTCCTTTTTTAATTTATATCTAATGGTAAAACATTGGGAAAATCTTTTTCCCTGTGTGGTTTATCTAAGCCTAATTAAATAATTTGATATGAGTGAAAATCTTTACAAATATATGATATGAAGTATACATGTCTGCAGTGTGCAGGGTATCGAGCACTATGTGGATATCTGATGTTTTAAACATCTGGTGCCTGAACCAATTCCAACAAACACAAAGATTCATGTACTTAAAGACCCAGGGTGTTTTTATGTGTGAATTATATAAAATCTCAGGTGAATTTGCAGATATACAGTTTACTGTGTAGTCTACTTTTCTTGATTTTATGTTTTTATTGTGCAGTAGCATTGACCCACCTAAAATGTAATTGTTTAGTTAAAGGATGTGGCTGGTGATTTTCTACAGTTTTTCTAGTTGTCAACAAATCTCATGTGCAAAGCCAAACCAACGTTGAATTGAATCTACTTACAAGTGTTGTGTATGTATCCAAAGCCTGATATATTGATGAGTCACACCACAGCGCTGGGTGACATATTTCTTGGCCCCGAGTAGTACGATTAGTTTGTTTAGAAACAGCTCCAAAGACTAATAATAGTGATCATATTTTTGATCTCAGGAGAGAAGTTCTGTGTAAGGCAGATGCCACTGGGCATGTGCAGGAACACTTGTTGTGCTACATACCACAATCTCTTGACTTTGGAATTGAAGTTATTTACAAAGTCAAGAGGTTGTGATATGTAGCACAACAAGCTAGTAAAGCACTGTAAAACAGAATTGCGTTCCGACAGAGACTGAACATGTGATCACTATTATTAGTCTTTGGAGCTTTTAATCATTTTTGGACAACAATGGAGATCTATGGCACAGAGGAATAAGATATATCAGACTTTGGATACACACACAATACTTGTAAGTAGGTTCAATTCATCGGTGGTTTGGCTCTGCACAAGAAAAAAAATATAGAAAATCACCAGCCTTCTCCTTATAACATAAAGGCTGAAAATGAAACTGGACCCACAAAAGCAATAATATATTATCTTTGTACGCAAGTAGAAGAAAACATACATACATTTGTAATAAATATCTTTTCGGTAATGTGAAATAATCTAACCTGTACACATTCCATTATGAAAAATCTAAATCTGTGACCTTCCAGTGATATTTTTTACAGAATGATTCCAAATAAGTGGTTTTATTACAGTTTGAGGTTGATTAAGTATATCAAAATTATACGCTTGTGGTTGAAGACCTTTTAATTAAAGTGTGTTGCTACTGAATTTGAGCAGTCACTTCTGTCATCTGTCTGTAAAGGATTTGTTGGAACAGACACTGACAAAGCAGCTGTGATGTACAGTACAAACACAAAAAGTACTCTATGTAGAACACTTCACACTGGCACCACATGATGTGACCACATTAAAGTCGAGATTAAATTAAAAATGCCTTTTTAACCCTTTTAGATCACATCCCCGGTCATATTATGCACAAAAAAACACAAAAAAATCAATTTCTTTGTATTCTTATATCAAAATCCAATCATGTTTTCTTCCTGTAAAACAAAATATGAGGTGTACATAGGCTTGAACCAACCAATTTCAACCAATAATGACATCCACCCATCAATCAATCTTGATGGGTTTGTTTTACATATAGATTTCTATGCAAAATGAAACAGTATGAAACAGTTCTTCAATTGTAAAACATTTCCTTTTCATTTTCCTACTGTAATCTCCTCAATGTAGTGTTACTTTTACAATGTGAGCTAAACACCACTTTCAGTACTGTATACAGATTTCACATCTGCATTTTTATTTGTATAATTACACACTGAACTGATGTGAAGTACATATTTATGACCATTTGGTACATGAAACAAATGTAAACTGCATCAGAAAAATAAAACATCTGCTTTGCAGAAGAAAGCATTAAAATGTGAGAAGGATTAAGTCACTTTCCCCCCTTTTTTTATGTTCCCATGGTTTAAAGTTACCAGCTGCTGGTGGCATGGAAACCACATGAAATCTTAATATGTGGAGTATCGGATGTCAACGTGGGACAGCTGGACTGTTTTATCGCTCATTGTTTCTGCTCGGTCGCAGGCAGCCTGTTAGTCAACCAGAGTCCTCCTCTGACCATGAAAAAACCTGAACAGACACAAGCAGGTGTTATTCCTTTGAACAGAAGATTCTGTGTATGAATGGCACCATGCAGCATTTGTATATTTATAAGAAATGTACTTTACCTGTACTGAAAATGGAAGCGACTGTTAGAATAAGGGACATGTAGTACAGCTCAGGTGTAGTTTTGGCCTGCAGATATACATATATAAGTTATTTTGATGCTTTAGTTTCTCAATAGAACTCAATCGCATTACTCAGTCTTTTTCTTACACATGCTGCCGCTGTCAGAGTCAGGATGGCAGTGCATACTCCGTGTCCAAATGACAGCAGTCCAAACACATGATAGGAAGCCCATAAGCCTTGAGGAACTGGGTCTATTAATGTGAATATCACTGTAAAACCTATAAAGAGAAGTGAACAGAGAGAGAAAATAACTAATGCTTGTGGTCAGAGGATTGATTCATCCTGTCTGTGCAGTCTAGTGTCTTATTGATAAAATGTGAAACACTATGTTCGATCTGGTGAGGTTCACCTGAAGCTATGAAGGACAAGGCGACGGAGGCTGACAGGTTGTTCAAAAGAGGCTGCCTGCAGTATCTTGAGGATTTTGGCCTTAAAAACAAAACAGACACCATTTCAATGCCCTCTTACACAAACAACCCAAATTATTTTTATGGCTGGATGCCATCACCTGTGCACTAGCTACCTTCCCATGACGTAGAACTGGGGGACCAGAACAAAGGCTGCAAACACTGTGTTCACTATTTGACTGAAAATGAAACATTAACAACATATGAATAATAAATATATCGACGTATATTTTTGTATCATCAAAACAGAACAGAACTTACAATTTTAACCTCTGATGCCTTGGTATCCATCTGCTGCTGTGATACGCCATGAAGATAAGCATGTAGAGAAACATGGATGTTCAGGCGGATATGCACTGTAACACAATTCCTGGCGGCTGGACGTGTTCTGCTGAAGAACTGCCAACAGCTCCAAAGGTGAGCAGGAGGAAGGATTGCATTTCACACAGCACATTGCACGGAGACCTCTGCTCCATATTGTATTTTCTAAAAGCTCAAATTCTGCACATAAATCTTAGTTTGAAGATTATGTTTTTGCTCACAGCTGGCTTCAGCAAATCAGAGAAGTACAAATATGCTGTATGTCCGTATGATTTAAAGATCACTTTCTGCATAACAGGAACAGGATGGTTTCGTCATATTATGTGTGTGTATGTGTCCTGTTCCGCCCCCCCAGTGCTCCTCCTTTGTATGTGTCCGAAATAGCTGCAGCAGGCAACATTATCACCCCTAACCTATATTGACACACAATGAAACATCCTACCCAAGAGCTTTAAATTCGTACACTCCTGAAAGTCATGTCCAGAGAGCTGCACAAACATCCAAGATGCCTGTCAACTACAGTGGGACGTGGGACATCGTCAGCAATGTCAATTTTGAGAAATACATGATCGCACTTGGTAAGTAATGTGGTTCTCTTGACATAATGATTTGCAACAATACATACTGAAATTAAGTGTTTTCGTGTGTCTTAAACTACAGGATGTGAGTAGCCGCTGTGAATATTTAAGTTTCCTTAGCATCATTAAAAACAGATGGAAATATACTTATTTTAAGGTAGGTGTAAGTGAACGCACCATGATACATCATCAGTGTGTATTTCAGTGACACAAAATGTTCAGGTATGTCTTATCTAATCAGAGCATGATGGGTATGGTGGGGAAAAAAAGTGTGGAGCAAGTTAACGTTCTTATGAATGAAAAAAGCTGTGAAACTTTGTTCTAACAAATTTACTCTCCTTTTGACATGCAGGCATTGATTTTGCAACCCGCAAGATTGCAGCCATGTTGAAACCCCAGAAAGTGATTAAACAAGAAGGAGACTGTTTCACAATCAGAACGCTCACCACGTTCAGAAATTACGAATGTTCCTTCAAAATTGGGGAAGAGTACCACGAGGTGACTCAAGGAATGGACAACCGGTCATGCCAGGTGACAACTTTAACAAACTGTAATATTTGTAGTCACAAATTTAATTCGTGTAAAATGTTTCTGTGATCAACACCAATACCTATAAGAAGATAAAATTAAGACAAACTGTTTTCTGTGGCAGTACTGTTACCTCAAGTCATATTTAAATGTAGTTTTTAATTTCTGCTCTCTATCAGACTGTGGTCAACTGGGACAATGAGAAGCTGGTGTGTGTTCAGAGGGGAGAAAAGAAGAACAGAGGGTGGACTCACTGGATCAAGGGAGACGAGCTCCATCTGGTACTACACTGCAATATCTTATTTTTTTGACATCCACATTTAAAAAGTATATATTATTTGATGTATCAAGTGCACACAAGAATCTATTGTCCCTGAAAACTAACATAACCCAATTCATTCAATATTACTCTCACTTTTACAACTTGAAATCAATGCACAGTGGAAACTTTGTTTTCTCTTTCCAGGAACTCACTTGTGAGGACCAAGTCTGCAAGCAAATTTATAAAAGGACTCTGTGATTGTTCATGTCTGTTAAAACAATTTCAGACTGCAGAGGACCTCATTTAACAGTTATTGCATTTCCACGAAACAAGCCATAAGCCACATAATGCAGCTGTTGTCTTGTATGAAGAGCGTGTAATTTGAATAAAGTGTGTGTTTGGATGCACTGTTTTCGGGTTGTAGTATCTTACCTCCTCCGGACCACAGGATGGTGCTGTAAGACTTACACTTCCAAAAAATATAAAAAAACACTACAGAGTTGTTGGTTTGCTTGTAAATTTGTGCCGCGAGTTTTTCGACTACTTTCAAACAACTTGAAATAAACTGAAAACTGCGTTTTTTGTCATGCCGTGATTTTGTGAGGATTTTTACTAACTTCGTCACTTGCTGCCGCCGTGATAATCTTGCTTATTCAGCTGGTTGGTGAAAAGTTTCCCCCACACAAGAAACATGTCAGTTGACAAAGACGACAACCATCAGGTAATAACAGTATTTAACGCTAACCTAGATTTTAGCCGTTAATGTTAATGTTAATGTAACGTTAGCTAGCTAATATCAGTTAGCTCTGGTTTAAACGTTTGTAACTAGGCAACGGCACAGCAGCAGTTAGCTTAAAAAGCATCACTACGGGGATGTCTGGAGCACTGTGTCATGTTTTTATCTCATAAAATCATTTGAATTTCAGAGGTTAAAGGCAGCGGTGCATTATACCGTGGGTCGCCTGTGTCAGAAAATCGGAGAGGACCACCGGAGAGAGTTCAGTCGACAAGTCATAGCGGCAATAGCTGAAACAACATTCAGACAATGTGGTGGGTGCCAACAAAGCTTTATGATTAAAACCATAATAATAAATATGTGTATATATATCATTTATATCATTATATCATTATGTGTTCAGTAAAACAAGGGTAACAAACAAAGAGAGCTTAGGGGTTTGGTAGAACTACAGACACTTAGTTGCCAGTTTATTAGATGCACCTAATCTGCTGTCATGAAGGCTATAATGTTCAACTTTGGTTGAAACTGTTTTAGAGTCTGTCTCAAAACAATAATCAGGGGCTCATATGAACACTGAAAGAGGATTTCCTCGCTGTAATCATTCCTCCTGTTCATACTGGCTATTAAAAGATTCCCTTCAAATGCTCTTTCAGTGTAAGTGATTGGAGCCAAAATCCACAGTGTGTCCACACAGTCATTTTGTGCAAAAATGCATTTAAACGTTTTTCTGAAGCTTATATGAGGCTTCAGCAGTCTGAGTTAGTCATATCAAATGGATATCTGCCACATTTACAGTCTTTTTAGCAGCAAATTTCCTCTTTGTGTTTCCTCGGACAGTGTTTCCTGAAGCTTCATATTAACTTCAGATAAACTTTTAAATACATTTTTGCACAGAAGGCTTGTGGATTTTGCCCCCCATCACTTACACTGAAAGTGCGTTATGAACGGATCTTCTAATGGCCAGTGGGAGGAATTATTATGGCAAGAAAGGCCTTATTTCAATGTTCATTTGGGCACCTGACTATTGTATTAAGAAAGACTTGAAAAATTGTGGACCAGTCCTTTAACCTATATGCTCATTTTGGAGGCTGTACTATAGTTTGTGAAGTTTTACCCTCATAAATGTAATTAGGTTGTTGTATTAGACTGCATTCGTTTAACTAGGTGCACCTGATGAACTGGCAACTTAATGTTAGTTTCTAACATGTACTAACATATAACAGTTTCACCCACATCATTACAAAACATGACTGTATTTATTTTTTACAACCAGCTGGCCCAGCCTCCTCTGTAGTGTCATACACAACACAAGGAGTTACCAGTTCATTGGGTACATTTGTATTTCATGCAATAAAGGAGCTGATTCAATATGATAACTTTGATTTTTTTTTTAACCAGTGGGTACATGCATTAATTGAGAATTTTCTTTAAAACTCATCCATGAGTTCTCCTTTTCAGCATGCTATCAACTTGGCACACAACATTTAATCTCACACCCAGAATGCACGAATGCAACCCAAAATACTTAATATTTGTCTCAGCTCAATGTACCATAACTCTTGTCCTGGTTAGAGTCCAGCCAGGGAACGCTGTCGCAAGTCCCCCCCCCCTCAGTTCTGTCAGCTTTCTACTATCTGTATCTAATAATGGCAAAAAATGCCCCTAAAATACTTAGAAAGAGTACTTTGTCACTCATAACACAATGACCTGTTGATTCCTTTGCATAAGCCAAGGTTCCATTACACAACAAGTCTGGCAACTCTTTACTGGATGGATGTGCTGCCACTCAGAAAGTCTGCAGTATGCGTTATTTTCCCTTTTTGCATGAAGTAATTAGAAAATGAAACTGAAGTATAACTCCAGTAATATAATACAATAAATATGTATATACATTATAAATTCATGTAAAGGATACCTACTAATGTATAGATATACAACACATGCTAGACACTTATGCATTTTCATCCACACCATATGTCCTCCCATGCAGTACACAAGAAATAATCTTTTTGCATGTGTGATCCATCCCTGGCAATCGTCTGCAGATATGTCCGGGCATCCAGCATTTATTGTCTTCCACCATATATCCATCTCCTGGCCACTCTTCCTCCTCTGTCAGCCACTTCTTTGTGTCTGACTGAAGGTTTTTTCCCCTGTACTCTTTTGTACTTGACTGAATCAGCTGATGTACATTTTTCTTTTTTGTGTGTATATGTAGCAAAATTAATCACTTTTCTGTCTTATTTTGTTATGTTAGGTTTTGAACATAAATATTAAAATTAAAGTTTATTAAAAGTTTTAAATCACTATGTAAACATGCAAAATGGGCTATAGAATAGTTTTGCTGTTTTTTGTTTGAGTACAAAACAATTTATGAATTTTAAAGGTGCAGTGTATAGAGGGTCCTCTTCCACGGAGCCCTCCACGTTTCTACAGTAGCCCAGAATTGACAAACCAAACACTTGCTCTAGAGGGGGGCCTTTTGCATTTTTCACAGCCAGCCTAGGTTTTCCTACACGCTTGGATGGGGATGAGGAGGGGTATTCATTTGGTTGCAATCTGCAAACTCACCACTAGATGCCACTAAATCCTACACACGGATCCTTTAAAAGATGCTTTTGTGCTTTGCTTTTGCAAGATTGCTTTTGTGTTAAAGCAATAAAAACTCATCCACAAACTTCATAGACTGTTGTGCTGACCATGTGGAGTTTTGAAAAAGTGAACACAGTCTTGAGAAATGAGTAACACATTTTTAAAGAATTTTGTAAAATAATGTAATATTCTGAACCCCCCCATGTATGTAAATAGAGGTAGTAATAATAGAAATAGATACATAGAAATAAGTAACAATTTTGAATGTGATGCAGTTTCATAATTTCCACAGGTCAATATAAACTCAACATCCTACTGTTGGCTCTCACTTTTTTCAGATACATTTGCTAAAGACTTGGAGGCCTTTGCAAGGTAAGAATGTTATTTATATTTCTTACCATATTAACACATGAATCAACACTGTACTGTCTTTAAATTAAGCTGAAATACCTGGTGAGGTCTTTTTATTATCCAAACTAGTAGAGCTACTATAAACCATTTACTTGATCACATTACATCTGATTTACAATGTCGAGTTTGATTTCAGGCATGCTAAAAGAAGCACAGTGTCTGCTGAAGATGTAAAGCTCGCAGCCCGTCGCAGTACTGCATTGGTGAGTTACTTTCACTGTAGTGTCAGAAAGACATTATGCATCAGCTAATGATGTATGCCATCTCCAGCAACTTATGAGCCACCAAGTCAAAAATCAAAAACATTGTCATTTCATTCCAGTAATGCAGTACACTTTATCTGTGTAGGGGCATATATTCTACATCAGACAGAAAATGTAATGTTTAATTTCCCTTTATTTATTTCAGTCCATCTACATACAAAAGAAGAGTGAAGAATTCAACCAGGAGCAGAGGGATTTGAAAAAGAAGAATACTGGGAAGAGGAAGAGCAGAGACACTGAGGAGGAGAGCAGAGAATAAGGACAAGACACAGGCAGGCCTGGAGTGTCTTACTTGTGCCCAACATTCAAATAAACATGAAGGCTAACTAACACATGACAGAGTTAAGTGTCTTCAAAAGTGCCATAGTCATTCTTTTATGGTAATTATGCATTTCAACTGTCATTTTAAGTCTATAGCATGAGATCTTGCTTTATGTCATATTACAGTGTATTATGTACAGGAGTAACTTTCCAACCTAGGACCTGCTGATGCAATGTCAAATTATAGTGCATTTGGCACAGGTTTGACATACAAAAGTGATCAAGAACTTTGAAGACAACTTCAAAATCTTTATTGGATTGGTTAAGACTGCTAAATTATCTGCCTGCAAAGTTTCTCCAAATGTTTCAATAGTTTATCTAAATGTGTTTTACACTTGGGTAAACCTCAGGTTGACTCAGGAAAACTACGCATAACATAAGGCTATCTAAAAATAACTTTCACCTATTCCAAGACTCAGCAATGAGGCAGTTTCCTTATTACTTTAACCAAATTGGGGACAGTTTGAAAAGGTGATGCCACATTGCAGAGTTTGTCCACTGACATTAGAAAAAAAAATTAAGACAATCACCCCCCAAGAACTTCCCTTTAACCTTAAAAGCAGGTGTGAAAAATCAAAAGGGGATAATTCACTCTAACAAGCCATCACAAGCAGCAAAAAGACAGGTACTACCCCATGTCATGTCTGAGAAGGCCACACACTGAAAGTGTTGGAACTTCCGTCTTCGTCCTTCAGAACAGACTTCAGTCAGGGTTCAAACGGAGACCTCGACCAGCAGAGCCCAAGGTCCCTAGATATGTGAATCGAATTAGATTGTTTTTTAAATTGACTCAATATCAACTAAGCATCTATTCAAATGAACTTTATTAGAACTCCCTTAATTTGACATGTTTTTAAACACCTCACAAACATCAAGAGCTACTGGGAACCATTGGACACACCACTCCACGTTCTCACACTAGCACTCGCGTCCCCCAGAGTCTTCAGCAGGTGTCATCCACATCAAGTACATACTTACAGATCAGTTCAATAACATGAAAGCACACACCATACAGCATTCAAATCAGATAATATAAGCAATACAAATAATCACAACATTCCACTACATTTGATATTTCTGCATTTGATCGACATACTTAAGAGTAAGGAAAAACTTGCAAAGATTAAAAAAAAATCTTGAAGTACTAATTAAAGAATGTCCATGTTAGAGGAGGCGCTCGTAGCATCTGCAGCTTCCACTCACACACTCAGAAAGCAGTCAAATTGGGCTCTTTCACCGCACAACCAGTCCGTTTCACGCGTCTCTCCGTTCGCTCACTCATCGCTTCACTCTTCGCCACAAGCCATCCTCAATCGCACTCATCAGTTCTTAAAATGTCAGTTGCGCAGTTCTCTCCATTTTAAAAGTGGATAAAAGTGAAAACACCCACCGTCTCTTAGAACATGCGGAGTGAAGCCGTTCTTTGATGGCATAGCATTTACAGGTGGGAAGAGGGAGAATGATACCGATATCACCCCAAGAATGCTGCCAAAGAGGAGCTTCCTCACAGGAAAATGGAAGAGAGGTGAACTGCAGAAGAGATTTCAATGAAGGCTTTTCCACAGAACTTGACTGCAAATAAAGTTGCACTTAAAACATTTAGGTTTCAACCAGATTCTTCCCAATGCAAGATTGCCTTTTAAGTAGATGACAAAGCCGGATAATGGTGAACCACAAACATTCATGCAGTTTCAAAAATGATTATATCACATTTCACAATACATGCATTAGAGAATCCAGTTGAAATGGATACAAACAAATGAGACATCAAAAATAGCACTTTAGTCAGACATCCTGGTAAACAATTCACTTCAACACTTTCTAAATTAAATCTTTAGCATTTTTTTCCAAATGTACAAAACATCTTCCACAAAAGTGTTAAGTTTTCAGATACGCATTAACACCAGAAATAAATTTTGAAAAGACTCATCTTTCTCACAATACTTACCATACAAACACTTAACTTACATACCCCACCCAGATGACTTTGACTCCATACTGGACCCAAAACCTGAACTAAACCCACTACCACTGGTTGTAGAGTTTGACCCTGTCCCCCAGCCAAGACTGGCTGAGCTGGTGCCGTAGTTGCTGTTGCCTGTACTGAAAGACTGACTCTGGTCTCTACTAGAGCTTGTTCCACTGGAGGTGCTGCCTGAGGTGGATGTCTGCTGCTGGCTAGCCAGCATGCCCATCATCCCCCAACTACTTTGCAGAGCAGCTTGAGCAGCAGCCATCATAGCAGGGTTCAGACTAAAGGAACCAAAATTTGCCAGACTACTGTTGGTGCTGCTCCCTAACCCACTACGGCTGCTACCAAATGCTTGAGCTCCAAAGCCATTCCCAAACCGTGCTGTACGGTCAAATTGCCTATTGCCATGTTTGGGCTCAGCATTTGAGATGTGAACGCTGACGCCTTTGACAATTAGGTCCTCTCCACAGAGAGACTGGGCAACCTGTGAGGAAGAAGACATGAATCAGATCAGCTGAATTAGAGTACTGCTAAAACAGGGAGCCAATTTCTACACGTTCCATACTATACCTGATCATCTGCAAATGTGACGAAGGCAAAAGCACGGAATGGTTTGGGGATGAAGACATCTGTGACTTCTCCATACTGCATAAAGAACTGTCGTAGGTCGTCTGTGGTCATGTCCTCTGTGCAACGGCCTACAAACACTTTCCGGCTCCTCAGAGGCTCATCTGGACCTTGCTGTAAAAAGAAACACAACAGGTTATATAGTGTTAAAAACACCGTTAACACAGTGTTCATTCACATGATGTGTCGGTATGTGCATGGACATTACCATATTCACCTTCGAGTTAGGGAGCTTGCAGTCGCACCATCTCCCGTCAATCATATGGCGCTGGGAGATTACTTTTTCTTGAGCCTCATACTCTGTGAACCTCACAAAGCCGAATCCTTTAGAGTTTCCAGTCTTGGCATCTCGTTTTACCTGAAGGAAGGAAAAAAAAATCCAACATTGAAGGTCAATTGTCAATACACACAACCCAATGCAAATATGCAATGTACAAATTATTAATGTTACAAATGTTATACCTGAACCATGATGACTTCTCCAAAAGTGCTAAAATAGTCTTTCAGGTCCTGCTCAGTTGTTTTCCAAGGGAGACCCAGTACGATCAGGTCAGATGTCTTCATATCCCCTCTCTTCATTTTCACAGCAGAGGAGGCATCAATTTCATCCATCTTCCTTTTGTTGTCTAAAATGTGATCAACACAGAGAAATTAAGTTGTATTTTAACCAGACAAACTGCCATCGGACATGACTTTGTCTCTAGAAAAAACTTTTGTTTGAACTGTTTTAGAGATGTTGATTCAACTTTATGGTTATTTTTGAAGCCTAAATTCTGTAGTACTGTTGAGTTGGACTGCATTACATTGAGGTGTAAAAATGCAATTAATTATCATTTACATTATCACTAAATCTGCCAGAAAATTGGAGTGTCCATCACAATTTCAAAAGGCCCAAGTTGCCATATTGAAATATTGTTTTGTCTGACTTAACAGTCCAAAACCCAAACATATTCAGTTAATTATCGTATTTGACAATGACAAGCTTCAAATACTCACATTTGAGAAGCTGGAACCAATGAATGTTTGCTTGAAAGATGTTCATCAAAATTAGTAGTGGTTGTCACACATTTAATTGATTATTTCAGCTCAAATGAGGTAGGCTAAGTGAGGTGGGTTATATATTAGGAACACTTCATTATAACAATATGATTCAGCACCACCACAAATTACATCCTCCAAAATGAGCATAAAGTTGAATCAATGGCTTAATTTATTGCAGGATAGCTGCATTAGATTCAGCAAGGTTTAAAGAAATAAAAACAGGTAACTAAGTGTAAACAAAAGAGCTAATTTTGTGAATGGCTGTAGCGCCTGAAAGCACTCATTTGTGGGCGTGGGCAAGCTACGCGTCATGTCATTCTCGTCTATTTTCAGTGTGCTGAAGCTAAGCTACATCATGAATTATAAATAACGTTACCTCTGGTCGTCTTTCTCAGAGAAGTATTTATTTATGCGATGCTTACAAAGTGTCTTTTCATACCTTTTGGATAGTTCACCACATACACGACGTTCCCCCATCCGTTTTCTGGAGCGTGTAGGACCCCTTCCACAAGACGCACACCCCGCATGCACTGAGACACGGGGCTCCTGAACCGCAGGCCGCACGCCCCTGGAAACTGAGCTGCCACGGTTGAGAGAAGAACAGTGCCGTCATCCTCGGACGGGATCTCCATGGGCTCCTCGTTTTCCTCCTCTGCCACTCGAATGTATACTTCAGCCATTTTCCACAAAAAAAGAAAACTTCTCGCTCGAATCTAAACAGTGCTAATGTTAGCCGTTGTAGTGCAGCTAACCTTAGCTGATGTTGCTAACACGATTGAATGAGTCGGGCTAATAGGTTAGTTAAATTGTCAGGCAAGTACACCTGAAATTAGATTAAAATGACCAAAAAAATGCGTTACGGTGCGTTTACCTTTAAATTAGTCCATAAAAAATACTTAGCTGCGATTGCGCTAACGAGAGTGCATGGGCCTCACTGTTCCTTTGTTCGTTGGGACCAGACGGGGAGATCAGTGTCGTCAACACCGGACGACGACCAAGCAAATGTGCCTCTTAAAGAAAACTGCGTACAGTTCCCCGCTAACTAATCCGACAAAACTATACCTTCAAAAACGCATACGCTCGCCGAAGAGGTTACACGGATTCAACAAAAAAATCTTGTCTCACTCCAAAATGCAAAGCAAGAAATACAGCTTAGACGAATATCTCTTTACACGAGGTGAAAAACCGAAGCCACCATGTAAGGCCTTCGAAAATGGCATTATCTAAGCGAAGGAGGAAATACGTCATTAGATTGGGCGGGTTCATGTCACGGTGGTTAACCCTTAATAGTGTTAAAATAGGCAGTAATCAGTAATTTGGAAGCCCAACGTTTTAAGAAACGATATTGTTAATACAGTATGTGCTTAGTTTTGTATGAAGTGTAAAACTGTCTGAGAAATAGAATTGTTGATAAAATATTTTATTTTACTGCCCCCCCACACTTAACGGAATTTTGGAGGCCCAATCAGCACGGTTTCCGTTCGTTGGATCGCCGTTTTTCCCACCCGCATTCTGTGAAGACCCGCCCTATGCTGTCTCTGATTGGCTAGTACTCGTTATCTTCGTTGGTTAGATTGGTTAGATTAACGCATGAGGAGTGAGCTGGTTAGGGTTCGAGAGTCAGAGCCAATCAGAGGCAGAGTAGGGGCGGGTCTTCTCAGAATGCGGGTGGGGAAAAAATAACACCGTTGGATCGTTGGATTCATGGTTTGGAAGAAACGGCAAGATGGCGGTCCGGTTCGGCTATAGAAACTTTAAAATAAACAAATAACACGTAGACATTTGGGGACTGCATTCCATGATGTGAAATTTCTCGGCTTACAATTTATAATCGTCTGCATTTACCTGTACCATATTCTGATCGCCATTATATCGACCGTCGTTGTGTTTCGGAACAAGCTGGCTGCCAGGACAATATGTTAATGTAAACATTCATCGCTGTGCTGCTGAGTCAGCCGTTTTGGTCAGTTAGTTCTATCTGAAAAGAATACTGTGTCTAATATGTTAGAGTAACCGACATTAGACAAGATGTTGCTGTTACAGGATTACCAGTTGATGTGCAGAAGTGGCAGAAGCATTTGTTCAAGGATTGCGTTGTTTTATGACTTCAGGACGGTCTGAAGTAACGTCCTATTAGAAGTCGGTTAATTAACTGGTAGATTTAGGATTTTTAATTTTAACATTTTTAACAATTAAACGTTATCTAGGCATCTGTGTTGGTTGAACATTGGTTAATGTTCTAAAGCCACCATTAACTGTTAAGGCATCCTGAAAGTAATCACTTACACAATAGTGAAAATCCTGTAAAATTTAAAGTTAAATTCTGAGCAATCTAATAAAATGAGTTTGGGTATTGAATGGCTGAGCTGTACCTTAATGAAAATTTAAGTTGAAATAGACAACTGTCGTCTACAAATACTTGAAAGAGCAGCTTGTTCAAATTACAAAACCAGAGTTACTAGTGTGGATGAGTTTGGTAGATTTTGTTCAGATAGACCAGAACAAAATTAAATGAGCTGATGTTATGAGAAAGAGAGAAAGCCCATCTGCTATTATTAGGCCATCTCAGAATCTAAAATAAGTCAATTAATATTACATACTTGGAATCAACTGGTACTATCTATTGACTACAAAGATGGCACATCAAAAAGATCCGAGAGGTTAAAGTTGGGCTACACTGGCCAATCATACATTTAAAAAAAACATTTTGGATTCAACTCAACAAGAGCGATCTCAAACAGCTTTTTATTACATTTTCCAATCAATAACAGTACAATTTAGTACAGTATCTATCTTGCATCCAGCTCACCGTGGAACACCAACAGACTGAAATGAAATACAAAAAGTGAAAAGGTACATAAGGGTGCAGAGCTCTATAATATTAATGGAAAGAGAAAAGGGAATCCATCTCAGTTGAATTGCATTTTCACTTGTGGCCACACACGAATACATCACATTTATTGTACATCATCGCAGAAAAAAGAAAAGTGAAAATATGTCACAACGTTAACAAAAGTGCTTCTGTATACAGTGAAATGTTGTCATTCAGATGCTCTGATTTTCAATTTAAGACCAAGAAAAAAAAAATGTACAAAAGTTTTAGTATGGACAGTTTGTGAGGATGTTTTTGTTCCATTGAGTGTGAAGATTTGAAGGAGAGAAAAGGACTTGTCAAGGATAGAATTCTCACAATGATTGTTATAATTATTACAAAAATTGGCATCAATAGAACTGGTAAGCATAATTTACACTAAGTATGCAGTCAATATTAAGTCTTTCTCCATTCTTGCTCACTCTGGTGCATAGCGTTACCAGTATTAGTACATGATGTATGCAGAGTTTGAGCCAAAAAAAAATTGGCTTCTATTAAATTCAATCAATAGGTTACTCTCCTTTTCAGAAACCAAAAAAAAAAAAAAAAAAAAAACAAATCTAGGATTTTTGCACCATTGAAAGCAAGTCTACAGCATGCACATCTAAATTAACTCATGGCAGACAAAATTAAATGTCTTAACTTAAAACATCAGACCATTATTTTCAGACATTGATTTGTACATTTCATTCACAGAGTTGCAACTGCAGTCCCAAGCAAAGGAAGTGTCTATTTAGTCAGGTGAGGTGTTTCACTCAAAGTGGATACTAAACACAACCCCCCCCCCCCATCCATATAATAAAATCCAGCCATGCCCCAATTATCTCAGCACCTACCTTGCTACCCCACCCCTTCCCACCCAAAAGGCATGTACAAGAATTAAGGGGGTTAACTGGTTAAGTTACTCGTAATAACTCCTTTTGTACTGGAATGAGCATTCATAACTTATAGCATGTGCTTGGTTAGTTAACATAGTATTAGTTGAGAGGCAAAGCTTCTTCATGTGCAAAGGCTGTGATGAAACAAAAACAGCTAGTATATAAATACATCATGGACATTTTTGAAAGCTGCTCGTGTAATATGATCCAAGCTTTTTACTTCTGCATGTTTTCTCTCATCTGTTTTATATGATTTAACCGGATTAGAAAGACAAGCTGTAATTCAAACATATCTAAAACCACTAAAGAAATATGACAAAAAGAAAGCCATCAAGAATAACAAACCATCAGAATAGAATTCTTTAAAAAAAAAAAAAAAAAAAAAAAAAAAAAAGTTAAATAATTTGTACAATTACACTCCAACATTTGCTTTCAAGACGCACACATTTGCATGGGATGATAGTGTTGTTTTTTTCTTTCAAGGTAACATAAAATGGTCCAAGAAGGAATGCACAAGTTTCTGATTTGATACCACAGGAGATCCTTTCTTAACTAGGTGATAAACAATTGTGCTCTTCTTTGTGTAGGAAAGGCATTGGTTTCCCTTCGTTTTTGTGGTGTCCAAGTCAGTTTAAACAGTGTTGAAGAAGATGCTGTGAACATTCTGAAGTTGTAATGGTCTTCCAGTCAACTTTGGAGTTAAAAGAACATCTGGGAAACAAAGAGACTGAAATTTAGAATTTAATTAATCTATCCTGATCTACAACTTTACTGATTTAGCCTTCTGTCAAGTGTAAATTTACCATAATGGTAATGACCATAATGGGAAAAAAAAAATCAGATTTAACCTAAAACTATGTAATCACACAGATTGAATGTAGAATGTAGTGAGGGTGCTACTGTTCAATGTATATCTACAACTAGGCTCCAGTTCTCTCTAGGGAATTCAGTGTAATGACATGTTAAAACGATAGTATAACAAAACATAATTTTTTTTATGCCGGCAAAAGCTGTTCTGTTTCATGTTTTAAAGAAGTACTTTAATGTGAGTGAAGTCATTGTATGGTTTCTTTCTCTGTGGGACTGTCAATTATAAGTGGTTGAAAATGACTATGTGAGATGCACCAACTGCCTGCTAATAATGCACCATACCAAAAATGTTGTTTAAAAAAAAAAAAAATCAGCTAAACAAATGCTAGAAATAGCTGCCCTCCTGATGTTTGTCTAGAGCCTATTGAAAATGTAGAGGAGATAATGTGGTTTCATAGGTCAAAAGAGAAAGCCAAGATCCATTCAAGCTAGCAGGTGTCTCAAATGCTAGCAGTACAGCAGAAGACTAATAAACAGAAAGACGTTTCATTGGACACACAACTCTTAAAGCTACAAGTGGACACAAGTAGTGCAAAGAGCACGCTGGTGACCACTCCAGCCAAGAAAAAGATTAAACTGCAGCAAAAGGGCAAGTACGGGTTTTGCTAGGAATAGCCTTTGGTACGAATATAAGAAAATGTGAAACAATTAAAAAGAAATGTAACCTTCAGGCTTCAATTCCAGATCTTCAGAAAACTGTCCCAGGATCCTGTCGCAACTGCCATGCCATCATCAGTGACTCCCAGGCAGCTAACACGGTTGTCATGTCCAGCCAACACACCTAGAAGAGTAGCAGAGTTTAACTTAGGCTACAGGACTAAAAACAAGCAAGAGAACAGGTTAATGATACTGATCATTTATATGTTCAGTACATCTAATCATTCACCCAAGATCATTTTTGTAACATGAAGGAAACGGGGTTAGTTATTCGACTGCATGCTTCAACTACTAACCAGCACGGTCAGCTTTTAGTGTGTCCCACACGTTACAGTTGAAGTCATCATATCCCGCCAGAAGGAGACGGCCACTCTTCGAGAATGCAACAGAGGTGATGCCACATATGATATTGTCATGAGAGTAGATCATTAATTCCTGATCAGCACGCAGATCAAACAGCCTGCAGGTGGCATCATCAGAGCCAGTGGCAAAGGCATTGCCGTTAGGGAAGAACTGAAAATTACAGAAGAGAAATCATTGATGCACAATAAAGGAATACGCAAAGTGCAATTTCAACAAAAAATTTGTTTAAGTACAGTTTTTGTTTTTTGAGCAACTTACACAGATGGCATTGATGTCAGACTCATGGCCAGTAAATGTCTGTCTGCACATGCCCTCTCGAACATCCCAGAGTTTAGCGGAGGCATCGCATGCACCAGAGACGAATAACCGAGCGTCAGGGGCCAATGACAGGCTCATGACGTCACCTGTGTGTCCAGCAAATGTGGTTGTCTGCTGGCCAGTCTCAATGTCCCAAAGTGCACTATAAAACAAAATACAGGATTAAGATAAGCCCTTTCTCCAAATTCCTAGCTTTTGCAAAAAAAAAAAGGGCTGATTTGATAATAACAGTAATGCATCTCCACGTAGACGAGCCTTTTACTCACCAAGTGGTATCACCAGAGCTTGTAACAATCTGGTTGTCATCAAGAAAGCGACAACAGGACAGGTATCCTGATATTGAAAGAATCAATAGGCGAGTTATCAATATGTAACTGCATGTCACAATATATAGTTAGTAGTGCACTCCCATATTTGCACAAATATGTATAAGATTTAAGAACATCTTAATTTGGGGAATTAGAGACAAGAAAGGTAAAACTGTATTTTAACTAACTGTTATGTTTCGCCAATAATCTGCTAATTCTCTTAAAATGGTTTTACATGCAACGCACAGTGTAGCCTCAGAATGTTGAGTTCACCTTACAATGCCATTGTTTTAACTGAATGTTATAATAGCTGGAGGTATTTTCAGTGGATATGGCATAGGGAGTTGAGCCTCTGGTTTTGCAATCCATTTCAGCTGACTACAAAGTGATACTACAAACCAGTCCCGTAATTTGCTCAAGAAATTATGTGGCAGATGATAAAAAAAAAACGAGAGTGTAAATCATATACCTGTATGTCCAGCGAGCTCACGGCTCACACGTACATTCCCCTCGCGTGTTTTCAGGTTGTAAATGGAGCAGATGTTATCTAAACCACCGCAGGCCACATAATTTCCTGAAGGTGCATATGCACAAGTCATGACCCAGGAAGATCGAAGTGGAATGGCATGAACCTATACCAAAGGTGAAAACACAGACACACACAAAAATACATTATTTTACTTCATTCATTTTTGTCAAAGCAAATTAAGAAAACTAGGAGTAGCACAAACTAGTACTTTTTGGGCATTAGTCAGCATCCTGTATAATCATGCTTGTATCTTATCTATTGTGATGGAAACCTGATCATACATATCAATCAATGAGCTGCTACTTAGCGCCACTCGCAGACAGCTAAATGTGGTAGCCTAATTTAACCAAGGCTGAAACTAGCAGCGTTTCTCTTTGTGAGGCATTATATGCATTAAAGGTATCCCATATACAATTCTGACCTCAATCTAGCCTGCAATCCTCTCAGTAGGTGTACAGATACATTGGGGAGGATGACCCTTTAATCTTTTAATTCCCCCAATATCCCCTCATATCAATATCGAACAATGTCATTGAAGCGAAGCGTCAGAGACCAGGTCCATATCATAATTTGTATCTACATTGCCGGCAAGTGTCTCAAGTTTTGAAAATGCAGCAGTTTTGAATTTATTTGCATGTAGATGGCAACACTGATGTACCTTCACCTCAAGTCTAAACTACTATACAAGTTATTAGCTTTGATCTATCTCAACAAGCTGACTGTAAACGATGCAGAACTACTACACGACTTACCTTATTTGTGGTATAACTGTCCCAAATAATGAGTTTGCCATCTTGAGAGGCACTGACCAGGAGCCTACAAAAATGAGAGCAGCAATATATTATACTTCTACAACATCCAAATTGTTAAAGAAAATCTATTTGTATCTACAATCTTAAGAAAAAAAAAAAAAAAGGGCTAAAGGATAAAGATGTTGGCCAAACTGCTGAAAAACTGGATGCATCAAATAGCTGTTTAAGTAATAGAGTATTAACCGCATCAGTATAACAACTGTTACATTTAGGCAGCATTTAACTTTTGAACTTTGCTCAACATTTGACATAAAGCACAAACAGAATGAAACAATGTAAACAAAATATCTGTACACGCCAAAAAGTCATAAATTCTGCCATTATGTTTACCTGGAATCTGTTCCCCAATGCATGGCATAGATTTTAGCCAGATGACCCCGCAGCGTTCGTCTTGTACGCATCTGGATTCGTCCAACGGGGTCAATATTAGCTGTGATCTGCAAAACATTATGTACTCTGGTTAATTTCTGACTGTGGTTATCTTGTCAACAAAAACTATGATGAAGAATATTTACGAAATATATACGAAAACAAGACTAAAACAAAAACATGCAGCCAGCCCACCAATATTTATAAAGATAAGCTTAATGTGACATTATCAGGTTCTGTGGATGTAACATTAACGTTGCTTTCAGTCGGCTATCTTTGGTGTTGCTATCAGAAGGAACGAGTCAATTCCAGCATAAACGTCGGCAGTCGACTATCTAAATCTTCCTCCTAGTTGTTCAAACAGTAAACAGTACTTTAGTGAACAAGTGAGTGAATCCAGCTTCTGAATGATCAGCTGCTCTGCAATGGAGAGCACAGTTAGCTGCGGTAAGCTGGGTTAGCAGGAACGCCAGTGTGAGCGCTTCCGTTCAAACAGACAAAATTTGGAAATGACAACTGGATTTACTGGAGAGAGTCACTCTGCTGAATTAATGCAGAGCAGAGTGACATGGACAGTGTGTGTGAACAAGTGAACAGTGCCTTTTCCACTAACCTCGCGATAGATGAGAACAACACCTGTAACCATGGTAACTATACACAAGATTGCGACACAAAGCTGTAGCCTCAAAATGTTTAGCAGATAAAAAAATGAATAAAAATGCATTACAAAAATCAGACTAAAGTGTCACCGATAAAAACTAGATTTAAGTGTCTTTTCTAATTTTAATAAAACTAATATACATTTTCGAGAAAAGACCAGGACTAAACCAAAATGAACCTTGATTTCAGACCAAACCCTTTTCAACCTAAGAGAGAGATTGTTTCTTTAAGTGTTACCTGTGATAGTGTGGCATCTGCACATGCTTTCCTGGCATCCTGAAAAGAAGAAAAGTCAAATCATTACTTTGTTTTACAGGCTTAACTTGGACAAAACTAACTTGTAAATGGCATTTTTACTGATACTTGATGGTATAGCATATGGGAAAGTGTTTTTTTAAAAAAATGCTTTATTACTCACTCTGATCTGATTTTTGAGCTGCTCTGCCTCTTGGCGTAACTGGTCCAGTTCACTCATTTTATTCCGCTTTTTCAATTATTTTTCTCCAGCTACCGGGGCACTTGTTGATCTAAAAAAAAAAAAAAAAAAGAAGAGAGAAGCACTTTAATCATTCACACAAATCTTCCATTTTAATTGCAAGGTCATATTTTTTTAAGCAAAGAACCTCAAGACACAACCAGGAGTTGCTGGTAGAAGAGCCTTTTCGGCCAGCATTGACTAAATTGTTTACATACAATATATAATATGTACAGTTCATGGTCCAACCTTACTTTCCCACCTCAATGTCACTAACATAATCCTGACACACAATTTAGATTGCCAGACAAATCCCGTTAAGGCATGACTTTCCAATGATCCGAAAAGCAGTCATTATCCTGTTGACCTCAATCCCTGGGATACTCAGAATTTTAGCCAAGTGATCAATAAGCCACTTATATTAATACAAAGCCTTCAGGCACACTCAAAGTTCATCTAATAAAATATTTTATTAAAAAAATCAAGTCAGGATCGAGTAGTATTCTTCAAATATAATAAACATACCTAGAACTACATCCAGCAAATTAATACATTACAAGTCATTTTGAGACTTTTATTTTAGGGAAGCCAGAAAAATCACAGCAGACACGACGGCGACGGGACAGTTCCTCCTGAACAAGACACTGACTTCATTTACAAGGACTGTAAAAACTGATTTAGACAATTACTCTACAAAACAATACTCCATATATTCAGCTTTTTAGAATTGACGAAAACAAAACAGAAAAAAAAAAAGAATGGTAAAAGCAAATTAAGGTCAGTATTCAATTTCGATTACGTTAATTAAAAACATTTCATATCAAACTTTGCAGCAAACGTTTTTGGCAATAAAAAGCAGTTTTTGCAAAGCAACAATATGGTGGCAACATGACCGCAAGCAATATGAACTTCTATCAATATATATTAAAAAATGTCTTATTTTGTGAACATGGTCACTGATCCCTTACCAACTCTAGTTATCCTGGAAAATGGATAACCCTGTGCTCAGATCCATCTAATTAATTATTCAAGAGCGAACAGAAGCACATTAGGAAACACATTTCTAGTAATAATAATAATGTTCAAATGTGTACGTTTAAAATGGTACTCAAGTTTTTTCTTTACTGAATCAGACACAACGCCATTTCTGACAACACCCAGAAAACTGGTTAACAAACAAAAATAATATGTACGCAATTTGGACCAAAAACAATATCAGTTAAGATTAAGGATTGACTGTAAGTAAGAACACTGTTGAATCAACTTTAAAAAAGGACAAACCTCCTTTCAAAAGGCAACTGTCTAAGGATATCTAACATGACACTGGAAGATTACAACCAACAAAATACATTGTTTAAGTACACAGTCACTTGCATCACTTATAAAAACTACAATCTATGCAAGCTGCCTTCTATGAGTAACTAATTGGCCCTTTTATCTTCAAAAAAGCCCCCGTAACAGAAATTGGCATTACACGTGTAACAGTTAAAAGTTCAATATTATGATATGAAAAAAATGACACAATTGATAAACTAAATGACTAAAGAAAACTAAAACTCAGATTGCAGATTAATTCACTTTAACCAACCTCGCCTTCCTAGTTACCTTACCTGGTGTATTTCAGTCAGTAGGCCTATGTCACTGGAGGTTTCAGGACAAGAGTGAAAATCTTCTGTACCTGACTACGGTGTCCTTTAGGCCCTCTGATTGGCTGACCTTTTTAACACAGGTTATCCTCTTACACTCATTAATCTTATAATAAACGTGTCATGGAATGCAATTATTGTATGCAGTATCATCAAGGGACAGCAAAATGCCGTTCTCACCTTGAAAACCCCTGAAAATAAAGTTGCTAGTTGCTAAAACAATATTCTTTACTTTTCACAAACTGATGCAAATTATTTTTGCCAGAGACAATGAAAATCAAGTTATATCAGTTGTGCTAAATTATATTTTCAGCTAAGAAAGTTTACCAATGCCCACAGTAACGTATGATAAATGATTTGTGTCTTTTCATTTGGGTTTAGGTTGTTCATGTGAAAATGCTCTTCAGTGATAATCGGCAAAATTCACAAACTGTTCAAAATCAAATGAACACAAGATGCAGTTTCTTGTCATTTTTGACAATTTTTATAAGAAAGCCTAAAACGGCAACATTAAATCGAAAAATTAGATAGCCAGGAATAATATTATACATCTGAGTTTTAAATATTCTACATTAAGAAATATTATTTCCTATTGACCTCTATGGATGCTTACAGTTAAGGAGTTCCTCTGCCTCATCACTTCTCCTTTCCAAGCGCCTGATCAGGGTCAGCTGACTGCTTGATAAACAATGAGCAGTGGCAAACAGCCTGAAGTTGTAGCTCACTAGCTGTTCTCAGGTCCCTTAAGGGCAGTCTGTGCCTGCTACTCTCTGAAGTAAAGCGTGTCTCCTAAATTTCTAGTCAAAGTTTAAAAATGTATCTCTCCCTGCAATAGGCAGGTATACATCTGGTCTTCAAAAGAGCATGACAGCCGATCTGTACTGTTAAAAGATGATAATGCAATGTTTCACAGGTCTTAAGCTGGATCATAGAAAAAGACCATAACCAGCAATATCACTGAGCAACTCTATAATCCTAAAAGCTAAAATCCTCAGTCAACGAGGCTCTAATCCTATCCATGTCCACTAACATAAACAGCTGGCAAAGCCAGCCCAGGCATTAGAAATATGTTTTCCCAATCATAAAAGGATGAGTTTAATCTTAATTCTTTTACACACAACATGATTATAGCAAGTGCCTGGATTTACACATTGCCAGTGACATCACAAGTCTAATACAGTCCATCTTTTCATGTGTCCAGTATGACCAGATACTGTTACAATTAAAACCACTCTTGCTTTAATAAATTGGGATTAAGCTGCATTTTCAGAAAATATTTTTTTAGACATTTGGGACAGTTAAAAGTTACTTACTGTATGGCATAAATATGTAAGACTACAACACAATACATACCTTTTCTAGGTGATCTGTGTGCACAGGTTTACCTAGCTCTGTGTGCAGTGTACTGATAGACTATGTGCAGTTCTGTGATTTGCCTACAACAGTAACATAGTTTGCATTGTATTTGAATGGCTGCCGGATAGCTGTTTTACTCAGTTTGTTTCTCTAATTTGTTTAGAAGGCTGGTCTACAGAGACTCTATACATTTTACAAGATAAAATTTGCCCCCTAATGTTGCAGTAAGTATTAAACAATTAGTATCGGACTAATCTAATCAAATTCCTACATTTACTGACCGCTGCACAATGTAATGACAATATGACTTGCACTGATGGAAATCTGAGAAGATGCAGCTAAACGCCATCTTGCAGACTGCTGTCCGCTAGTTAGCTTGCTAGCAGGCTTTTAAGTGTAGGCCTGCAGGCAGGGCAGAGCTAATACTCCAGAAAGCAATGTACTCAGTCACTTTATTAGTAACGATTACACTTATGATTTAAGAATGTCCGGTAGACAAGCGAAGACGATCCAACCTCAGAGCCGCTGAATTTCATAACAGATAAAACAAATCGCTAATAGCATCTAATGCAAAATAACGTAACCACAGCCACTTCAGGGTACACTCAGCTGCTCTTCCGCAATTACACGGAGTGCTATGTATTTAGCTTTTAAGCCAACACAGTGGGTAAACCGAGAAACTCGCTGGTTGCTCGGCCTCCAGAAATCCACTTACTCACATACTAACAATCTCGTTAAAACGGACAGTGCCCAGTTGATTTAATTACGACGTACCGGTATATTTATTTGGATCTCTAATCCAGGAGTGGACCCGAGCCTGTAAAAACTGCAAGGTCGGGCGGCGATGGCCTGTTTGACTTCAGTGAGCAACAAATGCAAAAACAGATGCTGGTTATTTTTCACAAAGTATAAGACAATCCACGATCCATCGCCGCAGAATTGCTTGTTAGCTTACTGTGGACAGTATCTTAACGTTACCGACAAAAGGCGGTGCACCGGCGCGGCCGTTTCGTTGCAGAGGCAGTAATATGCTAACTTATTAGTTCGGCTTGTAAAAAAAAAGGGTGTTAACGCAGTTACAACTCACGTTATTAAAGTGTAGCTGTTATATGTACACAGTAGGCGATTTTCAAGTTAACCGGTGATGCTGGCTGCTCTGCTACCGCCAATAACCAATATTTGCGGTTAATTTGTTTACGGGACGTTTATTGTTCCAGCCCAACCCAGTCTGTCATCATCAACTGACAGCAACATCTTTAAATGTAACACTGCGAGTAACGTTATAACGCAAACCAATACTATGAAGCTTGAAATGAGATTAAAACATTATATCACCACAGTTGTCCAATACCTTCTGGCTATTAACTGCCCAACACTCCAAGTACCGTGTTTTTAGGCCGAGAAACACCTCCGCTGGGCCGTCACTGACATCCAGCCTCACCGGCCAACATTAACGTTACTTCAACGGCAGCCACAAGCTTTCGTAACATTAACAGTAGTTAACTCAACTGACTGAATACATGAGCCAGTCCCGCGGCTATAAGTTTTGTAGCAAATTTGCTGATCCACTGCTGCGGACACTCTTGTAGCTATTTGTCTTTGCTTATGATTTTTTTTTTTTTTAAATAGCCAACTTAACGTTAGCTAACAGCAGCTATCGCTACCCCACCCCCGGGCAGTTCAATTCCGCCAACAATTCATCAGCTAATGGTATTAACGGTTACTGTAAAAAAAAAAAAAAAAAAAAGATGTGAAAGCAGCATGATCGTCGCTTTATTTCACCTTACCTGGTTTAATTTGCGTTTGTTTTTGCGTTTTGGCATTGACTGGAAAACAACGAGACGGCGTATACCTCCGAGCCACGCATCAACGAGCACCACAGCGCTAGCTCACTAACTAGCTAGCCAGCTAGCGTTAGTTTTCCGAGGAGCAGCCCTTCCCGAACGCAGGCTACAGCTACGGAGCTCAGTCAACCAACCGGAGAGGGGAGGGGAGGGGAGGAGAGGAGAAGAGGGGGGGGGGGGATCACACCCACCAGCCTTGTACTGAAGACACTGCCCAGGCAGACTAAAAAGCTAATCTATAAAGTCACTATACCTCATTCAACAAGACGGCCTACTGTCTCCCTTTTGCCAAGCTTAACATCTGCCCTTTCCGTAGTAACACTCTCGCCCGGCCATCGAACGACGAGATGGGCGCGGTAACCCTGCAGTCGGCGCTGGGAAACCCCACGCTGCAGCAGCGATGGGAAGACAACCGTCGATTGGTGTCTTTTTATCTACAGCTGGAGATGCTGCTGCTACTGCTGCTGCTATCAATCACTTTGAGCAATGTTTAGCACTTCACATTTGCTACAAATGCATTATATATATGAGTGGACTGAAAGCCCGGAGAACATATTTTTTAGGTCTGTTTAAATGCAACCCCAGTCTAACTGAAAGGCTGAGTCGTCAGTCAGGCCGCAACTCAGCTTCTAAAGTAGGAAGTGGTATTAGTGATTTCAGCAGAGCTCCATCTAATAATAACATTGTCAACGACATATTTTCTGGCTTTGGCTGATTAGGAAATAATGATTGATTGATTTTATTTATGGATTATCAGACACAAAAAACCATCCAAGGGATAACATGTTAAAGTGAAAGCACGTATTTTCCAACATGGTCCCAAGATGTTAAAAGTCAAAGAAACACAAAGAAGCACCAAGAGAAGAGTGGTTGTTACAAATATGCACAATACTTTATACTTGGTTGTCTTCTGATGTGATTGAAATTATTGTTCCAATCTATTTTTTTAAATGCTCCGAAGTGTTTGTTTTTTTACCAGTACTTGTAACTGTGTATTCTGTTATCAATGTGTTTAGTGTGTTTCACAGGTACATAGTAAATAATATACAAGAAATATAAAGAGAGACTTCTGCACTTAGTGGTTCTTCGGTGACACAATGCCAGGAAACTGTCAAAGATAAACATCCCTTTACCTGAAATGCACAAAAATAATAATCTATGTGCTACACACCGACTTTTATTTAGTATATAGTTTGCTAGATAGACAGATGCAATTATCCTTAAAGTGGAAATATGTTGTCACAGTCTGTACCTCAAACAAATAAAGATGCACAATGTAATACATGTAATATCTACATGGTTGGAACTCAGGTGAGTGATTTCCACTAAATTTGAACTTGTGTTGATCAAAATAAGAAAGGTTTCCAAGGTCAAGAATGAACCTCCATGCTCAAGAACAAACAGTAACTTCAACCACACCTCTAATTTGTGTCAAGTCCACTTTTACCTGGTTAACCCATCCTCTCCTGTTTGTCCCAGATTTCCCGAACAACCCTCCCATCCCTTACCTACTTCGATTCACCTTCCACCCCTTCATTCATCCCTATCCTTCTCCACACCCATTCGTCTGGTCATCCCTCCTGGCATCTCCTTTATCTTCCCTCCTTCGTTCAGTCCTTTGCACATCTTTACCATCTCTCTGTTTTTTAAATACTGTCTGGGGCTCAAGTGACACAACATCTGAGACAAATCCCCCAGACCCTGTCTTCCTGGCCTCCTGTTCATCTGTCCCAGACCATTATTTTTGGCATGTTCTTACTTGTGAAGATATAAAGTTGAGATTGAAAATGTATTTTGACCGTGAAAACAGTAGTTAACTAAACATTCTCAGGGTTAAATTAATAGCAAGGCACAAAGTAGTATAAGTAGGCATAAGACATAAGTAATTTTGAGTCATTTATCCAGCCTTTAAATAAATCGGTTAATTGGTTTTATACAAGTCCAAGAATAGATTCTGGCCAATTTCAACTGTAATTTGGCTACCTTTTAAAGTTCTGTCAATTTTTTTACCACTCTCTTCTACAAGGTTGATCTATGTTCTTCACAACGTAGGTAAAATGAAGACATGAAGTGAAATGAAAAGGCAATTCAGTCTGATTATCAAGCTATCTTTATCACGGCCTGTCAACAGAATTTTGATATTATCATTCAACCACAACATGCAAATTAATTGGTTTATATAGAGATGCAGAAGTCAGAAAAAAAAAAAACATTTTTCCGCATTGCTTTGCATGGTCATAAACAATATTGCTTTTTAGACACAAGTCCTCAATGCACCTATATGTAAATTGCAGACAAATGTACCACCACCCTCACCAAAAAACTTAACTCATGTTAACTGTCTTTTCCACTGAGTTGTGTAGGTGCAGATAAGCCTAATTAATGTATTCTGATCATTTCAGCCAGTGAAATTAACCAGCAGAATAATTTATTCATTCTTTCTTTCACAAGATTGATCCAAACTTTACTGTATCTTAAAGGAACTACATTTTGTAACTGACTTGATGAGGCTGACTTCGGTTGAGTTTCAGTCAAACGACGGCCTATCTTAACCCTTACATACTGTTTGGGACAAATTTGACACATTTTGACATATGAAAGCAGTAAAACACCATAAATGACATTCTTTAAGCCTGAAATTTTATCACTTTTCCTAAAGTGGCCCAGAATATACAAAAATGGACATATCTCAAATGATTTATTTTGTGCAGCTGGTATAAATATTTGTACATAGAGGGTGTTCGGGGTCAAATTTGACCTGTATTTATTCAAAGGGATTTTAAAGTCACTAGAGGGGGTCAAATAAAGATAAAGAGTGGTTATAGGGGATCTTGAAACAGTGAAACTATAAATTGGCATGTCTGTGTATTTCTGTCCTGGGGACAGAGCTTAAGGGGGATGTCGAAAGTGTCACGAGAACTGCCCATGTTCCCACCATATTGCTACATTTGCCAGGGTTCCCACCCAGGTGAGCATCTGCACCTGCAAACAAGCCTATACAAAGTAACAAATCAAACCCATCATTACCATGCAACCATGTTGCAGTCCTCCCTGTAGTGGAGGGCTGCTTTCATAGGACCTCAAGTAACTGAGCCCCTATTTCACTGATTTGGTGGATCTGTTATTCCAAGATGAAAAAGGTGACAGTGAGTTGAAGAGAAAATACTAGAAGAAGAGGCAACATAGAGAAAACGGAGGAAATGTCCTTGTGACTTCTCTCATGCAAAGGTGACGCCACCTTCCCCACAAACCAGCTGCAGCAGCACAGTAGTCTGAATCTTGCCCTGATCAATCTGCAGTCCCATTATTTCATAGAACTAATTATGGTTGTTTTGTTGTCCTGTTTAAGATAACGTGACATCATTATATAGTGTGATTGTGAATGTAATTTCTCTATAAGCGAATGGTGTCAAACTTTTTAAAAAAATCACACTCTCAGCTCTCTGAAACATTAATGAAGGATAAATCACCCATTTATTAATGACTGATAACATATATATGGATGCAAAATACATTTGTGGTTCAAAATTTGGAATAGGGACTAATTATAAAGGGAAACTTGAGCCAGTTCGAAAATGACCGGCTCCATACTGTGAAGGATCAGAATATGAACAGTTAAGAATGTAAAGTTTCCATCATGATTGTGCAAAAATAGAATATGGAATTGAAAAAAATACAACGTTTTTTTTATTGATTTATGTAATTATCAACAATTAGCTAATGTAAATATTAAGTCCCAATACCGTCAGTTAAAATCTGTGTTACATTCTTTATTTTTGGTTTTCTTGGTATCTCCATTCAAACTGGATGAGCACACAGAGGATCAGTGGAGCCACATGGCGTACAGAGATTCTTAGCTCTTCCCTTCGGCTGACAAATGTGAAATTCTTAATGCTCCCATTGCAATGTTGGAAATAACTTCTTGTAGATAAGTGCCTCCTTATTTGGTTGCCTGCTCTTATAAGAGTCACTGGGGGCTGCACAAACACCTGCTAATGGTTCACAGAAAGCTAATTGCCGTTCCCATAAGTGGAACATGTGATGTTGAGGTCACAGAAAATGCATTTTACTGTTTACGTATTTTGTTATCTTATTTTCAGCACTTTCTGCATCCTTACTTAACAAATAATTTGTGGTTTTTTAGAACTAATTGCAAGTTCACCAAACCAGTTATTTTCCAATATGGTGTATACAATTTCTTGGTTGAGATCAGTATCCAAATATTCCTCGTGGGTGTTTAGTAAGTCCATCCTTTAAGTGCCATAAAAGGTCTTGAAGCAAGCACTCCTAAACTCTGGGGAAAGAGCATTAGAAGTGTAGTTATGATGATGCTAAGACATCCTCTCATTTTATAATTCTAGTCAGTGCACACAGTGTTTGTCCTCAGCCGTGTTTGTATTACCAGAAAAAAATGGTGAGTACCTTTCGACTTGACCTAGGGAATAACTTCACATAATACATCTAATTACCACTATTAAGCTCAACATAAAGTAATTCCAGAAGCTTTAATAATTCCTGCTAACTTCTAATATCAAATACTGCAACTTCCTAAACAACCACCCTCATTTTCTTTCAGGTCAGCAAGTTAACACAAGAGCAGATCACAGAGTATAAAGGAGTTTTTGAGATGTTCGACGAAGAGGGGAACGGAGATGTGAAGACTCAGGAGCTGGAGAGGCTCATGAGTTTAATGGGAATCAATCCTACAAAGAGAGAGCTCAGCAAAATGGCCAAAGATGTGGACAAAGATGGTGAATATAAACTTGCTGTAGCTGTAAACATCCAACACTATGGAAGCAAATAAACAAATTCTCTTAAAATCATTTAACTAAAATCATAACAATGGTTATTCTTAAATCGGCTATTTGACCTTCTGAATCACTGATTAAGTTTTAGATAATATAAAAACAGGTAATTATCTTCTTACACACACCTGTGACAACATATAACTTGAATTACAACTTTAGTGTGTATACCTGTAAAATCAAATGCACAGTTCTGCTATAAATTCTACCTGTGTGAAATGTATTGACAGTGTATTGACTGTGATACAGCCACAGTGGTGATGGTGCATTTGACTGTGCTATAATGTAAAATGGATCTATTGACATACATGAGCAACACCTTTAAAATGCCTTTAAGCAATGCTTTGCGTGTATTCTGAGCTGCACGTGGAAGTGAGGATTAAGTAGAAGCTTTATCTGTCACAAGTTCAGCCCAAGCCAAGTAAGCAATTAAAGTGCTGAATTAGGTTCTTTAATGATAGCCTGGCCATTCACATTAGCCAGAGTTGGCAATCACCATTAGCTTAAGTGCTGGTAGATAGATGAAATCGATGTGTATAAGATCAAATTAATCTTGACGTATTTGGAAGTAGTCCTTGCAGCTGATCGAGTCCAGATTTTAATTGCAAATCCAGACAGATTTAGGATTCATAAAGCAGACCCATGTGCAACTTTTTAAGGGAATAACATCTTCCAAATTTCATTATGAAAAGAATAACATTATCTAACACTGCGGTATTCTGTTCTGTTTACTGCAGGTGTCCACATTTATCACTGGGTGGCAGTGTTTCACTGTGTGTGATTGGTGTTAAGTGGCCTTTAGTCTATAAAAAGACTGATGGTTGCACTCACACACACACACACACACACACACACACACACACACACACACACACACACACACACACACACACAAACAGTCATTCAAAGACATAATTTGGAATTTACCATGAATTATATTAGAATGAAAGAAGTTAAACATCCAGTAAACATCCAACATGACCAGTGTAACGTACTTTATTTAGTTCTTTGTTTAATAGAGATGGTATTGATATCTATTCTTCTCTAATCTAAATTTGCTAATTTTTCCTGAATTTTAGCAAAATTTAGTGCCCAAATAATAACAAAGAATTTTCTGCCATCGCTGTGAATTCATATTTAAACAGCAAACAATAGTCATGCAGAAAAGTAATAAAATAACAGAAATTGAGGACTGTATCTCCTGTCAAAGTGCTGAACTTCTGCACCATGCTTTTCTGCCTTCTGATGGTTTAAGGTGGACTTTTTTTAAATTGACTTTTTCTGATATAAATCTACATTTCATGTCAAGTCAAGTTCCCTTTAACATAGCTAACAGATTTGAGCTATTTGTGTTATCTGTTATGTTGGAGGTTATAATTCTCCTATTCTCTCTCTCTATTCCCATTCTTAACCTTCTCTCTTCTCTCTCTCTGAATTGAAAGAACAAATATAATGCTGCCAGTTTTATGAATTCTCTTTTGGCATCAGAGTCGTATTGCAGAAATTTAAAAATATTTGCTTTAGAGCAAATTGTGATTAATGCTGAGTTTGTTCTAGCTGGAAAACATAGTTACATTTTAAAATCTCTCTCAGCCATATACACATAAATATTTTCATCCAAATACAAGAGTCTAGGTACTTTAAAAATTACACTGAAATGTTTTTGTTTTGCATATTTGCAAAGCACCTTCCTGGAAAATAGAAAGTGGAAGATGCTAAAACATCACTCAACAATGTCTTTCTAAAAGAAACCTTTTTCCTGGACAATACTGGAAATTGTGTTTTTCAGAGATATGCTATGGTAGGATGCAGATAATTGTAGATAATTATTGGTAGACAATTATCATTAAAGGGTGATGTGTTGTCCTAGATTATCTTTCATTTCACTGCATATAAAAATCACATCCTCTCGAATGTATTATTTTTCTCCTCTGTGTACAGTATGTCTATATTTACTGTATGTATCTGTCTGTCCAACCATCTAATTAACGGAAGTTACTGTGCTGCACACTGGTAATGTCTGTACTATTTTGTGACATTTCAGGTAAAGGGATATTTAACTGTGACAGCTTTCTGGGCCTCATGGCGCTGTACCACGAAAGAACCAAGAACCAGGATGCTGAACTCAGAGCTGCTTTTAAAGTATTTGACAAAGAGGCCAAGGGATATATTGACTGGAACACACTCAAGTAAGAATAATATTTCCAAGAAATAGACAAATATAAACTTTTCCTTTTGAATGAATTCTTTATTAGCCCTTATGTTGACCCATTGCACACTATAATAAGTTATTTACACTATTACAACTTTTTATAGTAGTAACACTTTAAATGTTTCCTTTATGTTTAATATTTGTTTCCAGATATGTACTAATGAACGCAGGGGAACCGCTTAATGAGACTGAGGCAGAGCAGATGATGAAGGAGGCAGATAAAGATGGAGATGGAACCATCGATTATGAAGGTATTTGTTATTGTCATGTTCTAAATTACAGGCCATAACCACTCTAAAAACTACTTTTCTTTGGTTGAAAATATATATTTAATGTTAATGGAAGATAGCTGTCATGGTGTACATTTTGATATTACAGTATAACTTTTTTTTGTTGTAGAAATTCTTAATTTTTTAATGTTTTTGGTTGTTTTCTTTCTGTCAGAAGTGTCCATATAAAGAAGTAAAGATAAATCCATTATGTTTCCACAAATGTGATATATTTCTTAAGAATAAATGCAACATTCATTATAGTAAAAAAAGCTTGAAAAGTCACTTTTCAGATTGACTCCACAACTCATTTAACCTGTCACACATTAACGTTTATTAGGAATCCGCTTAAGAAAACATCTGTTTTTTTGTTTATGTTTTGTTGTGTTGTTGTTTTTTTTGCTCTTCGTAACAAGGATTGTAATTCGGTTACAGAATTTTGAAGAGTTCTGTTACAATAAAAAAAAAAAAAAAATCCTCATATTAGAAAATATGGGATTAAAGATAAAAACGTGATATTATTTTTATTTGAACTCTTTCAGAATTTGTGGCCATGATGACCGGGGACTTGTTCAAAATGAGCTGAAGACTAAATAAAAGAAACTGCTCTACCTTCAAACCTTGTGAACATTTTGCAGCTGTTGTGAAAACAGTGTATGTGATCCAATGACACTTGATTATAAAACAGGAAAACTGTCATTTTAGTTTTCAGCATATTTCTGGTTGAACTAATGAGTGTGTGCAACATATCTGTGTGTCTTGTGAATAACTGTACAAATCCCTCCCATTAAAGTGAAAAATCATAAAAGTGATTTGCCACTGATTTTTTGTTTGTTTTGTTTTTGTTTGTATGTTTGTTTTAAAAAAACACAAACAGTGAATTCAGGTCATTGTGGCTTAGAGAAAAGACATCATAGGGTTAATTTCCTCAGACCTGCCACCCGGATGCAGTCATTCACATGGGCCTGACAGCATCTGGTGTGTGCAGAGCCATTAAATCCCATTCTCATCTCTGCAAAGCCAAATGGACAGCTGAGGGAGCCAACTGCATCTATCATCTTGAAGCCATTAGACCAATTGCAGGGTGAAGGGGGAGGGAGCTTGCCGCACTGATCTCTGTTTGCAGCATCCCTAGAGCACCCTCTGTTGTGTGAAATACAAGTAAGGGCAAGACGGGGGGAGTAAATCCTGGGAGGCAATCGGAGAACGGGAAGGGGATCTCTTGGAGGCTGCCTGCTGGGATAGGGTTACTTTGGTGTGTGGAGTCCATCTTCAGAGAACATGGCTGTTTTTTCAATGTAAACAGCGTGTGCAGTACCTGCATTGCTAAAGGGAGAAGCAGAGGAGGAGGAGGAGGAGGAGGAGGGGCAGACATTGGAGGAAATGTTGCCTCTTCCAATGAAATTTTCCCCTCTCTAGCTAGCCCCGGCCTGCCGCAGCTCACCTCTGAACTCATGAATGTTGTATGTTAAGGTACGTATGCATCTCTAATCTGAGAGGACACATGCAGTAGGACGTGGTCACGTTGGCAGGATTAGTAGCTCAGCTGTTTGCACAGGACAGCTGAGATACAGTGCATCTTGACTAAAAATAACATGTTATGTATGAGTAACACACAGTACTAATAAGTCTAGAAAATGATTCAGGCAAAGATGACCCTGTAAAATGTTACATGCTCTATCTTTGTGCAGTGCAGGGACTGTTAACTGGACAACAGCAATGACTGAATCCAGCCTATGGTTTTCATTGGTTGTTTGCTTCAGCTGCACATGTTCCTCATTAAAAGCACAAGCAGACAGGATGCACTAAGGAGAGAGGAATGGATCATATGTCTATTTTCACCGCCCTCCTGTGTCACCATATAACCTCAAAGCAAACATGAGAGGAATCCATGTTATATTCATGTTTTAGAACTCCTATTATATGTAAATCATCAGGATAAATTGCTCTTCACTCTTGTGGGATGTGTACAGTTTATGTGTGGGTGGGAGCTACAAGACTTGGATGCAGTGGGTATTTATGGAACCTGTGTGTGTGTGGGGGTGTAAGTTTGATTTTGATGTTTGAACACACTGCCAACACATTTCCTCACACTGCATGTTACAGTTGGAGTGGTTAGTATTCCTCTCTATTTTATCAAGTTTCTTATGCCACTTTCCTCCTGTGACTTTTCTACCCACATCCTGCCCAAAACACCCACCACAACCCGCTGGCACAATCAGCCAGGGTTTGAATGAAATCGAGGGTGTGCAAACACTGAATTGTTGGATTTTTTTAGCAAATCATCAGTATAAGAAGAATGAAAGCATTTTTGCTGGAGTTAAAGAATCCCCTCACCTTTTTTTATTATACTTTCTACAATGTTTTTTGTTCTATAACATCATATGGTTTAAAATCAGCAAAATAACCCTTTATTAATCATGTAATATTTTTGCTTTGCTTTCTTTTATTCTTAAGATCACATGGCCAAAGCATCTTCAATGCTTCAGCAGACCCCAGACAAGAGGGAAGACACCTGTGTCAACTATGAGACACACTAGAAACTAAGAGACATACCAACATCTTTACAAAGATTCAAAATACACCCTTCAGTTGGAACAGTTACGCCTGACCATGGCTGTAACTGCAGCAAAGACAACTGCAAGTTTTCTCTCCACAACTGCCACAACCACCACAATCCCCTTCCTCTCGACGGGCACCGATGCCAGAGACAATGTCACTTCGAGGACAACGTTAATGACTGTTACTATAACAACAAACGAGACCAGCTTCAATGCCACCACGTTTCCAGAGGCGGTGATGGAGGGCTCGGGAATGGGAATGGTGCTCGTACCTTTTGGCATCATTACTGTCATCGGCTTAGCAGTGGCAATAGTAAGGAATCATTTCATTCTCTCTAAAATTGCATTTGATTCAGTAGAAATTCATTTTCTCTCCGTGCATCCTCTGTTGGATTCTGTACACTATTTTATGTTATATTGTTATATTATATATTATTAATGTTTTGTCTTTTTGCATCCCAGACATTATATCCCCTCTATCTTTTTGGAAATTAAAGTTTAGACAACAGTTCTTTGTATTGATAACATAACTTCCCATTTCTGTCTTTCTCCATCCTAGATGCTGTATATTCGGAAACGGAAGCGGTAAGTTTGTTTAGAATTTATTTGTTGATCTCACAACAAGGTGTAAATTCATGTTTTTACCATACTGTTGATGTTGGACTCCACTTCATGGCTTCTGTTCATTTTCCTCAGTTTAGCACAAAATACAGTGTTCACAGGGCTGTGACTGATTAATTATCCCCCTTTACCTCACAACAATTTCTCCTCACCTCTAAATCTCTTGTCATGCAGGTTGGAGAAACTGAGGCACCAGCTCATGCCTATGTACAACTTTGACCCGGCCGAAGAACAAGATGACCTGCTGGAACAGGAACTACTGGACCACGGCCGGGATGGCAGCCTCACAGGTCCCAATGCCAAGGTAGAGAGTGTCCAGTAGAAAGTGCACAGAAGGTTTTATTTATATATATGTGTGTGTGTGTGTGTATATATATATATATATATATATATATATATCCTCACTTGTTGAACCATTTGACACAATACATGGTTTGATGACCACAAAATACATGATGAACATATTCTGTATTCTTTCATATCCCTAATTCGACAGTTGAAATGGAAATTTTTGAGAGTAGCTTGAACAATGTTTTCCATCACCATTAACAACACATAAACATTTATTGTAAAAGTATGTTGCCCCTGTTGGGTGCGTTGCAAAAGTTATTGTGTCTTGTTATTTTGATGTGTTTGCTGTAGATTTAAATGTTTGACAATTTTTACGTAATTTTGATGAAGTTTTTGCCATATTACTCTACATGGGTGCTTTATTTTAGGTCATTGATTAGGGAATCTACACTGTTTATTTTGTTCCATTATTATCTGCAAAACTTGACTTTTTTTTCCTGTCATAATTTACTTTTATTTTCTTTTATTTCTTTTAAGTTTTGACAATGGCATAGTGGTAAAAGGCAAACATGGTAAAGTATCACCTGTGTGTCTTTTGAACCATCTTTCTAAATCTCTTTTTTCCACACTATCCCTATTTTTTCACGCTATCAATATTATCATATCTCAAACAAAAAAACAGTAGGTTAGATGTTTGTAATTGTTTTGGACACTAAAAAACTTTTTTTTTATATTAACCAATCTGTACCAAGGTATAACCAACTTTGAACCTACATCTGTGATATCTTTATCATCCTTTCCTTCATACTCCCTCAACTTCATTTTTTCACACCATACAGTATAGTCTAGGGGCCATTTGTATAAATAATACATGAGCACAAAAAGTATGCAAAATACCACCTTTTGTGTTTCTTTAAAAAAACTGAATACAGTATGATGTGTGTACTACACACACCATCACACTTTAAAGACCTCCAGTGGGTATATGAGGGAATAGGGTGGCAAGTACTGCCAAAGAAAAATAATAACTGCTGTTTTATGTGTTTTATACAGTATTTATGTGGTTTATGTTCAGCAGCCAAAGTTTTAAAACATGAACGTGGGCTGTGGCTGGCAAACACCCCGATGTTATTGAGTGTGGAAGTTCATTCTTGACTTTAGGAACAGTAATTCAGCTCTCAACTGTGCCTCACACATGACAAGTGAGCCAAATTTATTATGACCGAGTGAACTCCACTTCTATGTTGATGAAGACCTTGAGATGTGTTTGAAAGCTCCAGCAATATCTATCTATCTAAAGTAGCGCTTGAGTCAAGATTTATTTGTCAAACCTCTATTTCCATTTTTGCACTGCATTGTGGGACAATGTGTGTCCATCAATGCATGTTGGCATTTGTGAACTTACTACATAGCTTCAGCTGTTCTCTATGGCTGTATACATGTGGCCCCTGGTACTAACACACTGTCTCTGGTTTCAGTAATCAATCATATTCTAAATTCTGAAATTTTAAGTATTGATTTAGCTGTTTAGATGGTTTAGAAATTAACAAACCAGAAAGTTGCACAGTCATGTTACACCGGGATGACTAGCTGTTATTATTGTGGTTATTACCATAGATACGGTTATTACAAGTCAAGGCTGGAGTCGCCACGTGATCTTCATGTCACTAACAGTTTTATCTCCTCTCTGTCCTGCTGCCCATCTCCTCTGCAGACTCTTACAACCTCCCAGGGGACCACGCAGAGGCCCAGTCGTCTGGTCTTCACAGATGTAGCCAAAGCTCTCAATGCTTAACAGCACTCTTCCATTAGTTGACTTCAGTTTGCGGGGGGTCCACTGCCTCCATTAAGATACAGTATGTCGCTCAGGAAGGAAAACAAAGAGGAAAAAAGGACTGTTTTTGGGGAACAACTGGAGCTTTGGTTATTGTTTTCATTACTACGACATAGTATGTGAAATGACGGTGGTTTTCAAATTATGAAAAAAATTGGGGTGCATGTATGATAAGGGAAAATAACGGGAAGCATCATGTATGATCTTGCACTGTTATCTGGCACACAAATAGTGTGATGCACTTTTCTTAAAATCATGTTCTGTCATTGCTGTTAAAATGTCTGATAACTTGTCAGTGAAGTTTTTGAGAGCTTCATTATCTATTTCCATGTTTGATAGAAGAGGAGTGTAAATTTGTGTTATACTACTTGTGTGATCTTACGTCTCTGACCAGCGTGAACACTGGATGTGTTACCATCCTTAACTGAACTGTCCCCTTCCATCTAGTTTCTTCTTTATTGAGCAATGAAGGATTGTTTCTGTCTGTATACATTAAAACTATTTAAACCAATTTGAAAAAAAGTGTTTTGTTGTACAAATCTGCAGAAGAGAGTTGATAAGTGTGATATTTTATTGATAAGCGATAAAGAAGCAGAATAACACAAATCACATGGTAAAAGAATCATAACAAAATATATATCACAGGTTGGTGAGTTGTATTAATGAAGTGGATGAGGACACATCAATAACATAACTACAAAATGGTGTTAAGGCATAAAAGATGATTCTCAAGTTACACTTCAACTTTTCAATAGTTGAAAATGGATCAAGTACTGCATGTAACTACATCACTATCAGTAAGATCACAGAACAACGTCGTCCCCATATAGAGAGTAAATATCCAGACACAGCTCATGTAAAAGAACAAACATTGACTCAGATGTAGTTAAATTAAGAGGCACCCTTCAGGCTGACTACCATTCACTGTGGTGATATGGATGTAGTGAGATGAGATGAGTGGACTACAACAGTACTAGTTTGACAGTTATTTCAAGATTTCTTAGGGAGCACGACCCCTGCAAGCCTTCTGCGTTACACGGGGCCAGATCCAGATCGCCTGCAGGTCTGAGAAGGTTAGTTACAACGAACCAAACATTTCCTCAGAGATGACCCAGGCTTGTTTGTTTTCAGAGGTAGTCCAGAGGGCAAAAAAAAACGTAAAGTCAATGCAGTTAAACAAGAAAATATACCTTCCTGTGAATGAATTAAGATCTTCTGGCAGCAGTTTAGTCAACAATGCTGAAATACATGAAAGTATTGAGACACAGCATATCATCCGTGATATATATTCAAGTCATAAGTGATGTGTAGTTCATGTTGGATAACTTAATGCCTACCATGCATGATGACAGTGAGACTGAATCTTTGAAGCATTTGCAAAAATGGCTTGAGGCTGTCGGTCAGTTTAAAGTTCCCCTCCACTCAAAAATATGTTTTTCTTCTTGTTCCTACAGTTGGATGTTTGAGCTTCACTGTGCAGAATGATGTATGTGCAGAGTTTTGACACTAGAAGTCTGTTTTCACATTCATCTGCTGAAAGTGGAAAGTTCCTCTGTGTTCATTCAAAATTCAATTTTAAGGGGCGGGCCTGTGAGCAGGATTTGTGACATCACAAATAGTTTGGAAGCCAATCCGGTTCCAATATTCAACTAACACAACTGTGATGTGGAGACTTGAAGCCTCCAGTTCACATATACTGAGAATGGACATGACAGAAGATGTTTCCTACTTCACTGTAAAGTAGTTAAACTTCTGAAATGAAATATATTTGCATTATTATATATTCTGTAATTTTTAATGAGGGAGAAGGAGAGGGTGCAACTTTAAGGATTTTAATGAGAAAATTTAGGGGGAAAAACCATATCAGACACAAATCATTATTCAGAGTAAAGTATTTTATATACATCTTAAAACATGTCTGGAGGGGATCTTTAAAAAATCCTGACTAACAAGGTCTCAAAAACATTTTTGTGAAAATAGATCGGAGGACAGAAACCTTCTTTACTTCTGATGTTTAAGACACAAGAATTTGCTCATCTATAGGAGAAATATCTCCATAAAGAAAAGATCTCCAAAATACTAATATTCTATGATGATTAATTATGACTTAATCATCCATCCATCTTTACCGCTTACCCTCCAGAGGGTCACGGGGGAGTGGCCACCAGTCAATCACAACCATTCACACCAACAGGCAATTTAGAGTCACCAATTAAACTAACCAGCATGTTTTATGGGAGGAAGCTGGAGTATCCAGAAAGAACCCACGCAGGCACAGTGAGAACATGGGAGCTCTACATAGAAGCGCCCGAGCCAGCCGGTGGGTTCAAACCCAGAACTCTCTTGCTGTAAGGCGACATTGCTAACCGCTACACCACCGTGCCACCATGACTTGATCAATACAGATAAAATATTGCATGTATTTTAATGTCTCAAACTTGTGTTGATTTTCCCAAACCACAAAAATATTTATGTTTTTTTTTTCACTTAACCTCTAGTGGTATGTTGCCATCCAGATTTTGATTTTATATGCCTGGATTTTGATATATGCACCTCTTGTGAGTTCTGTCACCACCCCAATACAGTCTCCTCTGTGGTGTCCAAACCATTAAAAGGTTATATTTTTTTTAAAAAACTCAACATGTCTTTGTAGAAAATATGTCCCCATTACTCTGGTTGATCTACAGACTTATTGTCAAGAGTTTTCATGTATTTCTTCAATAGAAAATAGTTCCGTTGGAAACTGTTCACAGTCAGGTTTGTGAAGAGTAACGGGGACATACTTTCTGAAAAACACTGTTCATCATTTTTTTAAATGTTGTTTTTCAATATTGCATGCACCAAAAATCCATTCACTCCAATGTATTGGGGTCTACATGACACGCTACCAGATGTAAGTGAAAAATATTTGTTTTGTAATGTGGGTGAAATGACCCTTTAAAGTGAAACTATGTAACATTTGGAAGAAGATGCAACTCATTCTTCCTCTTAAAAATGAAAAGGTGAAATTATAAGCAATTTAATTTTAATACTCTCAAGGGTTTCGCTGCTACATCTGAAGAAGACCCATAGTGGTCAAAAAGTTGTCATATCCTTGTAGAATTAAGGAAGATTTAGGAACAATTTAGAGGTTCTCTTTTGTTCTCTTGTGTAGTTTTTTGCTACCCAGCACCTGCAAAAATGCATGTGTGCCCACTGCTAGTTACACTGCTACAGCCTTACTTGGTCTGATATGACCAGCAGCTAATGGCAACTAATAGAGCTGCAACAATTAGTCGATTAGGTTACCAACTATTAAATTATTAAATTAATCGCCAACTATTTTGATAAGCGACTGATCATTTTGAGTCATTTAAATAAAATCTGATTGCATTCTCTATTTTCTCTATTTTAATATTTTAATATTTTCTGGTTTCTTTAGTCCTCCATGATAGTAAATATCTATGGACTGTTGGTCGGGACAAAAGAAGACATTTGAGGACATCAGCTTGGGCTTTGGGAAACAGTGATTGACTTTTTTCATCATTTTCTGACATTATATGGACCAAACAAGTAACTGATTAATCGAGAAAATAACATGACAAATTAATCAACATTGAAAATAATTGTTAGCTGCAGCCCTAGTAGCTAATGTTAGCAAACTTTAGATAAGTGTCACTTTTATTTGTGCTACGGTTACACTATATTTTAGCATTGACCATTACATCTTAATAGTCACTTGTGGCCATAGTGCCCACTTTTCACCAAAAGTTACACAGTCTCACTTTTAGTAGCTAAAGAGCAAAAGAAAAACTTGAGTCCTTTTTTCTCTTAAACAAAGACATGGCTACTGATGCAGTGTTTAGTATTCGTTAATTGCCTATGATTTATTTGGCAATTTTCAAACAACTCTTGCTTTAAAAGTAACTAGTGATGTTGTCTCGTTGTTTTCCATCATTTTCATGTACTTCAGCACTGTGTTGTTATTTGCTACCCTTCTTTTCAAATCACATGAATTAAGAGTGTCACACATAAAATGTACAGTGTAAGAATCAGAAAATACATGATGTAGTAAAAATGAGAAAAGAGTAACAGACCCAAAGAAAAAACAAGTATTTCATAAGGAACTACACCCTAAAAAGCAAGTATTTCATCAAGTTGTTGTAAACTATTTGCTGCATTTTTTTCCCAGGAGAACAAACAAAGTCTCAATTCGGTTTTAACAAATACAGTTTTTTTTGTTTTTTTTTTAAAAGAAATGACACCGATGCTTTTATTTGTACACCAATAGTAAAATCCTCTGCTGGAGTGTAACATCCGCTTGTGTGTGTTCGTGTGTTGGTATGTAGACCTGAAAAACCCTTTGCCTGTCTGTGTTGTATGTTTACATGTGTGTGTACAGTAAGACAGTGTCTTTGCCAATGCTGAGGGAGTGGAGAAGAATTACTTTGCTGGAGATCTTTTGTTTTTTTTCGTTACTGAGGTAGAATGAGAGATTAAGAAACTGAGGGTAACTGAGGTTTAAATGAGGTCTTTGTGTCAAGGCATACTGGTAATGTCAAATACAGATCAGAAATGCACAACAAACACAGCACAATAATTATTACTGAGTAGACTGAAAACATGTTCCTGAATAGTTTTGTACCTGAGGTTTCATTATGGTGTAAAAGCACTGTAATAGTAAAATCCTGAGTGTGGTAAAATGACACGTCAACACTGTTGTTGACTGAAGTATATATGAAGGGTTTCTTTCCAAAATTAAGATATCCATTTAAACCTTTGGGTTCCTTCTTCTTAAAACAGCTGCTAGATAGAAAGAGGGAAAAATGAATTTCACTGATGATATTAACAATTTGATTACTCTTGATTGACATTTTAGCTCATGTAATCTTCTGCATTTTTTTTAATTCAGAGCAAAAAAAAAAAACATTTTCCCCTCCAAAATTGGATATTTAATTTTGGAATAAAACCTTTCACATCTACTTTCTTTATAATGACTTCAGCGCACCATGATAATATTGTAACATTGCTAAAAATGTCACTTTCTTGCTCCCATGTGAGGATTCATGACACCTGATTTAGAAACATGTTTCAATATAACGGTTCAGTTTGGTTCCTTTTTCCTTAACCCCCCTCTCATTTTAGCCTGCAACCCTGTTCCCCCTTCACACACACCCCCCCCCCCCCTTACACACACACACACACACACACACACACACGCACATACACACTGAGGGGTTCAGGAAAGCGCGCATCTTTAAAGGAAATGTTCAACATTTTGGGGAATTTACTTCTTTGCTTTCTCACTGAGAGTAAGATAAAAATACGAATATCACGAAAAACAGTTAGCTTAGCTTAGCATTAAGACTGAGGGGAACAGCTAGCCTGCCTGTCTGCCTGCATTTCTAAAACTCAAAGGCACATATCCCCTGTAAAACCACAAATTGCCATTTTAGCATTCTGTTGGGATTAAAACATGTTAATTAGTGAGCTTTAGTGGCGCTAGAAGACAGATTTTGATGCGTTTAGACACAGCCAGGCTAGCTGTTTCCCTCTGTTTCCAGACTTTATGCTAAACTAAGCTAACCAGCTGCTGGTGGTAGCTTCATATAAATCTTACAGACAGGAGAGTGGCATTAATCTTCTCATCTGGCTCTCTGCAAGAAAGTAAATAACCCAAAATGCCAAACTATTCCCTACAAAAAAAAGCCCTACCCAGAGATCAAATCAAATCAAATGTTCACCCAACAAATCCACGGTTGAGGAGAAGAAACCACTGTCTGCAATGATTTTGTGTGTGTGTGGGTGTGTTCCTGAATCCCCATCACAAATAGGAGTCAGATTGTACCCCTGTTTGTTTGAGGCCAAACCTTGAGGTAGGTAGAGAGGCATCCTATCTACTCCCCTTCCTCCTGCGCTGGAACCTGAGATGACGAGGGCTCAATCTGCGAGGGACCCTCCTCACCTTCTTCTGAAGGGCCCTGGAACAAGCAGGGGACCAAAACCACTTTGTCACTTTGTCTGTTATTGTCTGATTTCTTTCAGTCTGGTGACTCATTATGCACTAAACTAACGAATCAATACTAGAAAGAGCACGAGAATACAAGAATGAGTGTTAAAATTTCATTGAGTGATAGCGTGCGGGGAAGTAGGTCCAGCTGTCAGACTTAGAAATGTGAGGAAGACGACAGTTATGTCAGGAAACCAAGAAGACAGAGGAAGAGAACAGTTAGATCAGGTTTCCCCTCTCTACATTGACTCATTCTTCCCCTTCGTGTGCGTGCGTCTGAGAAAGGGAGTCTGTCTCAACGGTTTCAGTTCTTGAAGCATCTTAACCTCTTTGACAAACTGCTCAGTGGAGAGGATGCGATAAGGCAAACAGGGGGCATCAAGAGAACTGGCCCGCTTTGGTAAGAACAGTTGTGCAATCTGTTCATTTGAAAAATGAACAAGGTGGTCTAAAGATATAAAGTTTCCCAGAAACATGCACAAAAGGATGTTTGGAGGTGTATCTGGGGATTTCAGCACCGCCATCTGTGCATTTCCAAGAACTCGTTATGTGCGTTTCCAAGAACTCGTCATATCCTCAAGAAGTCAGCTTACGTAAAGTACAAAGAACATACGTACTGAAAAAAATATATATAATTGCTTGTTTTGCTATTCACATTAAATGTGCCAAAACCAACAGCACTTTCATATTTGTCTGATAACACATTTACTGGTTTATTTGTCACATACAGTTATGTGTGTGCAGTGAAATGCAATATGGCGTGCTGAAGTGTGTGCTATAAGTAAAAATATAAATATAAATATATCAATATAAACATCCTATTTGAATATTATTTGGCATATTCATACTTGTAATAAGGATAATATGTAGCTTATTTGTCTAAAAACTACAAAGACACCTTATAGTCATGTGATACTGTAGAATATAAACTCTAGTTGCCTGTTTATGTCCTACATTTAGCTAGAACTAATTTATTCTAATACAACGACGTGGGCATCCTGGTTACTTAGTGGCTAAGACGCCATAGACCTTTGTTGCATGTCATCACCCACTTCCTCCCCATGTTTCTTATCTGTCTCTCTCTAATATCACAATAAATAAAAGATAAAATGCCCCCCAAAAATTGGTCCTGCAATTAATTCTACCTCCATAAAGGTTATAATGTTCCGTTTTTATTGAAACTGTTTCAAAGAGGTGTTGATTCAACTTTATGGTCACTTTGAAGGCTCTAGTTTGTGGTGCTGTTGAACTGTATTGGTTTATACAGTTTAATCAATGAGGGTAGGATAACACCTTTCAGTATAAGGCACTGAATTAGTTTTATCTTGATATTTCTAATAAACTGGCAACTAAGCATATATCAAAGTGCATTGGTCAAACTTGAATCATGTAGGCCATGGTTTGTTGGCTTCAGAACCACTATAATGGGTGCAAAGGGCTTCTGAATGTAGTTTAGGTTTTACGCTGAACATAAGCTCAGTGGTTCACACAAGCTTATGATATTCACGAATAGTAAAATTAGTAAATCATCTTTGCAGATCAGCTCCGCTTTTACAAGGCTTACAGCATATATGTAACTGGTATTAGTCAAAAAGGTAAACGGGTGACACAAAAGGAAATTTCTGTTGAACTGAAGCAGTTTTGTTCCTCAACAGTCATCAAACCTTCAGAGCTTTTTTTTTCCAGCTTCACTCTAATGTAAAACTAACTACTTTTAAATGAAAGGTGAAGAATGCTTAGAGGATTAAAAGGTTTAATGCCTTGTAATGATTTAATGATTCTGCAACAATCCCACGGCTCAGTTTGTTAGATTTTAATCTGTTTGTTTTAAAATGTAGCTCAAAGAGCTACGTCAAAACAAAAGTGGACCACCCTATTGCCCTTTAAAGACTTGATTTTTCTCACCTGCTGCTCTTCAGTTACTTCTTGAACTACTTTCTGTGGCTGTGGAAAGAAACGCAACACAATCAATTAAACACAAAGCAAAAGTTGCCATTAAGGACTGTATACCTCCGGCATAGACAAACAGCTATACATTTGGATATACATTTACAATTAACTCCATGATGTCTGTAAAGTGTCAGAGATGGCTCCATACCCATTTCCTTGGTCTCCCACGTGGTCGTCTCTCCCCAACAGGCTCTACTTTCTGAGAAAGAACAGATGGAGGATTAAAAAGGATAATTCAGATTTTAAGAATCCTGTCATACTGATCACTAACTAAGATTAAGATTTAGAGACTTTGGCAGCAGCAATTTTTGATTACTAATGGTTCTAATATACCATATGGGGAGCATTTCTCTGAGGAGCTACTGAAGTTTTGTTCTATGGATTGTAGTAATAACAAAAAAGGTATCTGGGAAAATGCTGACTTGATTTTACGAGCACAAGCTGCATGGCCAGCGTGATGATCTTTGTCAATAACTGCAACAAAACTACCCGCTTTAGTGATAAACAGGGATGGACACGTCATTCCATGACAGCGTGGTTACGTGAACACAGGGTTGCTACACATTTTCCATTTCCATTCCATTCAAATTTCCAGACTTCTTGGTAGATTTTTCAGACCATATTTGACATCTGAGTACAAATAGCTAGATGTTTATTATGGAAATAAAACGTTGGCGGGTTCATTACTTGGTCGGTTTTGGTCTCACGTTGGGTTGGACCAAAAAACATTGTGACTCTGGGTGCAGAGGATGCTGTGACAAGACAACAGTGCTTTTGCCCTTGCATATGGCTTACAATTGCCGCCTCCACCATGTTGGAGATGTTGAATGATTTTACAGTTTGCATCTAGCTTACTTTTCCCAGTTGGAATCCTTATCCAACCAGGTTTTGTATTTGGGATTGTCAAGCCAGCCCTGGGAATACTTGCATTTACCCATTGTGACCATTCAGTCCATGCTCCTACGCCGAAGGTTAGACGACGTTCCACTGTCAAACATCTCAGCCCAACGGAGAAGTAAACTAACCGGTGCTACCTATACTCGTATTATTTTCCCTTAACATATTAAATAAATAATATTATTATTATAAAATATATTATTGTCCCCCCAATAGTTTTTAGTCTCTTTTATAAATAAGAACCGAAAATGAGTTGAAAAGAGTTTAATAATTTAATCTTCACAGCATCTGTGCAGTTTATTCACTGTGTCCATAGAAACGACAATGAATGCAGCCATAAAGGTATGGTTTCCTTACGCATAAAAGATAGTCTTATTTACCTTTCTGATAACTACATCACTTCATAACTCATAAATGTTCAGACAAGCTTAATATTTGGTTATTTGTGATGCTATATATATATATGCAATTCAAAAATATTGCTGCATTTTCTTTCAAACTTATTTGGTCGCGGATGTCCGGGTTTGGTACAGTTATAAGGCGCTTGGGGCAGAGCTGTTTTGCAGGCTGTGACATACAGGCGTAGAGGCAGCTCTATGTGCGTTCAGTCGCACGCCATACTTCTTGCCTTGCATTCGATGATATCAAGCTCGCATTGGCCTGCGCTCTCTCACACAGTGGTAAACATTTTGGCTGCGCTGGCTGCTCCAAACACCATGAAACCATGGTCTGCTTGTATGATCAATTTATTTTTAGAAATTCTGAATTTTATATTTTAAAAAACAGAATAGGGGCAATTGTCACAAATATTTTTCTTTTCTTTTTTCCAAACTAATCCAGACCTGGAAATTACTATAATCAAATTCCATACTTTTCCATAGTGCACAGGAACCCTGTGAGGACCTCTCACAGCAACAGTAAAATGATACTATCAAAGACTAATAGCAAAATATATACAATTAAATATACATATTTTTTGCTTTTTTTGTTTTTAATATCCACCCGATCTGAAACAGATTATTATTATTTTTTTTACTTTTTCTCCAAATTCGAATACACAATGGATTTGGGTGACTGGCATGTCTAATTGTTAATTGTCATCACACCCTGTATCTTAGCAAAATTTCATCTTTTTTTTATTTTAAATCACAGAAAACACACATGCAAATACATAACTATTGCAAAGACAAACTATATGTTTTTAAGGTATTACTGAATTTGGAAGTACTTACTTTTTAGTGTAACTGATTGAAAATTATACCCCATTTGTAAGGATGATGATCTTGATCAGCAGTGGAAGAAGTATTCTGATACTTTACTTCAGTACAAAGATGTACAAATAATTCACTACTAAGTAAAAGTCCTGCTTTCAAAAATGTACTTCATTTAAAGCTTATAAGTATTATCAACAAAATGTACTTTGGTATCAAGTAAAATACTCTACTTAAATACTGCAAAATATCTCCTTTCAGAGTGTTATAATAGTATATTTTTGGATTATTATTACTGATGCATAAATGTGTACACAACATTTTATTGTTGTAGCTGGTAGAGTTGGAGCTTATTTCAACTACTTAATATACTGTTCAGTGCTATAATCTATAATATTTTATTAGATGATAAAATGTTTGTATATAAAATCTTAATCTGAATGTAACTACAGCTGTCAAATGTGTAAATGTAGTTTAGTAAATGAAGTAAAAAATACACTACTTTCTTCTGAATCATAGAGGAGAAGAAGTATAAAGTAGCATGAAATGAAAATACTCATGTAAAGTACTTACTGTAAATTCAGTATTTGAGTAAATGTACTCAAGTACTTTCCACCGCTGTGCATCAGACATGATGTCTTATAAAAGTCTTATAGTGACAGTAATTAAAGTTTTTTTTTAATTCTCTGTAAGATCTTTCATTCCTCAGAATAATAGCCACATCTACACTGACCAGTCCTTCTTTTAAACACTGACCAACAGGCTGAAGCATGAGACATAAATACTGCACTGATTTAATAACAGCTTGTGTTTTCTCTGTTGTAAGCTGACATTTGCCCCCATGATGACTGCTGACTGTTACAGTGTCCTACCAAGGACATAAATCTTTGCATTTCAGGATGTATTACTCGGAAAGCTCTCAGATGCACTGGTGCATGTAATGCAGATGCACTGGAAAGTTCATGTTTAGTATGTAATAAACATGTAGACAGTGCTACCATCAATTGTAAGGCAATTATACATTATGTTGTCTGTTACAGATCCCTAATTAGAGTTTTAGAGATCCAGGTCATTCCCAGGGGAACTTCACCATTACGCAAAATAGGCAACTGTATGATTCCCTACAATGCTCTGATATAAAAACATGTAAAATTATGTTACAAATCTTACTCATAAATACCCTGAATAACTTACAAAACTCCCTCAAAGTGCTTCTTGCGACCACTGCGCACTTCACCACGCGTCTAAGGATGCTGAATCTCTGGTTTTCACCAAATTTTAAACGGTGAAACAGAGTTATCACAGTGAGCATTTCTAATAAAAACAATGAGAGGTAAAGTAACACGTTAAATGTAAAACTCCTTTTTTGTTGCTCCTCCTTAGACAACTAGCAGGACCAGAGTTACTAAAGTTTTCCTGCCACATTGACTCACTTGTGATATGATGGGAGCATCAGTCTCCCAGGCACTCATACAAACAATGGCCTAAAGAAAACTGCTTTCAGGAGAGAGGGGATGAGAATGTGCAGAAACATACAAGAAGTATTCAGATCCTTAAAGAAGCAAACTGACACATTTTAACTACCTTATGTACTGGGTAGCTTCAAAGTTTACTCACAAAATATGTGATCAACAATGATCAACATGATGCAATATTATAGATGAATCTATCCAGCAGTATATAAAGCAGTTAAAATGAGCTCCACCTGGAGATTAGTGTCTTGTGTGTAAATGTAGTTACACTTTGTTGATAATACTTATGTTTCTTATACTAGAGTAAAATTTTGAATGCAGGCCTATTAAAGTGTGACATTAATAGTTTTACTTAAATAAAACTTCTACCACTGCAGACATTAACATTCTCAGTTGGAGAAAGGAAAAAAAAAGGTACAATGAGTTTTCCTAAGGCCCCAAAATCACTAAATCTACCCCTGGTGATTCCAACTCAAGAAAGAAGTCACAAAAACTTTTTACTTTCTTGATAACTAAAATACATAAATATAACTTGTCCAAAATGTTCTGTAATGTAAATTTTAGCACTATACTGCAGTATTATGTGCTGTTACGATTCTGAAATATAAGTTCAAACTAATATTAAGTGTCTTTGACACTCTGATCAGTTCAACCTTCAGTGCAGTTCTGGGGCCTTTGTTCTTGCTGCCTTTTGGTCGTCCTCTTGGTCGCTTTGGAGTCGGTGGTCCAACAGGCTCCTGTAGATCATAAACAAACCAGTGACAAACTACTATTTGAATGATCTGTCTTCTACAGCTAGCTTTGTTTGTCAGGACAATTTTTTGACGTTTCAATTAGATACTTAATTATTTAAGGCCAAGGACAGGGTTGATCAAATTCATCTTGAAGTCCTACCTGCTGCTGTTTCCTTGGCCGACCCCTGCCCCTGCGCTGAGGCTCAGGAGGTGACTGGGCAGTGCTTGGCTGGGGAGACGGCTCTTTGGTCCCACTGTGACTCATGCCTATGTCTGTCCACCTGCTTCAAAGAGTGTGGGCATCAAAGGCTGGAGGAGCGGCCTCGTGGGCTTGCAGAGTAGAAGACCTGAGTATCAGGAGCTGGAGCTATGTGCAAAGAAAAGTGAAAAATGACTACTTTTAAATGCATATTGCAGCAATAATCTTAGAAGTATTTAGCATGATCAGATACATTACTGTATGAATTCAAATGATCTAATTTCTGCACAATTATCACAGTGAGGTTCAGTCCATGCTTAATGGATCATTCAGAATCACACTGGACCCCCTTTTCAAGCACAAGCGTGGGAACAGCTTATACATAAGCCTTGGCACCAGGTTCATCGGAACACAGACAGGGGTCTGGCAAACGCAGGGAAACATGAGAGTGGTGTGCAGTGACTAAAAGTAGCACAGATATTCACAACTCAATCTACCATCTGCCCTCTGTGAGGTATTTCTCAATGGGTTTGTGCATGTTGTAGGCGTGCTGATGCTGCTACAACGTTTACTGAGAAACTTGTGGTAATTCAAACAAAAACAGAAAATACTACATGTTATATCTAAAGAGAAAGAATGAAAACAATATAACAGACTTAAAAAAATCTGAGTTTGTAGGCTATGGTGAACTTTAGAGCTGCAATAATTAGTCGATTAATCGATGAGTTGATTGACAGAAAATGAATCTGCAACTATTTTGATAACTGATGAATCATGTTATCTCTGGTTCCAGCTTTTTAATCTAAAGACATTGCACTTTAGAAAATTGTCATATATTTTTCATCATTTTCTTACATTTTACGGACTAAACAAATATTCGATTAATTCAGAAAAATGTCAGAGCAATCTGTCAAAGCCTTTTTAATTGTTTAATTGTTTAGTCTTTAAAATGCCCGAAAAAAGGGAAAAAGTCCAAGGTGACATCTTCAAACTGCTTGTTTTGTTCGACCAGCAGTTCAAAACCAAAAGACGTTCAGGTTATTATCACATAAGACAGAGAAAAGTTAGCAAATCCTAACATTTGAGAAGCTGAGACTGTAGGAAATGTTTGGCATTTTTGCATTAAAAGTGATTGAAACCATAAAATCATTATCAAATAGTTCCAGATTAATTATTAATTAGTCGATCGACTAATCGATTAATCGATTAATTGTTTCAGCTCTAGTTAGTGAAGTTATATAGGTCATATAAATGGCACTCCTATGTAACAATAATATAAACACAGTATATTTTCCGGTGACCTCTTCACTTAATCAATTTACTTTGTATTAATACAGTAAACAGCAAATATCTGCTATAAACTAGCTGTTGGTAATGTCCCAAGGTGATCGTTTACCATAACGTCGAGCTCTGAGAGGAACGTGCCAAACACTAATTGCCAACACAGCCTATCAAACGGCCGCACAGAAGCAGGAAGTCGGAGCAATTTGAGAAATCTACGTCCTCGATGAAACGATTTAAAGCCAAACGAGACGCACGACGTCGTCTCGTCGCTTATAAACTCATTTTGGAGTAACACAACAAGCGTCCTGCACTTTCTTCTGCAGCGGCGGAGCAGCCCGTCCGCTCAACTCGTATGTGTTTGGCAGTCAAGAACGGGACTGAATGTACTTTTTGCATATGGGCGGCAATTGCAACCGTAAAAAACACATTCTTCTGCAGCCTTTAAAGACGGTGCGTAAAGCGCTCCTCGAGCGAAACCGTGAGTGCTCGCTGGACCGAGCAAACCTTCCCGACTTGGTTGTGTACTGGCACACGTTAACGCCAAAACAACAGTCGAGGCCATCAATGTTTTAAAGCGTAAAGTCGGCGCTCACTACACTACATCCCCCTGCTTCCATCACTTGCGCAATCGATCTCAAATGTCTTGGGTTTCTTGGTGATAACAGGTCCGCCGAAATGGATGAACCAAGTGTTAGTATAAGAGCTGCAAAAAACTTTACCACGAAGGACAAAGGCAGGGAACACAGGTGCAAAAGCTCTCCTTTGAAAGCAGCCCGAACATACATACTACATACATACATGCAGGCTATAGTCTCCATGTTGAGGCTCAATAGTCCTGTTCATGCAGGCAGCGCCAAATGCAACACAATCAGAGCAGAGACTGTTAAACTTACCTTGAGTCGGTTTGCAGTTTTACCTGGAAGTTCACAGTCAGCCTAATGTGCTCCTGCACAACTATGAAAATCTTAGTGTATCGACCGTCTCATTGGTTGGAATGAAAGGGTAATCTCTCTCTCTCTCTCTCTCTCTCTCTTGCTCTCTCTCTCTCTCTCGCTCTCTCTTGCTCTTGCTCTCTCTCTCTCTCTCTCTCTCTCTCTCTCTCTCTCGCTCTCTCCCTCCTTCCTCTAATCGGAAATGTGTGTGATCCCCCAGACATCCAGTCACGAATACCCCAGTTGCAGTATAATGGGGGGTTGTAGCTGAGCAGTATGCATTGCATACTTTCTCTATTAAAGCATATTTCAAGAACGAATGAGGGTAGGAGGGTTGAAACGAGGACCCCGCCCCGAAAAAAGACTAACCGGACCACCCACTTGAGAAGGAGAGGGAGAGGGAGAGGGAAAGACGGGCATCAGACAGAGGGTAGATTTTGGTTCCGGGGTTCCCAAAGTGGGGTCCGGGAGTTGGGAAGTTCCCCCAGAGAAGGGAGGAATAGGCTGTTTGCTTCAGTAGAAATGTTGGGGAGATCAAACCGTCTAGACTTATTCAAAGCAGAGGTTTCACTCTCTCTCTCTCCCTGCTGTTATCTCCCCACCTACAAGGTTATAGATATATTTCTGTAAGTCATAACAAAGGCCAGAAATATCAAATAGTGTTTCTGAGAATATAGTGTGCAGGGCAGCTGCCTGATGTGCATTTCTTTGGGGGGGAAAATTGGCATTCAATCAGTATGTCACTAAATCATGCATGCAGATGTACATTAGAAGAGAGCTATAGTAAAAAGAACAGACATACATGTGCACTCTGTATGAGCAGAAAGACATATTTAGTTTCCTCATGATGAACACATTAAAAGTTTTATTCCGAAAAGATTATGCACTTTTAGTTGGAAGCCACCTCGTCTCATATTAGCCTCTTCTTTTATTCTGTTCACTAGAATTATTTTGAGAATATTAATATTAATATATATGTATTAATATATATTAATATTAATTAAAAATCTACTTTTTCCATAAGTATTTTTTAAATAAAACCCTTCACTTCTAGTTTTTGTTGCATATTTCTGTTTATGTACATGCTGAAATTACACTTAAAATAATATACAAACTAGAGCAGAGGCAAAGATAATGACAATTTTTTTTTTTTTTTTTTTGGTCCTTGTGATTTTCAAGAGGAAACTTTGTGTAAGTTTGCACAAACTGATAAATACAGATGGAAATGTTTGCACGGCGGTGAATACACATTCCAGGGACGACTTAATGCTGGACCGCTCGTGGAGTCATGTCAGGTGAGCGTGCTGGCATGAGACCAAAATATAAAGCTTTAAGTTGCAAAGATGAAGCACAGAGCTCAATTTGCGTGTTTTACAGTGTCAGTTTCATGATGTAATTCAGAAATTCACAGATTGAATATCCTGTGAAACCAGAATATTACACTTGGGAAAAAAAAGATAACCTAATGGTGGATTTACATATGCAAAATGTTTATCTCCCGCAGCCTATTCTTGATTTACATCACCATAAAACAGAATAACAAAGAAAACATTTGCATATTTTTGTGGCAGCATTAAAAAGTTTAGTCGGGTTTCCCAGACACCCTTTTGGCAACGGTTGCTAAGAACTGATAGTCTTATATGAATTTTTGATTAGTCATCAACTATAAATATTACTAAATGAAAGTGAACAGAATGACACTGAAATCCTAACTGCCAACCTGCCATTTCCAAACCCCCGAGTGTGTACAGCAGGAGGATAATTGGCCATTATTAGTTGGAGGGAACATGTTCAGACTTCAGTCCCATTAGTTCTCATTTCTGCAAATAATAAAAACGTTGGTATCTCTTGATTGTCAAGACAAAAGCGGGAAAAATGCTGAAATTTACTAAGACAAAGAGGCAGAAAGGTAGAATGAGGTATAAGAGAGAGAGAGGGGGGATGGTCGTGTCTGTGTGAGAGAGAAAAAGAGAGAGTTCAGTGGCCTTCTGCAGGCTGGTGTGTCTGAGATCCTGTTGGACTCTGATCTTGAGGTTTATTTAAGCTGAATTCCGTGGGCTCATCAGGACCGGGTTACAAAAATCCTCCTATAGAACTAGAAAGAATGTGCAGCGCATACAGTTCTGCATAAGGCACAAAGGCATGTCTTTAGAGGTGGGGTCAGGCATCAAAAGACAGGCAGAGGAGGGATTTCTTTAGAGGCTGGGGGCAAAGAAGGTATTTTGGAGCTCCATTCAAATGCCAGGGAGAGCAGGAGAGGCGCACAGTTTTGTAGTAAAGGGTGCAACTTAAAAACACCTCCCCTGTTATCGGAAGTTAATCATTCCCAGTTCTTCTTCTTCTCCCAACCTGAGACGCTATTAGTTTTGTAGTTGTTTGCGCATTAATTACACAACTTTGTACAACTTTACTTACATTATTATCATAAATCTGCTCTGCACGGCTCTTTGTTTTGCACCTGAGCGTACACGATTATGTTCTGAGAATATAAGTGTGTTCTGCTCATTATGCCTGGTAGATTTTGACTTGTTTGTAACAGGCAGTTCATGAATTTAAATGATGCATTTAAACGTCACATACTCTGGCTGAAAGGATTAACTGGATTTAAATGGACATTAAAAATAATTTGAAGCACAAAACAACAAATGACAGTGTTGTCCCTGCATTTTCTCCATGAACGAGATGGTATACCTGCAATGTTTCCTGTATATTTTTATAATATAATAATATAACTCATATAATAAAATCTGATTATAAAATTGGATGTAATATTAATATTTTTTATTGCAAAAGAAACACCTGAGATGAGAAAAAAAAAAGCATATGGTCAAATAAAAGTGGGCGTTGAAAGCAGATTTGATCAGTCCCTGTTGGATGGCAGTATCTGTCTCTATGCCATCTCCATGACCTTCTTGATCCAGTCCACATAGACAGAGACACGGATGAAGATGTTGGGCTGCCCCGGGTGTCCGCAGCGCCTCATGGGGATGATCACACCCTCAAGTACCCAGCAGTCCCTGTTCTGACATGCCAACGGGCCGCCGTAGTCTCTCTGCAGACACACAGGAACAACACTCTGGAGTCATTATTTGTCTCTGTTATGACTGACTGTCACTGCTGAGGTTGGAAACATCTTGCAGTCACATCTTGTCCAGTGTACCTCCATTATCCAAATGGTGAAAGTGTTTGATTTACAGGAACGTATAAATAGCTGTATGCTCTTTGCTAAAGTGATTTTCGTCATCAAAAGATTTTCTTCAGCTCCAGTATTTGAAGTATTAATTTACTTTAGCACTTAGCACTTTACTGTTTTATTCTCAGTCATTAAAGGAATAGTTTGACATTTTAGTAAGCATGCGTCTTTGCTTTCTTAAGTTAAATGAGAAGATTGATACCACTCTTTTCCGTTCAATATAAGGCTACAGCCAGCAGTCGGCTAGCGTAGCTTAGCATAAAGACTGGAAACAGGGGAAACACCTAGCTTGGATCTGTCCAAAGGCATCAAATCTGCCTATGAACACCTCTAGGCACATAACCTCCCGTAAGACCACAAATTTAATTTTAATACTTTGTTTTTTGTACGTATCAAGCAAACGAGATATAACGTGTTATTACTGAGCTTTAGAGGGGCTGGTAGGTGGATTTTGTTGGCTTGGCTAACTGTATCTCTGTTTCTGTTATGCATGCTAAGCTAAGTTAACCCGCTGCTGTCTGTGTAAAGACATGAGAGTGGTATCGATCTTATCATAATCGTCAAAAAAACACATTTTCCAAAATGTCAAACCATTCCTTTAGTGCCACTGCACACTGCAGTAAATTGAAGAAAGAAGAAAAGGGTCGGTGTTGGGGCGTCATGTGACCTAATGGGTAAAGGACAGGTTCACAATTTTTCAAGTCTGTCTTAAAACAATAGTCAGGTACTCAAATGAACACTGAAAGACGTTTTGCTCGCTGTAATCCTTTCTCCTCCTGTTCACACTGACCATTACAAAATCCGTTCCTAATGCGCTTGCAATGTAAGTGATGGGGGACAAAATCCACAGTCCTTGTTTTGAGCAAAAATGTTTTCAAAAGTTTATCTGGTAATATGAGACTTCAGCAGTTAGACAAATAAAGTGGATATCTTCCAAATTCTATCTTTCCATTTCCCTGGACAGTGTTTCTTTGTTGAGCTGCAGTCGAAGGATCGGACGGAAATTTGTGCTAATATGGCTGTAACTTTGGAAGATATCCGCTTGATTTGACTAGTTCGGACTGCAAGAGTCTCACATTAGCTTTACATAAAGTTTTCAATAAATTATTGCACAGATGTAAGACCGTGGATTTTGTCCCCCATCACTTACATTGAAAGTGCATTGAGAAGATCTTCTAATGGTCAGTATGAACAGGAGGAAAGATTACAGAAGGCAAAACCTGTCTCAATGTTTATTTGGGCACCCGACTGTTGTTTTAAGACAGACTTGAAAAATTGTGAACTTGTCCTTTGAGATGTAAACAATATTAACCACAATGTCATTGGTCCGATTCTTGCTGGAGACTTTTGACCTTTGATATCCCTCTCTGCTTCTCTAGTGTAACCCTTTTTAAAAAAAAGAATTAGTCAGTGAATGAAGAAACTCCGCTGCAGCTCCACAATAAAACTTAAAGAATAAACACCTACCTCACAGGCGCCTACCCCACCCTGGAAGGAGCTGGTGCACATCTCGTTGTCACGAACACGACCTCGGAAGTATTTGTTGCATTCCTTGTTACTAAGAACTGGTATATGGGCCACATTGAGGACAGTCTCATCTCCAGTGCCTTGAAAAGCAGTGAGGAGGAGGAGGAATGAGTTAGCAGCTAATGTGTTTAGAGAGATGAAGAAAAGAAAGGAGAGGTGGACAGATGTCGAACAATTCTGAAAATAGCAAAGCCATCGGTTGCTCAGTGGCCTGAACTTTAAATGCATCACTTCAAGGGCAGAAACAAGATGCTTGTTCTGCGGAAAGTCATCTATTATTAATTGTTGCAATAGAAGCATATTGTAGTCGCACGAATCTCGGCATTGTAGCAAATTCAGTGTCAAGTTATGATTTCCAGAATTATACTTGCCTCTCGTCTCACCCCATCCTGCGATCTCACAAGTCGTCCCCTCAGCTACAACGTAGCGCTCAGGAGGGAGGCAGATCTGAGAGATACGCTCATTAAACTGGGCAGGGCTAGATGAAGGAGAGAGAGACAGAGGGAAGTTATTGATACATTTGAGTATATACGTGTGAACGTGTGTGTGTGTGTGCACGTTGGGGCCACTTGACAGTACACACTATTCCAGTTGCAACATGACCAGCTGAGACTCGGAGGGTCCGCAGACGATCTTGGTGAGAGGGATGGTTTGCACACCAGGCTCTCCTTCTTCTGGATCACGAAACAGGGTTCCCATCATGGCCGAGTACCCGGGCAGGTCCACATAGCTGTGCAGACGTGCAGACAAGTAAACATGGAAAATATAAGCAAAGTGTGACACATTTTATTTCAGCTATTTAGTATCGCTTTTCCAAAAATGTAAAAAAAAATAGTAAAAGTTGTTGCAGCAGAAGCCGCAATATCCTGACTTTTTGTCCATAGCGTGGGCTGAGCTACAAAAACTCGGTCGGTACTACACTTCACGTAATGCAATAGTGTCTTCTGTTAGACGCCCCTGCCTGGTAAACGCCCACATCGAGTGGTGGAATGTAACAAAGTACATTTACTCTTTACTATACTTCTACTCAGAGGGAGATATTGTACTTCTTAACCCAATACATTTATTTTACAACCATAGATTACTTTTCAGTATTTTCATTTGTTATATTTGTACTTAATTTAGATTACTTTGTACAAATCTGTTTTCACTTTAACATTAAGTACAAACAGAAGCGCTTCTGGTGTCCACCACAAACACTGGTGCTCCTGAAGGGGGGAAAATACCATTTTTAAAGAGGAAACAATATACCCTCATCCATGGGCGGGGTTTGGCATAAAAAATCTAATTCCAGGCACTCAAGTGGATGGTTAAAAATAAAAAGCCTTTAATAAACACGGGCTAATAAATTAAAAATACACTAACAGGTGCCTTCCTCAGGGTGTGGTGACACACAATGAATCCAAATCAGTAAGTAGTACTTTTTAAGAAAGTTCTTACAATACAACATGAAAAAATACAAGGGGATACATACTTTTTACACACACTGTATATTTGTATACAACACTGAGTTGGACCTTTTTCATAATGAGTACTTTTACTTTTGATACTTTAAGTAAATTTTGCAACTAATACTTTTGTACTTTTACCTGAGTAAGATTTTGAAGACTTTTACCTGTAATGGAGTATATTTATACTGCGATATTGCTACTTTTACTCAAGACCTTAATATTTCTCCCACCACTGCCCCCATCTATCATCATCATCATGACCCCAGTTTATCAGAATGAGATTAAGAGATGATGAGTAGTTTTTTCAGAGTTGACAAATTTCTGTCCAGAGCCACAGATAACCCTAAACAACTGTCATCACAGGTTGAGTAGTACTTCTGATTACCAGTAAACTGACATGTAAATGAGTGAAGTTTACCAGGAGGAGAAACACTGCTTGGTGCTGATCACCCATCTGGGGTTAACCAGGGATCCTCCACAGAAATGGTTTCCTTTCCTGCACACAAGGAGTCAAAGGTCACATGCAGCACAGCAGAGCGTATTTTGAGTCTAAATCTTTCAGACTGACCTGTCTCTGAGGCTCACTGTCCACGGCGAGTTCCCAGGTATCCCGTTTACGATACGTAACCTCGTCCTCTGGAAGCGGTCCTCTCTCTTCCCACACTCACTAAACACCGGCGTTCCTGTGTTTGCAGAAAGGTGAAATATTATTGTAAAAAAACACACACAGAGGCTTAATGTCATCTTGGAAATGTTGCTTCATATTCATTCAGAAACTAACCTGGTTCGGTCATGGGCGCTTTCTCTCCAGCTGAAAACACCAAAAAAACAGATGAATCGTTAAATTGCACCTGTGGATGAATTGTTGCCACAGAGTTCGTTAAACTACTTTGAGGATCTTAAAACAGACAAAGACAGCAGAGTTGTGTACCACACTGTTTGATGGCGCAATAGTCAAACTCAGTTTTGGGGTCGGTGGTGTAGCACCAGGGTCCGTGCTGGTCCCCATCTGGGTTTCGACAGTAGTTCTCTGTCAGATTGGCCTCAGGATGCGTCCTTGGGTTTATTCTGGAAAAAACACATTGATTTTTAAAACTGAAGGCGTGTCATTTATGTCACAAATGAGTGGGGTGAGATTTTGCTTTTTGCATTTTACTTTTGTAAAGAAACAGCATTCACTCATAATGCTGGAAAGGATTCAAGAGACGTAATATAAAGGCAATCAGCAGAGCCCATTCTTTCCTTTCTTTTGCCTATATCATGACTGTCCCCACACACCTATAGACTGTTCCTCTTAGATAAACACTGATCTGTCTTTGTTACTCTTAAAACATCATCATACTTGGTCCGGTGAGGTGTGTTTACGTTCCATTTCTGGCAGGTGATGCCTTTACGTGTTTTGCGAACCATTCCTCGGTAGTTTTTTCCATTTTCATGGTAGCAATCTGAAAAAAAAGGTAAATAATATTGTAGAACAACAAGAATTTAGAGGTTTAAGCAATTTAGGTGGGAGTTTACATCCTTAAAACATACAGATGGATGATCATTTTATAGGCTGATTCCAGTATTTTTTTGACAAAATATATTTAAATTTGATTCGACTACTTTGAGGCCAAATGTTGGGACTGCAGATACAAAAAAACCCTTTTGGCAATAATTCTGGTGCATTTACAGTTTATTAATGTACACTGTCCCTGTTAAATACACCAATAAAAATACAGTAAATAAATAACGTATATGAGCAGATCACTGAATAAATAAAGTATGATAAATCCAAATGATTCAAATGAAAATTCTTGGTGCTTGGTCAAACTTTTCTGGGGGTTGTGTGTGGTTGTGGGCTTGCATTGGAGGGGACTCATGTGAATATTCACACAGTCTAGCCTCGTATTTATCCACAAACACTGATATAATCTCTTCACTGAGTTCATCTTTTTGCTGTAGTTTGAATCAATGAGTTGTACCCTCAGCTTCGATGTCGTCTGCACAGCGTTTGATCTGTAAGCAGAGAGCAGTCCTCATCTCTGGCACAGATGTGAAGCACCAGGGAGCCTCTGACCCATCTGGGTTACGACAGTAGTTCTCCTCCAAACCCCTGGATGAAGTGTAACACACAGTCAGCTTAAACAATGTCCACTGGCTCATCACTAATGCTTCAAATTACCTGCTAAAGACATACTGTATGTGCCTTGCTCTTTTAACTTACAGACATATAGATTATATTCAAATGTTTTGTAGCTTCTTCTGAAAACCGATGATTGAAAAGCTGGTAATGGATTTTGGCGTGATGAGAAATCACTGCGTCATGAATAAGTTTGATATTAATTTCACATCCGTATTGCCACTCAGAGTGCGTCCTGCTTTTTAATGCAGCATTGCTGACCATCTATCATTCTGTCAACTGAAATTTCACTGCAATGACATCTCAACATTAATATTCATGTGTGAAGCAAATGGAGAACAAACAGGTTATGAGTGCAGAAAATAACCCCAAAGTGCTTTCACCTTTCAAACACTCCCTCCTCCATCACACTGTTTTTATACACAGTACATACTCACTTGCATTCATATGTATTTGGGTAGAAGGGATGCTCGTGAGGATGTTGGGCGTCCCACCGCTGGCAGGGGATACCTGATGTTGTCTCGTTGACTTTACCGCGGTAATCCTCCCCGCGGCCACGGAAACAGTTGGTGGTGAAGCTGGAGCGCTGGCGTTTCTCAACACGCACCTCAGCTGAAGGGAAGGAGCAAGTTGAAAAGGAAATAAATGAGTGTTACAGGTCTCCTCTGGATGAAACAGAGGTAGAGCGTTAGGTGATGTGGGTCCACTGAGGCAGGACGCCAATCAAGGCGATAAAGGAGAAGAGAGGATTTTGTTGCAGTATTTTAGTGAAATTAAAGTCAAAACAAAAGATTTTACAGTACATTCACTATGATGACACAGAATGGTTGAGCTCTAAAGTACAGCAAAGGAAATTCTTTAATGAATGTGAACAAACAATCTTCTTTTCAAGTCTATAATTGCAGACGAATAACTCCAATGTGATATGAACTATTACTATTAAATTTAAAGTCAAGAAAAAAACTATATGACATTGAAAAGATTAAACTGGGTATTTTATACTTTTGTTTAAATTCCTCAAATGTGAAAAACCTATAAAAATGATTTCCTTTTGTCGATCTTTTAAAATTCATTAGTGAGCATTCCTCCCATATTTTTTTTCTGATTGTGTTTTTTATTTCTGATTGACACAGATACAAAAAGTTCTTTCTCTTCTTCACACACAGCAAAATAAAAATATTTTTTAATCTTTTTGTTGATCTACAGGATGATAATGAGAATTGATTTGGAGCAATGTTGTTGTTTTTTTACTGAATGCCAACTACACCACAGGATGGCGCTATCTTATAGATTTTCAGCCCAGGTGATCTCTGCTCTTAGTGGAAATGCACAACTTGTACAACTCATGTTGAAATTTTGGAGAAAACACTGATGCCCTGTTTTGGTTTATTTTGGGCTGAATGTTTTGAAGCTTACTGTTCAGGATTTAACCTTTAACCCCGTCTGGGCTTCACACAGTATGTGCTGAAAAAATACTCTAAATAAATTCTAAAAAGTATTTATTATTTGTTTTTTACAATTGATTTTTATCATACCTTTAAATATTGAATTTATGTATATTTGTAAAATAGCCAAACTACTACTACTACTAACAGCAATAAAACTACTCATGTTTGAACATATTCGAAAGATGATAAAATGATTGTTTTATGAATGTAATAATATGAAAGATATTTATTTGTACAATCCAACTGTAAAGTACGAAATGTTCATAAAATTTTTTTTAAAAATAAAGGAGTAAAACTAAAGATGAACCACCCTGAAAATTGAACTTAAGTGTACCAAGAAAAATAAAGTAATGAAAAACATTCTAATTAACCTTTAATTAACCTGAAACCTGGAGAAAGAATGCAGGGCTTGAATCACAGACAACCATCTGCACACTTTAGCCACATTTACTTCTAAATCAAAGAGAATCGTTGGGGCAATTGTGAAACGTCTCACATCTTAGGAAGTAATTTGCACAGACTCCAAAAAGTAAATTTAATTACAGCGAGTTAATGAGACTCCCCTCCACCACTGTGACTTCTAATACCACAGGAACTGACTCCATTTAGCTTGTGTCGCCTCGATTGTGCCCGAGGGAACAAACAACCAAAACAAAACAAGAAAAACAAGCAAAAAGGTCTAATCCGACAAATTTATCCTATGAGACAATACATTACAGTTATTACTTATTATCAAGATTTCTAATAGTGTTTCTATGACAGAAGTAACATCTTACTGCATTTGCTGATCTCGCAGTTCTCTCTCTCCACTTCCGGGTCTGTGGTGTAACACCAGGGCACCGGAGAAGCATCAGGGTTACGGCAGTAGTTATCATCTAAACTCTTATCAGGATACCTGAGAAAACATATATTTTAATTTCCACAATTACAAAACAAAGGACTTAACGCTCACAGATCCTGCCTGACACGTAAGATAGTGCAGTGATGACTGTGTGAGTACTTTTCGGGCTGGTAGATGTGTTGGTGAGGGTACTGCTGGTCCCATCTCTGACACTCTCTGCCACTCAAAGTGTGGTCAACCTGCCCTCTGTAGTCCTCTCCGTTACATGTGATACATACCTCTGCAAACAAAACCACAAACAAAATAGTTTCAAAGTGAGAGAAATCAGAAGTGAGAAGAAAAAAATCATGCATACTGTTGCACTTTATTTTACGGTTCACTAGTTTCCTAATAAGTTTTTCCTAGAAAAGAACTGATTTGTAACTGTAGTTTTTTTTAGGAAGGTTCCTGGAGAAGACATTGCAATTTGGTACTAATTATAGGGGAAAAGTTCAGCTGGTACACTTGTTAATTACAACCTTCTTTACCAAAGTATCTTTTAGTCTGTCAACATGTAAATATGTAAAGTTTGTCTTTCTGTGTAAATGTAAATTACAGGAAATTTATACAATTCAACATGGAGAATAAAGTTTACAACAACTAAATGAATCCCCTTCCTTCCATTTTTTTCCAATGATTAAGATTGAAGGAGTTCTTGTAAAGAAATTCCTCTGAAAGTCAACACATTTCTCTGTTTCCTATAATTAGCTTCAAATTACACAATTCTTGCTAACTTCTCAAACAGCATGGAAATGTGTAGGGTGTACCGTCTTTGCACTGGGGAATGTTGCAGCTTTCGTAGCGTCGCTCCGGGTCGGTGGTGTAGCACCATGGACCGATGCGGTCCCCATCTGGATTCCTGCAGTAGTTCAACTCCAGGCCATTAGTGGCTGTGGGGGTCCACCTGAGACACACAGAGAGTTTTACAGTGAGTGACGGACTGTTGCAGGTCTCATACAGTCCAGTCAGAGTGCTTTTTGGACAGTGACACATTGTTTTGATGTGTTGGCTTTGTACTCCAACACGCTGGATTTGAAAGGAAACAATGAAGTTAAACTGCTGGTGTTTACATTCACCTTAGATGAACAGTTTAGCACATATTTTAAAGGATAAAGTGACAAAATTAGTGTTTAAAATGAATTAATTGGCCGATTTATACATCCAGAACACAACTACAGTAACATAACACAGGATTAAACATAATGTTTAGCGTATTAGTAATAAAAGAATCTACCTGACCTGCAAAGAAAAGCAAGTTCCCAAATTATCTCAGGTACAAAAAAAATGAAATGTTAAATGACAGTTCCTCACTTAAACCAAAACATTCTGTGGCTGTGATTAATATCACTTAACATCTCTTCTTTCTATCTATATCTGTAGTGTCTATTCAAAAACAACTTTTATGAGCCTTCCAATTCACTTTCCTATAGTTCTAACTTTTTTTTAGCTGTGCAGCCAAATAGCCCAAGACAAAGGACAGAGTAAGACATTTATATTCATATTTACTGATATTGAAATAATAATTTCTGGTGCGAAGGACTTGACTTTGGACAAATTGGATATTGTATGTGAATATGGATTTTGTACAATAAGGAAGAATAATCATATACAGTTACCAGTCAAACGTTTGGATGCAGCTACTCATTCAAGAGTTTTTCTTTATTTTCACTATTTTTCTACATTGCAGAACAATACTGAAGACATCAAAACTATAAAATAACACATATAGAATCATGTAGTAAACAAAAAAGTGTTAAACAAAACAAAATGTTTCATATTTTAAATTCCTCAAAGTAGCCACCTTTTGCCTTGATAACAGCTTCGCACACTGTATTCTCTCAATTAGCTTCATTAAGGTCGTCACCTAGGATGCTTTTTCCAGCAGTCTTGAAGGAGTTCCCACATATGAGCAATTGCTGGCTGCTTTTCCTTTCCCAAACCATCTCAACTGGGTTTAGGTCGGGTGATTGTGGAGGCCAGGTCATCTGACTCCTCTCCTTCTTGGTCAAATAGCCCTTACTGTACAGAGCCTGGAGGTGTGTTTTGGGTCATTGTCCTGTCGAAAAACAAATGATGGTCCCACTAAGTGCAAACCAGTTGGGATGGCGTGTCGCTGCAGAAAGCTGTGGTAACCATGCTGGGTAAGTGTGCCTTGAATTCTGAATAAATCGTGAACAATGTCACCCAGCAAAGCCTCCCCACACCATCACACCTCCTCCTCCATGTTTCACAGTGGGAACCACACATGCAGATACCATCCGTTCACCTTCTCCGCGTCTTACAAAGACACGGCATCTGGAACCAAAAATCTAAAATTTGGACTCATCAGACCAAAGTACAGATTTCCACTGGTCTAATGTCCATTACTTGTGTTTCTGGGTCCAAGTAATTCTCTTTTTCTTATTGTTCTCCTTCAGTAGTGGTTTCTTTGCAGAAACAGTCTCCTTCGAACAGTTGATGTTGAGATGTGTCTGCTACTTGGAAGCAGTGATGTGGGCTCTAATCTGAAGTGCCATTAATTGGCGATTTCTGAGGCTGGTAACTCTAATGAATTTGTCCTCTGCAGCAGAGGTAACTCTTCCTTTCCTGGGGTAGTCCTCATGAAAGCCAGTTTCATCATAGCATTTGATGGCTTTTGCGACTGCACTTAAAGAAACTTTCGAAGTTCTTTAAATTTTCCAGATTGACTGACCTACATGTCTTAAAGTAATGATGGACTGTTGTTTCTCTTCACTTCATTTGAGCGGGTTCTCGCCATTATATGGATTACTATAGTGATCGAATAGGGCTATTTCACCAACAATACCTCAATACGACACAACTGGTGGTCTCAAACGCATTAAGAAGGCAAGAAATTCCACCAATTAACTTTTGACCAGGCACTGCTGTTCATTAAAAGCATTCCAGGTGATGAACTAATGAAGCTGGTTGAGATACTGCCAAGTGTGCAAAGCTGTTATCAAAGGTAGCTACTTTAAGGAATCTAAAATATGAAACATGGTTTATGGTTTGTTTAACACATATTAGTTTACTACATGATTCCATGTGTTTTTTCATAGTTTTGATATCTTCAATGTAGAAAATAGTAAAAATAAAGAAAAACCCTTGAATGAGTAGGTGTGTCCAAACTTTTGACTGGTACCGTATGTGATTTACCTCGCCCCCATTTTTGACTGTATTAAGCCTGTATTACTATTTTTATATATTATTATTACTTAACTAAACACAGTAATTATATGCATAATGGACTGATGAGGACTTGGTATTTGTACAAGGTCAATTCTCCAATTTCTTAATTCCGTCTTTTCCTTTATTTAATTTCATTTTTCCAAATATACATGTCTCATTATGACAACAGCAGGACTTTTAATTGTATCTATTGATTAACAGTTACGTTTGGAAAGATGAGGAAGATATAATTTTAATCTAATTTTGTTTTGTTTGTGTGTGTTTACTTGTTTTCTATGTGAAATTTGAGAAAGTAACCCTCGACATGAACTCAGCCATATTATGTATGAACTTGTGTAAAGGGACAAAATCCTTCACTGTTCACCATACAGATGTGAACACCCTTACAAACGTCTAAAGCTGACATTAACCTCATATTCACAGTTTTATTTCACACCCAGTCGGCTGAAACAATGACTTGGGACTTTCTGATCGCACTGTATGAAAGACTAAAACATGCAACGATTCATCAGAGGAACTGTCTCACCTGTGATCATGAGGAAACTTGGACCACCACTGCTGGCAGGTGAGTCCGCTCTTTGTGGTGAAGACTTTCCCTCGGTAGTCCTCCCCTTTACCCACGATGCACTTCCTTACATAGACTTCATAATGAAAAGCAAACCAATCAAACACCTCCAGCACTGATACGTCACGTCGATCTCTGAAATGTCACACAACGTGAGCACGCGCGTGTCTTACCTTTCTTCTCGTAAAGGTCACAGTTAACGTTTCTCTTCACCTCCGCGTTGCTGCCGTCGCCCACCCAGGGCAGATGTTTACAGGTGACAGTGGGACGTGTCTCGTAGTTGAACGCTCTGGTGTTGAAGGATATTTTCATGTCAGAGATTTATACACTGATGGCTACAAACTTACAATGAAGCATATTAATAAAGATTAAGCAATTACTTCATTAATGTTGATAAATTATTCACAAGACAATATAAGAACATTTAGGTTGTCAGTCTGGAAACTAACATTTTAAAGGCTAATTCTGCTTCAATACAACCTGGGTCTTATTTTCATACTTTTGGCCATCATTTCTATCAGGAATAATAAAAATCAGTTGCCAACAAACAAGCCAACACTTTAGTCAAAGTTATTTGGAAATGAAAATGAAACTAAAGTTATTAAAACTGTCTGTTGTAAACATCCATCAACAGTATATATAAAAACTTTAACTTTGACCTACTGAACTTTTAAGATCCATAATAAGAAAATCAATATGCAGATAGATGTTGTGATATAGAATAATTACATATCATTTCTTTTCTGTTGTAAAAGTTCTGTTTCTGTTCTGGAAAATAAGAAATTATTGTGATGCTTCACTACTTAATCATATCGTGGCCAGTCGCTCTAAGTTGGAGTAGCTGTTAATTAGTCTGTGGAGAAAGACAGGTTTTTGATAGAGACGATAGAGACGATAGATTTAGTCACTTTTCATTTTTCGCAGAAAACCTTTAAGTTAAGTTTAAAGTTACTGGCCTGAAGATTTCATTCCACATCAGACTCAATGCTTTTACACAGACTTGAACTCAGCATTGATAATTTATAAAACAGAATAGAGTGCTGGGTGCGTTCAGGCAATTTTTATATTACCAACAATTCAGGTGCCCTCACTTTTAGTTTTACCGCCAAATAAAGTGGTTTAGATAATCTGGCTAAACTGTCGGCTTGGTTACAACCTGTCTGATCGTCTAACTGCTCGGTGATGCATTATAGCGATGTCCCCCTGTCTCAGATCTCAGCAGTTACTTCGGTGAGTACAATGTTATTATAACTGATAAAAAATGAAACTAAGTTGCAATAAACTGAAATAATGCTTTAAATTGAAGCATCTCTTTGTTTGGTGTATTCTTTGTAGCCATGGAATATCTATTTTGGAAGAAGGCCTCATAACATCTGAGCCAACAGGTTTTTGTTCAAAATGCAAAAACCTGCAAACCTTAATTAATGATGATTTTCACACTTTTCATAGTGAGCAATGAAGTAACACTGACACACAGAAAGTTCATTAAATCATCAGTGAATAGTTGGCCAAACAATCTAAACACAAGGTTCATTCGTAGTTGTTCTGGAGCTTTCGATCATAGAACACAGTCTTCCTGAGCAAAGTGTGTCCGGTTATAAAGAAGTTTAATGACAATGAACTTTCAGTCTCAACAAGAAGTCCTTAAAATACTATTATTATATACTAAAAAATGAAAATTTCAGTATCTACAACTCCATGACAACTGGGCAAACTTCATCTATTGGTGAAGATCATGTCATGTTTTTGAAAGCTCCAAAACAGCATCTAAAGGACCTTGAGTTGAGATTGTTTTGCCAACTTTCAGTCTCATCAGTGAGCAGGTTTAGCCCTGATGCTGTGTGGTGCTCACAGCCTGGAAACCTAAATGTTCTTTTTATTTATGTAGCTATGGAGCTCATTACAGACCTTTAAAGTTTTAGTAAATGCATTATTAAAATCAATTAAGTCATAAGTAACATCTAATATACCTGTTCTGAGTATGGACTTATTGGGGAAATGGTTTCTAGTGAAGCGACAGTAACAAACTGACATACTGAAGCAGCATTACATTCCTGTCAGTTTAAGGTGGGTACCTGCAGTCCAGTGACTGTGAGCAGCGTGTGGCACAGTCCTCCAGGTTCAGGCCCGGCAACATCAGCACTCGAGCTGAGTTCCAGGAGGTAGGAACCAGCTCTCTGCCCTCTGAGCGCTGGAAGTCATTCAGAGGACTGCGGTACCCTGTTTTTGTACAACAAAACCAGAACAACAGAGTTCTTCAGGATGACTTCTTGAACCTGTGTCTGTTTAGTGCAGCGCAGGTGCTCACTGGTACCCACTGCAACATGTGGGCACGAGCTTGCACACATATAACCTTTGGACCGAGACACTGCTGCTGGTTTGTGAGACCAGAAAAAGCATTAAAGAGCAACACAACACATCTGTTTACTGAAACTACTACTACTAGTAGTGATATACATTCATCCAGTACAATTTATTACATAATATGATTAAAACTAAGTAAAAATAAGTGCTCAGGAGTTTGTGTTTTATAATCCCAGATAGTTATTCTGTAGAGTATGCCTTCATTTGAAACCTCCTGACAAAATACAAATAAAACCCAAACTGTATAGTCCTGAAAACCTTGTAGAGGATTAAATATCACTGATTAATTTATAATTGAATAAATATAATTAAAACTTTCTTACCAGTGACCAGTCCAGCTGTCAGGAGAAGGCAGGACAGCAGCAGTTTCATTGTTTCTAGCTGTGGAAGATAAAGACTGTTTTATAATCCTGGAAGTGTAACCACACACTGAGATCTCTGCTCTCTGAAGTCTTGTTCTGGGGTTTGTTTTCAGACTAGAGTAATTAAACTTCTCATCGACCTGATAAAACAGAAAAATCCCCAAAAGACTTGAGTAAGAGGTCAGAGCCACGCAGAAAACATAAAAACTAAAACACAACCACCCACACACACGAACAGAGTCCTGTTAAGAGTCTGTTCAAACAGAGTCCCTAATCCCCAAAACACTGCCAATCAATACGCCTATTAATCATTAATGAAGAGTGGCACATAGGTCCCTGTTCATGCACTTTTTTCATAAAACTCAAATATCCACTCTGACAGTTATACATCTACAATTGAAACCAAATATCCTGCAAAAAAAGAACATCTGAATTGGTTTTGAAATGAAAGCGATTCTCTTAACAAACGCTAGACGTCAGTAGAATGATTTCCAGAGGATTTTTTTTTTGGTGCTGTTGTCCAGGAAATGAAGTGAAACTACAGCTGGAGCTGTAGACTTAACTAAAGTGTGCTCCTTCATTCTGAGGTTTAATCATCGGCTCAGTGCTGGAAGCTGTCAGGTAAGAGGAGGCGGATGATTTTCTCATCGTGTTTGTGAGCAAACGTGCCGAGAGCAAGCTCGATATTACAAATAAAATGATCTAATCTGGACTTTGATCAGGCTGTTTAACTTGCCAGCTGTCCACAAACTCTTCTTCTCCTCCAGCGGAGGACAGCTCTGTAAACTGCGAGTGGACAACAGAGTAATACGGGGTGGGGACAAAAACAGGAACACTGCACAACTCCAGTGCAGTTAATGTCTATGTGCAGTTCAATCCAGTGCAGTATCTATGTGCAGTTCAATCCAGTGCAGTAAATGTCTATGTGCAGTTCAATCCAGTGCAGTATCTATGTGCAGTTCAATCCAGTGCAGTAAATGTCTATGTGCAGTTCAATCCAGTGCAGTTAATGTCTATGTGCAGTTCAGTCCAGTGCAGTAAATGTCTATGTGCAGGTCAATCCAGTGCAGTATCTATGTGCAGTTCAATCCAGTGCAGTAAATGTCTATGTGCAGTTCAATCCAGTGCAGTATCTATGTGCAGTTCAATCCAGTGCAGTAAATGTCTATGTGCAGGTCAATCCAGTGCAGTTAATGTCTATGTGCAGTTCAGTCCAGTGCAGTAAATGTCTATGTGCAGGTCAATCCAGTGCAGTATCTATGTGCAGTTCAATCCAGTGCAGTAAATGTCTATGTGCAGTTCAATCCAGTGCAGTTAATGTCTATGTGCAGTTCAATCCAGTGCAGTAAATGTCTATGTGCAGGTCAATCCAGTGCAGTAAATGTCTATGTGCAGGTCAATCCAGTGCAGTTAATGTCTATGTGCAGTTCAATCCAGTGCAGTAAATGTCTATGTGCAGGTCAATCCAGTGCAGTAAATGTCTATGTGCAGTTCAATCCAGTGCAGTTAATGTCTATGTGCAGTTCAATCCAGTGCAGTAAATGTCTATGTGCAGGTCAATCCAGTGCAGTATCTATGTGCAGTTCAATCCAGTGCAGTAAATGTCTATGTGCAGTTCAATCCAGTGCAGTTAATGTCTATGTGCAGTTCAATCCAGTGCAGTTAATGTCTATGTGCAGTTCAATCCAGTGCAGTTAATGTCTATGTGCAACAGTTAACTGCATTGAAACTGTTACTACTGTTGTGTAGTTTTTTTAAATGTAGGTATCATAAGACAATGATGTAATGTAACTGTAAGTAGCCTGCTGTACTTAAATACAATTCTGAGGTAATTATACTACTTTACTATACTACTACTACTCCACCACATGTCAGAAGGAAATATTGCACTTTTTTCCATTTATTTAACATCTGTAGTCACTCTGTGTTTTAAAAATTAGGATTACACTGTGAGTAAAAGTTTGACCATATGTGTGTTCCTGTTTAGACATGTCATGATGAATGTTTCTGCTCCATCCTACAACATTGCATAAGTAGTATAGACAACAGTGGGGTGTCAGCATTATATGTGTTTGAGGAAGTCGAAGAGAATAAGGGTCAGTGACAGGTCAGGAAGGAGTCATCTTGATTTAAGGATCTCCAACTGGCTACTAATTAGAGAACTGAGAGAATGTCATGACGTTATCTGTGGAACGTGAAACATCTTAAAGAAGCTGAAACGCCCAGTTTTAAGGTATATAAGCTGACTGTCAATGCTCCATGGGGAGCCTTTTCTCTGTGACGTCATCTGTGTGTTGCATTGTTAAACGCTCCTTCTTGTACAAGAAAATAAACTCAAATTAAACTTTGATTCTTTGGATCCAGTCTCTATTATTTAAAGGTTATCAAAAAGAAATTATTTTAACACTTTGCAGATGAAGATATTACAAAACAAAACACATAATGAGCTTATAAAACACAGTATATTGCTTTAGGATAATCTACCTAATAGTATATACATTCAAATGAGCTCCACCTCAAACGTGTGTAATATAAAATGTTACACATTAACACATCACAGATAATCCAATATAAATAATATAACAGACAGGAACCGTTTTTTTTTGCATAATGAGTACAAAAACAAATATCAGTTTTTACATTTTATGTGTGTAGCCATTTACAAAACTATTATTATCATGTGGTGACGTCTCTAAATGTCTTGTTCTGTTTGAGCAACAGTTTAAAACCAAAATATATTCAATTTACAAAGAGAAAAGCAGCAAATCTTCACATTTCAGGAGCTGGAACCAGAGAATGACTGATGTAATTTTTAGACATGGCTGCATGGTGTCCGCTCCACCACTTTGGTCCAGACTGAAATATCTCAGCAACTACATGACTGATTGAGATGAAATTTCTTATGAATATTCATGATCACCAGAGGATGAATTCAACTGTCTTTGGCGATCCTCTGACTTTCCCTCTGGTGCCACCATGAGGTTGTCATTTTTGGTTTCGAGTTAAATGTCTTGACAACTGTTGGATGGATTGCCATGAAATTTTGTACATGCATTTGTTTTCCCCTCTGGATGACTTTTTAACTTTGGTCCATATTGCAATTGTACTACTACTACTACAGATAGTAAAACTCTAAATGTATACTGTAAATAACACTGCTGATTGGTTTTGTGTCTGATTTGTAAAATCTGTGGGAACTAAAATGACTGTTTTCTGTTCAGGATGTCAGCTGTGAAGGTGACAGAGGGGAGCGTGCAGGTGGAGAGCTGCAAAGCGCCGCTGTTCTACAGACAAAGTGAACCTGCCACAGGGAAAGTGAGGATGTCAGTTTTACTCCTTCACGGCATCCGTTTTTCATCAGAAAACTGGCTCAACATCGGCACTCTGGAGACTCTGGCCAAAGCCGGCTGCCGCGCAGTCGCCGTTGACCTGCCAGGTTAGTCTACAGGGAACAAGCTTCACTACTTCACAGCAGAAGTTTGCTCTTGTTGGGCATTAGCCCCAGTTTGTGCCTCTCATGTTTTACCATTACACTCGAGTCACAGGGTTAAGATTTTCGATTTTCCTAAAAGATAAATATCCAGTGATCTTTGGTAGTTTAACAACACTTGCTGCTGCTCTGAAGGTATTTCCAAAAAACTCATAGATGCTTCTAACCATCTAGATGAACAAATGTTCTATATTAGATATTTAACCAATTTCTCACAATTTATCTCAATAAAAAATGACAAATGTCCATGCTCAGTTTGTACAATGTTAACCAATAACAGTTATATTGGTATACAACAGAGTTACTTTCCAATATTTTATATATTCATACAAAATAACAAGTTAATATTTTTCATGTGCTGTACAAAGGAGCGTAGACATTTGAGTATACAGTCACAACTTGAGATTAAAAAAATCTTTTTTGCCAGGCAGCAAACTTGAATATTTTTTGTGTTGTTAAACAATCCTCTGTGCGTTTTTTTTTAAGATCTTTGGGGTTTTATTTTTAGTAAAATCCGATGCTTAGCTCTGACTGTAATGCAATGGTTATACGAGAGCCACAAACTTGGGCTTGTTCTTCTTCTCTCAAGCCTGCATTCGTCTGCTGTCCCTTCTCTCCGTGTGTCCGCAGGACTCGGCCGGTCTAAGTCAGCCGAGGCCCCGGCAGCGGTGGGAGAACTGGCCCCTGCAGGGTTCCTGAAGGAGTTGTGTGAGCAGCTGAGCCTGAGCCCGGTGGTGGTGATCAGCCCGTCCCTCAGCGGGATGTACTCCCTCCCCTTCCTCCTCCAGCACCAGGCGCTGATACGAGCCTACATCCCTGTAGCTCCCATCTGCACCGACAAATTCACTGCAGAGCAATACCAGAGTGTAAAGGTACAGTCTGTGTGAGGATCCACTTTACATTCTTTTGTAGTTTCCTCCCCTCAAAAACTTTTTACAGTATGTGCTCTTCTTTTCCTCTCGAAACGATAACCTGCAGCCGTGAATGTCAAGCCCATTTTCCAGCACATCCTTCTCTCCCTTTTTAAAAGAGCCGGTGGATTTTTACATGCTACCATGAGAGGAGAAGATATCATGTGACTTTATACTTTCACAGATGTCACCGGCTTTTATCCAACTTTAAACTTTTTCAAAATGAAATTCCTTAGATGGCAAACCAAGTGAAGGAGCATTATCCATGAAGGAGAGGTGTGTTTGTGTGTGTGTGTGTTACTGAAAGGTAGATCCCCTTCAAAAACAAGTGAACATGTCCGAAGCAAACGCAAGGAAGGAAAAAAGGACGGAAGGAAGAATGGAAGGAAATAAGGAAGAAAGGAAACAAAAACGGAAGGGAGGAAGAAAGAACGGAAGGAAATAAGGAAGAAAGGAAGGAAGGAAGAAAGAATGGAAGGAAATAAGGGAAGAATGAAGGAAATATGGAAGGAATGAAGAATGGAAGGAAATAAGGAAGGAAGAATGGAAGGAAATAAGAAAGGAAGGAAGAATGGAAGGAAATAAGGAAAAAAGGAGATAAAGATGGAAGGAAAGAAGGAAGTTAGAAAGGAAGAAGGAAGGGAGGAAGGAAATATTTAAGGAAGGAAAGGAGGGAATAAGAAAGGACAAAAGGAAAGAAAGGAGGGAGTGAATAAGGAAGGAAATTAGGAAGGATTCAAGCATGAGACGATGAAAACTAGTATCACAGCTACAGTTTTTGCTCTTTTATCTACTTTTATTCTTATTGACATCTAGACACATAAATTAGTCACGCCTAATAGAAATAAAACGCTCGTCTCTTATCTTTTTACGAGACCTGTTTGAAAATTTAAAAACTTGAGGTGAAATGTAGGACATCTTGAAAATCCCTTTAGCTACGGTTTGAATTTAAGAACCACAAACAGAGTTTTATAAAAACAGAAACTTATTACTTCATCAGGAGGATCCGTTTGTCATCATGTGTGTTTTTCGTCTCTCCTTGCAGGTCCCGGTGCTGATCGTCTACGGTGACCAGGATGCTCAGCTCGGAGAGGTGTCGCTCCGCAACCTCAGCAATCTGGCCAATCACAGCGTGGTGGTGATGAAAGGGGCGGGTCACCCCTGCTACCTGGATGACCCGGACACTTGGCACAAAGCTCTCACAGACTTCCTGAACACGCTGTGACGCTCCTCGCTGTGTGTGTGCGTGGACAGATCCTCAGCAGCACAGACACACATAAATGACTCAGAGCAGCCTCACAAATAAACACATTATTCATTCATGAGAAATCTGGGCTGAAAACATCCTGCTGCATGACCTGATTTTGACTTTTTAATAGTGTCAGTGATGAAAACTGCAAATCAAGGCTTTTCTAATGATGAGGCACAAACTTTTAATAAGGAAACGTAACATTTTGTATCATTATTAAGGAAGGAAAGGAAATAAGGGAGGAAGGAAGGAAACAAGAAGGGAAGAAAGGGAATAAGGAAGGGAGGAAGGAAAGAATGAATGAAGGAAGAAAGGAAAGGAAGAAAGAAAGGTAAGAAGGAAAGGAGGTCAGAAAGAAGGAAGGAAGTAAGGGAGGAATGACCTGCATGACCTGATTTTGACTTTTTAATAGTGTCAGTGATGAAAACTGCAAATCAAGGCTTTTCTAATGATGAGGCACAAACTTTTAATAAGGAAACGTAACATTTTGTATCATTATTAAGGAAGGAAAGGAAATAAGGGAGGAAGGAAGGAAACAAGAAGGGAAGAAAGGGAATAAGGAAGGGAGGAAGGAAAGAATGAATGAAGGAAGAAAGGAAAGGAAGAAAGAAAGGTAAGAAGGAAAGGAGGTCAGAAAGAAGGAAGGAAGTAAGGGAGGAATGACCTGCATGACCTGATTTTGACTTTTTAATAGAGTTCGAAATAAAAAACTGCAAATCAAGGCTTTTCTAAAGATGAGGCACAAACTTTTAATACCATGAAATGTAACATTTTGTATCATTATTGATATTAGAGAATTTCTCATTTTTAGATTTTATATTTTCATTGAATCTCCAGCTGAAAAAACAAACAAACACCACACGCAGAAATGAAGTGAAAAATATGAACATTGTTTAATAACTGATTCTCTGTAATAAACAATTTGAAAATATTTTACAAGGAGTCACAGACACAATATTTTACAAATTTTGCCCTCTTCTTTTTTTTTTAGCTTCATCTGTACAAAAGAATGGAGCGACATGGACCAGTGTCCAGCAAAGAAGGAGCTAAATCTTCCACGCACACAAACATTCACACTCACACACGCACAAGAAATTAAAAAAAAAAAAAAAATTAAACATTTTGACTTCAGATCTCAAACTTATCAACAGTGCTGTATTCCTATATTTATTTATTTTTTACTTCACTCAAAATTCGACTGATTTTACTCTTTTTTTTTTCTTCTTCTTCTCTAAATGTTGCTGTTATTTTTTCACACACTTGTCAAACATGGTCACATAGCACCAGACTACAGACTACAGAATCACATACACACGTGTCTTTCCCACAGAGACGCACCAACACAGATGCAGCGAGGGTCGGGAGGGGGCTTCATGAAAACCTCCCCCCCCCCCCCACACACTTATTTTAGGGTTCGTGTCAAAAAAGCGGACCCCACCCTCTCATCCCGAACTGGTCCAATTTTCTATTTTTTCTTCTTTTTTTTTTGGCAAAAGTTAATTTGTCAAATCACATAAATCCAACGCATGTCCCTTTTTCATCAGACTTTTTCCATCGGGATGCGCACACAGACGTCACTACATGACTCCTCCTTGACCTTTTGTTTGACAGGCCTGTGCTGCTCTGTGGAGACCCACTCCCTGAGCTTGCCTCTGACATCCCGCCCGCTCACAAAAAACACCTGGGAAGTGACGTCCTTGGCTTTACTTCTGCCTAGTGCTTGACATCTCCCACCTGGGCATGAATAAATGTCATTACATGTTTGCGTGTGTGCGTTTGTGTGTGTGTGTGTGTACAATGTCTGAGTGCAGGTGTGCGTGCACGTACTGTTGGCCTACATATTTACGTGTGAGACTGTATTTGTACAGAGCCAGGAAAAGAGAGGAAGTTGCAGGGGGTACATTTCCACAGGCACGTGTAGCGTTCATTTACAGACAGTGGAAACAGACAGAATTAATGGCACAGGACAGAGACAAACAAATGCTAGAAAAGTAAAACTGCATCCCGCACCAAACACTGAAAAGAGCCAAATTTGAAATACACATCTTAAAGGAGCAGTGTGTCGGATTTAGGGGGAATCTATTGGCAGAAATGGAATATAATATTCATAAGTATGTTTTCAGTAGTGATACAATCACCTGAAAATAAGAATTTCATTAGTTTAGAATGAGCCCTTTATATCTACATACGGAGCAGGTCCTCTTCCACGGATGCAGCCATGTTGCACCGTCATGTTTCTACAGTAGCCCAGAATGGACAAACCAAACATTGGCTCTCGAGAGGGACTTGGAAGGGGTCGCAATCTGCAACCGCACCGCTAGATGCCACAAATCCTGCACACTGGTCCTTTAAATTTTTCAATTAGTTTTACAGACACTCAAGTTTTTTTTTTTGTTTCAGTGAGTCAGATTTGTTCGGAGCCGCGCTGCAGTTACCGTGCCAGCATGTTTGTCACATCAAATAGTACCAACAACTGTACAGAGTGTGTAGTTAAGGTTCAAATCGTTAGCGTGAATATTCCCACCTGAGCGATACAGTGAGGTTTGGGTGGGTGTGAACATCGAAGGTCGGAGGCTTTTGAAACTTAAAATCTCCCACCGCTTTCAAGCATTTAATCGAACAGGCATCAATCAATAACTAATCATTCCAAGACGTAAAAATACAAAATTAGAGCTCACTATACTTACTGCAGAACACCAAGAGAACCCAGGGGACTGAATATTTTGAAGGATCTATTTGTGTGTGTGTGAGAAAGAGTGTATATGAGCGGGGTGGGTGGGTGGGGGGATGTACAGTATCAGAGCTCCGTACTGTGTAACACTAAGGCATTTAAGAGGCTTTGTTAACTATGTTGCATTTGAAACAGAAAACACTGATGAACTACACATTCTTTCAGACACTTCTGAATCAAAGGGGCAGCGCCGCTCCCTCAGATTAATATATAAGCAGACTGATGGTCAAATATGGATTTATTATTATTTTTTTTGTTTCAGTAAAATCCCTTTTTTCTCCACAACACTGGAATTTGTCCGTTGCAACATACGAACAGGAAAAACAGCTATGCTACCACAACTGTCATCCCTCATACACTCCACAACTCATTTAAAAGACATTCCCTTTGAGGGTTTTTAAACGCAAATCAACACGCATCCACACACAAACACAAACGCACATACGATTCAGGCAGAACTATAGCAGTCAGGTGGCCCTAAAAACGCTCTAAGTCGCTGTATACTACTGATAGTGTAACGTAGCTCTATACATGGCTTTGTAAAGCAACGGTATAGTAACTCCATATGATGGCAGTCAGTTGGCTCTGGAGGGCAAATACATTAAGCTTGAGCCAGTCGGAGCAACAGCTCTGTGTAAAGCTACTTCTATAGCTTCTATAACAGATTCAGTCTCACAGGCTCCTGTGTTGTCCCGAGCCTCAAAGATGGCTGCTTTATAAAGGTACTATACAGTAGCTCTACTCTTATACAGCCGATGCGTTCCAAAACAAAGTGCATCAAGGCACTATGAAACAGAGCGGCTCCTAAACATGGGAGTCTAAATGACTTTTCACACATCGCAATGATCAAATGACGAACTGTGACAGATTACAACCAGACTACTACTGTACGTGATCACCATATTTAGTGGCCTCTTCTGCACTTTAGTTGGAAATGTTGATAAGCCCCTATCCCCCAGCAGCGAAAGGTTTGGAGGTTGAACAGCATCAGTTGAAGGTAAAACAAGTGGAAAGAAAAAAAAAACGATTTGCCCAAAACGACTAAAACAAAAACCCACCTGTAGCTACTATGAGACGGTCATGAGGCAGAGATCTTAGTGTGTCTGTTGTGTGAACAGAAGTAAAGCACATATACAAATATTGATTGGGAACGTTAGTAGAGGTTACTGGAGAAGCCTCATGAGGATTGGCAGAGGTGAGCTTTCGCATCAGAGAGCACAGGGTTGTTTCTTTTCTTTTCTTTCTTGCTTTTTTTTTCTTTTCTTTTTTTTTTTTACATCAGTCTAAACCAGAGGTCAGAATGGTCCATTGATCATAAAGGAGAATACTACACGACATCAACAATGCTCCTGATCTCCAAATCTGCAGGAACTGAACACTGATTAATATTTTACAGCTGTTATGAGTGTGTAAGCCAGATAGCCCTGGCCTTAAATAGTAAATATAAGGAGAAATACTTCAAGAAATGCGATTACCATCATGTAATTACAATAATCTCCAGAGGACGTCTCTTAAAAGCATTAATTTGTAATTAAGTTTGAAAACAGGAGCTGCACAAAAAAGAATCAGCATTCAGTTTCTGAGTGTCTCCGCTTCCTCTCGCGGTTTATCCTAAATCTAAATCAGAAGCCGTTTCCTCGTCATGTTTTGGCTATAAAAATAAGACCACATGAAAGTCTATCTCATTTTGGCAAGTAGATATAGTGCATAAATTAATTAATGTCTTTTTAAGTTAACACCTAACGACTTCCGTTTCAAATTAAAAACTAAATATATGTTTGGAATACTCATCACTTCAGCAGTTTATACTTGACGTTTTGTATACATTACAGTTCTTTTTTTTCAGTTATTTTCTTTTATGGTGGCAATAAGTGGCTTAATGGTCCACAGCCTCTTGCGAGAGGTGAATGACGGAGTGGCGAGACTCTGAGATGAAGGAGAAAGAAGGAGGAGAAGTCCCACCGTCTGTCTGACAGACAGACACCCTCAACTCTCCAGTTCGTATGTGGCGGGAGGTCTGTGACGAGGATACGACCTTGTCCTTTTTCCCTCTTTCCTTCTCTAAGCGGCGGAGACGGTGATTGTGTTGGTGGGGAGGGGTTGTTTTCTCTTTTCTGACGTTGCCTCTGATGATCCAGGTGGTCCGGCACCACCCTCTCTTTCTGCTGATGAAGGTTAACTGGCTGAGGACATAAACGTCCGGCAGTTGTCACTAAGCGACACGAACTGAAGCGGGCTGGATAGCGCGGCACTCAGGGCTTCCAACTTGCTGTGATGGGAAGTCCCATTATTACCTATGACTATATCAGTGGGGGGCAGGGGGGGGGGCAGGGGGCACGGAGGTGGGGTGGGCGTGGAGGGCTTTAGGACAGGAGAGAAGCTCGGGAGGGCTAAAGGGAGGACAAGTGGAGGAAAATTAAATTAATGTAGTAGAGACTGAATGTGGGGGCTGACGGCCGGATACAGCAGCAGCAGCTGAATGAGCAGTAAGTTGTAGACGGACGGACGGAAGGAGTGGCCTCGCCCACAGTCCGACGTGTTCTCCTGCAAAAGGAAAAATGTTGCCGTAATTACACATTTAATTCACCTGATGTGTTTTTTTGTGTGATTTTTAAATAATGCATGTCTATGGAAACAGTTTCATATGGATTGCTCATATATATTACATCTATCACCTAATTCGTACTAATTTGTGAGGATTCTAGCTCATATCAAGCTACTTCAAAGTTACTATTCACTATTCTTACTTCATACGTTTGTGACTTTTATCAGAATCTATTTAATGAGGATTTTGTGGCAAATAAAATATTGATAGAGCCCAACTGATAAATCAGCAGCTGATTTTAGTTTGTCACAGATATATTGTATTAACCTACAGTATATTTAGATGTGTTGCAATTTTGCAGTTTCTCCACCAGAGGGCAATGACAAGTTCATTTTTTTTTTATTGTAAAATGCCTCACTACAGTAAACACCCATCTTGGTCACAATTCTATCCTTATCAAAAAGGTTTATTTTGGATCAAATGTTTTTATTGATTATTGCATGACCACAGCAGAAAATCTAACATAATATGTACAGAAAAGGAAAGATACTACAATAATTACACCCATGGTGACCGACACCCACCAACCCCTGTCCTACAGACCAAAACCCAGCTAGGCTCTCAGTGAAATCTGGATGACCAAAACCAACCATATGTTGGTCCATCTCTCAATACTCTGACTTTCTTACACTATCTGCAGCTCTCAGCCTCAGGCCCCGTTTTCCCTATTGAAGACTTAAATCTTTAAACAAGTAACAAATATATAGTTTAATTTATTTAAAAAGTGTCAATTTCCTACAACAGCTGGGCACTGTAGTGCCAAACGTTACTCAAACAGGAGGAATATTAATATTGGTCTCACAAATCAATTCTCGGTTAGGCTCTACACTCCCTGCTTGTTTTTTATTTGAATAACTGTATGTATTGATATTGACTAAAAATCTTACAGATATGTTGTTGTCAAAGCAGGTGGAGGGTCCTTTTCGATAGCGTGCAAAAGCCATTTCTTCACATGGATTATCCTCCTTGACTGAAAAGTGACTCAATTAAGGAAAATTTGAATTTCTGCTCTTTTTTTTTTTTTTGTTGCTTTTTGCACGGTTTCATCCCCCGCCCACACACTGATTCCTCATGCAGTCCTACAGATGTGAATGACTAGTCATACTTCACGCCATCACGATAAAAATAACCTTGAAATGAATGTGAAACGTCTGTGTTTCCGCAGGTATGGTAATAAGGAGATAGAATCTAGTGATTAGAGAGTGTGTCTTCTTCTCCTCTGCCAGCTGGTGTACAATGTGACAAAGGATACACTCCTCCTCCTCCTGGGACAGCTTCTCTATCTCGCAGGTGTTGCATGGCATCTTCTCTGCCACCACAAACAGCAAGTTGGTGTTGTTTATCCTCTTGGCGTGAATCAGCCTGCAGAGAGACAACTCTGTCAACAACCCCCCTCTGCTCACTTACATCACAGGCTCATTTGCTAATGGATCAGCAAGATTCATGAGACAGTCTTATAAGGCTCATTTAGCCAATGATATGACCGTTTCATTAAAGCTGATCCAGTTTAATCATCAGCAGAGTTTATTAGCTCCAACAGAAAGATGAATCTGTCTCGCTAACTGTGCTTCTGCCACAGCGGGATTCTTTGTGGTGTGTATGTGCGAGCGCGTGTGTGTGTGTTTACATGTGTTAAGTACATTTTGTCATGTGTACAGACCTGGAGCAGTTGCCACAGTCTTGCAGTATGTTGTAGGAGCTGCTGAGATTACTTAAGTAGTACTGGGTCTGGATCATTACACAACTCCGCTCTTTGGAGTCGATTCCATCTGCGTCCACCTCATCTGCAGCGGCACCAGAGCACACAGATATCAGAGGAACACTTGTTATTTATGTTGATTGATAAGATCTGATGCTACAAATGTGATTACGAAGCCGAACATGGCGAGTATTTACAGTTTTTAAATAGAATTGTATTCAATTTATTTCAATCTACTGCGTAAAATCCAAAACAAATGTGACCAAAGTCTGATTTTAGCACATCCTTTTATCTAATGACAACAAAGTTTGATGACAGAAAAGTGTAACTCATCATTTCTCTTTGTGTTTTAGCAAACGAGATACAATGTGTTAATTAGTGTGCTTTAGAGATGCTTATAGATGTATGTTTGAGACACCCAGCCGGCTAAGCTAAATGTACGGACATGAGACATGGTATCGTTCATCTCATCCAACTCTTGGAAGGAAAAAGCAAATAAGTGTACAGTCTTTACAAAATGTTGAACTATTACTTGAACCCTCACACACAGATATGTAAACCAGCAAACTATCATTCAGTGATTAAATGTAATCTTGTTTGCACCCACCTGTGACAAACCAGCTGTGATAAGCCAGTCCATATATAAACTGTTGGAACAAAGACCTGTGAAGACACCAGGTGTGAATTAGATTTTGTACATGTGGCTTATTAAAAGGTCAGTGTAATGTATTTTCTTACTGAGGAAGGTACTGAGTAGAGCTGATAGTCAGAAAATTAATCTGCAACTCTTTTTATAATCAATTAACCCTCAGAGATCCGTGGGGGCTTCTGCCACCTCGGCTGTCTTTCTTACTGTCTTTCAGAGGCTGTAGTGGGCTCAGGTTTGAAGCTCGTGAAGACAGTGGTGTCATATGAAACTAGACAAACTAAGGCATCCATCGGTACCATGTCATGCTAGCTTGTCGGGAAGGCGGCTAAATAACTCTCCAAAGGCAGGCTAAATTGTGGCGAGGGAAAAATTGGCATGGCCATTTTCAAAGGGGTCCCTTGACGTCTCACCTCAAGATATCCGAATGAAAATGGGTTCTATGGGTGCCCACAAGTCTCCCCTTTACAGACATAACACTTTATGTTAATCCCATGCAGTTTTGGGCAAAAACTATGCAGTATAAATGGGTTATTTTTCGCCTATTACAAAAATGGTGTAATTGAATATTTCTGAATACTGGGGTCCCTAAACAGTCTTGGAATTGCATAAAATGGGTATGACTGGAAAGCTGAGACTCTGTGGATTCAATGAGCCAAGTTGTATTGATCTGTGATGATGTTAGTCCTCATAGTAGCCATTTCATTGTAGTGAGACCATTTTTTTTGAAACTTGAGACCTCACTGTATAAAATGACCTATTGTGACCTCTAGGATAATCACAGCCTCATGAAACTTTACAACCACAAACTAGAGACCTGGGGAATTCACAGGGGGATTTCCTGGGTATATTGACAATAATGGGGTTTATTGCTCAAGTTTCTGAGCAATTTTCAGAACAGAAGTGCTCAGCGTCCAATCACCAAAAAAATGCAATTCTTACAGAAATGTCAAAAGTTTTTGATACCAAATCATAGCATGAATTTTTCTGTGGTGTTCCTCAAGGGCTTCGTGTCTCAATGTGGTATTTTGGAGGGATTTTTGACCATTGCTGCAACAACATATTTGAGCACAGAAATGGCCATCATATACTTTCATCATAATGTTCTAAGCCCTTATTCACTTATTCCCTATAGTGCTGTGTCCTACAGTAGGAATATACATTAAATCCTTTTCTTCAGGGGCAGCATGTTTTAGACTGTATGTTACTGTTCAGTAGAGCTAAAGAACTCTTACCACGCAGCTGCTGATGTCCACCAAGCCAGGTTTACAAAATCTGCAATTGTGGGCTGCAGACACAGAGGAAATGTGAAAAAAAAACAAAAAACAGTAAGAGTGCATCATATCGACTGAAAAATCCTTCCATTTTCTTCTAGTCTGCTCATCCTCTGCAGTATTGAAGTCTATGTTCTTACCACAAACACTCCTCTGCGTGCAGCTCCAGCCTCGCTGTTAGGCATCCGTTCACACACTGACTGGTAGTCGAATGACAGCTTGCGGTTGTAGAAAGAATTGTTGTAGAGCGCGTACATCAGATAGGGGTCAACATCACTGAAGAACATGCCCACCTGTGGAGGATAAGAAACATGGGTCAAGATGGGTGAAAGCATTAGAGAGAAACCGCGGTCAGAGTGAAAATTAATTCATTTAATTCACCTTGTTCCAGTCTTCCTTCTGATTAGACATGATTAAGAATGCACCATCATCTATTAAATAACACAGGAGATCCTGCGAACGGACACAGAAACAGACTGTTAAGTGGAAGAACAGTGGAAAGATGTACAGTGCTTTGATACAGTACATCCAGCAATCTGAGCAGAGGAAGCTCATTAAAAATGTGCAGAAACGCTTACATCACTGTTGGCTTCGCAGTCCATTTCACAGCCTCTGTTTGGTCCACACTGTCACAGAGAAAAAACCCAAGTCATCAGCTAAACATCTGAGAAATACTGCTGGAGAAACACTATAATATGAATCTCCCTACAATACTTTTTATATAAATAGTTATATATTCTGTTACCGTGTTTGAGCCTTGGCGGCTGTCTGTATGGTTACTGGCAAGAATCTTGAACTTATCCACCCAGGCTTCGAGGTCCAGTTTCACTCCGACCACTGAGGAGGAGAAGTTATGAAAAAATATCCAATGAAGGAGAAATTCAAAGACAGACGCACACAAAGGCACAATAAATAAATGCAGAGCACGCATGTCCACTCAAAGTGACAAAAGAGACAAACACAGACGTGTAATTATCGTTGCTTTCTCTGAAATGTTTAATTTGACATCTAACGTGTCATTATTAGCATTTTGTCTCCCTCTTAGAGAACTGAGCCCACCTGCGGGTTTGATGGTCTTCCCTCCTATTGCGATCTCCACAGCCGTGCTGACTAGGATCCCTATGGTGTCATTCTCTGGGTTCAGCAGCTCATCTCTGGCTGCAAAAGGGAAACAAACAGAGAAACAAGCCAGGTGGGGGGTTAGAAACAAAGAGCCACAACATCATGAGGCTCTGTGTGAGATATACAACCCAGGACTAAGAGCATCATTCACCTGTACGATAAGGCGCTCGGAAAATGTAGCCCTTGTTGTCAAGACTGCGGCGGTAATAGCTGGCATTAAACGGCTCAGGGTCTTCCTCCCAGGTTTCTGCAGCCCTGAGATTTACACACACACACACACACACACACACACACACACACACACACACACACACACACACACACACACACACACACACACACACACACACACACACACACACACACACACACACACACACACACACACACACACACACACACACACACACACACACACACACACACAGGAGCTGTAAATCTCTGATGTACAAGCTGCCTGCTATACCTATCCTAGGTGTTTATGAAGCATTTAAAGTCTTCACAACTTACCACTTTAAAAGAGAACAAAGTGAAAACATAACAGAACTACAGAGCAGCTGCAGTCCAGACTCTCAGCCTCGATTATGAGTGCACTTACTTGTTCGGAAACACTCTTGTTACACCTCCATCTGTTGCAGCAAACACGGCCAGAAAGCCATATCTAAATGTCAGGAGGGAGAAAAGAGACAGAAAAAGGCTTCGTGATCTAAATCTTTTCCGCAGTACAAATTTAAAAAAAAAAAATGCATTTCCCTCAGCGCTGGCTGACTGTACTCACGTGTTCAAGTCTTTATTCTTCCACACTTTATCGACCAGCTGCCTGATGATGCCAGTGTCCAGAATCAGGTTATGAAGGAGCAAATTATCGCCTAAATGTGATACGGTAGAGATGAACAAAAAGGTTGCAAACAAACAGAATATTAACAACTATCAGAATATCAGTTAAATCCACATCAGACATAGATTTCTCTTTCCTGAACACTTTGGATCAACTGAGGAGCTCAGTCCACTTGGTCAAAATCTAACTGAAGATATAACAATCAAGATTATAGTGACAATTAAACATACATTTCCCCCAGCAAGTGATTCTACAAAACTCCCTCACTCTCTGTGGAAGCTTAGTATTAGTAGAGATGGTGGCAGGATTGAAATATATCTATACTTGCTGATAATGCTCCCTCACTATTCCCATTTTTCACTTGATGTCACACTTGATATTGCACTAATAATAAATAATAATACTAACAATTAGTCATATCTTTGTGGATATACTTCTGCACTATTTTTTTTTAATTTGGTTGTTATTTTATATTATTCTTATTGTCAGCTTCCAGCCTCAAACCCTTTTGTTCTGACTGAAGGTGTAAATCTTTAAAAACGGGTCACAAATATACAGTATATACAGAGTATATAGTGCATTTGTTGGGGACTATTTTCCCCTGTGGAGTAATACACATTTGGTGCTCTAGCAAGTATTTACAGCAGCAGTATGGCAGATGTAGGAGTGGGTCAAAATAAACTACAGTGTCCATGCTCATCATAGTGAAGAAAGAAATTTTTGGGGGAAATAATGGCGGTTCATGATGTCACAGAGGAATAAGCAATATCAGGATTTGACTACACAGACTGTACTAGTTAGCAGGATCAATTAATTGTTGGTTTTGGGCTTTTCATTTGTTGACGATTAGAAAAATAGAGAATATCGCCAGCCTTATCCATTAAAATCAATCTTGAATGAACTAATTTAAAATAAATAAAATGTTTATTTGTGTGCGTGAGTGAAAAGAAATTAAACTCACATTGTTTAGAGTCCGGTGTCACCTTCTCCATGAGAGCAATGAAGTTGAGCAGGAACTCGGTGTTGTTATTGGACAGTTCCAGTTCATTGCAGTATTCCCTGAGGAACAGACAAAGCATTTTAACTCAGAGCGAAAAAACAAACATGTGTACACTACGTTTATCCCTCGCAGAGGGACACACAGCACAAAGTGAGGATGCATGAGCACACACGTTACTTGTAGCCAACGTGTGCAGCATGCATGTCTTATAGCTTAAATTCCAATATGCTAAAACGGCTGTCAGTCAAAATGAGATGAGGATTATACTGCAGAGCAGAGCGCAGGCATCACAATGAAAGGGTGATTTTATCAGTGTGTTTTAAAATTCAGGTTGCAGCCGGAGGCCACTCGGGTCTGATAACAAAACAGCGCATGCAAAGAGGATTTCAGACATTTTTTTTCATACAACATTTTTGTATTTATACATCATGCTGTCCAATATCCAGTTTACTCTTAACATCACATTGTACGACTTAACCATTAACAACTAAATGTATTAATATAAGATACAAACATGCAGCAACACAGTAGCAGCATGCAAAGGAGATTTGATGTGGATTTGGTACTTTGTTGTAATGAGGGTAACTTAGGGAAGAGAATGGGTATTATAATGCTATGATGAATTTTACATTTCTTCTTGTAAAAAAAAAAATATTCAAGAATGTGTCACTATAAGTAAACACACCACTCAAAATGAACAAAAAAAAAAGAATGAATGAAACCAACCACTTACATGAAGTGCAACTCAACATCACAAAAAAATAATTCAAGAAAGCACACAAATGCCGAATGTGAAGCCGAAACAAACACACGCACACAAAAAGTATATTGTGCAATTGAAAGACGTGAAGACAAGACCATAAACTGATGACCGTCAACGACAGCAAGCATTCACACACACAGGGCTACCTGGGAGCAATGAATACATGTCCTTCAGACTCAAAACTGTTTGGCAGCAGTGATTCAAAATCTGCAACAGAAAGGGGAAGATTATCTGGGAAGAGCAATGGGCAGAGCAGTGGGGAGTTGTGGGTAAACAGCAGCTGTTCTTCAGAGGTGCAGGGACGCAGAAGGGAGTTTACCATAGCAACACTGAGGAATCATGGGAACACTAGCGTTAGCCAATATGGTGCCTAAAATGGAACCTGACTCAATGGACGACCGCTTTATTTTCACAAGCACTCACACCTTTTATTTTCTTTTTGTTCATCACTTTGTCAACAATCTCTGATTCATTTGGTTTCAATCTAACAGATTTTGGATGTCTGAGAACTGACTTACCAGACGTGTTGCGCCAGGAAGCAAGTTCTCAGACAGATTAGTCACAATGAGTGCTTTTCTATCAGGCAGGCATCAACATGGCCAACTATTGCAAGGGAGGTGGGTGAAGGTCCTGATGGAAGTGGTCACCCCTCAGACTGGTGGGGCAGAGGGCTCGGAGAGACACATAATCAGAGGAAATGCATTGCATTGTGAAGGGCATGTCGAAGGGCAACTTCATCTTCATCTATCACAGTCAGAACAGAACAGAAAATATCAACCTGTACCATCATTAAAGCCTCGACAGGTGAGTTTCCGATGAATCCATATTGTCTCATTATGTCACACCTGTATCTGTGTACAGCCGAAGGAATACAACATTTTTACTTTTTGAGCTAAAATAGAGTGCCCAGGTAGTTTTCCGCCCACAATGCCGTGCACATCCGGGGTCAGGTTTACTGAGGCCGTTGGGCCGTGCCCCTGGCGGTCTGAGGGGTGAGAAAGGGGGGGAGACAAGCTGATGGAGACAGGGAGTACAGAGGGACGACACAGGAGTCAGGCGCTGCACCGAGCGGCACCCTGACACCTGACAACATGGGAGGACCTGGGTGGACAGGACACAGCTCAGCCCTGTAGGGACAGTCTGCAGGCTGCGACGCCTCCAGCTATAGGTGAGATACTACGGCAACTAACAAACATCAAAAAGGATTTTATTTTATATGGAGACCAATAAAGCTATATCTAAGTTAAATTATTACCACCAGAGATCCTGATTTACTCTACTATAATTAAAGATCAGTACTTACAGTACATGATATGTATGTGCTGATATATTATTATAGCTAAGGTGTGGCACTACAAAATAAATATTGCAAATTTGTATGTGTGGCACCTTTAATTATGAAAAAGTAATAGCAAATATTTTCAGTAGAGGTCAAAATTGATCTGCAGTAGCACTAACACGAGTTTTTTTTTTTATTTAATGAAATATCTATCAATACCTGAGCCCTAGTGTGAGAATTAGTTAAGACATTTATGAACTAATGACACTGTAAGAAAAAGACAGAAAGAGAGAGACAAGAGGCAAGAGAGTGAAAGAGAAACGATGTACTGAAAGAGAGAAAAGGAAGGTGAGGAGAAGAGAGAAATATGGTCAAAGTAAACGAGAAGAAGGGGAAAGAGTGACAGAGAGAAAGAGGAAGAAAGAAGGCAGATACAACCCATTTGGAGCTATCCACAGAAGGGAAAGGATTAGGGAGGGGACAAAAGACAAGTTTTAACAGAGAACATGAATATCTGTCTTCCTTGGGTGCAGTAGGCGTTTTGTGCTTCTGGAGCAGCGTGGATACGTGGGGAGGAGGGTGAGGTTGAGGACTGGGAGAGCCATCGTGAGAGATGTGGGTTCTGAGCTGCAGCAAGAGGGTGAAGAGGAGGAGGAGGAGGAGGGATAAAAGGAAGAAGAGGAGAAGAAAAAGAGGGAGAAGGGAGGAAAAGGAAGGTCCTGAAGGCAAGACGGGCAGGAACAGAGGCAAGCAGGCTGGGACAGGTGAGGGTGGGAAGGGGGCAGCAGGAAGAGGTTTAGGACGAGAGGTGTGGGAAGGAGGCAGCGGTAGGGAGTAGGAAGTAAAGGTAGAGGGAACGTGGACCAATATGGAGTATACTTGCCCTTGGTGTATGGCACTGTGTGGATCCATCAGAGAAGGAGTGAGCAAGAAAAGAAACAGGGGATCGGGTGGGAAGGGGGGGATCACAGACAATATTTTATTCAATTACTGTTTGAATAAAAATATTGTTTTCTTGAAAGAAAGAAACCAATTTAAGTCAAACAAGACAAGAGAGAAAAAGAAATGAAGAGCAAACATCTTATTTGCAAGAGCAAACGAGAAAACGGAAAACCAACAGAAGAAAGGAAAAACTGGGAAATCCAGAAAAGGAAAATGTAAGGAAAACCGTAAAGACAAAAACAGTATTGTGAAGAATAACCATGGTAGGAACAAAAGATAAATAAAATGAACCAGGAAAAGAGGGGAGTAACAGGGTCTGGACAAAGAAAGAATGAGAGAGACAACAAGTGTCCCCATTCAGACCCACAAAAACCCAAACTCCCACATTTGACAAGCCCTTGACCCGGGCCGTGTGGGAGTTTATCTACCGAATGATTCCAAAGCTGAGAAACATCTCACACAATCCAACTGAAAAGATAAACAAAAAAAAATCACACACATAACAGAAGGAAAAATCCCAAAATCATAAAACTCATCATAAGGAGTGAAAAGCATGCATGTTTTCACAGTTTGTCAGAACATCAAAGTACTTTGAACACAGATGCTTCAGAATCATTACTTGGTGGAGAAGAGGCGAGAGCATTTGGCAAAAAAAATAATAGCACAAGGTCACCATTATTTTCACCTGAGTAACACAGTAAAACCACAGCTTTCACCTTTCTGTCAGTTCAGTTATTTTTTTCTTCAGCCAGTGTGAAGAAAAAACATCACCATTTTACAGCACAGCATGAAGACAGGAGGGAACAGGGGGCAGTAGAGGAGTCGGGGGACTCAGGTATGATCCTGCCTATCAGAGAGCGTATAGAGAGGGGGGGGAGGAGGGAAGCGGGGGCAGGGCAGGCGACTCCGCTTGGACACTGCCTATGATGATGTTGTAGACCCAGGACAAAGGACTGAATAAGAGCTTAAAGTCATATTTGGGAGAGAGAGAAGAAAAGAGTGGAAAGAGAGAAAGAGAGGGAGAGAGACAGAGAGTGAAGGATGCTGGGTATTCCCGGGTACTTACACTGCACCTGAAGGATCTGGTCACTCAGGTTGGCTTTGATATGGTTCTCGCTATATGTGGGCAGTACCAACCCTAGACTGAGGGAGGCAGATGCAGAAAATCGTTATGCATGCACATATAAACTCTCTAATAACACACAGACACAGGAAGGCGATAACTTTAACAACACTTGTTTAAAGGTCCCATGAAATTATATCATTATTTCCTTGAAAGTACCTTGTGGAATTTTTTGTAAACAATGTTGTTTCCAGTCACTGTTTCTTACCAAAAAACAGAGTGTGTATCCCTGTGGCCTAACACAGGTGTTACATGCATTTCTTTCCTTATAAAACATTTGCAGAGCTGATTTTTGGAAGAATTTGAAACCTACATTGTTTACTTCCATGTTTGCAAGCGAGCAGTCTTCTCTGACTTTGTTGCTACATTTCTGTCAATCAGCAGGACTGTGTTTCCTCTCACCTGCATTCTTGCACATGTACATGTGGGTCCTCGTGCACGTTAATGCTACAAACGTTGCTCTATAGCGCCACAAGTGGTCAAAAACTCCATGGAGTACCTTTAATGTGATGTAGGTTCTTGTGAAACAAGATTTTGAAGGGTGTCATTAGACAACAAGGTCTTCAGATCAGCCTTAAGTACTATATAGACAGATGGGCTATTATTTATGGAGAGTAAAGTGGTTTCATTTGGTATTGTGAAAATTTGTGAAGACTTCATAGGTTGTACTTTTTAGTTACACTCATTAGTGCAGCAGGAAGTCAGCACAGAAGATGCACAGTTGTCAAGGAAGTTTAACCGCCTGTTTCAGGGGATCTTTGAGTTGGATTCCAGATGTGATCAAACTAAATAGTGAAAATACACATCTGGCAAGTCCTCGCTGCCACCGTCAGGTAAGAAGGTCGGTGCCAGGCTGTTTCAAAGCACCGTAACTGTGTCAGGAGTGAAGCTTATCTGTATTATGCTTGATATTTGTGACACATTGCTGTGGCCAATCAAATTTCAGCAGGCTATTGTGCACATGGACTCGTTGCACATGGAGTGTTGGTGACAGTTTAATCTGCATTTTAAACTATTTAAAAAAAGAAACTACAATAAAATAAGTAGAAAGTCATGTTAAACACAGCAACATTAGCATTCTGTCTCTTTAGCCGCTAAATATTCCACAATGTTCACCAGCTAGTTACTAACTTTGTTTGTCTGCCTTAAGTTTTGTGTAGGTAGTGTACAGTGGGTTAATTACAAACGTTAATTCATTAATTTGATCCAATGCTAATATGGGAATATTGATCAGCGCAGCTTTAAGCTTTAGTTTTTGTTTAAGTGAAACTATGAAATATTTTAAACACGTTACACATAAGCCATAAATGAAAGTAAGAATCCCCATTTCCTGATCTGTGGTGCCATACGAAGCTAAAATATAACTCAGTAAGAGGATTAATTGGAACAGATAGAAAATCAGGCTGTGACAGTATCAGGTTCAGACTGAGCCACAGCTACAGTCAACTATAATATACAGCTAATTTAGATTTGAAGAAACATCCAACGTCATCAATTGTTGAGCTCTAAACTATGTGTAGGATGCATAGCAGAGTAGAGCCTTAACTGTCTGTTTAGGGTTACATTTGACAGTAACACATGGGGACTCTTACACATACTGGAATTTCCCTTTGTGTTGAATATTAATAGAATTGTGCAGAGAAAGCCTCATATGGACTCAGCCAGGACCAGGCAAGCTGCCAGCAGATGTAATAAGAAACACACATAGGACTATTGAATATCACAAACTGTAATTTGCAAAATGTTGCCCCAGAGGAAATGTCATTCTAATGCAACCTCAAATGTTCAACCAACTTTTGAGATGAATAAACTTTGCAATGAATTTGTGCTTAGAGTACTGTTGAGGATTTTATGAGAGAAGGTTCTTGAATTTGGGTGATTCAGATGAATTATTTAATGCAAATACAGAAGGCAAATGAGCGACTTGTCTTTAATCAGTGATAGATTTAGTCTGTTCCAAATGTTTGAAAGTGTGAGCTATAATCTTAAATTCGCAAACACTGCTGGTTGATGAGTATCAGCTGCCACATGTAAATCTGTGACTTGTGGCTTAAAATGGACAAATCAAAAGTATCAAAGTTGGACTTCACTCACAGCTTCAAGTTGCGCAATCTTTTGGTCTGAGGCCAGGTGATGTTTTGGATGGATTTTTGATTTCAAACCTACCTGTAATCTGTGCCATCCACAGGCGTCCATGTGTACGTCCGTACGGCCTCGTCGATGTACCTCTGTTGACAACCACAAAGAGACTCTGATAAGTAACACTGTCACATCCTCAGCGCACGTCTTTCCCCATAATTGGAGGGAAACAACAGATCCTAAACATACTGAGTAATTCAGATTCATTACAACACCATTCAGGAAGGTGCTACTTTGGATCATGATTGAGTCTCATATATTGATGACTTGCCTCATCAACTGACTTAATGAGCGTCTTGATTTTCCTTTGCCCTGATTTGCCATCAATCATCTGTCGTCGGATCTGAGAAGCGAACAGAGCCGTGAAAAGCCATACAGAAACACTGAAACAATACCACTTTGTAAAAAGCAAGTGACAAATAAAACATACATGAAATATACATAGTACATAATATATAAGTTTACAGTCATGATGTTGCTTCGGGGATGTTATTTTTTTTTACCTCTTCTTTGTTGTTGTCCTCCAGCTCTGCATCGAGGAAGTCCAGAGTGACAGGCTCCCTGAAGTTAATGATCTGAACACAGTGAGAGAGAAAGCAGGGGAAGATGGAGGGAGGGTTAACTTCAGTCAGCACGAAAAACATCCAGATTTAGCTTCAGAACCATCAAACTCATTAGTAGCAGGGCAGAGTTCCTTGTTGGACCTACCTTGGGTCGCAGGTTAGGGTGCAGCAAGACATAGCCGTTTGGGTCAATTGCAAAGGTGTAACCATTGGCTCCGAGCTGCACGGTAAAAGAGTGAGATGTGATTCAATAATGATCCATATGCAAAACAAAAGTCTGCAGACTGAAATCAAGTGTTCAACATGCTCACTCTGTATGTAGGTGTCTTCCTTTTGATTTCGTTGATTGCAATGTCAACTCCCATGACTCCAAGGATGAGCTGGTTCTGTATGAGGAGGAACACAAAGTCAGCATTTTACCCACAACACCACTGGCATTAGAGAATCACACAGTGTCATGTCAGTGCTAAGAACATCTCCATCGCCATCTTTGTGTGCAATCTGATTAGTCCATATTTTTACAGTCCATCTTAAACTGAGTCGGTTTGCCACAACATCACTGCTTTAAGCCTGTCTGATAAGCTCAGAGTAAATACTGAAAGCCGGATGCATATGTGCTGTCTGGATGATTATACACTAGATACTACAGATGAGTGGTTGTGATGTCTGTTGCCGCCTCAGGGGGGAGGTATTGTCTTGAAGAGCAGCAGCTAGGTGGACATTACAAATGAGTGATGATGGTCAACAACACCACAGAGACGCAAAATAAAACCTAAAAGCCTCCTCCAACTCCTATTGTGTTTTGAGCCTTACACATGTGTAGCCTCAACTACCTGGAGGACAGCATAAACATAAATAATATACATAAATAATTAAAGGAAAGACTGATTGATACAAACAATCAGTTGGGGTTGAAATAACCCAGGTTAAGTGATATTGTGTGCTGTGTAAATGAATGAAAATATGTGTAAGTTTTAAGGTTCATATCTTGTATTGCAGTGTTGTTACTACCTGAGCGCTTGCACTGTCAGCAGTGAGGTTGAAGACTGGCATCGTCCCAGTGATGACAAGACCCAAACCCTAATAAAAACATTTCAGAAATCCAGTTAAAAATGTTTTTTAATGGTTTAAAAAAAATCTTCATATATTGCACAATTATCTAATCACAGTTAGCTAATCTAAAGCAAGTCAGTTGCCTTTGACTTGATCTGGATGACTGAGAAACTACCTGTAGGAGTTTATTTGAGCTTGTTTATTTTTCAGGTCACTGCCTGAATTTAAAGCAAAATTTTAACAAACGGTGATGATTTACCGAGCAATTGTAGAAGAGGGTATAAATAATGAAATGTTTGTAGATGAAATATTAAGAGAATCATACATTTATTACTTTTAAATCAAATAAAATGTTCTTTCTTTTGAAGTTTTCTCTCACCAGAGCATCCTGGTAAACGTTTGTCCACTGGACCTGCTTGGCTTTAGGCCCAGCCAGCACCATGGGACGACCCAGGACATCCAGGTACTCCTGAAACAGCAAAAAGACACACGTTGATAAACACACATAATCAAACAGACATTTATGGTGCTTGTTATGTACAGGCGTTAAAATGGAGAGCTGGAAGAGCCTTCAAACGTTCATCTGTCATAAAACTATAAGACCCTGACCGACCTCCTCTCTGTCACCATAAACCAGTGGGCCACCAGCAGCAGCATCCCGGTCCTGCCGGGCCATAAAGCCTCCAGTCCTAAGCCACTCAAGGCCGTTTTTCATCATTATGAAGGAGCTATTAAAAACACATTAAGGGTGTCAATGGCACGACGTGCAAACAGGCCATTCTCCCAGAGGCTCTACTGTCAACGCCGGGACTGTGAGAATGTCCCACAGTGATTGTGAATAGAGGTGAGGGGTTAAATCTACTAGTAATACATCATATTCACTACATTCTTTTGTTCTAAGGAGCCACCTCGTGCAGCAGCTGAGATGTCTTTTTTTGTACACAACCTATTGATCCATGTCAATTTGGAGATGGTGGGTAATTGGTAAAATTATTGAGTGAGTGACCGCATGACATAAAACATTAACCGCACAGTTTGGAGGGAAAAAAAAAAAAAAGCCTGCAGGGGACGGGACTGATCGCACCGCGAGCCTTTAGTGTCTTGTTATTGTAAAAGACGAGAGACAGCAAAATTGTTCTCTAATTAAAATGTATACTTCTGCCAACATTTACAACAACTCCAAATTCCTCCTCAGATGGTGAATTATAACATCAAATGTCTATTTTTCACAACACCATGTGTTCAAACAATATCAGTGAAAAAGCGGCGGCTCTCCAGGGATTTTAAAAACATTAGCCGTTCTCACATGATGAACAATTTCCGTCCACTTTGCAGTGAAAAGGGAAAAAATCACAAATTTTGACCTTTGCCACCACCCTTTGTGTATCTATCCTCAATACACAAAAGGGGCGGCCTGTATAACGCAGTTATTTCAGTATCATGCTTCTGACCGTTTGTTTTTCATCGCATGAACAGTGAGGTGCTGACAGGCGTAACCTATTCTATTATTAGCTCAATAAAAGTCCAGTTTAACGCGCCACAGGGAGATATTCCATCAGGACAGTGACAGCCAGACCTTTTCACGGGATATAAGGGAAATTTTCCGCCTGGCTAGAACAATCTAGGAAACATAAAAAGTCAGCAACCACAGTTATTTGGTCCAAAGGAAGGAGAACCATATAGACTCCAACAGCATCCTTGTGCATTGATTAAACACTATTGTCTCTTAGGGTATTGTAACAGCTCCGATCACAGAGTAAACTCATCAACTCATGTTCCCTCTAAAGGCAAACACCCTAACTCATGCCTGCTTGTCATTGTTGCTTCACTGAGATCCTATACAGAGAAGGTGGAATAGATTAAACACTAAAAAATAATAACTTCAGTCACGTAGAAACCCAAACTATATCGCCATTTATTTTCAAAACTATCCAACATATCACATGACTCAGTACATTATGATTAATAATATTTTTGCCATCTGCGTTTCATCTGTTATTTGAATGTTGTAATCTTAGTCTAAGTGAGTCTATGTGATGAGTGTGATGTTGAAGGGCAGAGTACGGTTAAATAACACAAGACCCCAATGTGTCTTCTGGACCTATACAGAGAGCTGTAGTCACCCACCTTCAGAAAACCTATTAGAGTAAGTGGCAGTTCTCAGAATATAAATATGCCAGAGTTAATGGAACAGCTGACAGTCTATTCTGGGGCCTGATCGCTCACCGGGGCTGAGGGGATGGGGGAGGAGAAAAGAGGGGAGAGAGGGGAGAGAGGGGGGAGAGGGGTGTGCAGTACTCCCCCCCCCACCCCCCAGCAACTGAGTCAATTTCTGCAGCTGGAATGAGGTTTTCCCAAGGGCCTCTAGAGGCTCGTGGTGCCTCAAGCAAGTGCGGGGGGCGGCCCTGGGTGTGTGATGTGGGTGATGGAGAAAGGGGAGGGGGGGGGGGGGGGGGGAGAAAACAGAAAGAAATCTGAAAGACTTTTGTTCAGAGCTTCTCAGAGAAAGTCCTTATTTATTATCACTGCATCTCAAATCTGTCACTTAGTCATCCAGTTGTGCCATCTTCTGTCCCTTTGTTATGAATACTTAAAGACATATCTACAATCTGTGTAATTGTCATCAAAGCAACCGTGGAGAAGGAATGAACTTTCTCCTCGCTTGATATTGTTATTTCTTATAAATTCATAAAGGTGTATTCAGTATCTTGTACACAGTCCATATATCTCACCTGGGTGTTGATTCTGATGGCTCCAATCGAAGGAATTTCAAAGTAGTAACCTGAAGATTAAGAAGACAGAATCAATATAAAACTATTTCAACTGAAAGCTTGCATCCAGCCTGCATGCCTGTGTCATTTCAGTTTCAGTTCAATTCAATTCAGTGGACTTTATTAGCATGAAAGTTTCGAGAACATTATTGCCAAAGCATCAAAATGCAATTTGTTCAAATATTTGGACAGTACAAAATAACAATATGAACATTAACACAACATTAAGATTGATATATATTAATTATGTATATACAGTATATCCTATGCATGTAACCGTATGTGTGTGTGCGTGTGTGTTTCTAGGTCATTCACTGTCCCTCAGTTTGTGGCATGTTGATACATATTGGGCAGCAAGATAATGCTCTGTCTCCTTCTCCTAGGAGTAGAGTAGATAGATAGTAGAGAGATATTCTGCCAATTCATAATCTCTTTTTAGAGCCACAAAATATTATAATTTACTTTGGCTTTTAGTTTCTTCTTTCCAATGTTCCAAATAGGTTTCTTTACATTGCGTTATAATTTAGTTTACTCTGGTGTTTGGAAAGCAGTGTTGGTGTGAGACTGGTCAGAGTGTGTTTGAGAGGGGGCAGTTAGTCTCAGCACCGACTGACATAGGTGACTCTTCTCTGGGCTCAGCTCTTGAGTTTGGAGTGCTTTGGAATGGAGGGTGTGAAGGGGGCTGGATTTAAGGTGATTAAAAAATGTGAGTGCCCTCTTTTGAATGTTAATTATTAGTGGGTATCTGCATAATTCTGCTCTACATGCATTTGTTGGTGTTTTTCTGTGTACGTGTAAAATGTATCTGCAGAATTCAGCATGTAAAGATTCTGTTGGATTTTAATTGGAATTTGGAAATTATTAAATTTTCTCTTAATTGCAATTAAAGCTCTTCAAGCCTTTTCTTTTAGTGCATTCACTGCCATGTTGAAACTCCCTGACGCATTTTTAAAAAATGATGACATTAGTTTTCTTCATATTTACTGCCAGTGCCCAGTTCTGACAGTACTTTTCTACTATGTCCAACTGCTGTAAAGTGGCATTTTACATACATTGATTTAACCAGATCATACATCTTGTCCCCTATACCACAATGTAGAAGCTTGTAATAGAGCCCTTAATGCCAAATAGAGTCAGAAGCTTTCTTGAAAACAATAAAACAGGTGAATATCTTACCATTTTTTGTTTGGTGCACATGTTTGGTAATAAAAATGTGCGCGTTCAAGCCTTTTTGTGCTCAATAGAAGGAAGCAGCTCAATCGGGCAAAATTAGATGCAAACAACAACGACTGGGTTTCAGGCTTTACAGTGTTGAGCAAAGTCACATCAGCTAGTTTAATTCTGTTTAAGGAAGGAGTGAGACCAATCACACACGTTTCATCACCACAAAGCCTGCAGCATTTCAATAATTGCGCACTCAAAGTTCTGCCATTTGTCCCCCCTCATTGGATTTGAACAAAACTCGGTGTGTATGTTCAGTAGATAGTGCAGGATGTCTCCAGTGAGGCATCTTGAGTTATGAGCAAATATGTGATAGGCCACCCCCGCTTACACCAATCAATATGGCACTTCAGATTTTGGTTAATACTTGCCCCCAGAGCATGCACACCAATTTTGGTAAAATTCTGTCCACCAGGTTTTCAGATACATGTTTGTGGCATTTGTGGCGCCCCCTATGGGTCGGGCTCAAAATGCTTTGGTAGACCCATTCCCAATCACAGACTGAAGTTATGTACCAAGATTTATGATGATTGGACAAATGCCCTTTGCGAAGATATTTTGGTTGATGGTGGCCATGTTTTTTGAACAATCTTGCTAATTTATAATAGAAATATGTATCTCAGTCCTGCAATTCTGTATACCCAATTTAATTTGTTGATAAAGTCAAAATCCAAAAAGTTCTATTCATTTTTCTGTTTTTCAGTTTATGCAAATTAGCAAAAATCACAGTGGACTTTTATGGTCCAAGAGGCTTTTTGAAGAGCATATTGGTGTGAAATCAATCGGACTTACGGTGTGAGGGGCGTGGCCTTTCAAAAATAGAATTTTTGGGCCTTGATTAAGGCGCCACCCACTGGCCGATTGGGCTCATATTTCTTGGGAAGCATACGCACATCATTTCCAGTTATTTGGCCAAGTTTCATGGTTTTAGCTCATTCTAGCTCACAGCAATTTGAACCATGGCAGAAGTGGCAGATAGCAGTTAGCAGTTGACAGCTAGCTACTCGTTTTGATTTAAAAAAAATATATCCAAAGATGATATTCCCTCTTCTGTTCTTGCTGATTAATGCTGTTACCTCTTCTTTAGAGTCCTTTCTGAAGATTATTTGAAGGTTATTTTGCAAATTGTCCCACTTTTTTAGGTACAAATTTAAGGTGTATTCAGGAGCTCATTTTTGGTGCAGCTACTCTTCTGGAGTCATTCATAACCTATTCATTCTCTGTCTAAATTTTAGAGTAACTACACACTGATTCTGCTAGCTCCCTCACTCCCAGCATATTTAAAAAATGCAGCAGAGGACTGCAAGGCAACAACAGTAGGGGGCGTGGCTTTCTGACTATGTAGTTTGTGACACAGGAGGTATTTCATGACGTATATAAGTCCCAAACGGTCGACTCTATGTCAGCGTTGGTCTTGCAAAGTTCAGAGCTGATTTAAAACAAACCAAAATGTGTTGAGCCATTTTCAACCCATAAAAAGCTGATTTTTATAAATTTGGTGTCAATGTCAATATTAACACCAGCATTGACATGACACCAGTCATATAATTTAATTTACAGCTCAAACACGTTTAAGTGTGCAGTACTTCTTTAAACATTCAAACTGTGTACAAAAATGATCCATTAGTAGATTGAAGTCTAATCTCTTCCATGTTATTAGGTACATGTAATGCCATCAGCTCTAGCTGTTGATGCTGGGCCACGCAGGCATGGTAGAGCTTGTGGCCAATGACCTCTCCAAACTCATGGTTGTGCTGTAGGATGTAAATGTGGAGGCTCATTGGGAATGCTGAGCCCCAGGCACTGCTGCTGCTGATTAGGAATGGAGGAGAGTGACCGACTGGGTCAATAACCACGCCGCTCCCCAAGTTATTAAAGCCATGAGTGTTTATACAAAGAGCCGCGAAATGGAGACAGCATCCCCAGAATGTTAAAAGACAGAGATGACTCTCATTATTTTGATACATTATGCACTTTGCCACAGTGGTTTGTGTTGAGATTTGCCTTCTCTGTCTCATTCATTTGCACATGCAAGCATGCAGACATTACGCACTCACACGCACATGCATACACAGTCTATGGTTCACACGCATAGACACACATGACAGGCACAGCTATTTGTTATAGTTTTGTTCAGAGCAGTAGTTTGTTCTAGTGCTTTAGGCTTCATGCCAGAGACGTGGCATCTGTGGTTGTGGGGCAAAGCGCGACGAAAGGTGAAGAGAGGAAAATATAGGTGGTAACTAAAAAGTAAGATGTAATTTAAATCTCCTCTGTGCTATGCAGGTTAACAACAGAGGTCCCCTGTGTGAGGAGCAATTATGATTTTAATCAATAACGTATTTTCTTTGTTAAATTCATTTACATAATGCCTTGGCACTATTCAATGTCAGTTTTCCTTAAACATAGAAGTAAGAGCATGAAGTAATTTGAATTTAAAATATATCACATGTCAAGCTTTTTTGAAAAAAATGCAGGTATACTACAGAGGGTGTTTTAGTACTTTAGTATTTGTTATGCAGGTTAATCATAATGTAGATACATTTTACTGTGTTAAGTGTGACTATGTATGTTCCTGCTACTGTTTGTAGTCCAGCCTGCACTGCTGTCAATGCATACTGTTCAAAGACAATCTAAACTATCATTCACCCAGTAAACAAATTTGATGGTGTAAATTAAGCTGAGGATTTTACTTCTATTGTGGGTGGCCATCTTGAATTTTATTCCTGGTTTTTCATTGCAGTATAAGCAACGCTTTTGTGGAAGTATTAGGATCACAAATGCAGTATATCATATTTTCTAATTTTATCCTCCATTCACCTACTTTGAAGTTAACTCTCCTTTCTGTTTTGCATTTTGTTGAGAGCATGGAGAAATGGTTTCATTGTCCTTAGAGTCACAGAGAGGTTACCTTCTTCTTAAGATGGGATTGCAGCTCAAGTGAGACAATAGCTAGCATCTCCGAGTGGCCTAGTTGTGTGTGTTTATGCAGTTTGTCAAATGTGTGTATGTCACGGGTGAAGGGTTAGGGCCTGTGGAAGTGTCAGGGAGCTGGCTCTGTTGGAGTGAGATACCAAAGAGTAATAAGTACTGAAGATATGAGAGGACAGCTCTATTGAGGCTGGTGTGGCAACACTATTGTCTTATGTTGGCATACACTTTAGTACCATGGTAATCACTACAGTGGCAAAAAGCAGAGAGCATGTTGGCACAGAGGCGTAATCCTGGACTTTCCCCAGCATGACAGGGAGATGGCACGGTAATCATCCTGCTACCAGACTCCTCCTGCTAATTAATAACAACTTCTGGGGAGATACTTCTGAAGCACTTGGCTCCACTGGCAATAAGCTAATCAGCGAGCAGTTAGCCGAGGCTTCATACAGACAGCTAAGGCCTCATAAAGGAGCCGCTTCAGATAAACCGCAGCACTGAGAAACAATATTAATTCAAGCCATAGAAGAGAGGAAGAGAAGTGAGTTATGGATTTAAAAACAGTGCCTAAAACTGAGAATAGCAACAACAGTCTGTCAGCATGAATCTCATCTTAACTCAGCTCATTTAAGCCCAGTTCTACCTCAAAGAAGCTAACAGGCTGAGCAGCTGAATCATACGGGTTGTCAGACTGTTGGTCAGAAGCAGAGCTGTCTGTTTGTGGGGTTATTTTAGGGACTGTGGCTACCTCAGACTGATAAAATATTGATTTGATTTTTCTCATGTAGTTAATACAGACACCTGAGTAAAGCACTAATGGTTTGTGGAGAAGCAGAGGTTTTTAATATTGAATTTCATCTATTAATTTAAGTGAATACAATGATATATTTATATTCAGTATAAATGTTATGTATGCTGTTCAGCAAATTATTTATGAGAAAATTGACTGGAAAACTTGAGAGTATGGAATGTAAATCTGAGAATGAATGTTTTTTTAAGTGCTGCCCGCTTTAGAATATGCACTAAGCAAAATAAATAATTTCGTCACCAGATTGTACCACCAGATTTCTCATTGACTATTCAGATTCGCTGTATCTACATATGACCTGTATAATTACGTTGTATTTTAATGGATGACATGGTTGGTCAGAGGTTAGCACTTGTGGCATCACAGCAAGAAGGTTGTGGCGTCAAAACCAAATCCTCCTATAGTCCAAAGGCATTGCTCTGATCATTGCTCTGTTTATATCTGGTTATGAGATGTTGGTGAAAATGGTCAACATGATGATCTTCAAACCACTGAACCACTGTGCAGACCATTTCTGTCTTGTTTGTTGTTTTGCCTATTAGCCTTGGAGAAAGTGTTCTCATCAAGAGCAAATGCAAAACTTTAATTCCAAGTCTGTGTCAGTCACAAAAATGCTCCACAAATGCAGTGTTTGCTGGTGTATCCTTTGATATCACCATGTATAATATTGTTCAGGGGTATCAATGGATGTTAAGTATTATGGAAACATTTGTCCATCTATAAAATCACTATCAGGAGTTGGCAGGTGGCTCAAGGACACTTTGTCATGTGGACACCCCACTTTACCTACCTCCTCTTTACATTTTACATACAAGGACCTTATCCGCTTACCTTTATTGGCACAGGCTATCCACTGCAAAGGGGTTACGTCATAATTATGCTGGCCAACGGAGAAGGTGAATACACGAACCTGGATGGAAAAAAAGACAAATGGATCGAGACAGAAATGGATAGAGATAGAGAGGACAAAAGAGAAGGCGATTTAGAAATAATACAGCCAAAACCAAACTTCCTGCAGAGACAGACACTGGATCAAAAAACTAATAGAAGGCAATAAGTTCACTGTCATATGACAACGACAATACACAAATCTTGAGTATGATTAGATTAGCCTCCTAGTCACCTCACATAACTGTCTCCAACACAAGACTGCAGTAAGAGAGTTGTCAAACTGCAGATTATTCCTGTATGACAGCAGCCGCCATGAGGGAACTGGATAGTAATGGCTAACAGAATAACTATTGGTGGGGCCGTGAAATGGGGAAAGGAGAGGTGGGAGTGACAGCGAGACTGGAACAAAGACACAAACTGAGTATCTATTGGCTGTAAATTTTTAGGCTCTGATGATAAAGTGGCTAATTAGTCAGCAGGTCAGAGCTGTTAACACCAGCAGCAAAACAACAAAAGAGACAGAAGAAGAGAAACAGACAGACAGAGAGGGGAAAAGAGTTGAAGAAAGACCAAAGAGATGACTCACAAGAGGAAAAATTCACAATAAAAACATCCAAAATGGAAGTGATGAAAGCCTGGAGAGGACGTTTTATGCACAGATTGGAGTGCTTGGCATGTCTGACAGCCTAACTCACACAACTGCCGGTGCTATAATGAGACAATGTCAGCAGAATACGGTGGGAGACAGGGAGGGAAGAGGGCCTGCTAAGATCGTTCCTGGACATGTATGATCTCTTAGGCTGGCAGAGTGAGTAGATGAATAGATAACAGCCTTATAGGGACAGACTCACTGTTTTGTTGGGCCAGTTGTACTTCTCAAAGATTTCCTGTGCACGATCCTCCCCGCCATCTGTAAACATCATTATCATCTTATTGCAGTTGGCCCTCGGGGCGCTGCTCTCCTGTGGCACATGAAGAGAGAAAAGACGGATAGGAGAGCAAAGAGAGGGAAAGAGGCAGAGAGACAGGTTATGGAAAACACAAAGATAAAAAGCTAGGAAATCACTTAAAATAGCAACACTGCCTCGATGTGCTTTCCCTTATGTTTACATATGTACGTGAGTACATGGAAAATTTCAGGTGTAGGATGAAGAGGGTGTAAAGTCTTTCCCGGAACAATATTTGTCACGTTAACATTGTGATTAAGAGCATCATATAATAGGCAGAAATCTACACTGAAAGAAATTGTACGAGTGAAAAATAATATTCTTAGTCCAACATTTTGCTGCAATAGACCTTTTTCATTCTCAGCTTACATTTTCAGCTTTATAAAAGGTTTTCTTACCTTTTCATCATACATTTACAAATTTGCTAGTTGGTAGAAGCAGGCTTCCTCATATTATCATTATTTCAGGATTTCATTTGAGGTTATTGTAGCGTTAAATTTAACTGTGTCAGAAGCATTTTCACCAGCATTTTAGCATTGTATGTTCATAGCCAGGCACCAGTCTTTAGCATTCAGCTTTGATACAAACCCCCCCGCCTGCCTGCACAGCAGCTGCCATTGATATGCAGGCCAGCGGCATGTCAATCTGACAAGATTCTAATAAAGATAAATAATATTGCTACAATTACATATTTTTATTGTGCTTCTGCCACCAATCATGGAAGTGAGTCTGCCACAGACAGCGATTAAAAGGGCCTTTTTATTTCTCATTCTGCTGGCAAGGGAAGGTGGGGGGGGGGGGGGGGGGGGGGGGGGGGTTAACCGGCACTTGGCTCTATGCCGACAAGCCCACCAGAGGAATATAAAGTGTCTGTGGCTGATCTCCTCTGGGCTGCGCTCATCAATCATCCCATCAGAGCCCATTAGGGTGGCAGCCTCCTAAAATACACAGCAGCATACGGAGCTGAGGCAGCACCTGTGTCGGGAGCACGTGGATGCCTGCTGCTGACGGACCTCACCACTGTGCTGGCTGCTGCAAACGCTAACGTCACTCCATTGCAATAGCAGTTATAATCAGACCTACATTCGACAATGACAGAACTCTGGAAATGTCTTATACAAACCTGGGCCACTCACCGTCAGCGCTGTTTTATCACTGACAATTCAGTTTTACTAATTTGATTAGATAGTAACTCTGACAGGAAATATAATAACATGCTGGAGCTACAGAACATAGTTACAGCATGTTGTTGAAAACCTTTGATAGGGAAAACAATTCTTCTGCCACAGACAGACATCCAGCATAGCGCTGCCCTTCCCTTAAAGGATTTGCGGCTCTTACATTGAGAAGCTGTTCAAAGGCAAATGTGAAGCCAGACTTGTAATCTGTGGTTCCTTTGGCTTGCATATGCATGACTGCCTCCTTGAAGATCTTCTTGTTACGAACGTTGGCTTGGACCAAAGTCCTGAAGCATGGAACAACAGCGTCGGCCTTCTCATTGAACTATAAAGGGAAATACAAAGACACACATGAGCATACGAAATATGCTTTTCCGGACAAAAGTACCACAAAATTTAAATTCGTGTCCAACTGTTGCTTGTTATAAGATTGTGCATTTCTCTGTTTTCTCTTTTATATGCGTGTGTAGTTCATGGCGTCAGGATGCAGACGTGGGTGTGTGCAGATGTAAGCTGCCCTGCTACTCTCTGGCTGGCAGTAAACACTGGTAATTACAACTTTCCACACAAAGAACAGGTGCACCTGAAACGCCAGTGCAAACCACTGAACAGAAACCCAGCCAAGGTAATATCATCTGTCTCATCTCATCCACCAAATTAGTTTAAAACTGTGTGTGTGTGTGTGTGTGTGTGTGTGTGTGTGTGTGTGTGTGTGGCGTATATACTTGTCTGTGCAGTGTCTAACGCGTGATTAGAATATTAGCAGCAATGTCTGTAATGGAAGGTTTCAGATGCTGTTTCTTCTTGAAGGTCAACTTCAAAATCTACTGACATTTTCGGGACAGATTGATGTAAAACATTGTGCACGCAAAAAGCTGACATTTCTCATGAGTTCGTGTTGTCTCATATTTAAATTGGCAGACAAAGAAATTCAAAACACAAAAGTATTCAGAGCCTCATAATCAATATTCATCAGTGTTACTTTTAAATATCACATCGCTTGTGTCTTAAAATGTAGCAGTGACACATGACTAGGAAAAAAAAGGGCTGGTTACATCTACTATCTATATATACACTTAATAATGAAGAATGTATGAAGTAAATTCTGTATTATAATAACTAATTGTATTGCCATTACAGAAGTGAGGCCACAGTTTGTCATAAAGATGTGTACTGAAGCATGAAGACACCAGAAACTGTTTGATGATTATTTTCAGTTAATTTTTGGTTATTCATGTCTTTTGTGTTTGCAAATAATTTGCAGCTAGTTTCTGTAAGCCCTCACTTTCTTTATAGGGGTGAAAATCAGATGCGTTCCCACCCAGATTACCATGCTCATTTCTTGCTCTTAGAGCTGGGATTTAGAGGCATACAGTGGCTAAGAGCAATGGATTATGAAGGATTACTGAAGGAAGTCTCCAAACAGAGCCACTACACCAAGCATGTGGACGTGTTTGTGTGTGTGTGTGTGTGTGTGTGTGTGTGTTATCTGTCCTGCAATATAGGATAACATTAATATTCCCCTAAACATTCGTCCTGATAGAACGCTTGGTAATCAGCAGAGAGTGAAAGAGACAGACTGGCACAATCCCACACGGACAACGGTGGTGCAGGATAAGCAAATACACTGTAATGAGGGAAGTGCAGTGTTTCCACTGCAAGCAAACAACTTGAAGCGCTATGAACACACTGTGCAGTCTGCTGAATCCCTGCTTGATTACCACCTGCTTAATGAATACAACAAATATTTGTGTTATTGTTGCTTTCAAGAGTGATTTGTATCATTAATTGCTAATCATGATCTGCAAGCTTCTACTTACTCGGGCCACATTCACATAGTCATCGTCTGACAGCGTGTCCAGCATCTCCACCACTGAGGTTTTCATCAGCTTTAGAGTCAGTCCGCTGACACTTCCACTCCTGCAGGAAAAGAAGCAACAAAACACTTAGAAGCTCACTTACAGGTAGACGAGTCCTAATCCTGCTCATGTCCATTTTCCTAGCTTGGAAAGGACTCACATCTGTATGTTTTAGACAGTAATGCTATGGCAGGTGGACTTCAATTAAGATGAACAGCTCGCACGTTAGAGTTTCCTCAGACCAACAGGTGGCACTAGCGCCCTTTGAAGGAGACATGCACTTTAGCCAGGGGGAAATGTTGACCTGAGACTGAGGAGTGAGATACTTACACATCCACAATGATGACCATGTCCTTTGGAGACGATGCACCTTGGATATACCTGTATAAAAAGACACAAAGAACGGGCTTTAATTTGTTCCCATAATCTGTCAGAATTGCACCAAAGAGAGAAGCCAAAGTTAGAAATGAGCTCAGCCATGATAATATGGAGCGACCATGGCTGAACCCACTTAAGCTAGAGAATACTGAAAAGGCTTATGTGCTTAGAAGAGTTAATAAGTTGTGTTATATACTTCAGTGTTGGCTACAGCTACTGTCGCCTGACGTCGAAAGAGATACTCCTCTTTACTGAATAACAATGCCTACTCTAAATAATTACAGCATAAGCCAAAGTAATTGCTAGTTTATAGTCTAAGTATATAATAACACACTGACTGCAATGGACTGCACTGAGCTGTATGACCCAACCACACAAGCCGTAACTACAAAAACAACCTTTTTAACAAATCCAATGCTGAGTTTAAAAGGTACAAAAAATAACATACTCCATATCAGCAGAGGATTCATACAATTTTTAATCAGTACCTATAACACAATGATTACTCTGACAGGAGCCGAGATTTTTATATTATATATTCAAACAGGCTTTTGATATTCAGGTATTACTTTTTAATATTATTATTTGTTATTATTTTTGTTAAATATTTATCTTAGATCCCTGCCTGATGTAGCTAGTTTCTTGTTTGTATTTTGAAAAAGGGACATTATTTGTGTTACAGGCCAACATAAGCTGTGCTAGAGACCCGTTGATGTTCTTGTAATTTCTCCGTTTCAATTGAATCATTTAATTTAAGTCACAAATCACTTTAAAACTCTGCCAATAGGTTGACACAATACCAATCAACAATGTCCGTTTGTTGACATTTATCTGTCTCACACAGCCTTTATAGTGTGTTTAGGATACTGAAAACTGTTTTTACGAAAATGTCTGAAAATCTAATACATAACTGGGAATACAAGCAACCTCTTGTTTAAATATTTACAAAAAAAAAAAAAACAATAGATTTTAGGATTCAGAAGGAGCATAAATTACTTACTAAATTATATATATTTTGCAGTTTCACTCTGGTGATTCATACAGTCTAATATGCTTCATATTTTGTCATTTGAAATTTATATAAACTTGTCAATGAGCAGCCTGAGTGGTGTTGACCTGTGCTGTGGAGAGCCTGTGCTGAGCTAAGTGCTGTCAGTAAAATAAGGTAGCTGATGTTCTGTTCCTTTGATGACTCATCAGTTGGGCGTCAAACACATTATTTACTCTGGCGGTCCTTTTGTCAGGAGGAGGCACAAGCTGCTTAAGACCATTATGCTATTGCTGCACAGCAACTCTTAAAATAGGGCTTCTCTGGGTGTGTGTCAGCCACGGCACAGCGTAGGCCCACAAGGCAAAGAAAGCATTGAATGAGCAAGGCCAGACAACTAGTGTCCTGGAAGAGGCGCACACATAACGTCTGTCCACGGTTGATAGAGGATGACATACAGAGGGAAATCAAAATTTCCCTCTTTCTCTTCCAGTGGCAATTAAATTCACATTTACCCCTGATACAAAGAGAGCAGAGATTGATGGACATTATAGGCTTTTCTATAGCACACTAGGGAGGGGGTGGGGGGGTTCAAATGTGAGTACTAGTTTGACATTCTGAGGAGTGAACAGGCAAGCAGTTAGCAGCCATCCTAGGCAGAGGCAGAGTAATCATCAGGGGTCTCTTTCTGCTGATTATCAGCCGTTCCGCTGAGTGTGGAGAGAAGCCAGCTGCCTGTGGGCCAGAGAGGCTCTGTTCTTATGCTCAGCCAAGCTGATATGGAGGTAGAGCAACGAAGCCCCGGTAGGCTTTGCCACCGCTCCCACAAGTCTCAACGCTCACACTCACTGGCAGGCGCCACTCCAACCTGCAGAATGACCCTTGACCCATGCTGAAGTGACATCCCTCAGCACAGTGCCTGGGCTGCTGAAATCTGTTTTTCAGACACAACCTGGGTCCCACTCTGCTGAAAAGCTGCCTGAAACCCCCAGATGGAACAGGGACTCGGCATCAGCACTGCCTCGCAAGAGGTCGATTAACTGAGCATGCCCAGAGTGAACATGGGCAAAATGTATGTGTGTGTGAGAGAGAGGGGGGGAGGGAGAATCCAATTATTTTCAATAATAAAGAATGCCACATCAAAGGTAGAACTTCTGCAGCTCTCCGCAACTGTGTGGAGTATGAAATCAGGTCTGGAACCATGAGGCATATTGGCATGCATGACTTTTATCAATTTAATTACTGAAATCTTAATTTGAGGGAGTGAGAGGGAGAGGAGGAGAGAGCTGAGACTCCACACAGTGGCAGCTTCATTCTCTTGAGCGGATGGGCTTTGTGAAAGCGATCATCGATGCAGGACGAAAACTCAGTCAGAATGTGGCCCACGTCTCCACTCCCTCAGGCTCATGGACGGAGACACCCCGACTGGAGATTGAAGGAGGGTCATTTGGTGAGGGCTGATGTCTGCAGACCAACTGCAGGATTTCATTAACTTCTCTGGTCAGTGTATTTCTCACAGAGGAGAATAGTCCTTTAAAGGGACTTCAAGTTATTTTGAAGGGGCTAAATGTTAATTATAAGGCAATGCAGACTTCTATTACTCAGTCATTATAGGTCATCTTCAACTGCCCCAATTTAAAATCACACAATGGAGAACTGTGCAAGCTTTGGCCCTAAAATCTGCTGAGAAAATATCACGTTCAAGCAGATCATTTCTCTCTAACTGTGAAAAAGGCAGCATTGATCAGCAGTAATGGAGTTTAAGAGGAATGTGTGAGCAGTGATGGAGTAGAGAAGAGTAACACATGAGCCAGGATAGCGCCACTCAACACTGAAGCTATAGTGCTGCCATGGCTGATCTTCCCGAAGATTGTCTTGGTGTATCAGCACCACTCTCCTTCTCTCTCTTTCCATTGCCTGAAGTACAATTGAATTTTTCTGTGCCTCAGAGCAGAGAACATCAGGATCAGAGAGAGCAGGATGGAGTCAAGGATTTTCAGTCTCCAGGCTGATATGCAGTTCTACGGTTGTGACAGATAAAAATCATGAATTGAGGCCGGTATCAGTGTATAATTCTCCATATTTTGACTCATGGATCCAGATGTGTTGTTTCTGCATGGATTCCAGTCAGTAATTACCTCTCAGCTTCTGCCCACTGATGCCATTCTTTCCCTGTCATTACCCAGTCTCCTGCGTGCCAAGGCCAGGTGACAAGCAGATGGGCCTGGCTGGTGCTGAACTGAGCCCTGTCGCCCATTCTGTCCCACCACGACACAACCATCAGCCATCAGCCGGCAGACACGACACATCAGCCTATGGCCTCTCTGTCCGTTCACTGAAAGTTATGGTCAATAACTAACCACTGCTACTGAAACATTTTAACTAGTGAGATGATTTTATTTCTGACTCTTGTATTTATATATGTAGTGAGTCAGATCTTGTTCATTCTGTGAACAGCTCATTCCATCTTAGTTTTTAATTATATATATATATATATATATATATATATATACAATTTTGGATGGAGAGGGAAACAAGGGAGAAAGAGATGCAACAAAGATCCCAAGTCAAATTTAAACCTTGTTGCTCAAATTAAAATGTTGAAGTTTATAGTCGACGTCTTAACCACTAATCAACAGGGGCACCTTTCTCCTGCTTAGTTAAACTCGATATCTATAACTGATAGTGTGTTTATACTTGATGATTTACAGTAAATGACAAATTACATTTCATAACATAGTATGTATGTAAAGTCTAAATAGTAATTACTAATTGTTGGCAATTTGAGTGCAACTTCTTGGTGGTAAAATCAATTCATACAGTACATAACACATAAAACATCTAAGCCTCTAAAAGACCGCTGCAAAAGTGACCATGTTCCTCTGCAAACAGAGAACAAAATATTTTTGGCTTTTGTTTGCAAATTGAAACTGCACTGTTTGCTTTGCTGAAAAACAGAAACACCACTTTATTATTCACGAAGTGACCTTTTACGTTATACAGCTGATCAGGTTTTGTTTTCTCATAATCTGGTAGTTTCAACCCTATAAAGCACTGCAGCATTAATCATCTAAGTCAGTTAAACAAAAAATGCCAAAGAAAATTGAAAGGAATTAATGTTTTTTTTCTTCTGTTTTACATTGTTGTAAATTGAATCTTTTGGGTTTGGACTGTTAGTCAGACAAAACAGGCAGTGTAGGCGTCACTTTATACTATGAGAACTTGTGATTTATAAACTAAACAATCAATAACATAATTCACAGAACAAATACAAAGGAAATGTAGGGGTTTGCAATATATCACTACTGTAGCAAAAGGCAGCTAACTGAAAATTGCTAATGTGTAAGTAGCTTTTTATTTTGTGATATATTTTAAATAAATTGAAAAGCAGGTCAAGGCTAAGTATTAACAGCAGCAGTAGTGACTTGTATGCACATAAAAAAAATACCAAAAAGCCATAACATACATCATGTACGTCATAATATAAACGTGTTCATACCATGACAAATATGTATGTGATAACATGTACAATCAAGATAAAGCCCAGTTCGTGTGTGCAGTAGACATGTGGCCTTTACACTGAGGTGGAATGAGGTATCGCTCTAAATGAGAGCAGATTAAAGCAGCGACATTCACAGCCACCACCCCCCATAAATCTAAAAGAAATGCATTATACAGCAATGAACACAATGACATACTCTGTGTTGTGGCGATTGTATTTCGGTTCTTTTGCAGCAGTCTGGTAAAGGAGTCTCATTGGAATTCATGAAATAGTTTTATCATGGCGCAGCTCTGTAAAAATCAATACATTAACTGTGCTGAGGGGCTAACTCTCTCAGGAGATTGTGTTTATGCACCCTGACCCATTCCACAAAGTGTTGTGCATTACATTTAAATTGAAGGAATTATCTACTACATACATTTCAGAAACATGCAATAGATACATGTAGCATGATTCATGAAGTGGCTCGGGCTCATTATATTGCGCTACCGTACATGTGCAGCTCACTGCATGTTTTGAGTTGTGCGTGTTGACATAACGGTGAGCACAGTCGTCCACGAGTGTGTTCATATTTCAATATTTTCTATTGTGAACTGTGTTTATCGGCCGCATTGTAAACAGTGCATGTACATAATGAGTAGGATGTATATACAGTACCTCCACTGTAATGTGTGAATTTCCTTCACAGTGTGAAAACTGAGATACATGCATCACGTACAGTAGCTGTAAGCAGAGTAACCGCACAATACTGGGAGAACTGTATATAACACAGCAAGACTGCTTGTGTGTGTGTGTGTGTGTGTGTGTGTGTGTGTGTGAGAATGTGTGTGCGTAGGTGTGTTTGTGTGCATGCTCCCATGTGTGCGTGGATTTGTGTTGTGCTGATGGGCTTATTATTTTATGGACTGCTGCTCTCTTAGTGCTCCTGTGGATGTGGCAGGCGAATAAAGATTGAATTAAGATAAAAATATAGGAGGATGGCGCTCAGAGAGCCTGCAGGAGAAAGAGATGTTGTCTGTCGTTTATTTATTCCACTTTCTGTTGATTATTAGAAGTGTTGGTACCAAGATTCACATTTCCATATTTTTGGTTATGCGTCAGAAGAACATACAAAATTTGAATGCCCAATTTTTCTACCACTTTCCTTTTAAAAAAGAAGTACTGAATATTGAATTAATTATGTGTATTGGAATACATCAGCATTAATTATTAGGAAACAAGCACTAGTCTGTTGCCGCTGCTCTTAGAATTCAAGTAAAGTCTCTCTGTCTACTTGGCTCAAACTAAAATGTCAAGTTTTGATTGCGACTCTTCTAGTAAAACTGCTAAAGCCTTGTGTCGCCTTCAGTCTCACCAATAACACTCTGGTCTTTCTTTTGACTCAGCTTCTCCCTGAAGTGGGGTGAAGTGAATGAAAGGAGGAGAAGGCAAAGCTCAGGGCTCTAGATATTGGGAATGGTATTTTGGGTAGCTTCAGCTTCAAGGATTGACCAGCAGTCATAATATTTACAAAGAGGTAAGATTGACTTTTTGAAGAAATCAATATGTGATATAGCCTACATGCTGTTGTGAACCTTGGAAGTAATGGGATCTTTGCAACGCTTGGCTAACAGGACTCCATGCCTGTCTCTAGTTATTTCTCTCTTCACCCTTTCACTTTTCCCTCTCCCTCATGCCTCACTTCACCCTCTGCTTCGCTTCCCTTGATAACACGAACAGACATTATAATGGACAAATGTTAATAATTAATGTCAGAGCAATTGGAGACAATTAAGTGTGTTGACTGGACCATTAATTTTCCTGGGACTGTTGGTGGGGGAGCAGACGGAGAGAGAGCCCATCTGCAGAGGCAGACGGCCCTTCAATCTTTCTCCTCAGAGGTGCACCTGGACAGCTCTGGTCTGGTCAGCTACGCTATCATCCATCCGTCCCAGGAAAGCTACAGGTCTGTTATTCTACAAACTGGCCATGAGTGCTGGCCACTACATCCATTTTCCGTAGTAAATCACTGGGAGACTTCTGGTGGACAGAGATAGTGTCAGTGCAAATGTTACTTAAGCATTTTTCAGTAACATTTTGCACTACATCTGTGTATTCCAGTCACTTTAATGGTATTTGTGAAGCTACAGTATCTATATGGCATATCAGCACATGTGATCTGATTTATCTGTGAGTTTGTGAGAGGAAAAGAACTGGTGTGTGGGAAGATGTGTGAGACAGTGTGTGTGTTGTCTGTTCTTTTACATTATTTACTGTACATGTATTTATAGTCTAACTAACTGAAATTTTAATTCATTTTAGCTAAGAAATCAGTACATTTATCCTTGATGTTTATTTTGATTAGTGTATTTATTTGGTTAAAATTGTTAAAATTACTGTAGCAAAAAGGAGAAAATTAAATTCTATTTAGCCTGTTTTTTTGCAGTGACAGTACCCCCACATTAGTGCTCTCCAGGAGGTGTGGATTTTTGGTCGGTGCTTGTAATTTGATTGGTGCAATACTAGCGTGGACGGGCTCAAAAAATAGACACCAGATTGCTGATGTTACAGGATTACTCTGGTCATTGGCAGTTACCACAACTGGACCCATAAAAGAGAGACAGCTAACGCTAGCTAGATCACTCCTTTGTATAACATGGAGTGAACACAGCACTGAGTGTGCAGGAGCTATTGAGCAGCGGCAGGTGTTGAAATAATATGAACGAAATGTAAAGACTTGTGGAAATCAGTGCTAATGTTAGCTTCCACTTTCTGAGTAGCAGCTAGTTAGCCTATCTTGCTAGCTTCCACTTTATGAGTGGAATACAAATTTAACAGCATGGTCCTCTCAAATGTTAAATGTTAGATGATGGCAAACGGTTTTTGAAAAAGGGAAAAAAAAGTTTTGTATCAACGTGCATAGGATAAACAGTATGATAGCCCCTCTCCAAGCAATGTCCACTCTCAGACCACTCAACCACTGCCATAGGAAACACAGAGACCATATGCAAAACGTGCATATCCAAAACGTGTCTAAAAACTGCATATTCATAATAGCTGCAGTATTATCATAGTTTATATTTCCAAACAGAAAAGTGAGGAGGTCCAGCTTCAGTCTGACTTTAACACCAAGTTGGTACATGAGTTGTGTTCATCCAAACATCTGTGAGATTTGTTAATGTTCACGTTATTGTTTGCGTTACTGTCCCTGTGATGGATGCTGCCATCTATTACTGTCATCAAAGCGCACATTACGGGCTTACCTAACCCCCTATGCGCTGTTTTTCCTAACGTGTGATTGGCCGACCTCTCCACAGAATGTCAGTTGAGGAGACAGCATGTTAGACTATAATCACACAAGTCTGACCTGACATATCATGACACTCCCTGCCATGGTACCGCCACTCAGCACGGCTGGGCACGGGTTGCTAAGCAACAGGCAACAGGAGTGTCGAAGGCTTCGACATGAGGAGAAGCTCGACAGAAATGACAGTGACAAACATGGAGGACCAGGGGGGTGACAAGGTGTTCCTCTGCGCAAAAATACACCTCCTCCTCTGTCTAACCTTGTCAGAGATGCTGCTGCCGCTCAGCACTCCCCCTCATCTCTCTTTCCTTGTTTCCTCCTGTCTCCGGAAAGAGTCCCCCCGTAACAAAACATGTGTAAGAGAATTAAACTCAGGTGTACTTCAGTTGTTGCGCTGACAGATCTGAGACAGGATCCTTGTTTTAACTTGTCCTGTTACATAGTGCTTTGTGTTTTCCAGCATCTTTCATGTTTATAGTGTTGCCTACTGTGACAGTGGAGCACTAGGGAGACTCCAGATGTAATAAAAACGTCACAACAATACCACGATTTAAAAACGTTTTCATATTAAATGATTGACTGGTGAAACTCCTCAGTTATATATCTCAGTATACCTGCAATTTTTATGCTCCAAAAATATAGACTGAGCCTTTAAGCTCTTTACACATAGAATGAGTGACTGATTTCACATTTAATTTACTGTTATTCTCTTTCAGACGTGGCTACATTTTAAGGTTGTGTATTTTGGATCTTGCGTTTCACACAAACTTTGCCAGAATGCAAAGGCTTCTTTTGCTTGTCTTTTGTTTGTTTGGTCTGAGCTCACTGACTTCATCTGACAGACTGGCCTGACCTCAAACAGCCACTCAGATTGAGCTGGACCGAGACAGAGATGGAAAACGGGGTCACGTCTAATCAACATTGCTGTCATGATTATGTCCAGTTCACTCCAACCTGTAACCAGGCAACAGGCAGGACTGCCACAAAGCCGATGTGACAGTGGCAGGTAGAGTCAATGTGGAAGGGTGGACAGGAAGCTTAGGCAGGTGGGTGAGGGGGCTGTTTGGCCCAATGCAGCCTAGTTCTGTCCAGCCCGTCACACTTGCCCACCCTGGCAGTCTGTACAGGGATCAGCTGTTGCACTGAGAACCACAGGCAAAGGTGGGCACTTTAAACAAAAACATTAGCCCCTATCTTGTTTTGTCCTTGTAGAAAGAGACAATTCTACATTATCACTTACTGAGATAAATACGGGTCAGGAAAACGTTTTGATCTCATTCCATTAAACAATATCCTTTATTTAGCTCCAGGCTGGAGGAACACAGGAGGTCTACAGAAGCCAGACACAAAACACAGTACAGAAATCATAGTACGGGGCTGGAATTAGGAGTTAAAGCCTTTCCTTTGTAAATGTGGCTACATTCACAAAGCCGTCTGATGTGCAGACATGCTTTAGGCAGCCAGTTTAGAAAAATTATTAAAAAAATGATGTCCTTCTAAAGCTTGCTTTCTTTAAAAGGAACTGTCACAAGTGTTTTTATGACAGCTGCATTGATTCATACAGTATGTAACTGCTGTGGAGAGTATTTTAGTGCCGTGCAATTATGTCATAATTTAAAGGTGCTGTATGTAAGTAGGTTGCTCCTTTTTAATGCCACGCTAAGCTGAAAATTATGAAGATTATGAAGAGAAAAAGACTGCAAATCAGTTTAAATATAACAAAACAAAGGTTATATGCAATGGAAAAATGTTTGGAAACAAATTTTATGCCTCTATTGTAACACCCAAATTAAAAATCAAATGTGTTTACAGCATGTGTGTAGACTCAGATCTCATCACAACAGTTTGTCACAATATTAAGACAGCATGACAGTGCTGCTGCTTTCAGCACAGGTGTTGCAATGACAAGTTAAATTTCTGCAATTTTCTCCACTTTTTACTCTGCTGCTCCTGCTGATGTTTGTATTGGTTAGAGGCTGTCTGTCTGTCTGTCTGTCCGTTTTGAGCTTCACAAACCCCTGTGCTCTCCACGCTTAGCTGGACTCACCTGGTACCCAGCACTCACACTTTCCAACACTCATTTGGACAAGGATAATTAATCTGTATACTCTTTGAATTTTGACAAATGTATGTAGGGATTTACCACATCTACAAGTAAAAACTGTTTATAATGTACCTTATATATGTTACAGCTACTTTATTAGAGCTGAGCTCAAATTAATAAATTCCTCAAAGCCAATTTTTAAAAATATGATACATCTTGGGTTAAAAGGACAAATACCATTGTAATTTTTCTATCACCATTTACACCCCTGAAAACTTCAAATATGCTGGTTTAGGAAATATGCCCCTGAAAATTATGAGGATAATGGGTTGTTTCTTCTTATTCTTTCTAAAATGTCCAGTAGGAATTTATAGTGAAAGAAATAAAGTTACACTATGCTGTGGCAGAGCACCTTGTCAAGATAGGTCCTGATAAAGCCGTCACTTACCATGGTCTTCTGCGGACATCGTACAGGTCAATCTTGTTGGGTGCTCTCCATGGAGTGGCTTGAGAGAGCAAGAAAATAAGTTATAGACCGTAAAGCGCACTGTAGGATATTTCAGATCAGATTAGATCAAAGTAATCATAATTTCATTCTGTCTATCGAGTTACCAGTACAGCCATCTGATAAGAGATTGCCAATGTTCTGCAGCCGAGGAGCCCTAGGGTCAATTTAGACTTTATCTTGCAGAGAGTTCTAAGGCAGACTGTTGACTCAGTACCCTGTGGCCTACCTGGGTAGTATCGAGTCACTCCTGTGGCACTGCCAAACACCTGCCAGCGCAGAGAGCTGTCCTCCCGACGGTTTTCAATGAAGACCCTCTCCAGTGCCTGGGTCCAGTTTAACTCATTTAGGATGACTGGGGCTGTAGAGACACACGCACACACAGAAACACACACAATCAGACTCATAGTGAATAATACGGTTTCCTAGTCAGAAAAATGCTCATTTTTTCAAAAGGGGCAGATAAGTTTCACCAAGATTTTAATGTACTCATGCATCCAAAAGTTTTTTTATGATTCCTGCTGCAAGTGGATAGTATTGACCCCAGTTTTTGGTAAATTGGGTCCTTTTGCAATGAGCACAACTCAGAATATGCTTCTGGTTATGAAAAGTACAGAGAAAAATTGAGAGAAACTGCAAATGAGCTACTAATTATGTGCCATAGTCCCTCACAGTAAGTATAAAAAAAGCAATAAATTGTTTTTTTATAATCCAATTTTCACACAAGTTTTGTATTACTCATTTTATTCCACCTGTTTTTTAATATGCAAAATAAACACAGATACATTTATTTATTTATTAACAAAAACTGGTAGGTAAAATGCAGAACATCACACTTTTTCCTCTGTTCCAAAGGTCAACTCTCCCTGCTGAACAACCTTGTCCATGGCGGCAGCAGTGAGCTGAGTACATAAGAATGGATGTATGCAGGCAGCTCGGCCAGCGGTAACCGTCTGAGCAGAGCATCAGTCTAATCTGGGTGATCTCTTAGGAGGAATCTGAGGTGACCTTGGAAGAGGTCATGTGTCACTCGCAGCATGTGGAGGCAGCCTCTTCAGAATTTTTGATAGCAGAGAAATACAAACTATTTTTGCAAATGTCCTTGGATGTGTGTGTTTGTGTGTGTGTGTGTGTGTGTGTGTGTGTGTGTGCTAGAGGATTTGTGATTGTTTGGTGACTGTAAGAGAGGAGAGAGGGGTGAACAAGACAGAAAAAATGAACTGGTCTGCTTGTGCATGCGCAGCTAAACACATCAACGTGTGTGTTTTGAGTTAAAGCGTAAGGTCACAGATATATCTCACAGGTCAGTGGTACTCTGTGAAATGGATTTATGGTTGTGGAGAAAAGTATTCATCATCTAGTCAACAAGAAGTGGAATAACACGCTGCTGGTGGCGGTGGAATAACACCACGTCAACGTGTCTTGTCTAACCCCGTAACTTATAGTGTATTTACACTGTCCTTCCCTTTTTTCCTTCACTTTAGATGCAGAGTAGGGTTTTTTCTATCCTTACAGCATGAAACAATATGCATCCACACACACACACACAAACCAAAAATGCTTTCAGTCTGTGTTTAATAGCTAAGCTGAAGTCAGAAGATGGGGAGTGCAATCAGAGGTTTAATAGCCACCTGATTAAAGAGGAAACAAGACGAGGCGCTGAGCTGAGGAGAACTTCACTCGCTCCTCTGATTTAATTACTCAGCCAACCAAAGCTAGATAAGCCTCTGAACCAACGAGTCCAGCTTTTCTCAACTCCTCGTTCGAATTTCACAAATAAACGATCATTATCCACTTTTCCCATGCTTTTCAATTACTGCTCAGTCTTTGACGAGCTGTCAGTTTAGAGGTAAGAATTATGCCACTAACCTTCCTCTCATACACCGATCACCTAAAGCTCTGTAAGTCTAACACCTCACAGTGACATTATATTAAAAAAAAAAAAAACATATTGTTTTTTAGTTTTTCAGCAAAATGCTCAGCCCCACACGACCAAACTCCCTCTAAAATTGTAGCTCAAAACAAAAGCCTAGTTTCATTACTCTCTTGTATCCTGTAAAACAAATGCACACAAACAAGCGCACGTGCACACACTCACTACAGCGGCACTAAGCAGTGTCTGGAGGATAGGAATATATGAAAGCCAAATTGCTGCCATCACCAAGGGGAGCTCCTCAACATGTTTTTCTCAAAATTCATAGACATAAACACAAAGGAAGACTGGAGGAGGATAGAGGCAGCCCTACAGATGGGGATAAACATAAAAACCCAGAGAGAGGGGGAGGACGATTGATGGAAAGCAACACAGAAATTGACACAAATGAGTGGCTGCTTTCAAACGCAAAAAGGCATTTCCTAGCCCATGAGGAAAGGAGAGAATAAAAACACAAAACAAACTTCACTTTAAACTGCTACAATGATAATTGTAGATTCTAGGACATGATCGTGGTCAAAGTATTGATTAAAGTTTTTTTCATATTATATAACAGATCAGAGCCACTTTGACCACAAACAACATAAACATAACTCAGTTTTATCAGCTTTCTGTTGTGCTGTTATTCGGTGACTAACTCCTGAAGAGAATGTGTGCCAATGACATTTCTGCTACAAACTTAACTGCATTGTAGCAGAATTCGAAAGCAAAACAGCTTTATGTTCTTTCTCTCATAACACAGTGTAGAGGACAGCCTGTTCTTTTTCTTTAATTTCCTGGAGAAAGGAGGACAGACTTGTTTTCCTATTTCAGGGACAAACCCTTCTTGAATTCCAGAGACACTGGGTGAGTGTCTCACCCCAGGACCTACATGAACTGACCTCTCTGCCCAAGTGGGGGTCTGACAACATTTCCTTGCCGCTGTCGCCAAGTGCTTGCTCATGGGGGAAGGTTGGGTCTCTGTAAAATGAAGAGCACAGTCTAGACCTGCTGTGAAAAGTACCCTGAGATAACTTCTGTTATGATTTGGCGCTATATAAATAAAAATTGAATTGACACTGGCCAGAATCAGACACTGTGTCAAAACTCTTGGAAAGCCAGATGGCTGACAAAATAACTAAAATTAACCATTGGACTAAAAGCATTTAAATGACCTTGAGGTCATTTGAACTGGACAACTCCACATTAAACATGGACAGAAAACTCCCCTTTTGCGTCCAGCTTATCGCCAGACCCCTGTTGTAAGGACAATCCTTAGTGACCTTTCACTAAGTAAACCCTTATTGTAGCCAAATCCGAATTTCATGTGAATTAAATGTCTAATCATTATGTAAATCATGTAATGTTGTTTGTCATAAAATTGATAAATAAATAAAAGAATATAATTTTGATAGATGTACGATAATCTATTGATTAAATATTAAGTCATATTACATTTTATTACATTTTTCACCATGTGATTACATTTCCCTCTGTTGACTGGTATAGTGAAGTCTTTTTATGCTACATGAACTGCATTCAGTGTTTAAATTTAAAATGACCTAAACTGTTTTACTAGAAGTATTAGTCAAATTATATTTTTATAGTTAAATTAGAGAAGGAGTCATATTGAATGTTTTTATATTATGAAGTAAGAGTTATGTGGAATTTATTTTTGAAGCTATGTGGTCTGAATGTTTAATCACTATTGTTATGTTTACAGTCACCTAATTGTTTGATAGTTAAATCAGTGAAGAATGTCAGGTTTGTCTAAATATTATGAAATAAGCGTTAAGTTGAAGGTTTAATGTATATTCATATATAAACTTTGTTTTCTGAATAGTCTTACAATAGCCTGATATCTACGACATTGACATGAAGGTGGGCCATAGTGACGCCTGAAGTGTGATTATGTGTGTAAGTTTAATTCCCTAAGAATAGGGATTAGTAAATCATAACTCTGCCATTTCATTAATACCACATTTTTTCCTTGGAGAATAAAGAAAATTAATATTCATTACAACTTTGGTGCGAGAAACTTTTCAACACGCCCAAAACTTCATAAACCGATAAAAAGCCGAAAGGCTCTTCCGTGCCTTTAGGCCGGCCCTCAACAAGTTCTGGAACTGTGTCTTTATTTTAACTCGAGTTTTCTTTAGACGTCTGTTATAAATTTTGTTTTTTGACCTAAAGCATTTGAATCCTTTATTTAAAAGTTCAGTTACTTTTACTTTTATAATTTTTAACAAGGAACCTTGCGTTTTAACTTTTTCCTTTCGAAGTTTATCCAATCAAAGTAATCACTCTAGCTACTAACTAACTAAAAAGTGTCATGGACTCTGTTTCTGGACTTTTTGTGTTTTGGGTTTTTTTAGTGTTGCTCTGTGTGTGTTTTGAATGCGCTCTGGGTTATTAATTGTTTGTGATAACATTTGAGTCCAGGGCTTTTGTTTTCTTTAGTTTTATCTCTACCTTGTTTTGGTTTTATTCTTGACCGTTTGTAACCTTGTGTTTCTCTGTTTTCCTCTGCTCATCTGTTCAGTGTTTAGTCTCATTAGCCTTGCCCTGTTTGTTGCCTGCCACACCCTCGTTGTCTTCATTGTTAACCAATCCTTGTGTTTTCCCCCCTTTTCCAGTGCCTGCCCTAATCCAGCTGTGTCTTGTTCTGTGATTAGTTCCTTGTGTATTTATACCTGTCTGTTCTTTGAGTTCTTTGTCAGTTCGTGGTCAATATATTCCTGTGTTTGCAGCTGTTATTTTTTGCTCCTCGTGTTTCAAGTCAGCCAGTTCTGTTTCTGTCTTCGTCTGCCAGTAACCAGAGTAAAATAAATAATTATTTTCTTCAGTTCCTGTCGCCTTCTTGTTGTCTCTGCATTTAGGTCCACTTGCCAGCATAACCGTTACAAAGAGTTAGAGCAGCCAGAGTTAATTTTCCGAAACTCAACAAGATCACAAAGACTCTGTGAAAGCCTGAACTCAACGCTGGCTCACGTCGCCCTGAAAAAGACAGCAACGCCTCAGCTGGACTTCTGGTCGTCTGCCAAAACTAGACGACCCACGCTGACTGTTAAGTAACCCGCTGTCAGACTCACTAGCTCGGCGACAGACTCTTTCACGGCGTTCCCAGAGAGCTTAGCCGACAGCGAAAACTTTTCACGGCACAGTCTGAAACAAGACTAAGCCGCTGCATCCACCAAGACTCATCCAAAGCACAGCCCAAACCGAGCTGCACCAGCTATCCAAGCCTGCACAACTGCAGCTGACTACAGCGACCAACACAACGCCAATGTCTTCATTTATCTTAAGAAGTCGTCGTTGTGGTTTCCTCACAATGACGACTTCACAGCAGACACTGTTTTGAAAAGATCTTACGATTAATTTGAGAATGATCAATTAAACATGTTTCCCCCTAACATTAAAGAGGAGGTGGTGCCCTGACAAGTTGAATTGAAGAATAAAAGAGATTAACCCCTACAACAGTGTTTACATTTTACCAAGAGTCCAGATGGTCTGAAGAACTAGCAAGAGAAGAGAAATTAGTGAGACACTAACTATCTCTGCCATTTTTACCATAAATCGCTCCCGTGATTTATTTGTGCGAGAGCTGATATTTGTGTGGAGATTATCAGGGAACCAAAATGTGCATTTCAATTTCATCTGGGCCATGCAATACTCTGTGGTCAAAGAGGCATCTGATTAATCTGTAAAAAGTATTATCCTTTAAGCATGAGCTTTCACAGCAGGTTGCTGCAGCGACAGCCTGTGTGCTGTGAAGTCCTGGGGGCTCTTATCTGGAGAAGCACTGGGTCTGTAATGATAGCTGTCCCAGACAGGCCAAGGGCAAAGAGACATCCTGAGACCTCTGTGTAAAACTAGCACCATCTCTGCTACCTTGACTAACATCAAGGTATTAACCAAACTCTGGCTATGCAAGAATGATTATCAGTCACATCGCTGCCCAGTGCTGTGCACGCACACACACACACAGACACACACAAACGCTAATTCAACAGCTGCAATGTGCTGGCTATGTTTCCTAAATGTTTGTGTATTCGTGACGTATCTACTGGTGGTGGCGGCAGTGGTGTTTGTCAGTCTTTCCTTTTTTCTATTCAAACTCAAGGGTTGGTCAGTCCGAGTCTTTGTCTCAAGGGTAATAAAAAAAATCTGTATATCTGTTTGCCAACTGAAACTAAACCAGTCACATGCAGATGTGATCCACCTCTACTGTCAGTCCAATTCTACAAACACACAGACAGACAGACACACATACACACACATCTGCAGAAAAACGGCCATATCAGAGATAAGAGAACACAGCGAACTAATTATCTTTGATTTATTCAGTTAGGATATGCCATGACTTCTCTGGACAGTTGATAAAAAGACAAATTTCCCCTGGGGGGGGGGGGGGGGGGGGGGGGGGGATATGCTCACGCAGGTGGACAGGGCCTCCGAGCGCTGTGTTGGGCTCATCTTTCACGTGAAACGCACCTCTCTGTGATATCTTTTAAAAGGTAATTCATCAGCGCGCCGCTCCCCTGACATTTAGAGCACCCTTGGCTTTGCCCCTTTATGGAGCAAGACTGCACACCAAGTAGGGAAACAATTATGAGTGGGATTTATGGAGCATCTCTGCGTGAGATCATTCCTCAACCTCCCCACCACCACCTCTATCCTATGACCCCCCCACACCCCAACCCTTCATACACACATTATTCACACTGATATACCCGAGATAAAGACCGATCTGCGCCTTATGCCCTATATTAATCCAACATTATAGAAATGGGTACATGCATTTACTGTATACACAGCATAGAAAAACGGCACAGTGGCTTGTAATATATCATAGTGGAACACAAGTGGTCCCTCATAAGAAATCCATAATGGTAATGGAGCCAAAGCCATTAGCTGAGTCCCTTTGAAGAGTCATAACTATTATCGCTGCCATCGCCATAATGTGTTTACATATTCTACTTTTAAGTGGTAGTTGTGCAGTTTAATTCTGACATTACTTAGTAGACAGGCAGGATAACACAGATGAATACAGCTTGTTTTGAATCTTAGCAAGTTAACAACCAAAATGCATATAGTTATATATTAAAGGAAAGGCTGTTTTCCATACACTTTATAACTCACTGAAAATTTACAGCTGTCCTTTCTTTGGCTGTAAACTCAATTGAAGACAGACTAAAATATATTGTATATTGTATTGTAACACAAGCAGTTTGATAAACCATCACCTCTCTCTGACCCTGAACTACCCAGAAAGGTGCTGATTTCTGCGCAGTGATTTTTCTGTATATACTTCACACACTGTCTTTCTGTATTGTCAACCCAATTTCTTCTCCATCTACCCCCACCCCTCTCTCCTGTTTCCTCCTTGTCTCTCCTTCATTCCTCTTCCTTCAGGGCTGCTTTGTGGCCTGGCTGAGTGTTAAAGAGCCTGAACCTTAAACCTTTCATCCTGCAGTGGAAAAGGCAGCTATAGGAACTGGCAGCAGCTCACACATCCACCAAAAAAAAAAAAAAAAAGCTAGAACAAAGTCTAAGCCTTCTCAAAGAAAAATGTGTCTTTTTGTACCTTTGGTTGACAAAAATAAGGTCCAGAAGATACAGTATAACCTAGTTTGTAGTTGACTTTACAAAACACTATTAGGTTACTTCTCAGAGAATATCCTGGCAACTGAAACAGCAGCATTAACTAATTATAATTAAATTTCAAACTGTTTCACTGAGGAATAGCGTTTAGTGAGAATGCATTTTCCATCGAAGAACTCAGTTTTGTAATCTCAGGCTGTAAAAGGGGGAAACACATGGAAATTTCTCTTAGGAGGGATGATTATTCAATATACAGAATAAGACAGAAGGGAGAGATTTCACCACACCTCCAGAGTGCTCCTCCAAATAATTTTTCTAATTAAAGAAGAGCAGTAAATAACAAACACATGAAATGTAATTTGTGAGCCTGGTGGTGAGTGAAGTGGAGTTTGCTGTGCTGACTGTTCTAATTAGTGTGCGGGTAAATGATAGTGCCCCTTCACTGGGCACACACTATAGTGGTGGATGGGTGAGGGGCAGAGAGTAAAAGATGGAGTCTGTAAAGTCGAGACCGACAGAAATACAGCCCGCAGAGTTTATACTGTCTTTCTTCTCTTTTGGTTTAACTTTAAATCCTTTTTTTTTTGCACTTTCTCTCTCTTTCTTTCTTTCTCCACAAATCCCTTTTGCTTTTTTCCACACATTTAAATCTGGTTTGATGTTGAGAGGGGCTGAGTTGATCTCCGGCGTGGTGTGAGTTGGTTGACAGGGAAGCTTCCTCCACTGGAGGAACCTGAGGCGTGTGAAACAAATACAGGCTGCATGTACTGTACGTGCGCACACACACGCACGCACGCGCACACACACTCACAGCTTATTACTTTAAGACACACATACTGTAGTAAAGTGGGAACACTAGTGGGTCACTAATTGGAGCCACAGCCAATAAATTGATCAAGAACCACAAAGCATAACTCTCATTCCTCTCATTAACACTTTCACTTCGTTTTGTGAACAGACCTGTGTCTGTCTATCAAAAGTCACCTTTGTTCCTTCAGTAACATTTGAGCCGACTTCTCTAAGGATCCATTTTAGAGACATCAGAGGTAGTTTCACTCAAATGAAACCCTGCAGATGGAAATCTTTCTCTTCTTTTCAAATCTTATATGTGCATTGACTCTCAATCAATCAAACAATATGTAATCATATAAGATACAATCAAATGAAAATGTAATCCTGCCAGTTCTTTAAATGTGTGCATTAAAAGAGTTTAAATAGAATAGGAATAGTAATAAATATATGTGTATGATTGGAGGGAGGGAGGGAGGGAGGGGAGAGGCAACCTTAGGCAACCTCAGGCCACTAGGATCCTAATCCTAGTGGCCTGAGGGTAGAAGCTCTTCCTGAGCCTCTCAGTGCTGGCCTGGTGTATCCGGTTCCTTCTTTGTGACTGCAACAGGAGAAAAGGCTGTTATCTGAGTGGTTGGGATCCTTAATGATTCTCAAAGCCTTATTCTTGCAGCGCCTGGTGTAAATATCCTTTAGGCAGGATTTAGGCAACCCTATTGTACGTTCAGCTGAATGAACCACTCTTTGCAGGACCTGGCAGTCCTGCTCAGTGCTGTTTCCATACCAGGCAGTGATGTTTCCTGTCAGGACGCTCTTGATGGTGTGGGAGTAGAAATCCTCAGTATTTGAGGGGATACCCGGAATTTCCTCAAGCGTTTGAGGTAAACCAGCCTTTGCCTTGCCTTTCTCACCACTGAGTCAGTATGCAGCTCCCAGGTCAGGCCCTCAGTGATGTGGACACCCAGGTACTTGAAGCTATCCACCCTCTCCACTGAGGACCTGTTGATATTAAGGGGGGCATACTTCCTTGCCTGCTTTTTCCCAAAGTCCACTATCAGCTCCTTAGTCTTGCTGACGTTCAGAAGTAGGTTGCTGTCCTGACACCAGCGGGTCAGGTCCTCTACTTACTTCAGGTAGGCCTTTTCATTGTTATCTATGATCAGGCCCACCTGCTGTACTCCCTGTACCTGTGTGTGTACAGGGAGTACAGCAGGGGGCTCAAAATGCAGCCCTGGGGTGCTCCGGTGTTAAGGATGAGGGTAGAAGAGGTGTGTCCGCCTACCCTCACCACCTGGGGTCTGCCCATCAGGAAGTTAAGGATCCATATGCACAGTGTGGTGTTTTTAACCTAGCTCTTTGAGCTTTGTGATGAGCCTGAAGGGAACTATGGTGTTAAACGCTGAACTGTCAATGAACAGCAGTCTCACATAGCTCCCTTTCTTGTCCAGGTGAGATAGTGTGGTGTGGAGGATGTGTGCTATGGCGTCTTCCGTTGATCGGTTGGGATGGTAGGCAAACTGTAGAGGATCCAGTGTGCTGGGTAGTGAGGAGCAGATGTAATCCTTCATCACTACAGAGGTGAGTGATGCTGGGCGGTAGTCATTCAGGCAGGCTGGTCTTGTTTTCTTGGGCACAGGAATGATGGTGGACTTCTTGAAGCATGAGGGTATGACAGACTGAGCAAGGGACAGGATGAATATCATTGTGAACACCAGCGCTAGTTGGTCAGCACATAGTTTGAGGACTCGCCCACTGATAATGTCTGTTCCTGCTGCTTTCTTGGCGTTCACACACTTGAAAGGTGTGAAAGGGGCACCCACCCATTCATTAACTTCTGCTTCAGCTGTTTTTGCTTGCTGGCTGCCGATGGCCTCAAAGCGAGCATAAAAGTTGCTTAGCTCACTTGCTAGTGACGCATCAGCACTTGACAAAGTGAAGACATGATTATTTCAACACAATCATGTCTTTTAAAAGATCTACATACCTACAAATTACAAAATAAACAAATAATGTCCTTACCGTAAAACTCCCCTCTGATCTATCTGTTCAGCTGCCAACTCTCAAAGTCTGGGAAGTCAGAAGACTCTTGAACGCACCAAGGAGGTAGAAAATCAACCTCAAAATTTATGGTAAATTTTGAAAAATTTGGCAGTATGTAAAGTATGTAAAATGTGGGCCTAAAACTAAGACAAGAGCAGCGGCTGCAGCAATCAGACAGGCAAATATAGGAAGAGTGGTAGTGATGTGCATGTGTGTGGAGGGTGGGGTGGGTGGTTTAATCACTCCATGCAAAATATTTAAGCTCAGCTCTTTCATCTGCACGCACAGTTAGCCAGTCGTCACCATTCATTTCTGATAACCAAGTTTCTCACTGTGCCCGACTACAATAGGAAACTGACAACATGACGTTAGGCTGCTGGAAAAGACGCTGTATGCAGCGGATTTAAACTTCAAATTTAATGAAAGGACTTCCCACATTCAGTGGTGGTTTTCTTTATTCCCTGCTGGGAACCGTGGCTGCTTATTCTCATACAAATACTAATGTAGTCGTACACTATGTGTATACTACACAAACAGTTATTACTACCTTTTAAAAAAAGGTTTTCTAAATGTTATAATGTAAATGCAACTGTAGAATGACCCAATCTAGCTTAGTAGCCTCCATCTGCAATAAGAACTTGGTCCAATTACTAGAGAGATTCCCCTGAATCTAAAATATAGTTGCTGAATAATAATTTGTGTATTCCCTCACTGTTTTCACCCTTATTTTTCAGTGATTATATACCCAAAGCTGTTCCCCTGCAATTATTCAGCAAATCCCTGCCTCTTCCTCACCATTTCTGTAACATTCACAGAGGGAATAAAACCTGTTTCTCCATGGATGATACCACCCACATCAATTTATTCCTCTGTGGCTGTGTTGCAATGTCCATTCTGTAATAAGCAATGATAATTAGAAGAAAACTGTATGAATGTTTGACCTAAGCTAATTAGAAAGTTTGCAGACTTGGCAGCAGGAATCAGCAGTGGGATAATGAATCATAAAATGGTTCATTACTGCGCTCAGGGAACACTCTCAATCTCAATAAACGGACATGGGGCCTAGCAGACAAATCAAACCAGGACGCATACACCGCCTCATTTAGCTGCTGAAAGGATCACAATAAAAAAAAAAAAAAAAAAAAAAAAAAAAGAGAACGCTTCTTTTGCTCTAAAAGGTTTCTATTATTAAAGCATCTCTTCTCCTTCACTCTCCTCTTGGTTCTTTTCTTTCTATCTTTCCTTCTATCTGTGCTTCTCTCTCAGTCCATCTCCAAGGACACCCATTTTGCTGTGACTCGCAATTCATACTGCCATTTTCTGGAAAACAGTCAATTTATTCAGTGCATTAACAATGTCTACAAATCAAAAGCAAGCTGCTCCAACTACATAGAGCACAAATGCTAATAAACAACACTTGAGAATATCACAACAACTGTTGAATATTGTGTTGTACTTTGGACCTGTGCTCCATTCTTCCTACGGTTTTCTTTTCTCTGCCTTTCCTCTGGCCTCCCCCTGAGGAAACAGCACTGAATCTACCCACTCACACTGCTTCTCTTAAGCTAATCCTAACCCCACAGATATACTGTAGATCCAGACCTCTCCAGACCCAGAGGACAACAAGCCGCCCACATTACATCCTCTCCAAGGCACCCTGCAGGCTCCCACTGGTGGGACCGGTGCAGAACACGACATACAGATAATAATCCACTTCCACCATCTCTCTAAAGCAAATGAAGCTCTCGTGACTTCACCTTGATGTAATTTTTTTTCTCAATATTGTTACTTACTGTATGTTTATAATATCTACATTTGTTTCTGGAAAATTTGGTTTGGTGGTAAGCCGTCTTTATTGCATGTTTGGGCTGCAACATGTTTTTCTATCATCGCTTATTTATCAACGTCGACTAAAACATAGCACACTTGTTCATAATGGAGTTGGCACAAAATCTGCAGTTGGCAATCTCAGCACAGCAGACTGTGCAAGGGGAACAAACTAAACAACATCAATAGTAAACATTTTCCAAAGAACAGAAATGAAAAAACTAATTCCATGCACTGTACCACTCTACTCCTCTAGTCTCCAACAGGCTCAATCAAGAGGCCTTTATTCTCTGACTCATATCTTCAGACAGGGGAACCAGAGCTGGCACGAATTGGCTCCGGGAACAATGTGCAGGCCTGATTGCTCTATTGTGAGTTAGCTGTGGCCTTTGACATGTCCTCCTGAACCAAGAGTGTCTAATTCTGACAAGATTTGTCTGGAGACACAGCTGGGGGGCATTGTTACAGACAGGTGACATACACTGCCTGTTCAACAAAGAAGCCAAAGAAGCTCGACAAGAAAAGAAAGAAAAAAATTGCCTTTGTGAAAATGGCTGTCTGTCTGCACATGCTCTGGTTTTTGAGTTTTTAAAGAGGCAGGCAGAGAGTGTCCAAAAGGTTAGAGGTGGATAACAGAGGGAACATGCCAAGCAAAATCAGAATCCCGGAGGGTACATGTGTTCCCTTTTGTCCATTTGGCAGCTGCAGAGTAAGGAGGGTGTTATGTCCGCAGGGCAGCACGGTGCCAGGCAGGAAGGGCAACGTCCACGAGCGGGGGAGCCCATGCCCACGCAGAAAAAAAAAAAAAAAAAAAAATACAGTACAGATCTGGTGTGAGAGAGCATCTGTCATCTAAAATCATGTTAGTGTGCTAAAACGCTGGCTAAAATAAAAGGAGGGAGAGATTGAGCTAACACACCGAGAGCGAGGGGAGAGGTCAAGTCAAAACAGAAGACTGTCATCTATCCACTGCCCAGTGGTCCGCATGAAAACCATGTGGAGCTGTCTTGGAACATGCATGGTACAGGTAAACCTGCTGGCACCAGCCTCTTTATAGGCATTACACTGAATATTACAAATTCAGATTTTCTCATTACCATTTGCATATAAGGGAGACAGCCAACAGCACAAAGTCCAACAATGTAAACATTTTCACCAGTAACAGGTTGAGTGCTACAGTATTGGCTGGCACACCAAATAAATGTTGTTGAAATGACTTAATTTATTCACATGTTTGAGATTATTGCGTTGTAGTAGCTAGCGGGGCGATATCATGGGGATAGATAGAGGTGTGTGTTTGGATATGAGTTGGCAAAAAAGTTGTTTACTTTTCCCAAAAATGAGGTTGAGGTCTAATTTATCCATTTCTCCTAGTTTTTGATTGTGTACTCAGTGTTCATGATGCTGTTCATTGCATGCATTTAAGAACCAATTTCTGTGCGGTTATCAATTTGTTTGTGTGCAATATACAGTATATACTATATATGCAGATTTTTTTTTATAACGAGTCCTTGCTAAGGGGATTACACCGTGCTCATTTTTGGCCACATAAAGGAAATGCAGTGCGTGTGCTCATACACTGGTCAGCATGGCAGACGTCAGGAGGCAGCTCTGCACTTTTTACTGTAGAGGCTAATTTAGTTCATGAAGTCAATATTTTGATCAGAAGTTCTTTTATTTACACACACGGCTAGCAGAGCATTTTGGTGTTAATAGGTGGATTTTATAATTCACATAATAATATATGTGGTACATAATAATATGTGTAGTGCCACTCACTCAATCACCTTTCCACCAGAGCACTAATAAAAAAAAAATTATGCTTGTATACTCACAGCCTTTGTATATGTCTGTAGGAATCTGGACCGCGCTGGAGGAGTAGTTGACCTTGTTTTTAAAATTGGGATCCTCCACAAACTCCAGCTCCAAAGAGGACGAGCTCTCCAGCGGGTTCTCCTCTTCTCCATCCTCCGTCTGTAGACACACACATGCACGCGCACCCACACACACAAATCTAAGTGAGCATACAAATGAAAACGAAATGGACAAGAGAAATGTGCAAATGTAGCGCTGCATTCTGTTATCACCCATGATGTAGCTGTACGGCGCCTATCTGTGGCTCTGGCACATACAATATATTGTACACAAACGTGTTCTCTTTGTCTCCTACTCTCTTTAGACGCACACATTAAGTCAGAACATTCGGATAATGTTGAACACAAAAATAGCAATTATTAAGCCTTTTGTCTGCCTTCAGATTTAGGTGGTTCTACTCTCTCTCTCTCTCATCAGAGAACAACAGCAGGTATCAGAGCAGACACTAAACAGAGACTCATTACTACCCAAGATGACTATCGCAGACACATGAAGTGCCATACAAATTAACCCCAACAATAACTAGCAACTAACACCACTTAATCACCGTTTAGTCTCCCACCCATTTGATTGATAACATATTTCATAACAGACTGTCTCATCATCTGTAGTTTTTCTCTGTCGCCTGTGATTGTCTACAAATGCTAATACTGGATTTTTCATATATGCTTTTTTTTTTTTTTTTTTTTTTACAGCTTCAGTCTTGCCATTGTAGATGATGAGAAAACCAGACACACATACTGCATTAGGAAAGTGTCAGATATCAAAGAAAGTCAGAAGATAAAAAGGCAAAACTGACATTTAAGCTTTTTATCTTGATAAGTTATCAATGGAGGACAATCTGTGCCTGTTCTGATTTGTTCTGTGATCTGTTCTGATCTGTTCTGTGATCTGTTCTGTGCCACAGGAGGAAGTAATTGTGGGATGTAAAAAAAAAAAAAAAAAATGGAAGCAAGATATTACCCCACTCTCTTTCGTCAGTTTATTAGCTTATTCTTGATCTGATTTGAGTTTCTTTCCTTAGAGCGCTCACTAAAACCCTGTCAGATGCATTCTTAGAAAGCAGCACATACCACAGCAGGTCACATTTACGGATCAACATTCATAAATGGAAATGTAGGAGGTCGGTTCATGGTTGAATCTTTATTAACTAAACACAATTTAATTAATGTGTGCTCATGCACCAAGCTCTTTGATACACTGCCATACAGTAGTAGCCCTCAGCACAGTCTGGCATCATGCTTCTATCATTCTTCCTTTATTAGTCATCCTTCATTAGCCTTAATTCATTGAATATTTGTAAACAAAACTCATATCTCAGATCATTCCTCGTGCATTTTGAATGTGGAAAAGCTGAATTTTATTTTTAAAAATAAATCTCGGCTGAGTGCAGTAAACCTGCAACTGCAATACGCAGTTTTCATTTTAATAAAGCAGCATGGGTTAATTAGATCTGACATGATAAAAACTGTTTGTTTTTTGCTAAATTAAATCAAAACCCCATATCCATGGCAGAAATTGATTGATGGGCCAACTTTAATTGACTATTAAAATGCAATTACAAGCTGTTGTTGGGACGAGCCAGGGGATAGCTGTGCTGAAGTCCCATTGAAAGTCAACCTAAGAAACAATACAGTGTAGTGATGCAAGGCTTATAACATCAGAGTACGAAATATGACTAGAAATAAGTTAGGATAGATAAACAGGTGCTGGTTGAAATCACCTGACATTTTTAAACACCAGTTATCAAAAAATTGATTCCAAATTATTACTCTTAGTTTGGCCTCATCGAATGAAATGTTTAGTAAAAGCCATTTTGACATTTTTCTAAACATGGAACAGAAGAAGAAGAGATAAATGTTTCCAAATGTTTGTTTTTGATTTGCAATCTACACACCTAATAAAAAATACTTTTCAAAAACTAAAAAGGCTGAGAAGTCATAATTGATCATTTTGCTCATATGGCACCTGTAACACAATCTATATTTTCTCTGTTAGTTTAGGACCTTGTTGCAGTCTGGCACACACAGGGCTAAAAAGGGGCTCGACTCTCCTCCTTAAATACACTTTGTTGAATGAAAAAGTAAAATAAATTCTCAAACTAGCATGTAATCACTGTAAAATGTTAAAACAGTGGTAACATGCTTCGTTTAATTCAATATGGATATTTTATTTTTTACTTTGTACAAGTTGGAGAAAAAACAGCTAAGGCAGAACTAAAGGGCGCTGCTTTTTTCTAAGCGAGAGAAAACAGAAGAATGGATTACTGTTTCCACATCACATCTACTTTTACATTCATAATAACAACAAAATTGCAGTAAAACGCTGCAATGAGATCAAAGAGTAAAAAAGCAGTAAAATGTGCTGTTAACTACAAATGCTGGCAATCAAATGTTATGTTAGTGCATATTTTTTTTATATTGCTGTTGCAAATTGAGCTTTGGTCAAAAAAGCATTTACAGTAAACAAGACTGAAAGATGAATTTATTATCAACCTTGACTTCATGTTGCTTTCGTACAGATTTGTTGACACTGTTTAATTTAAAGGGTTTGAGATTTCACAGGTTGACTATCCATAGATAACAAAGCTGATTAGGTTAGGGCTTTTCAACAGCACTAACTGTGAAGTTGAGGTGTTTGTTTATCATGCAGTCTGACACTAATTCTGTCAATGTCAGGCAGGGAGGTTTTTTTTTTTTTCTTTCTTTCTTCAGAAGAGCCCAATCATAATTACCCAAGGCAGCGTCTAATTAGGAGCTGAATAAATCCACGCAGGAAAAGACTGATTGGTTCATTTTCTTCAACCATCCACCACCTGTTTTGCTCGATTCATTACCCAATTTGTTAATTTTATCTGCCCGTTCCCAAGGTTTAATTAAAGGCTGAAGAGGCCAGAGATGACATTTTGAAGATTCTTTCATTCCTGCCTTCAGCCAACCAGGGCTAACCTGAAATGTGTCACTTATGACCCTGTGTGTGTGTGTGTGTGTGTGTGTGTGTGTGTGTGTGTGTGTGTGTGTGTGTGAAGGATTCCTTCAGAAAAAAATGACATTACCATTGGTAAGTAGTTACTTTAACATATTGAACATTTAATGCTATGTGCATTTGTAAGCCTCAACCAAAAAAAAGTTGACATTGGAATAATCAGACATTTAATTATGTATTTTATATACTTGATAGCTGTCCTCAAAGTAAATTACTACCTCGGACATGACTGACAATATTTTTCTACCAGACGATGCTGCAGTGAAAGTGGGATCATGTGAACCAAATGATATTTGCATTTTCACCCAGGAAGCTTTGTCCGCTCTCTGCTGAAGCGTGCGTTATAATCTTACATGGAGGAAGAGGTGTGTGGGGGCAGTCTGTTTGTCTGTTTTTTTTTTTTACCTGATGGCTGAAAAGACTTGAAAGCCTTAACATTGTTCAACTTGCAGACAACAGAACAGTCCAGAAAGGCAGGTATTTAGAGACATCAAAATCTTCATGTGTGATTAAAAACCTAATGGATTCTGGTAAGCAGCTAAATAAACCTAAAAGTGGCAAAACATGCTCTTCACCCTGCGCACTGTAATGAACATCAGACATGCTTTGACTTAAAAGCAGTTCTGACTTAAAATAAATTATCACATTGCATTTTTATACCAAGGGTACAGTGACAAGAGGAGAAATTAACAGGGTATAGAGTACAGGACAGGGAACAGAGGAAACAAGGCTTGGATAAGACAGCCCAGCAATCACTTACCTTTCATAAAACTGAATTCTTATCATACCTTCCTAATAATACAGGGTTTTCACTCCATTGGCAGAGCTTTAATTGAAAAAGGTCGTGGGAGGAATCAAGATTCAGATAGGGCAGTACTAGGGCTACTGTCAGGGTTGCAGGGATGAGGAATGACCTCTGCCTGACCTCTGCTGCTGTCTTTGGGTGGCTGTGGGGTTGGTGAATTGGGGGTCAGGGGTGTGTCACCGGCTTGGCCTCAGCGTGCCATGTTAATGATGACCGATGTTCTCCAATTAGATGTGCTGACAGGCCCTAAAGCGTTGTGTCATTAATCACAGGAGTGGCGTGCACAAAGAGAAAATCACACAATGATTTATTGCTCCTTCGCCTCCCTTTCTCACTCTCTTCCCCTCTATCGCACTCTCTACCCATCTTTTTGTGCTTTGGTGATCTAGAGGATTCTTGCACTCCTCCTTAAAACTTAATCAATCAGCAGGCACAGGCTCCAAGTGTGACCTATCCTGAGGAGGAACTGCAGTCTGCAGCCAGAGTGGTGGCATGGTAAGACCAAACGGCAATGAACTGCAGGGCTTTTCTGCTGGCCTTTCTTTGAATGTCATTCATATTCTTCAGTATGAATGATACGCATGACAAAATGGTGTATGAAAGTGCGATATATGTTTTGGTTGATGGGCACAGAGGTCTGACAACCCCTGCAGGTCAGGTCCAACACAGTTAGGGTCCAGGGAGAGGGAGATTGAGGGGAGAAATTAGACTGGAGGAGGACAGCTGAAGTCACTGTCACATGCACGTCGGCCTGCCTCTGCTCTGTCACTAAAACTCACCATAGAGCAGCGTCACCTCACTAACACACACAGACAACCCACGGGCCTGTGACCGGAACGGGGGCATCAACACCGAGGAGGCCGGGGGAGGGTTGGGTGGGGGTTGCAGGAAAAGGGTGGCAGGGGTGGGAAGTGGAGTGGGTAAGATTTGGGGGTTTAAGGCAGGCAGACGGGGGAGGGGGGGGGAGCAGTCCGTACTGTACTCACATAGTCTGAATCCGCTTTGGAATCGTAGTATGAAATGGCATTCTCCTGTGCAGAAAAGAAAAGTGAAAAGACAGGTGATGAGAGAAGATATAGCAGCGCCTATATCAGCCCCGACTCCTCGCGGTGGTAAGCTAGAGAGAGTCATGGTTATATTCAATCACACTGTTCAGCATGAGAATATAATCAGCATCACAGAACACAGGAGGAGTAGTGTGATGTGGAATGACAGTCATGAGAATGTGAGCAGATACAGTAGCTGTTGAGATTTTGAAGGATGTAATGCATCTGGGCAATGCTTTTGTTAAAAGGGGTGCGATGTACGTATGCGGCACATGTTCGAACTTGTGTTTGAAACACCGTAGGAACATTTTCATGTGTTGTGGAAAAACTGTTAAAAATGTGGTTTTGTGTAGCGCTGTGGTATGAACTCAGATGTAACATGGAGTAAAGTGGATTGCAGTGAGGATAGAATAAACTCAAAATATTACTCTCTCTGGGAGTCTTATCAACCTCAGCTGGATGTGTTTTGAATTTAGGCAAACAGCTCTCACAGGAGGCAAGAAACAGAAAAAGGAAAATAATGTAAATGTTATGCCATTGTGTTACCATAGTTTGATCTAATTGTTGAATAACCAATCACCAGCTGAAGCCCCACATTCAGCCCCTCACCACCGAGCTTCCAAGATCCCAGCCTTTACCCCGAGCAAAGACCCCATACCCAGGCTGTTAGCCTGCATGCCGCCCTCTTCTCTTCTGAACTGGCGTCCATATCTTCTGTAGAGGCAGCCGCGAGGGCGGGCAGGGGCTGCACGCAGGAAGCAGCGTCCGTGGGGCCTGCCTCATTATCATGAGGAGGCTGCCTGAGGATGCGCTCTCAAGGGCACCACGGTGACTGACTCGCCCTCACTGGAAGAGCTGTGGTCATGGTCTGATGAGGGAGGACGGCTGACAGTGAAAGAGAGAGTCTTCTGTACAGGTACGCCTTACACACCAACTTACTCAGTCTGACTTATTTTCTCTCAATTTTTGTTTATCTCTTGCTAGCTTTCACCGTTCTGTTCTTCAAGCTCTCTGCATTCGTTTAATTTGTACAGAAACACACACATACACACCTATATGCACAAATATTCTCTTTCTCTGTCAGCCCCCTATCATTTTCTCGGCTCCCTTCAGCTTGAGAGCCACGACCGGGGTCCTGGCCTGACTCCAGTGCAGTGCTTTGCAGTGCGGGGTGGCTGTGGCTCAGGAGGTAGAGCGAGTTGTCCACTAATCAGAAGGCAGGTGGTTTGATCCCTGGCTCCTCCAGTCCGCATGTGCAAGTGTGCTTAGGCAAGATACTGAACCCCAAATTGCTCCCGATGGCTGTGCCATCTGTGTGTGAGTGTGTGTGAATGGGTGAGCATTAGGAACATTGCAATGTAAAGCGCTTTGGATTAAAAAAAAAAAAAAAAAAGCGCTGTACCTTGCATGGCAGCCTCTGCCAACAGTGTATGAATGTTTGTGTGAATGGGTGAATGTTGGCATGTATTGTAGATGTTGTCAGACTAGAAAAGCGCTATAGAAGTGCAGTTCCATTTACCATTTAATCAGAGTCACTCATCAGCTCAGCTCAGGCCCCAACAACTTCACCCAAGGAACACAGCTCATGATCACAACTCACACTGACACCAAACATGGGGCGGACCAGTCTAGACGCAGCTTGTGTCTTTGGGAAATTAGAGTGGACAAGATAGAAGAGGAGCAGCGTCCCCTACCCTCTCACCCCCCCCCCCCCCCCCCCCGACACATCTCCTCAACTTACCAGCACTCCCTCTGCCTCCCCAGCTCTGTCAGAGAGATCAGGAGTGAGGATGGAAGGAAAGGACTTGAGTGGGGGGGGATCAGAGCAGATCACTCAGGGAGTACATTGGGTTAAGTTGGAGGGTTAGGATGGAGGCTGAGGTTGGGGCGATATGAAGGGATGAATTTAGAGGAGAGAGATGGGTGGTTGGTGGTGGTGGTGGTGGTGGGTGCAGTGGGGAAAGAGCTGCCAGGACTAAAAATAGCCTGTGCCTCTGCAGAGAGAGAAGACGAAAGAGACTGAGGGGAGAGAGACAGAGAGGGGAGAGAGAAGCAGAGCAACAGTGTTGTTGTGTCTGCCAGCAGGATTGATCTGAAGCCCGCAGTCCTGCTTAGACTGGTCCCTTCAAGTTCTAAAGAGTTTACTCTCACTACTGCGGCATTACAACTCATTATTCAGGACTGCTTCCTGTAAATAAACGCTTGGTTCCTGGCACCCGGGGGGACACCGTCCAGCAGCTTTACTCAAACGAATAAAACACTCCCAAAAAATATACCACACATTACTGAGGAGAGACTTTAGTAAGGGATCCAACACTGTACTGTAGCCCCCCTTGCTTATACTTCAACACTGCTCTGTTACTTTGTACATATCCTTATCACTGCTCTTTATTGCAAATAATGTAACAAACAGACAGGTGACAAATTAAAGAAAAAAACCTGAATAGCCTTATCTAAACACCAAATGAGGGAATGTCTTTGGGAAGAATTGTGTTCATACCTCAAATAGAGTTTCAGAGGTCCAACACTTTACCGAGACATTTTATGTTGGTTTGTCCTTTTATTTGTCACCCATCTGTACCAGCAAGGTCATTGGTATCATGTATATTTACACAGCTGGACAGCTGTGTTTACCTTACTGCACCCGTTACCCTGCACATATCTTCTTTCTCCCTGCTGAACCTGCACTATGTACATTCAGTAATAACCACTTGCAGTAAAACCTCAGTACCTCAGTTTTAACTGAATCCATTTGAAAAAACACAAAAGAATCGGGATGGATGTGAGATAGAGATTTTTGAAAATCCAATGTTCAGTCTGATTTTAGAGCGGTGTCCCTTTGTAACCTCCTCACCCATATATAATTTTGTTCTTGATTTTATTTGTATTAAGTAAAACCTCTAAAAATAAATACATTACCACCTAGAGTTACACTGATCCTACTCATGAACTCATGAACCTCTGCCTCCAACCACAAACTCAGACACACACCACACAGACACATCGAAGAGGTGGCTCCATGTGGACGAGTCCTGGGCCACCATGACCCCTCTGAGCTGCCCCCCAGGTGTAGCACGGCCATCTGCTGCGCGGCTGGTCACAGGTCTCTATGGGCTCAGGGTCTGGGTTAAACACACATTTGATATGACACCATGCCAGCAATTATCCCACACTCATCTCTCTCTGAGTCTGGTGCAGCCTGCTGGTGCACACATATTTAACACGTAATCACATGCTTGCATATACAGTCATGTATGCATGGAGAGAGTGCACATACAAGGCCGAGCGTTCACACTCGCACACCAGATGCACACACAGAGACACACAAAGTCTGAGAAATTCCCACTGACACAAAGTGCTAATCAGTAAATTAAATCTATCATCTGAGTGGACCAACAAATTCCAAAAAGGAGACAAACACTGAGGTCAGGTGATGATCTCCAGCCCCTCCCTTCCATCAATCTTCCTCCACTCATCACCTACAGCCCCCCCCCCCACCCCCCCACCCCCCCTTATCTCGATCTGCTTCCTCTCTATTCCCTTTGCCCCATCTCTCCTCCCCCGCCTCCTCCTCCTCCTCCCTGCCCTGTCTTATCTTCATCTTTCCCAATCTCTCTATCCTCAATACCAGCCTCCTCTCGCCAATTTCAGATTTCAGCAAAAGCAGCGGCGCGTAGGTTAGATGCCTACTGTTTGCTATAGAAACCGCCCCTCTGCTCTAGATTACAATGTGACTTTGTCTCCTCACCACGGCTACAATGTCTGCTCGTTTTTATGTCTGACCAGTTATATGCCTGCCTATCTTTTGTTTGTCTGTACGCCTGTCAGTCAGTCTATGAATAAGTTTTCATGTCATTGTTATGTGCTGCATGTTATTTTAATGTCATCTATTGCTTGTAGTTACACATTTAAACATTAAAGGTGTCTTTTTTAGGTGAAGGTTGGTGGCCTTAAAGCCAAAACTTCATCATATGTGAAGAAGTCCTTGACAGATGATTTATATGGTAAAGCACAGGGTAACAGGATGTGATCGAAAAATGGCTGTTATACACCAATGGCTGTCACATGTAGGGGTACATGTTATGACTGAGTGTGGTCGCCGGGACTAAATCTTTTGAATTTGAATCTGTGTGCTCCCTCAATGGGCTGGCTGAGACAGGTTGACATTTCAGTGTGAGACAAGCGCTCCATCATGGGTGGGGACAGATTACAGTCATATTCATATCTCCTCTGGACACCTGCTAATGATTTTATAATTACAAAACACACCCGGTGTCTCTGCCGTGCCCTGGGGTGTGCACACATGCATGCAGAAATGCACACACACACACACACACACACACACACCGTCTTTCACAGACACACACGGCACCTCTCTCCTGGCCCTGATAGTCTAGCAATCATTCCTAGCACCAGTTTCCCTAATGGAAGCTGACATTATATCAAACACAATAAAGGATTTCATTTACTGCTCTTCATTAACCCACGCACATCAGCCCATAAAGTGCAGACACACGCACACACACAACTCACTTAGTGTGAAAATGTAACCAGACTAAAGGGGGAAAACTAAACAATAAGATTTGGCTGCAAAAAAAAAAAAAAAAAAAAAAAAAGAACAGCTTCAGTAAAGTTTGAAGCAAACCTGTTATGGAGCTATACATTCTACATTCTAAGTCCTTTTCTTATCTCCTCCACTCCAATCTCTCCTCTTGTCTCTACCTATCTGTCCCTCTATCTCTCCATTTCCACAAGCGTACTATATCCCATTTTGGTGTGTCAAACTGTATGAAACTCAAGACATTCAGACTAGATAAACACTTGGTAATATTAGCTGGTGAGACCTTGCCAGTAAGTGGGGAATGCAATCCTCCAGACTAAGTGCATACTCACACACTTTGACACCGGTGCACACGACACACAGATACACTACAATTTACGTATGTTAAGTAAGAAATGACTGACATGCAATTTCAGCCAGAGAATGAAATGTAAAGGAAATACATACACAAGGGCGTTTATGAAAGGAGAGACGTCGAAATGATAAACTAATAAGCCATCAGAAACTAATTTGTCCAGCTCATTCCCTTTAGTTCATATGCACACAGGTTTGTGCGAAAGGTGAGTTCATGATAAATGATTTTCAAACAGAGGTAAATTAATCATAGACATGTAGAAATTTGTCAGAGATCTAAAAGGCTCTTTAACCACGTTTATCTTGAATTGCAGGGGTTGTCTGTGAATAAAATATGAAACCTTTGTCTTTGCCGGTGCCGTTTTGATTCAGGGAATGTTAAATAGTTTCCTTTACTGTGTGCAGGCGTATTGCTTATTCACAAGAAACACAGTGTACGGACAAACGTTTTTTTACTTGTACTTAAATTGTACAACCCTTTACTGTGTTGCTGTCCATTCAGCATTTGCCAGTTTACTAACACAGTCTAATACAATAGCCCTGTAATAAATCCTTCCTTCATTAAAGTTATAATGTTCAGTTTTTGTTTTAGAAAGGCGTTGATTGATGGATTTCACTTTGTCGTCGTCTTGGAGGCTCCAGCTTGTTGTGCTGTTGAATTGTACAGCGTTTGAGATATTGAGAACTGAGAAGAAAATCTCTCATTATAATGCAATACAATTCAACGGCCCCCCAAACCCCAGTACAAGCCTCCAAAATGACCATAAAGTTGAATCAACACCTCTCGATAACAGTTTAAATAAATACTGAACATTAGAGCCTTCATAAAGATAGGCTATTTGTCAGGGCCGTTGTATTAGACTGCATTAGTTTCATCATCGTTCAGGTGCACAAACTCATATGATCATAGCGATGAACTAAAAAACAAACAAGAACAAGCCAACAAAAAAAAAGACAATGAGCACAACTCAAAAAAATGTTAAAATACTGTAACCTATAAATTGTTATCTGATAATATCACAATGCAATATAAATGCAGATATAGAAAAATCACAGAAAGGTCTCTCCCCAAAAACTAAAACCAAAAATATCTAAAAACAATCATTATAAACCTTTAATAATTATAAGAGCATCTCATATAAGTTGCTGCAATTGATTCTTGGAAGTTGCTGCTTTTTCCCTTTCTATCAGGTTTTTCTATTTTTTTTAAATTAGTTTTTTGCTAAGCATCTCTATGCTGGAAGAAGCCATTTGGTTTGCTGTCACATCACTTTATAAATAAATGCAGACATGTTTGAGGTGTCTGGTCTGAAAATATATGGCTGTTGTCTTAACCACTGAAGGTTACCAAAATGCCTCTTTGTAATGTCAAGTCAATAAAGAGTCAGCCAGCAAACTGGAAATTAAACTGTTGGCCTGGAAGACAGAGAGAGCGAGAGAGGGAGAGAGCTATTGAGCTGGAGTGAAACTCAGATAAAGGAGTGCATGACGGAGGCCTTGGGCGCGGCTGCCTCCCTCTCTCTCTCCCTCTCTCATTGGCATGCTCTGCATCTCCGGGCTTTTAAGCGATTAGGGAGCTGCTGAGACCATGGCGTCCAAGCATAGCTCCATGCAGATGTTCATTTGTATGCCAATAAACAAATGTGCCCCCCAGATTAAAGCTCCAATACACAGTGCAAATTCAGCAAAAGTGAATGACATTCTCCATGCAAATCTCATCTATGTCTTGCTCCTCTTCAGACAGAGCACCGTGCCTCCTCTAACTGCACACTCACTGCAAAGACTCTCACAAAGATGGGCAGCGAACCAAGAGATAGAAGGAGTGATGGAGGCGAGAAGGAGGGAGAACAATTGAGGAGAAGGCTTGATTTTTAAATATATATAAAAATACATAATTTAAAAAATATTAAGGCTACATATGCCATGGTTATATTTCATGCCCTCAATTTTGCCCCATGAATCTGCAATTTCTGCTCTTTAAATCTCTCTTTGTAAACATGCAGGTCACAGAATCCTATTTTTCTCTCCCCCCCCCCCCCTTTTTCTCATCTCTGCTGTGCTGTCTCTCTCTTTCAGAGCCTGACACTTCCCCTTGGTAAAAGCAGTTAAATCAGTCTGTGAATATTCCAATCCTGCGATAAGGAAGGAAGGCTTTGTCCTGCTGCACTCTGGGTAATGCTGCTCTCCATTGTTGGCTGACAGGGCTCCATTGAGGAGCAGGTTTTAACGCTGATAGCATCACCACACTGCATGGACACAGTGCCAGATAAAAAGCCTATCCAACATGACACACGCATGCCAACACCTCCTAAACAAGCCCCCAATCTGATCATCAGAGGAGAAGCAGGAAAGAGGTGCTGTAACACCAAATAAAGACAAATAAGATAAACAGGTCATGGCAATATTAACGCTATCACTGGAATCCAGAGGGATTTGATAAAGCAAATGCAATTATCCACATCTAACATTTTTACGGCATCCGTAGCTGTGGTAACCAATCACAAACAAACTGCTACCGAGACTGGACCTCTCTGTCCAATCACACCGCAGCTTGGCATGACACCGGCACTCCACTTATCTGAGTGAAATGTTTCCAGGTTCCATTTTTCTTGGAGTGTTGAATACAGCTTTTCATTTCACTCATGTTTTTCAGCCATTTTATCACTGCTAGTCCATAGAGTCCTGGAAAGTCACCACCCCCCTCTTTACAGACAGACTGAGAGTGGCCAATCAAACAATCAGCGCCGGCCAAAAGAAAACCTGTAATTTTCGACCCCATAATCATTTCCATCAGATGCCTTGCTGTCCCTCACAATGATTTGAACATTCAAATGACAAATGGAAGCCTGTTTTAAGATATCTGGAGACAGGCACCAAGGACAGCAGGGGACAGAATACACCAAGCAAACACTTAAACCCAAGAAGTCATCTCTACTCAGCTACAGCATAACCATCCTGTCACCGTTCAAAAAAGTGACAACCTGTCTGCTCAGACACCATCACTCTCCTGGACCAACCTTGTCAGACTCTGCATCAAACCACGGGGACTTATGCTATAGTTTTTTCCTGCAGACATTCATTTTAATTGGGACTAGAAAAGACAAAATACTGCAAATTACCAATTATTTTCATTATCAATAATTTGTCAATTATTTGCCAAACTGCAGTCTACTAAAAATACTCAATGATATATAACTGAGAAAAAAGCAAATTCTTATATTGTAGAAGCTGGAAACACTGTTTTGGCATTTTTCTTTCATCACTGACAAATGATTAATTGATATATATTGTATAATAACATCAACCAAATATTGTTTTATCAATTAATTTGCTGTTGACTAATTGATTTATCAACTAATTACTGCAAGCTCGAAGACAAGATGTGTCAATATGTATATTAAGAATTGTAAATTAGCTGGACAGCAGTCAATTGTAACTTCTCTCTTCATGACCCAGCTCTGACCAGAAGGGCCAAGAGGCAGCAGGTTTACCCTTAAAATAACATTTCATGGGTGTTGGCCATGTGTTGAAATGGGGAAAATCAAGGTCTGCAGCGTGGCTTGCTGGATTTCTCTTACTATTGATTCCCATCTCCTGTGAGGCAGGGGGATCGATCAGTAGGATTTAGACATGGGGCCGCTCTCTCAACCCTCCCTCCTGGCTAACACACTGCATCACACTTGGCCAAACTCTTACTAAATGCTTACTGACATACCTCAACTTTTCCTCTTTTACTGTATCCTGATTATCTTAGCCTCTTCTCATTACCTGTTCCATTCTGAGTCATCTTAGACTTCACCAATGTCCCCCGTAGAACCGCATGAGTTTTCAAGAGGTCTCTTGTGAAGCAGCAGAGAAACATTAGCGGAAAGATGTGAAAGAAAGCTACAGAAGGGGAGGTAGAGAGAAAAAGAATCAGAGCAGGGCCGGGAAAAAAAGGGAGAAAAGGACATTTCTACCTTAGAGAGCACCACTTAAACAAATTACAGCGGTCTGCAATCAAGAAGCTGCAATTACCCAACTGTTGGGTCACCACAGCAACCAAAAGCCTGATCAACACTGTAAGCAGAACAGCAGCTGATACAAAGTGAGGGGAGGCAGCAGGAGAGAAGAGGACAGAGGCATGGGAGAGCTCAGGAGGAGGGAGAAGCTTCAGTCAAAATGGGGAGTTTAAGTCTGTATGGACATGATACTAATCAATCAAGTGTGGCTTGATCCACACATACACTCCCAACATAAATCACCTGCTTTCCTTTTGTCTGTGTGTGTATTAGCATTCATTGTAGACGCATCTCAGTGTCGAGTAAAGTAAAGCTTGGTCCGATTTTCCACTCAGGCACCCACACCATCAGATACATTTGATAGGCAGGAGACTCTGCTAAATTGTATACTGTGTTGGAATTTCTCCCCACACAGCCCCCCTGCTCATTTCTTTCCCTTCCAGTGGCGAGCAGATGGAAGTCCGTTCTGTGGCTCAGGATTCAGTGATAACACTGTTTATGAGTTCCATTACGTGCTCGACAGGCTGCGAGGACTCTGTCTCAGCGCAGCTGTAAAGGAAGTGAAAAAAAAAATGCTCACAATGAAAATATGGAGTTCATTTGTGATTACACAATGTGGCTTATCAGTGGTTGAAATAAGAACTGTTGCATTTAAAAAAAGGGCTCACATGGCCAAATTCCTACCTCCCACTTGGGCCTCTACTATGGGGATCATTTTGGAGTTTTGGTTGTTGTGGTGCCGACACAAAATGGTTGACCAAATCTTTTTTTTTTTTCTACTTTTGCTTTAGAAGGTCTGTAACTTTCAAAATGAGAGACTCTCAGCAGCTCAGGGAATACAGTACAGGCAACATCAGCACAACATGATGGTCAGATGCAGATTACAGATAAAACAACACTAGCTTGCTAATTATTGCTCTACTCGTATTATCCTATTGGCTCAGCTCAACTAATGACAGTACAGGGAAGAAAAAAGATTTTGCTAACAAATACTTAAATGTAGGTGCTTGGACAAATGACACCATTGTTTTAGTTAATCCAGTAAGAGATGAAAACATGGATTTGGCAACATTTCCAAAAGAGAGGAGAGAGAGAACACTGAAAGTTAACATGTTGAGAGTGGAGAGAGATGAAACAAAGCCAGAGTGAGGTGTCCCCTTCATTTCTGTCTATTTTACCAGGTTTGAATCTGTCCAAGGCAGCCTTCATGTAGATTAATGTATTCTGTGGCTAATGGAGCTGGTAGCTTCGAGGGCTGGGCTGAGAGTCGCCACAATGATTCTCACTCATTTCCTCTGAAGGGCCAATTATCTCAAATAGAAGCATTATGAAAGGAGCCGAACTTGGTCAAGTGAACAAACCCTTGCAACTCTCGCCCCTAGCATTTATGGTCATGTAACGTTTCTGAGGGGACCTATAGTGTCTTTAAGGCTGAATACCGAATAAATTTACCAACAATTGATCTCCACTAAAATATGAGAACATTTATAGTGTCTAATTTTAAGAATGGACAAAAGATAATTGAGAACAGCAAAGGCTATTAGCACTGGAGTGGCAAACAGCATAGGCTATGCACTGTGTGGATATTTTGTGTAGATATCACAAAGGTACAGATGAAAATATACATGTGGAGAGCAAGAAAGGGGTCACATTAATACCACTGTGCTATGTATGAGAGTGGGTGGTTGAGTGGAGATGAAGAGAGACAGATTCAGAGAGAGAAGAAGAGAAAGAAAAGGAGAGATTGTGTTGTCCTATGATGAAAGGCTTGATTGATTAGAGAGTGATGATTGCAGTAAATGGCCTGGAAGATGGCTCCATCTCTGTTTCCTGTTCTCTCCATCTCTTATACCTTCTTCCCTCACTCACTTGCTTTCTCACTTACACCTCTCTCTTTCTCCCTTCGTGCGTCTTTGTCACCCCCTCTTCCCTGGTTTCATCATGGCAACCCATCAACAGAGTGCCTCTCTCTCCCCTAATGGTACAGCTATTAGCACTAATGCATTTCAAACGTACAGCAGCTGCCACATCACAATCTGACGGAAAGTACATGTCTTCTTCCGATCTCCACAATCTCTGTCCTTTCTTTCATCTAATCTTGTGTCTCTGTTCCAACATGTTGCACTTCGTGTCAACCCTCCTTCAGCTAAGCGACAGGGTCATCATGTGTAGCCTGTGTATGATGAGTTGAGTGGTTAAACAATCAACTGATGATAATGTGGCTAATATATTGTCATATCATTGCTTTGAAAATGATCATAACCAGAAACAATTTGGCATAATTAACAGCATTGTTTGTTTTGAGGGGGGGTGGGGGTGAAGTAATTTCCCTATCTCCCCTAAAGATAGAAAAATACTAAAATACTAAGTTTTCTATATTATATATACTATATTATTATATACTAATTATTTTAAGTTTTGCTTGTTTGCTATATATAAATGCCTTTTTAAACAAAACTACTTATTGTAAACTCAGTAAGTAAACTCACTTGTGCTGTTCATGTGCACACAGTGGGAGGAGTAGCTCTAAGTGATTATTTAATTGTTAGGATTTTGTTTGTACTAGTAAAATGATTTGTTAACCATCAGTTATCTACTATCACTTACTATCCATACTTTTATCCAATATATCTACAAAAGCAGTGATGCCTCATAATTACATTGTGTCCAGTCAGAACAAATATATTCACATTTTTTCATATTTTTACTGGTTACAATTCCTTTTATGACATCTATAATAAGATGTCACCGAGCCTTTTTATCATATAATAGCTTGCCTGGAGTCACATAAAAGATATCCACATATTTATATACTGTATGACTATTAGATATACAGTATATTTTACATATCACACATATCACACCTCACATCTATATATATTATAACTAGTTAAAATACTGATTTCCCACAATATATTTGATTAAACTGGCACAATAAATAAATATGAAAACAGATAAGTTTGTTTGAGCAGGCTGGTGTTTTATCTCTAACACCAAACTATTTTCTTAAAACCTACAGCACATTTAACAAGCCTTACTGTGGACATGCACCTACATTAATGTTTGACACAATGAAACAAGAGACATTCACAAAATAAATGGCAGCTACAAGTTGTTCAACCATGTTTTTATAGATTAAGGAGCATCTCAAAAATCTGGTCTTTTCTCTCTCGGCCTGATCGAGAAAGTCGTCCATATTTCATCTCGGTTAGATTGCTGTAATTTATTGTATTCAGGGTCAAGTCAAAAAATTATCTTGCGCCTTCAGCTGCTACAAAACGCAGCTGCTCGGCTTTTAACAAATACTAGAAGATAAGATCACATCAGCCCTGTTTTAGCCTCTCTAAGAATTCAGAATTGATTTTAAGATTTTACTGATCACATTTAAAGCACTTCATGGTTCAGCTTGCAGCTACATTGCTGAATTGCTGCTCCCCTATGAGCCAGAGCGTGGCCTCAGATCCCTGGGCAGGGCTCTGCTGGCTGTTCCCGCCCGGCTCCTGGCTCAAGACTAAAGGTGACCGGGCCTTTGCGGTCAGAGCCCCTCAGCTCTGGAACTACCTGCCCGAGAATCTGAAGCTTGCAGGCTTCAGTGACAACTTAAACCACTTCTCAAAACATATCTTTTTAAAACAGTTTATTATTAATTCTAGCGCACCGTGTTTTAATCCTGGCTCAACCACGTAAAGCACTTTGTAACTTTGTTTTGAAAAGTGCTGTATAAATAAAGTTTATTATTATATTAGTGGTTTAACGTCATCTGACTTGGGGAGGAGGAGATGTGATGATTTCAGCTCATGGGTTTCAGGTAAATTACAGGGAAGAATTTGGTTGTCAAGAATTGGCACCGCTTTGATTTCAGTAATAAAGCGGGCGAGTTTTTGTTCAGTGTATAAGGGAAACTGCATAGCCAGTATTTTATTTTCATTAGACCTAGACTCAGAAGCTGAGCTATGATTTTAGTGGCCCTGCCCCCTCTCAGTCCCTAAGGGTCTTGGTTGATTAAGGTCGATTTTTTTGTCATTTATATGGTCTTTTTAAGGAGAATAAGATATTAACATATGCCTGAAATTTTCTGTAATCTCAGTAATAACCACAAATATGCTTTGCTCTTTCATAAGGACTAAATTATTCTGCAAGAGTGGATTCAATCTTTAGGGGGACAACACATTTCATTGATTTTTTCAACTTTAATCAACTAATCAAAGAAACCCTATGAATATTACTCAACTAAGAATCGTCTTAGAGTTAGAGTAGATTTGCATTCAGGGACTTTTTTTTCTTTGCATCTAATAGTAAATGCATAACATTTAAAACACTCACTAAACATTGTTATATACGCACATTCAGCTACTGGGTCATAACTGGAGGAGCCAAGATTGTTTCATGAGCTGAATTTAGAAAAAGAAAAATTACAAATAAGTGATATGCCAATGCCATCCAGAGAGATTTCACAGTGCTCTGCTCTCCGGCAGCCAGTTTTCAGTTTATAAAATAAGGAGGAGTTTTGATATTTGGCTCAGAAGTTGCTGGTTCTCCCTCGATCCCTATGAGAATTGCAAAGCAGCACTGAAATGACTGTGTCGTCTTGGGATGACACTGTTGCCAACACAATAGTGGAGTGTCACAGAGGGATGGGCACCTGACCTTGAGAAATCAGCAGCAATCCAACACTCTAATGTCTATTTCACACACCATTTCATTCCAATGGATTTAAAACCCTGAACGACCATCACAACAGTTGTTACGATCAACATTTTGACATCCATAATGTCCAGCAGTCGGGAGGGTCAGAAAACTGGCTCTGCAGTTGGACTAGGTAAAGGCTTGAATGTGTGTGTGTGTGTGTGTGTGTGTGTGTGAGAACGAGAGAAAAAGAGTGAGGTCTTCCCATTGCTGCGGTAACAGCTGCGATGGCAGCCGCTATGAGGAACAGGCGTGTCATTGAGTTTCTATGATGTCACCAGTTTGGCGAGGCGAGCAGATGGGCTGGGCCAGGTACAGAACCTGCCGTTAATAAACGCATACAAATAAATATCCACTCGCTGACAAACACAAACAACCGCATTATGCTTTTCGAGCCCACACTGAAGCGCACACACACACACACACACATATACACAAGCACACTCACAAATTCTATCAAAACGCACTGTCTCTCATGCATAAACACCTTTTCTCTTCATTTGACAGACTGCTCCACCCGCTAGTTTAAGATGCGACGCATTTCTCCTAATATGCCCAAAGAGCATGCAGCCCTAATCTAATTAGAGTGTCAGTCAGCAGAGTGTTCACCCAAAGAGAAATTAGGAAAGCACAAAATCTACAAACATGAAAAAATCTTCTTGCAAAGACGTGGCATATCTACCTCTTTCCCTCCTTCTTTCATCCCCCCCCCCTCCACCTCTTTCTGAGATTTTTTTAATGGTTTCACAGTCGCCCCTGCTGAGATTCATTACCTGGCCTAATTATAAAGGCAAATGAAATCAGCTCCAATACATTATTAATAGAGGAGCGCCATTAGGATTCATTTGCAGTATTTGCAACAATATGATATATTCCAACTGTTTTCATGCCTGATTAAAGACACATACAGATAAGAAAAAAGTATGAATGTGATGGAGGTGGAGAGGGTAAAGGTGGGGATGAGGCCGGGCAGAAAGAGAGAGATGGAAACAGGAAGAGAAAAAGAGAAAGACAAATAGGAGAAAGAGTAAAAAAAGAGGGAAAGAGGGGTTTGGTGGATTAAAGAGTGTTGGCTTTTCCACTTGAGAAGGTATTGATGCCATATTGGATGCAGCTACTTATGAACAGGTGTGCTGTGTGTGGTCACTGTGACCCAGGCTCCACTTCCTGCATGGCTACACATCCGATTGAGGTGCATTGGAGCCAGGCAGGGAGAGGCAGACATCAACCCCCCCCCCCTCAGGCCTAAGATGAAGGGGCAGCCGCACTGCAGCTCCATCTCTCGGACCAGCAGGAGGGAGGGAGAGGTGCAGCCCGGCCACCCCAAGACTACAGAGTGTAAGCAACCATGAATAAAAATGGACTTTGCGGGGAAGTTGGGCTCATAATTATTCGTTTAAATCAGTTAAAGCCTTTTCTCAAATATCCCCCAGGAAGCGCGGGGTTAAAAATCCATTTGTGGGAAGTGTACCATGACAGTGAGCTCGTCTCCCTGGAGACAGAGGATATGACAGTAGGGAATGTGCATGTGTATCTGTCGGGTGATGCTACATATATGTGTGCGTGCGTGTGTGTGTGTGCATCAGTATGCATGCATGTTTGTGGGGCATTTGAGTGTTTGCAAATTTGAGAATCAGTTTAGGACGCGAGCTCAGAAAACAGACAAGGACACACACACAAACCAGAGTAATACCATTTCTCCTTTTTTAGATTTCAAGAGCAGATCTCTAGTGTTTTAAAGGTCAGCTGCAAGAGAATGCAATGTTCAACTTGCTGTGGCCTGAGAAACAAAACGAACAGAAAAGCTCTTAGATAATAACGAAGACCATGAAAACAACAAACCCAAAAGTAAGCAGTTATAGTGTGTGCGCATACATGTAGGACTGTGTGTGTTATTGTTTAAATTTGAAAACACGTGTTTAAAATTATGTTTTACTACCACATTGTCTCTGTGATGCTGATCACATTGTCATTAAAGAGTCGCCAGTAATTGTGGGGAAAAAATAGCTAAATTGAGGGGAAACTGGAAAACTGAAGAGAATAGGCAGATAATGGGAAGATAAACCAGTTGTCTGGAAAAGAAAAGGGAAAAAAAAAAAAAGAAAGAAGAAGTCCTGGGAAGGAGGGAGAAGAGCGGGTGTCCTACTTTACCGTCACACCGTCTTGCCATACGTGTTCCTTCTGAAGCTGCTCCGCCTCCCTGGCCAGTTTCTACAAAAAAAAACACAAACAGCAGTGTGAGTGTCAGAGGTCAATAGGACGTTGATTTGTGTGTGTGTGTGTTTGAAAGAGAGACAGACAAACAGGCAGGCAGACAGAATGGTGACCTTGTTACTTACAAAAGGCAGCACTGCGGTAAATTAACTGGGTAATTCGGGGGATTAGGCAGCACCAAAACCCAACAACGTGGTCCTACTGAAAGTATCAGTCTAAATTAGAGTATGGCGCCACAATAATAGCCTTGATGGAAAAACCAGCCACTAAGTGAACCAGCTGAACACAAGTTTAAATGCTATTTGGTGCTGTAAATTGTTTCTCTAAATTGACCTTGTTTTGAAAAAGTTGCAGTGGAGGTGTTTGAAACCCAAATGGATGTATTGATCTATAAACTTAAAATGTATCATTATAAATGTAACACTAAATGAAGTGTTGAAAGGAGTGCTACACATTTCTGAGGTGATAATATGTGTCTGACTGACGGCTGAGCTGGCGGGAATATGAGACACAATGTAAACATACTTGAGTTTGTAACAAGCCAAGGCGCAGACAGTTACTGTCACTGATGATCCGCACCGTTTCCAATCTAAACTGACAGACCTTGACGTTTGCAGGTTCATTTTTAAGATGTGTACACTTTCTCCCCAATACTAAGTTTTGTTCCTGAGCTTGTTCAACACATTATGTCCGTGCTTATAGATGACATTAGCTAGAAAGGCAGTGTTGGCAGCTGTCCAAAATCCATGGCTTTTTAGCTGCTGTCAAGTTGTTAGTGTCACAGCAACATAAGAGTGTTACAGTAGTTACTGCTTTATGCAAATACAGTTCAAAATAAATTATTTGATTGATTATATGTTGGCAAGTCTGAGAACCATGACATGTGTAGAAAATATAGTTTTAAGTTTTAAATTTCTAGCACCCGAGTTTGGCGCACACATTTTAGTTGTTGGACTATATGCAAGTTCTCCATCTACACAGACAGATAAATGCCACGCTGAGTGGTGTGTACACAAGCAGGGGGCACGTTCATGAGACCACCAAATGTGAATTTTTACTTCTTTCCTCCTCATACAACAGTTAATCTACCAGGTAGACGCATATGATGCCTTTCAGTTGTAGTTTGACTGAAATGTCAGGTGTATTGATATTTTGTGCTCCTACGTTGTGCTGAATTATAAATAACATAGAACCTAATATGCTCATCTCAAACTAGCATCAAACCCATTGATGTCGTCATAAAGAATGTGCTTTAATAGTCTAACAACATTCACCATGATGTTGCTTAGGCTTATCTCAGAAGAAGCTTACTGTATGTAGGCATCTCATATAGAAAGTCTTCTAAGAGGCAAATATGGTGAAGCCTTAGCGTCTTTCTCTCTCCCTCCCTCCCTCCCTCCCTCCTCAGTATCTAGGCCCAGGCCTCTAGGGGGTGATCTTGTTCCTGTCCCAGAATAGTCTGATCAGCCGTAAAGTCCCAGGGTCCTAAAATTACCAACCCTATTTAGACCCCTGCTAAGAGCTCACTCATTTGTGGTGCCACACTGAAGGAACCAGTCGCCCCAGTACCACGAGAGGCTTTTTATCTACTAAAAACACACAAGACATAAACTCTCATTATAGTAAAAGCTGTCCTATTTCTATTAAGAGCCCCGCCCACCTCATCTCAGCAGACCCTCCCACTCACAGACATGCAGTGACAATACTGCTCCACCTCCTCTTTACACACACACACACACACACACACCAGGCCCAGTCTCGTAGGGATGTTGTATAGGGATGTTAGTAGAGGATAATGGTTTAAAGTATGTACATAATATGATATCACTAACCTAATTTGAGACACAAAATATGGATCATTCCGAGTCCTCCGTGTCTTTATGCTTTTGCATTGTGCTTTTAATCACCTGAACAAGCCTTAAATAACAACGATAAGATTTAATTCATTTCCTAATGAGACAATAGGCGACTGAAACAATGAAATGAGGATCTAATTAGCCTACTGAAATTATTACCAAAGAGTCCATTAGAAAAGACAGTAATTGTGTGGCTGTTCGTCAGAGAGGGTCAGCGCTGCTAAAGGGCCGAGCCACAGTGATAATCTCTTGGTGAAACTATCAACACAACATTTTTCAATTAGGGATAAACACAGAGCAGCTGAACAATAATCTTGCTGCATTGCCAGTTTTGAGATTAGCCTGAAAATTAAAGCCATATGACTTCACTCTCCCTCGCAACCACTGGTATATGTAACATATGTCTAAATATGTCCTTTTAAGGACATGAAAAATAATGCCTATGTGCCTGAATGTTGCGTTTGCAGAACAGCTTCCATCCTCAACTCTCTGTCATGATCTATGATCTAGCAACCCTTTCATCCCCTTGGCTCAGTCTTTTTCTCATCATTTAATCTGTCAGTAAGAATCTCTACTTTGTCCCTTCAGAAAATCCATTTCTCTCCCCCTGAGTAGCCCACACATCTTTTTTCAGCTCTCTGTTTCTCCAGCTGCCTCTCCCTCTGTATTCTTCCTCCCTCTCCCCTTGGTAGGCCACAATTTCTCTGGGACCCTATCTCTTCCCTAGCAGCTTAATGCAGTCCCCCTGCTCCAAAACAGCCATGTGTCTTCATGTGTCTTTCCTTCCTCTGTGTTGGCCCAGATGGATGGGCAACACAAACAGCCAATGAATCAGAGTGAGAGATGTGGGAAGGAGGGGGGCAGGGATATATCATCTATGCTGGTGGCTGGAGCCCAAGCAGCTTAGAGCACTGGATGAGCATAGTGAGATCAGCACAGTACAGCACAGATAAGCTCAGTACAGGCCCACACAACACAGCATAAAACACTACAGCATACAGGCACAAAGGCACCAGGAGTGTCGACACCATGTGCACGGCCCTCTAATGTTATTGCCATTGTAACCTTGACACAAAATGCATCACATGTTGGGCCATTTGTCACTGAGCCTTCAGGCAAGGTCAAGAACCATAAACACAACTCTGTAATGGATAGTGGCATGTGAAGTGCCTCCACAAGGTCTACAGCCTTAAACAACACACAATGGAGCCTGTCATGTATGCAAACACTGTACATAATGGTGCAGGTGACAGTGTAATTGTACAAACAACCAAAGAGCAGGCAGTGCAGCTTGGTGATGTCTCCGCTGTCGAAGAACCCGCCTGGTGAAAAGCTGTGCTCCCTCACTGTGAACTCACAGAGCAAGAAGAAAGCAGGAGGAAAAAAAAAAAAAATACGAAAAGCTCAGCATGAAGCGATTAGGATCTTTAATATTCATAACTGTTCAGTTTGCTCTGTTCCAGAGGGGAGCAGTTTAATCACTCAAAGTCATGTTATTTCTAGGGGAATGACAGCACACCAGGGACGGACAGCGTCATGCTGTGGTGAGCGCCAACTCGACACCGGGCCGCCCATGTGATTGCTGCAGCCTGTTAGGCCCTTCCACTGAGCATAAACTTAAAGGGCACTCGACACACCACAATGTCGTCTGTGTGATCTGGAGGGATACTTCAATACAGCCCTACAATGTGTGTGTTTGAGTGAGAGGGCACTTGAGAAAACACGACACGGTCTGTACGTGTGATTGCAGCCTTGAATCGAAGTACTCGACATGTTCCAAATGACCTCCTCAACTCGGTTTCTGGGACCGCTTAGTCACCTTGGGGACCAAAAGACTGTGAAATGACTCTGCTGAGGTCACTTAACCTTCTCAGAGTGAGCAACGCAGTGAGGGAAGACCCTTAGTAAATTTTACAATGATTGGCTGCTCTGAACAGTGACAATCATAATGGCAAGCCACTAAGCTCTTTGAAAAAAAAGATGTCTAAATATAGAACAGCTTTTTAAGGGTCCTTCCCACATTGTTGAATTAAAGATCCACACACAGCATCACTAAAAACTACATCTTCACTTTATGGCCTGACACACAGGATCAGGGAGAATCATCAGCAATGGCATGTTTACAAAGCGACATGATACATCTGTGGGCAGTGTTGCGTCCAGAGTATTTGAGGACACATGAGAACATAATCATCACAGACATGGCAAGGAGTTTTAAAGCGTGTGTCATGGCTGCTGACAACTTCATCTTATGTCAGAATATCTCTTTTGTGGCCTTAAGGGATGCTCAGTATGCTGTAGTTGTACAGAGAGGTGCAGTGTCATGCAGCAGTTAATCCATTAGGGGGCAGCAGACTGAGCCCACCAGCGAGCTCCAGCAGTAGCAGCAGCAGCAGCAGCAGCAGCAACAGCAGCAGCAGCAGCAGCAGCAGGCAGTGGAGCCTGTCAGAGTGAGAGCAGTCTGCTTTAAGCTCTTCATTCTGTCTTCTCCACTCGGCCGGGATTAAGGCCAATCATAGAAATCACTGAGTCAGAACCATCCCACAATAACAGATGGAGGGACTTTCCACTCCAGAATTTTAAAACATCACAGACAAACTCACTTTCACTTTGCCTCGCACCCTCGCCGCCGCCGCCGCCCCCCACACCACCACCTTTCATTCTCGCGCCGTCCTTTTATCTCTCCTCTCCGCTCGGCTGTTTTATCCTGCCATCATATGCTGTACTCCATTTCTCTCCATCTGTTTCAGTTTACTGCCCTCAAACTTTCTCCCTCCTCTAACACCATACAATTCCAACAACACAGTCACAACCCAACTTCTAAACAGTTTAATTGACTATGCATAGCGCAGAACTCATCAGTAACACAGGATAAAATGGGAAGAAGTGTGATAACTTATGACATGTTTTTATTGCTTGCATTAGTACAAATTCCTCTCACTGGAGTGACTGAAATGACCGAACATGCCATCTCAAGTTCCAGTCACAAACGACTGGGAGGAGGACAGTGATAATATAACTCCTCTTCGGAGTCGCCAAACAATATAAAAGTCCATAATGAGGAGAAATAATGACCCTTAATTCCAGGTCCCTCGTTGGTTTGCTATTGGCAGTTGGGTATTGTAGTCCTTATTAGCTAACTCTGACAGAGGATCTGCATTGGATGGGTGGGAGACCCTGGCTTTGTTCTGTGATCCAAAGCACCCTGTGGCAGGCCCGTTTGCAGAGGCAGTGTGTGTAGTGCTATTGTAGCATGTGCTGAGATAATCCCTGCCTTTGTTTCCCCCCCCCCCATAATCTTCCCCCTCCACAACGGAAATGTTAACACTTTCTTTTGCATTTCTCCACTCGTCGCAAACGCGTTCCCGACTCCGCTCCGCTGTTTCCACGGAGACCGGATCTGAAAGACGCTAACTGTCACCTACCCACAGCAGCAGCGACTCACCAGCTTTTCAAAAATCAAACACAAGCTTTTCTGCACTCCACACATGCCCACAGAAACACCACATTTCTACAGTAGATTGCCAGCATTGTGCTGAAGCTTCAGTGTCTACTTCAGTGAGACAAAAAAGGCAGCTGTCTTTACTTTAGAACAATACAGTATCTCTCTGCAGACGCTAAACTCCCTCAGAATGGCTCTTTAGAGTTCCACTGAAAATAATCGACCTTGATCATAAGCTCTTGTGTACTAATCAGCCTGCTTCTAAGTTTATAATATGGATATAATCAAAATACAACTATGTTAGAGGCAATGTCATGGGAGCAAATGAGCTAATCTAATATATTACTGGCTGCTAAAGTATCTCCATAAAAACAATATTAATTCTCTCTTAACTGGGGCACTTTTTGTTGTATTTGAAATACTCCATTCCAAAATAATATGCATTTCACTCATTAAACCGCAGAACCTTTGAAGCCAAGTGGCAGGCTCATCATAGCACAGAACAGGGCCACAGACCATTGTGCTGCACATTATCATTCACTGGAGCAACTACCACTGTAAATTCAATTAAAACCTCCTATAGGATGAATGCTACAAACAGCTGCATCTCATCATTTACTCGCAGGCACACATGCGTGCAAAACCACACGTATACATAGGTCACGATGCACGTATACCAAGACCGGCACAAACATAAAAGATGTAAAGGTCAAATAAGGTCACTGCTGGAACATCACAGTGAGTCAATACCACACAGTTCTGCAGCCTTGACTGCTCTCAGGTAGCCAAGTGTCCTTCATGCAGGGGCCAGCAGGGGGCTCAGGGTGAGCGTGCAGGCGGAGCGGTGTGCCGTTGGGGCCAGGATCAGCTCAGTGACATGTGAGTGTCTGGCTGGTTGGGCTCACTGTCCATTGTTTGACAGATAGTCACAGACATGCCCAAACTGCTGCCCGGCCTTTCCTGCTGTTACTGGCATCGACCAGACAACAGAGACAGAGCGAGAGAGGAAGACAGCCCAAAGGCGCCATTTACAAAAAAAAAAAAAAAAATTGATTCAGACGTCTTGTTTCTCTAGCAGCCCATAAGGCATCAACCTTGCAGGTGACTGAGAAGGAGAAAATTGCATACCTGTCTGGAATTGGTGATAGCTAAAAATGAATAAAAAATGAAAGAAGCCCGGTGACATTGCACTAGAAAGAAACAGAACACATGGCTGCTCTTTTAGTCAGTACATCTGTTAACAGGTGTGTGCGATTGCCTGGATGACCTGCTTGTTTCGTCCGCCTCCTCAGCAGGCTGAGTGGGGAGGAGCAGAGTGAAACAACATCAAGATGCTGTGCATATGTCTCCTTCATCAGAGGTGAGAGTGATGTATACATGCACGCTGCGACACAAACACAACAACAGAACAAGACAGAGAGCTGATGTGTGCTCCGACTGTCTGTATTTCAACAATCTGTTATTTGTGTCACATCTTGACAAAAACTCCAGTAATGCCAAAACTCACAGATTATATGAAAACACACAAACAGAAGGTACGAGCAGTCAAACAATGGCAGTGGCTGAAACTCTTCAACAAGCCAAGATTGTCACAGCATGTGTGTGCACGTGCGTATAACCGTGCACATGCGCACACACACACACACACACACACAAACACACACACACACACACACACACACACTCAGACACAATCTCAATCACCGCTGGTCACACTTTAAACCCACACAAACTCTATGTACATACTGTACACTTGCAATCAGCCTAAAAGAGCCCTCACTAATCATCTTGCAATCAATTATACACACACATTTGTATTCGCTGTGCCCTTTCCCTTGGCAAGCACACACTGGCTGCTGAGCTTGGATGCAAATACGGCTGGAAAGGGTCAGATGTGTATTGTTGAAACAAATGAGAAAATTAAGAGTTTTTTGGGGAACTGGGTGAGAATTTTTTCTTGGAATTTCACTGAATATACTGTATCCAAAATGCCATAATGTTCTTTGATAATGTTTGGTTGATTTTGTAAGAGCAGCTGTCACATTTTTATTCATAGTGAGAATCTAATTTTAGAAACAAACTCTGTTTATTATACTGTATGTAGCCATCTACAGTGGAAAGCAGAAATGATCAGACTGACTCGAAGATGGCCAGGACGAAAAAAAGAGCAAAACCACAAGAGGAAAAAGGCAGGTGATTTTTTTTTTTTTTTTTTTTTTTTTTTTTAAAACAGAGCCATACCAGTATTATCTCTTTCCATCAGCTTAGCACCCCTTCCTTTCACCTCACCTCATCTCACCACAGCACTGTTTGCACTTCAAGGACAAACACTTTGCTGTCCATTTTTTGCCCTTTACTTCAGTCATCCTCCCAGTTACTTTATGTTGCAGAAAGAATAATGAAAGGAGTTACACGTTCAGAGCTTATAAGGGGAGGTTATTCAACTCAAAGGTCATGACGTGTTACCAAAAAGGTATTTTGTGATGTCTTGCAGATTAACCCCGCTCCCTCCCCATCCTCCTTTTCTGCTACAAAGAGAAAAGTGTATGGTGTCTGACAAAACTGTTGTCAAAGTGCCAGAGAGTCCAGTGACAGCAGCTGTTGTTTGACAAAGTGTATCATTGACAGTGTGTGGCCGGGCAATTGTTCAGGATTTACACATGTGCACACATGAGTACACACCTTCATATTCATCCATCCATTAGATGCATGTGCGCACACACACACACACACACACACACACACACACAGACACACACCATCCAGTATTCCAGCAGACATAAGAGAGGAAAAACATGCAGACACGGCCGTCTCTCAAAGCAATTACAGCAGATTGAAACCAAATTAAATTTGAAGCCTAGAGCAACACCAGCGACTGAACATCTATGACAGATATGACAGGAGAGGAAGGGGAGTGCTGCGGGACCAAAGGGTGGAAGGGATGATGGAGAGAACGGCAGGTGTGGGTCACAGAGGAAGAGAGAGCCACTCAGGCAGAAGAGCAAACACAGACAGAAGTGGGGCAGAGAGCTGGTCCCATACATTGAATATCAGGAGTAGACAGGATTTGAAGGACCATACAGATGGCCCATTAACTATGAACAGTGTATTCTGCATGTTACTGCCGATTCAATAATGTACCATATGTTTTTCGACTGATTTTCTTCCTTCCGGGCAGCCTCTGGTTTACATTCATTTCAGTATGGAATGAAGCTGAAGAGAAATAAAACTTGCTCGACGTAGGAAATCCATCACGGTAAACGTTTTATCACCTTTATCATGAGGCTCCGACATCCACGACTGGAGAGTCGGCTGCTTAACAGCAACCTTTTAAATGCAACAAATGCCCATATTCACACCATCCTTTTTCTTGATATCATCCAATGTTTTCCATTGTTGCAATGACATAGTGTACAGTAGCAATGAATGCAATGCTTTCCCACAGCAGTGGTAACACAACCAAAGGATAATAATGGCACAAATTGTGCACTATGAACAATTAAGTACAGTGCCTTTAATTTGATTTTCACTCTGTACTAAAATGATTAAAAATCCTGGGCTGAAACTGTATGGTATGCTTTAAGACATTGCCAGCAGTAATGTAAAGAAGTTTGGACTAATACATGCAAAACTGCTGATGTGTCTCTTCCTGTGAAGATATGATGTGGTTTATAATGTCTGGCTATTGCAAATGAGTTAGGATACAATGCTGCACCTTTGCAATTCATATTAAATGCATCTTAGTATTAACTGTGTAATCATTTATTAAGAATTATAGAAATATAATGAGCCAAAGAGAAAATAATAAGAAAAACAGCAACACTATAAAAGCACTATCCAATAAAAGCACTTTTTTTAGCCGTCATTTTACTGGAAAACGATACCACGCCGGGTAGAAATGTACCATAATCTGTAGACCATTTAGCAATCACAAACATGTGCTCGATACAGGCATACAGATTAGCTCGGTTTCCAGTTCTTCAAGAGATATAATTTCTCCATTTTCATTATCCTAGTCCAAGAAATGACAGGATTAGTTGTGGCGGCTTTTAAACATCTGATGTTATCTTCCTCTCCTGGGTGAACAATTAATCCCTCTCACTTCCCTTCTTCTCATCACCCTCCCTCCCCATCCAGGCTTCATCTCGCCTCCGTTTCTCTGTTCCTCTCTTCTTCTCTCCCCCCACCATACTGTCTATCTCTCCCAGAGGAGATCTTTTTTAGTAGAGAGAAATGGAGCTAAGTGTCCTGGCATTTAAATACCAACAGTGTGCCGTGGTGCAATATGAAATCATACAACGATAAGGTTTCTGTAATCACTAATCACTGGTGTTAGCGTGTGCCCACACACACACACACACATGCGTTTTTCTGCTATATGTTGTGGTGAAAACACCCAGTGTTCAGTTTTACTATCTCACTGTACTATCTAATAGGAAAACAAGTGCAAATCAACATGTCAATTGATCAGGCTTTTACAATTGTGTATGTTATTTCCTTAGTATGATGAATCTTGGTACCATGAAGTATTAAGTTTCAATCTGGTATGTTTGTAAATACAATCTGAACATTCAATTTCCATTAGCAAAAAGAATATTAGATGCATCAATAATCAGGTTCAGGTTGCAGTTACAGTATGATGAAATTTTCAAATGATAATCTGTCACACCTTTATGCCAATATGCCTTCTGACTAACAAATGAAGGAGATTGTTTTCACTGTGTGCAGAGTGTAACTAGCTTGCTAGCAGGTTTCATGTGTTAATGCAAACAACTTCTGGCTAACGATGTAACTGTTTGATCAGTCTGCTGTGGCTCGTCCTCGTACAGTCCTCAGTCACTGAGAGATGACTGGATGTTAATGTGATGCAAAATTTATAAAAACATGCAACATTTAGAAAAATAAAAGGTATAGTGATGAAAAAAATGTTTCAGTCTGTTTTGTAATGGTGTACCTGGGAGCCTATTCCGATGTAATGTATGCAAAAATTATGGCTCAGTCCTTCTTTTTCATTTTAGACTCTCCTGATGCTGATTTGTTCCCTCCCTGTCATGTCTAAGAAAATAATCCCAGAGCTTTCTTTTCATTTCTGTCAGATGTGGATAGTGTGCCTGTATTTTCTGAGCTGCTGATACACTAGGGTGACTGGTATTATGTGATGTTATTTTTTTATTTGTGAAATATCATCTGGGTTTTAAAGCAGCATTCATGATCCATCTGCTCTTAGCTATATCTTATATTCAGGAACCCTACTGGATGTTCATTACTAACATAGATATGTGCAGACGTGTGTGCAGAGTTTGACGCTAGAAGACGGTTTTCACGTTCATCTGCTGAAGGGGGAAAGTTTCTCTGTGCTCACCTTAAATTGTACACGCAAACATGATTTTGTGACATCACAACTAGTGTGTAAGCCAATCGTGGTCCAGTATGCAATTTACACAAGTGTGATGTGGAAACACGAAGCCTCCAACACACATACTCAGAGAATGAACATTTAAATGAAGTAGGTGACATCTTGTGTCTGTTAAAATTTTAAAATTAAAACTATTTGCATATTCAAAGATTGTGGATTCTAGAAGCTAATTGAACTTTTTTATAGAAAAACAAAAATTATTATTCAAAGCTGAGTATCTTTACATGTCATAAAATATGTCTGGATTGGATCTTTAAATGTGATTGTTATGTATTGAGGAGAAGAGGTTTGTCAAAGGAACAGCATTGAAACCGAGAAACTGTTGCCCCAAACATTTTTAGCTAGCTTAGCAATGCAAAGCAGTTAGCAACTGAGCCATCTCCATGACAACTGAGCAAACGCCATCTGGTGATTAACACTGAAATGTTGTGGAATGCTTGTAGGGAAAAAAGATAGTAAGTGCGCCTTGAGTTAAGATTGTTTTATCAATAATAATTTTATAATAATCCTATTTTATATAGATTTATTTAATCTAGTTAACATACAAGGAAAAATAAATATACATCAATGTAGATCTGCTTGGTGCTATGACGACACACAGCATACCAAAAGTATTATCATACAGTGAGGTCACATGTGGTGGTAAATTACCGGGAACAAACTATGCTGACTTGACTAGCTTGCTAGCTAACAAGAAAGAGTAAAAAAGACATCTTTGGAGGAGATTTTTCACTTTTGATTAAGGCTCACCGTTTCCACCTGTTTCCAGTTTATTAACTACTGTTAAGTTCCACCAGGTGGCCGTTGGGTCTAAAACATATACAACGTAACTGGAATGTTCTGGTTTCAATCCATCCAGGGCCCTTTTTTAAACACTTCATCCCCCTCTATGTCCACCATGTTGGCTGGCAAACATGTTAATTGGCGCATAAGGACAGAGGAGATCAATTAATTCAATAAATTGACATTCATGCCATCTTTGGTGATGAACATAAATTAAATGCCATGTTGTGCTTGCTTAATAATTGCGTGTAACCTCTTGACATCCTCTTGAGAATATTCACATATTCTCTTTCTGGATATTTGCTTGAAACATGTGCAACATTTGATTGGCAACAGAACGACTGCTAACCTCGGCTCAACACATCCCAGACACTGACACTACTAGATGCAAAATGTTTAAACTGAAATGGCTCCTGACTGTGGATAAAGCAAAAAGGGTCAGATTATTCTTTTAATTATTTTAATTAAAATAACTACCCTTGAATTAGTTTATGTTAGTTAATTTGTTTATTTTATGGAAAAGATGAATGCAGAATATGTTAAGGCCCCGAATATACACTGATACACTCACACAATTAAATAATCTTTACACATCTTAAAGAAACACTTTTTAATTTGTGCAATTTGGAGAAATTGCAGATGGGGAATTTAATACCAAAAGACGATATGTCATGTAAGAAGAATTGGGCTCATTTATGCTGACCACGAGAATAAAGTATTGCTCAAGATAAACGAATGAGATGACAAGAAGTAGAGCCCGGGGCGTACAAGGCTGTTACCAAGTCTAATCAGCAGAACAAGGGTGACAATACACACATTCAAAATGTCTCAAACTCGAATTATTACTTTTAAACACGTGCACACATGTCAAGGCTCGCTCACTCAAGACGCGCACACACACACGGCGCTCACACAGCACAAAGATGCACAAAAACCAACCACATACATCTATTTTTTTAAAGGACACGGGCGCTCTGCGTTTTTAAAGGGCACAGCATTGAAATACCTTATTTAAATGTTCCAGAAAGCACAAACTCATTTTCAAGAAAGCTTCAAACACACAACAGTCTGCTGGTGTATTCAGTATCATTATAGACTAGCATTGGTCAAAGATTAGACTGTGTAGCCCATTCTGTGTGTATAAAGTCAATTTACAAGATGGCCTTTTCAGTTTCTCATTACCTGAGTGGTATACACTGTGCACATTTTATCTCAACTATAAAGTCCTAAACATACGTATCTCCTGTTAGGGGAACAACACGCTGCACAACACAATGGAGAGTGGAATATGTAAAATTACAGAAAAAACTGAGAAAGAGAAAGAAATGCTGAAAGATTTTTTTTAAAAAACAGACAAATTTGGGAAGATGAAAAAAGCAAAAGTGTGACAGAGGGAGAGAGAGGACGCCAGGCAGCACTGAAGCAGTCTAACCTTGACAGAGAGCATCTTCTGACAAGCATCTGCCTCCTGTAATAATTTAGAAATAATCTCCATCCACAAAGGCACAGCAGTCTGGCAGAGTAAATGCTCTGTGCCTGATCGATCACTCCGATTCAGCCAGCTGCCGGTCTCTGTGTGCGCAGGCCCAACATCGATCTCAAGCTTTCTCCCTCTCTCCCTCTCTCTCTCTGTCATACAGAGGAGGATGATAAAGTGAGGAAGAGGATGAAAATGTGAGAGAGAATGGAGATAGGGGCAGTGATGTCAGATTGAGAAAAACAAAACCGGATACAGAAGAAAGATTCAAAAGCAGATTTTTAGAAAACGACAGAGCAAAGTAAAAGAAAAACATAATGAAGGCTATTGAAAAATGTAAACAAACATTTTATAACAAAGCAGTGGATGCGTCTCTGCAAACTACAGTAAAAAATGAATCCAGGCTATTGTGCTGCATTGCTTTATGACAAACATCATCCACCAGACAACAACCAGTCCTTTGTCGAGAGCTTTTGGAGGTGCAGTAGGTGGCCACCCAGCTTCAGACACCAGGAATACACACTCGCACACACACAGGCACATCCCATCAACACATCCAATTACTACTCGGCGTTGTGACAGCATTAACTGCCACTGTGCATTTGGCCCCTAGCAATTAATTGACTTTTAAATAGTCTGCCATTAGCACCAATTTAAATGAATAGATGTACTCCTCCGCCTTCACTTAGCATACTTTGCCTTGTCTGCCTTTAAGAAGCGGCTCCACTGTGTCATCTAAAATGGTAGTGCAGCAGGCAAAGTTTCAAAACAGAGTGAGGACAAAATGAGCCATGCCTCTAAAATGTGTCATTATCAAGCATATAGACTGTTATTACAGTATCAGTATTAGATCAGACCTTTACACTGACACGCCCGCTTACAGCCTGTGAGGTCTAACCTAAAGTTTCTACAGCAAGGAATTAGTTTGTGGTTGAAATTATTCAAAGTACTTAGGTGAGTGTATACAGTGAGTGTAATAGTGTTCAGTATTATAAACCATACAGTATGGGAAGAGGGGGGGGGGGGTGTGTGTCAAAAGGTAGAGGCTTATTGTGATAAGCTGAGCCTGAGCTTGTAAGTTTGTAATCAATGATAGGGATTAATGTGTATCCAAGAGAAGAAAAAGAGAGCCAGGTTGCTTTTATCTGAGGTCGCTAAGATTACAGAAGCAAAGGACACACACGAAAAAGAGAGAGAGAGAGAGAGAGAGAGAGAGAGAGAGAGAGAGAGAGAGAGAGAGAGAGAGAAGAGGCAGGGGAGTAAAGGGGGGGAGAAAAAAGGGGGGACAGAGTGTGATAATTATTATCATAGAGGTGGTTTTCCAAGGTCAATATTTGAGATTTTCCTTGACTGTCTCTCTGAAGCGTAACCCTTCCCTCCCTCCCACCAACCCCCCCCCCCCCCTTCAGTACCTCCTCGCTCTCCACCACTGCCTCCAGGAAAGCTGCTATCTTCCCTTTCCTTCTCGCATTCCCACACCTTTCCCCTGTCACTCATTCAGCAGATGAGGCAGTGTCCCCTCCCCCTGGTCACTGCCTCGAAAGAGCCAAAGCTATAGCCGACAGCTGCCGTACCTTTTCAAACACACAATGAATTAAATGGGCGATAAACAAACAAACAGGCCTCCTCTCTGTGTAGTTTTAGGGAGCCACCTGTCAGTCAGCGAAGAAACAAGGTAACTGGGCATCAAACCACATCTCCCAGCCCCCTACTTCATTGGCCTGTAAGGAAAAACACCTGCCAATCATGAAAAGTGTTAGGTCATTATGTTATGACAGGCTATAACAGGCTGACAGAATTATGACAGGTTGTCAAAGCTCGAGACAGTGGGGCAGAAATCAGGGATGAGGAAGGGGGGGGAGGAGGAGCAATGGGCTGCAAAGGAGAGGCAGGTGAACCAGAGTTTGACGGTTCTGAACTCAAAACTCCTCGAGGACTGATGAGTAGACCAGAGTCTAAGATGATTCAGACAAAGGAGGCTTTCAGTTGTCTAAATACACGGCTCACAAAAGACAAATAACGAAGCACAAATATGACGATCCAACAAACTTTAAAAAAAGTTTGAGAGTTTGTGGATTTAGAAGAAAAATCCACGGCAGTTAAAGCCTCTTTATCTTCGCTAACGTGACAAATTTGTTTTGTTTTACTGTTTCTAGTAAATGTATGTGTGTGTGTAATAATAATAATCATATAACAAATAATCATTAGTTGCAGCCCTAAAAATTAAAATACAACAGTAAAAGTCATATAGTTACAAATGTCATGTCAAAAAGATTCATATAAAAAACTCCAATCAAATCTACAAGAAAACCTTGAACGTCACCAAAAAGTCCATGAATCCAATGTGTGGGAACCCTGATATCAACACACACACACACACAGACCTAGGTCACCTTTGGAGACATTACATAGACGTACAATCATTCATTTACCTTAACCACTGACCCAAAAATCGGTGATTTACCAATTGGGGACACGGCTTTTGTCCCCAATTGGACAAGCCGTCCCCATTTTAGTGTGGTGGGTGTCCCTGAAAGAGACTTAAGTCATATCCACATACACACACACACACATTTGCCCAGTGCCTCCAGAGAGGCTCTGGGCATTTGCCTCTGCAAATGTGCTCTAACACCAATAAAAGCCCTGTTTCTTTTTGCATAACCACTATTGCAGGCCAATGCCACAGCTGATATGAGACGATGCAACAAGCTGAGACAGACTCTGAACGGCTTCCACTTAAGAAACAAACACAACAGAAGAGAAGTGACAGCGCAGTGCAAATGAATGCAAACTTGGGAGAAATGGAATGGAGAGAATAATTCAATCCACAGCCACCTCCTCCAGTCAGCCAAGGAGAACTGAGCTGAGGGGAAGGCGAGGGGAGGGAGGAGGAGGAGGAGAGAGGGCTGAGGCGTGTGATGCCTTTCTCCCTGGGCAGGGCTAGGGTGGCAGGCTCCCAGATAAGCTGGGGCCGAGCAAAGATTAACTGCTTGCTCTGATGGAAGAGCAAAATAAAGGCAAGCCGACCTCTGTTTCCCATGGCCTCTGCGTGAGTGTCCTTACTCTGTGGGGACAAGTGGTAGGGATTGTGTACATTAACCATGATGAGAATTTTTAAACAGTCAACACAAGCCCAGGCAGGGAAAAAAAAACTAATGTCATCCCTCCTGTGAGCAATAGGAGCTGCATGACCTCTCATATCCTTTCAAACTCAACCCTTTTTGTCTTTCACATACAGTCAAACTTTTCATTTCCCGCAGTCCTACACTGCAGAATTATACAATAGCCTTGGTGGGTGCACCTGCAGAGCTGGCAGACTGCTTCTCTGAAGATCACTTCTAATTGTCTAAGCTCTGCCAGTTGCTGAAGCACAGGTGTTACAATAAGACAGAGCTTTCCAGGTGAAACTGAACTGTTGTGCAAAACTGTAGTGGTCCAGTGAAGCTGATCTCTTTGATGATTTTAGCGTGGTTGAGTGTTAAAGCTTTGTTAGCGCTCCACAGAATAGATCTTCCCTTTTAAAAACAAGACTCCTCTCTCTCCACTGCCAAAGCCAATCAGAAGAAAACCAACATTAACTACTCAAAGTAAGTGTTTGTTTTATGGATTTGTCAGTTGTTTATAAGAGTGCTTTTTATTTTCGATCATTTGGAAAAGGCCCGTAGTGTAATACCTGCAAGACCATCTCTCTATGCTACCCAATTAAACCCTGAGGTGATTTGTACATTAATCAAACAAATGGCTCTTGTCTTTTTTAAAATTAAAACAGATTAAGAAAAAGTTGCCTACTGCAAATTGTAAGATTACCCAAATATATGCAGAAAACAGAATCCTCTCAAATGTAACCATTGGTGCATTTGCATGACCTGGTTACTAAGGTCTCTTTCTGCAGTATCCTTCTTCAACAAGAAGTTTCTGTAATTGGGGTAAGGGATCAGAGAATTCTGATTAACACAGCAAGATTCCTGCTTTGTTGCCAATCTAAATGCTTAATAAAAACACTATTATTTATTATTAATATAAAATTAATAATTATATTAAAATATATAAGTGCTGGTTAAAAAATATGGTAGAAGATAGAGAAGAATCCTGTCTAGCTAACCAGGTTACTGTCGCATATGGAAACGCATTCTTCAATTTCTTGCCCTAACCTGATTTCTCCCAGTAACCTGGTTTCTTGTGTGCATGTTAACATAGTGCATTAAGTTCCTTCACTCGTGATGTAGGCTACTCTGTTGTGGGGCCGTTATTCTTAAAAGCCTTGAACTTCAATTAAATTGAACTGATTTGTCTTCTCTGCAGTTGAGGCAGAATAACCTGACATGTGATTTCTGTGTCCAAAACATAAAAAAACATTTGTGTGTGCATGTGTGTATGTGTCTTTCTGGTTATGAGCGCCATACTAGGAAAACAGCCCCTGTTCTTCTGATCAATGATCTGTCAGGAACTAACAGCTCCTTTTCAGGACACAAGCCCATAATTTGCCTTGTCCATTCCACAAGGAAGAAAAGAAGAGACTCGCTTGTATGAGGACAGCCTTGCTTGTTTTTGAATTTTTCAAAACACAACCTTTCTTTAATTCCTACAGACTTTTGACCCCTTTCTTACCTCTCCTCCCAAGTGGGGGTTTGACAGAATGGAGGTTAGCCAGACCTCCTGAGAAGACCATGGCTGACAAAAATAACTAAAATAACGATTGGCTAAATGACCCTTGAGTCATTTAAACCAGAAAAAAGACCAGATAACTTCACATTTCACATGGACAGAGATTCCCTTTGGGTCTTGCTTATCTCCACAGAGACTGTAATAAATTTGAGAAGTGCATTCCCTAGTTACTTCTCATTGGTATAGCTCCTATTTCAGCCAAGTTTTAAATTAATGCCTGCAGTGCGGAACTTTTATATATAAATGGACGTCACTTACATTCAAGCCCTTGCCAAACAAGTTCACACAATGCTGATTAAGCCTATCACTGCCAGATAAATCTCTGTATTTCACAGTATACAGAGTTTTTAAATCTCATGTCGGGCAGGACATTCCCGCTCTGGCTGTTTGAATGTACACCCAGAGACTTCCGCTGGCCGAGGCGGCTAACTTCCGGTTAGCCCTCTGCTTGAACTTGAATCGGGATAAAATAATTTAATTGTGCGGCACTTCTAGACTTTGCAAATGTTATTGGACCGAATGGATAAAAAAGTGTTAATGAAACAAGTCATTTTGCAGAGGTTGTGATACTCAGTCGCAAACAGTAGGCTACAGCAGAGCCTACGACGTAAGCATGTCAACAGTATTTTTGTAATTACTCTCACTGCCAGAAGGGGGAGACAAGTCCCGCACTCCAGCTTTAAGTGTATAATCAGTACATAAACCAGATAATGTTGCTTAGCATGAGACTTCATGAATAATGATCTAACTTTGATAACTGTGTGATATAAGATGACTGAATTAATAGAATTAAATTTTATTACCTTTCTCACCATGTGACAACACAGCCATCTACTGACTGGGATAGCAACGTCTTTTAACCCTACAGAGTATGAACTGCCTTCATTTTATTGGTGATCACCCTACAGCTGCTTCAACCTTTTTATGTACTATAGTATTAGACATTTATATTTTTGATAATGTGAGAGACCTAATGTTTGAGAAAGGTCATGTTGAATTATTATGAAAGCAAAGCTATTAACTCTACATTTGACATGGACAGAGACTACCTTTGGGTCTGGCTTATCTCCACAGAGGCTGCAATAAATTTCAGAAGTGCATTCCTTGGTGACTTCTCATTGGTATAGCCCCTATTTCAGCCAAATTTAAAATGAATGTGAATTAAGTGTATAATCAGTATATAAACCAGATAATGTTGTTAAACTATGTCTGAGTGTTTTTTTATACAATACACCGCTACATACAATGTTATCATGATGGATTGGACCATAGCGATGTTGGAAGTATGTGACTTTTGCGTGCAAGACTCAAAATTGAATTCCCTAAGAATCAGAAGATAGGAAACACCATTTTAGCCACACCACGTTTTTCCCCAGAGAACAAAGAAAATTAATATTCATTATGAGTTTTGGCACGAATTGCTTTATCCACACCCTAAACTCTATGAACTGATAAAAACAGAAGCCCCAGGGACTCCCACCAGGGCTGGTTCCACAAACTCTGAGCTCAAGAAACTTTAATTCTCTTAGGTTTTTTTCAGACATCTCTTTATTTTCTTTTGTTCCTCGACTAAAAGTACGTGCACAATTTTAATATTTAACTGACAAGTTTACATTTTTTGTCTTTTATAATCTTGTAACTTTGAGTTTGCGTTTTCGTGTAGTATTTTGCCTTTTTGAAGTTATCCGACCAAAGGAATAAGAAGTGGTGTAGAAATAATTTTATTCGACACTCAACAAAGATCACAAGAAGTCAGCAAAAGCCTGAACTCATTGACAGCCTCATCTGACTGCCTCTGACAACTGGCATTGTGAAGCAAGTCGCTGGACTGACTTTTAGGCCCCGTTGTCAGGCCTCACTTGCTCGGCGACATGCTCAACCACGGCATCGCCTGGGTCCTTAGCCGGCAGGGAGACCCGGGCCTGCCAAGACATCTCTACAGCGACAATCTCCAACACAGTAGGCATAACATGGCTTTGGTGATAAGAGTTGTTGAATAAATGTAGAGGAGTTAATTTTCCTAGCGTACCTCCGATCACTATAACTCAGGTCACATGCTACACTTTATTATTCCCCACTGAGTTAAGGTTTCTATTATCATTTAGATCTTGTAATTCATGTGTTTTGTCTTCATCATGTATTATTATGACGTTTAGTTATTAAATAAATGTCTTCATTTATCCAAGATGTTGTCTGTTGTGTCCTTTGAGAAGCAGGAGACATGTGGTAACTTGTACTGAAAGAGCTTAAACCTCAGACTGGTTGATTAAACAAATTTTGGTGCCCCTAATGAGTTAGACTTAATATAAAAGTAGATATCTCTCTACATGCTCAAGCAGAACCCAACTCTCCATCACACTGGAATTAAAGCACAGCTTCCCAGGGTCAGTGGCAGGCTATGGATATTAGGCCGGCATTCAGAGATAGGGATTACTTACCTCACCACCACAGGCAGCATGCAGCATCCCACTCTGCATGTGAGCAGGTTCAAAAGACTAGGGCTGCCCCCAACCAAAGATTTTTCTAGTCAACTAGTAGTCGTTAGTTCAAGCCATTAGCCAAGAAGTCATTGCACGTTTATGATATTAATTTAATTATTAAATTTTTTTTTTTACATTACAGAGAAATACAAAACCGTAATAATGAGCCTTTAAAATATAAATTTTACAAGCGCACACACAAAGCGAGCGATCTGATAACGACAATGCTAATGGAAAAAGCAGCCAGGTGTCACCATGTGTCACCACTTCCTGTATCCATCATTTCAAATTAAAAACCCTCCAGCGTTTCATACACTTTCCAGCCATATATTCGCTTTTGACCTAATTTTGACAAGGCACAGCTCCCAAATGGAGTTTGAGGGGTTTTTTCCCCAGTGACAAACTGACCAATGAAAACTTGGTTGACTAAGACTCATCTCATCAACCAACGGTTGGTCAATTATGACGACTATTAGGGAGCAGCCCTAAAAAAAGACATACACTCTCACTGAAAAACAGCATCGAGACTTTCATTATCAAACCCAAATAAGCTTTAAAAACTTGGTAATGTGCAATTTCACTGCAATGTAGATTTTTATGCAAAGAGCCACTCAGGCAATAAGGCAGTTTTTAATAATAGATTAATTAAAAATGGGAGGTAAAAGAGCCTTATTTCTCCATCTCTAATGCCCATATCAACAAAAGTTTGCACACTGACTTTCTCCCATGGGAACCATTTTGCTATATGGCCTCTCAGCTGATGATGCTGATAAGGAGGAGCTGGCGGATAATCGCTGGGATGAAGAGGAGGTAGCAGAGGTGGAGGGATCTGACAGGGTGGATGGCTCGGGGATTGGAGGTGGGGTGGATTTTGACCTGCTTAGAAAGGCGACCCATAATGACAAAATAATTTTGCCGTTCAATAAAAAGGTCTCACTAGGAAAAGCAGATGACCATACAGTGCCATTTTGTCTTTGAAAATACAATTTTCTATGCGAACAAGGCACTATTTTTGCGCCGTGCTTATTTCATTTTTTTCCCCACCACACAGCAGTAACACATATTTTCTATTTGATTGCTGAGGCGTTTTTCAAAAGCCCCTTTCATAAAAATGATCTTTTTCAATTGTGCCCTCTAGGAAAGAAAACAACGCACAGACAAGAGTACTGCCTTGCAATTGGGAAAGAAGTCTGCATTTTAGCACAGCAATCCTTGATTCAAGTGTCTCTGTCTCTTCTTTTCTTTCCCCCCCTCTGCAGATACAAAATCGCACATGGGAGACCAGAAATATATGTTTTATGCAGCTTGGAGAGACGGCTGCATGAAGGCACAAAGCAGTCATTTCTATTCATTTGTCTCTCGCTGACGGGGAAATGAAGGAGTGAAGCAGATGCTATTGCTACGTGAACAAGTTGCTTAAACACAGAAAGCATTTTTTCCTTTCAAGAAGAAGTTGGATAATTAGATGCTGAATCAAACCCCCCCCCCCACTTCCTGCCTGGAACCCATATTGTCACTCAAATGAATGATTTTGTGTGAGGCAGGAACACGGCAAAAAAATATAAATCTTCTGCTGTACACTGACATTTGTTTAGATGGGAAAAAAAGGGAAAGCAGAGCATTCAAATGGGGCTGAAAATGGTACATTCAGAGCTAAAATAAATGTCTGCAATGAAGATGTGAAGAAAAGTGCTGGAGGCAGCGTACTGCCATGAAGCAGATCAGGTTCTGACATTTTGTCTAATGTGAAATGCTGCCAAGGAACAGTGGGTGGGATGTTGTGACCTTTATCAGTGGGAGTGATAGAATGACCCAATACTATAGATAGAATAATCTGGAGATACAACAATCTGTTTTTACAACACAATGCTGCGACCTATCCCTATGTGCTTGTGTTTGTAATGACCTCCCACGCTGTTTGTGTGTGTGTCCGTAGAAGTGTGGGTGTTTGTGTGCGTGTGAGCATGAGGGTGGCTGACCTTCTGACGCATCCATAGTGGGCAGCAGCAGAGTGACGCTATCGCAGGTGTTTGCAAGTGTACGGGTGACTTCTCCTTTGAAGGTTAAACAGGCGATGCTTCAGCAAATTCTCTCAAGGCTTAGAAGATGTTAGTCGGCCATACATTGGGTGAGGTAAGTGTGTCCATTCATATGGGTGTGTGTCTGAGTGTGTGAAGTGTAATAGCTTTGCTGCAGGTTGTAACAGATGGTTGCTAATGGAAGTTCATACATCTGAATGACAGGGGCCAGGGGATTGGGGAGGAGATTATGGGAGGCAATGTGTGATTCTGTGCGTGTGTACGTGAGCATCCATGTATTAGAGCGTGTCTACCTCTGCGTACATATGCTCAATTAGTGTGAATATCTCTAAGTAGACCAACTAGTGCTTCCAGTCCTTGGGTAAAGAAAGATAAATGTTAAACAGTTGGGGGTTTTTTTGGCCATGCTAGAGGTGTGGCTTTAGGGATGGCAATGTCTATCTGTCTGTGGGTCCACCACTTGTCCAAACTGAAATATCTCAACAACTATTGGATTGATTGTCATGATATTTAGTACAGGCATTCATGATTCTAACATGAATGTGTCTTAATGACTCTGGTGATTGCTCTAGTGAGGCATGAGGTTGACATTTGTGGTATTGAGTGAAATGTCACAAATATTGGTTGGATAGCCACGGAATTTAGTGCCACCATTCATTTTTGCCGCAGAATGAATTGTAACCACTTTAGTGATGTAGTGTCATCATCAGGTCAAACATTTTGGTTCAAAATACCTTCAGAATTAATGACATTGCCATACTCCCCAGCTAAGATTTAGCATGTTAGCATTGTCATTTTGAGCATGCTGATGTTAGTGCTCAAAGCACCACTGTGCCTATGCAAAGCCTCACAGAGCTGCTAGCATGGCTGTATGCTCTTAGTCTCGTTATAGCATGTCTGCTGTTTTGAAAGACTCATAATAAAATCAGAGTGAATTCTAAGTTTAGTAGCTGATGTTTATCTCATCAAACTGCAGTAAAACTCACATTTGAGCCCATTCACAGCCCACCCTCACCTACTCACCTGTCTTTCCTTACTTTTCCTCCCTAAAGCCTATGCTTTAGCTACCTCATTAAGCAGATCATCTGATTATAATTTTTTTTAAAATACTAGTTATATTGATGTAACTGAAGAAAATACTTGTATTAATAACTTGTGTTAATATAATCCGTGCAAAAGATGGACAGACAATGAATCCTCACGACCATTTACGTGTACACCATCCTGTTGATTATGCAACATTTAGTAAGTAAACAAGTAATAAACAAGAAATAAGTAATAAATACATTTTTCTATGTTAGAGCAGAGACACTGGAGTTATAACATTTTTTTGTTTTTTTGTAATTCTAGTGTGGCTTTTGTCAATCTCCGCATGGTGTAGTTTATTGCATGCAGATTTGATCCGGGCTGGCCATTCCAAATTGGTGTGTCTGTGTGTGCGGTAGTGTGTGTGTGTGGCAGGGTGCGCCTCAGTGTTGGGGGGGGGGGGTGCTTTTAAATCACAATGTTACGATGGTAGAGGGCTCAGTGGTCGATGACTGTCAGCCATCGGCCCAACTCTAATCCAAATAGACTTTTTAATGGTTTGAAACATGTAGTTTTGCCAAAAAGGAAGGAACAGTCCAGGAAACTATAAACGGTATATGTCCTCAGGAACCTGATGGAATCTCTCTGAACTACATCGACAGAAATTTGATATGTTTTTGCCAATCAGTCCACACTGTGAGTTGTAAAGTTTTCTCTTCTATTTTTATCCAAGTAGAGCTCGGCCTACTTCCCCTGTTCTTCCCTGATGGGACCTGAGAGTTATAACTGCCTCTCCAAAGGCCTACAGGAAATGAAAAACCAAATTACTTTGTTAGAGTTTCCTCTTTAATTTAGTTTTTTTCACTCCTGGCAGTGGTGGTGGTGGAGGGAGGGCTGGGGGTTCTATGTTGTAGCTGTGTCTTCTACAACAGCATATAGAAAATGTTCTCGGGACTGCACGCGTGTTAAAGTTCTGACTGGTGATTGGGTTCATTAGTTATTCAAACCATCTGACCTCCCCACAGCACTGCTCAGACACAGTCATTATGAAGCCCTTGTAATTCATTAAGCTCCCTAAATGAACACAAGCCATACCGAAGGGTGCGCGCTATTACGGAGTGGCATGCTGCGCCTGAGGGAGGTTAAAAGTAAGTGTGTGGATCAAGTTTTAATGTTATGATGAGGGCAGGGTTGGACGTTAACCACTGATATCAGAAAAATTATTAGTTAGAAGAGGAAAATGGACTTCATTGAACAATAAGGATTTTACAGTGAAGGACACATATAGCTAGAATAACTGATATGCTACTAGACTACTTTTACATTCACTTCTCTATATTCTAACAAAAATTCTGCTAAATGTCACCCCAGAATGAGGTGTGAGGGGAGCGAGGCTACGGGGTTTACTCCTCCTCTGAAAGTGAGAGACAACTCCTTCATTTGTCATCACTTCACGCCAACAGGAGGGACATAATCACTTGCTGCCGGTGGTGTAATTCATTGTGGGCACACCAGCTGCTGTCGAACTGCTGCTGTTAGGGATGATATAAACTTACAATTCAAGTGTTTCAAGTGATTTAGAAAGCTTGGAGATCTCTTTAAAGATCTCTTTTAAAAGGATGCATACAGTATTTATGGGGTTACTCTCACAGCAGGCAACATACAACACAGCACAGCACTGGCTAACTGATTGAAAAGAATCTCCAGCGGCCGCATTATAATCAGTAACCAGACCCGCATCAGACAAAGGAGAGCTTCACTTTACTAATCTCCAGCTCTAGCACACTCTACCACTGAGGGCCAATCCAGATCCGAGTGACAGCTCTCACTACGCGCATCAGCTTCACAGTGGTGTGATAGCAGGAGCCTCATTTTTAGAGCTGGTGGCCCTTTAAAAGCCTGAGGGCTAAATTTAGCTGTTATAAATTGGTTATTTGTGCCGGATGCCTGTTCAATTAAAGCCAGTCACTGAGGCGTCTGAGATCTCGCTGGGATGACGACTGAAGTCATCAACCACACACTCCAAGGAGGTGGTTATACTCCCAGTGCAACTGCAGTAACAATAAATAAACTGTTGATTCCTAATTGTTGTTTTTTGGCCCACCATTAACAAATACGTGTATGAAGTATGACTTGCAATTAAAATACACAAGCACAGTTACTGCCTTTTCATTATTCTAACTACTAAATGATCAAAGCAAGCATTTTGTTGACGAAGAAAGTTTTGTTGAAATATTGGTCTTTATCCTAATAAACAGCCATCAGAGCAAAAAGAGTGCAAGCAGCTTCACCTCCTTTTTGTCTTAGTAGATTTTTTGAGAGCAAGTACCTCATCAATCCAGTGTGCATTTTTCAACCCACTTCTTCAAAACTACATTTCCCCAGTGGGAACAGTGAGTGAACTCAAAAAGTTACTTCACACTACACAGCCAATTCTCCAGTGTTGGATATTCAGTGACAATTATTTTGAGTTGACAGGAGTTTTTTTTTTTTTCTCTCTCTCTCTTGCCGATACAGCTCTGGGACAGATTTTCAGAGTTTACAACTATTAGAAGTGTTAACTGATGGTTCTCAAGTTTGACAAACACACAAAAAAGTGTTGAGTTTCTTCTTTAAAAGATTATTATTTAGCTGTTTTCTCTGTCACATTGAGATATACAAACTTGTGGGAATGACTGACTTAAAAGAGAGTCAGATCTAATTCCCTCAGTCTCTTTAGTGGAAATACTAGTGTGAATTTCAGATGTAATTCTACAGGATGTAAAAAATGTCAGTATACTGCAGATGAGCTCAGTGTGAACGGGTCGCAGTTTACAAGTGAGTAGATCCAAATGTTCACACCTGTGCCAACACGTGCATGCTCACACTGCTTTCAGCATGTTGGCTGTGCGTGCCACGCTTGAGAGTCTGTGTCTCAGTGAATTATTAATGGATGTAACGTGATGACAGATGACTCGGAGCGGCCCTTCCCTCCCCATCCCTGACCCGGCTGTGTCATCTTGGTTTCCATGGTCAGAAGGAGACGGAGGCCCGTGCAGTCTGATTGATTAATTCTGTCAAGCAGACTTTTGCTATCCCTGCACAGTGTCCGGTCCGAGCTCTCCTGCAATCTCACACAATCACTATCAGCATGACTGCAAAGTCACAGAACATCTCCGTCATCCCTGAAAGAGAACCCGCCCACCGTCCATCATCTTCTCCAGTTCACCTCATATGCTCGTCCAATCAAAGAGGCCCGGCTTGTCATGCCGTGTCCCATCTGTAGTTTTAAATCTTTCTTCTCCGCAGACTGGCATATCATCAATCCAGGTTTGTTTACTCTAACTACAGCGGAGGCTCAGTTTACTTCACCCCCAGTCACTCAAACAACAAACGATACTGATTTTAAACTAAAGCGGGTCATCAGTACTCAAGGTAATCAGTAATCAGAGTAAAAAAAAACAACTAAAGTCTAAAGATATGGTGCAAAAACATTGGAGAATGATGGATGAGTGAGTGAATGAGGGATCAACCTACTCACAATATGTTTACTGTTGTTGTGCTGTTGTACAGTACATTATAACAAGGAGGGAGGCTGCTGAACTGTGTAGAAATACTCCTCAGGTGCAAACAGCCCATGTGGGACTACACTACATGTCAGCTTTACTTCTAGTCTAAAGATATTTGCACTGCTGCTGTCGCTGTGTTGCACACAAACCTCAGACTGAATCATATCCATTTATATGGGTCAATGTTTTTTTTCCTTTTTTTCAGAACGGTTAAGTGAACTACAGATCTCAGCATGCGCACTCGTTTAACTAAAAAGACCTCACTGCTGCCAGTGTTTTTCCCCATCTATTGTATCTGTTTGCTCACTAACTTGTGTTGCTTGTCAGTAGATTTTTCTGGCTGTATTTTGTAAGAATATTTCACCAGGCGTTATCCCTCCACCTTGCCTCCTTTCTGTGGTTTGACCCTGTAACCATCTCAATAACCAACCCAGTGGAGGGCTGGATGTGTATCCATCAAGCACCAAGCAGCCCAGAGGCAGCCATCCCTCAGCCTGTAGGTGGTATTGGAATAGTATTGAGATCTGTGTAATTGGATTAGACCAACCTTAGTCCCCTCTCTATTCCACCAGTCCCCTCTGTGAAATCATAACTTAAGAGCTAATGGTAGTTTTGCTGTTCAGCAGCTGATGGGAATGTTACATGATCTCTTTCTGTAGCTCGTGGCCTCATCTTCCCTCCCCGAGGCTGGAAAATCCCAGCAGCGGCCTGACTGACAGCTCGACTCTGTCTGGCTTTGACTGACAGCGTACAGGATGTTGTGCAGTCTCAGCTGGTTTTGAGCGACCCAACTGATCTCAGGCCTCTGTGGCGATCATATGAAGCATCACAAAAGACCAGCACAAGAAGGGATGAGGTTCTCAGATCAGTCCGGTAGGTCTATCACACCTGTTTGGCTTTATGCACATGGCAGGTTACATGGAGTGCTGTGTTCTCTCTGGCTGCTCTGGGTTAAAAGGCCTGTCAGAGAGAGACTCTTGTAGTATCACTCAGGTGTGAGCCTGTTGCTCTGATAACTCTCTCACACACACATATAGGCACATAATGCAACTACAAAGAAGTACATGCAGACACAGTACTGGTGCATGAGATGTGCACAAATAACTCTGCTGCCACCTGCACATCAGTGTATTTTGCAACCTTTCAACTAATATGACCTCATATAATAGAGCCAAGTTGGGAAAAGCATGCATCACCAAAAAATTCAGGAATGCTTTATTTTACATGTCTTTTACATGTAATTTCCTAATAATTCTCTGAAAAAAATCCTAGAAAGAAATATGTAATTTGGTACAAGTTGTAGGTCATTGAAAGAACATCTCGATTTAAAGTAAATATTCATTAGTTATTCATTCATTATTGTAAACATAATTCTCTATGTTGAATTGAATGCTTTCTGGCAGACAAATTTCACATTTTTGCATGATCAGCTGACTTGCTATGGACTGACTAAAAGACTTACATACGCTCAATTAATTTGAATTAATTGATTGAAAGTGTACCAAATGAACATAGCCTTCCTATAATTAGTATAAAATGACAGTTCTTTCTGGAAAACTTCTTATGGATAAAATTACAACCCTAGATGTCTTCAAAAAGACAGTTACTGTAGGTTTTACAGTGAGCCAATGAGTGTGACTTTAAGAAAATATATTTTAATTTCCTGCTCAATTGTCCCTAAAGCCCTAAAAAAATGGGTACAACAAAAACTGCATACAACAGCAAACACCGACACACATTCCCAGTTGGCTGGTAATCTAAAATTGTGAACATGTACTCCTCACCTAAAAAAAAATGAATCCAGTTGTCAGCTGTAACTCACGTGGTGCCTGAAATAAGCTAAAATTTTAAAAACATCAGAGGAAGTTTTCCTGAATCACATTTCAACCTGCCTGAAAAATAAAGAGATTTATATAAAATGTCCAGCGGCAACATGCAAGCCTGTCAGCCTACCGGGGTTTGTGTGTTACATTTTAATTTTGGCACCGACCATAGAATCAGATCATTGTTAGAGAAGATGGCTGAAGCCAGAGGCAAGAAAAGGAGAGCAGACAGAGACATGGAGTGGAGGAGATTAAGACAAGGAGAGGAAAGAATAAACATTGGTGAAGCTTTTGAGAAAAAGTAAGTCAGCTTATGCTGTTTCCATTTTTAGGCCGAGGGGAACATTGAGTACACTGCAATTTGAATGACATTTTATAGATATTTAGATACCTATTTTGATAGTGGCTGTGTGAAATTAAGCATACATTGTTGTATTAGTTACGCCAAATGTGGCTATTAAGCACATAAAGACTGTGTTCATTAAGCTGTCTTTTCCAACTGTTGCATGTCACAAACTGCATCTTGTTCATAACCCAGGCAGGCTGAACTAATAAAGACCTACCAGCTTTTTTTTTCCGCACTTGAAAATATGCAAACACATTTAAATGATTAAAATGTGTTACTACTTTAGGAATTAAGGTTAAAGCAACTAGAGCAACCAGAGCAATGAGAAAAGCTTCCCTTCTCAGTATATATCAGTAACTGAGTATTTAGAGTCCATGTGTATTTTGTCATTAGTAATATAAACATGAATTACAACGAATCACCCGAAGCAGTATTTAAATAGGTTGCAGAAGAATAATTTCTTCTTGCATGCGTACACACGCCTGTGCACACCTACACACACACTTCCTCCTATTTTTTTTTTTTTTTTTACGTGTGTGGCAGGGAATATTTGGGACTAAATAACCATTTACAGGGGGTAGAAACAGGCCCTTCTTATCTGCAGCAGAGGTGGATCTACAGGTGGGCCTGGATGTGCCTTGGGCCACCCAGGTTGACAGATTCATGAAAACTTCGTCTTCCGTGACTGAGTTTTCATGAATCTGATAGGGTGGGCATGCTGTCAATCTGTAAATCACAGTGACTGACAGATTGACAGCTTGACTGACGTTATGCTACATCACGCACACGCTCCCAGAAGGCGGTTTCACGTAGCTAGCAGCTAGATGAAAGTTGGAAACTATGGCTAAACAGCTATCTTTGAGCCACTTTCTTAAAAAAAAAAAAACACATCTAGAGGATGAGGCACGTTTGGACCAGGCTGTGCCTAAAAAGAGTCGTGAGAGACTTTTCTCCGCAACAAACCGGATCCAGACGCGCCTGAGATCATCCATGTCGACTGGACGTCTGAACAATTTGATGCTTTTGTATTTTGAAAGAGAACCAACTGACACTTTGGATTACGATGACATAATCAACCTTTTCAGGTAGGCCAGTGTTTGTTTGTTTTTTTTTATTCTGGCCCACCGTGGTATGTTATGATCGTGGCTTCTGTGAGGAGGTTGTGAATAACAGAACATATTCATTGTTCAATTTGTGTTTGTTGATACTCTCGTAACGAGGGTTATGCAGTGTTGGATTTGTTTTTGTCATTATTTCCTCTTTTATGTATAGATAGTCATTCCTCTGACTGGCTCATTGCCTGTGGTATTCTGACATGAGTACTAGGCATACTAAAATACACTAGCAGTTTTTCCACCATATCATTTTCATACATGTCTAAGCTTAAAAAAAAAAAACTCAGGCCCATCCAGATTTTTCCAGGCCCAGTCATTAGCCACGTTCTGTATCCGCCACTGATCTGCAGACTGCATTAAGACACAGCTTTCACTTTTCTCCTTGTATGAATAATAAGCCACACGAATTTATTCACCTACGGCCGTGAATGTTTAATTTTAGTGAAAAAAATAAGTAATAACCTGCCTAAATAAAACATTAACTTGTTGCATATTATTGGTTAGGTTTGTAATCCATAATGACAGAATGACTCCCTATTTCTTTGCATTACTCGTTCCCTTTTTTCAATTTTATCATCTGACTTCTCTTTTCCTTTCCTCCCTGCTCTCTTCTTTTTCATCTTTTGATTTCTTCCCCCAAACTCTTTCTCTCCCTCTCTCCTTCCCTGCTGCTTGCTGCTCATTTTTAAATCTATGAATTTCTGAACATCATTTTCTTGATTTTTCCACGCCCCAGGGAGACATTCTCATTCCAGCCCTTCTCTTTTTTCACCTCATTTCCTCCCTCCTGAGTGAATCTCCCAGACAGGATGTGAGGTGACAGTGTGGCCCATGGAGGTTAGGGTGGGTGAGCTGGGGGGTGTGGGGGGTTGTTGGGGTGTGTGTGTGTGTGTATGTGTTGAGGGAGATGGGGGATGAAAGGTAGGGGTATAGTACTGCCTCACCTCTTCCCAAAAAAAAAAAAAAAAAAAAAACAGGGGTGGAGGTTTATTGCCATTCCAAATCCATTCCTACACATGACCACGGGAGACGTACTGTAACACGTTCTTCCCTTTTAGGATCCAAGCTGGAGAATTAACCATGTTTCTGAGAGACTTATGCTCCTTGGCATGAATGTGCCTCATCCCGCAAGACCACATGCTCTTAAAAGATAGACACTTCTGTCGCTTTATGAAGCTTCCACAGTGTAAAAAGAAAGTCATCGCTTTTGCCTTTAGTGACCATATCTGGGCAAAAACAGAGAAAAGGAAAGTGGACAGTTCCTCAAACATCCCCATCCTTAAATGAGGTGCCACATGGATGAAATTCAAATGATACCTTCTACATACTCATAAAACTGTTACACACATATAAAATTAAAGCCCAATGTTCGGCAGTAGAAGCCAGATGGTTTTGAATGTAAAATATATATATCTAAATGCAGGGTAAAGTGTTAAAGCCTCAATAATTTCATTCAATTGTCAGTATGTGTTTGTGTGTAAATGTGTGTGAGGGTTTAGGACGATTAAGACAAATTCCTCACTGCCATTGTGGAGAAAAGACCAAAATTGGCTTTAAACAGCAATAAATACAAATTCTAATCAGATAATTTAGAAATTATAAGCTCTCAATGTGTCTTTTAAATTTAAGTGTGAAAATGATTTGAAGAAAACTTACTATCTTAACAGGGGACAGCAACATTTTGATTTTAAAATCCAATTTTTCAGGATTAGCACAAATGCTCCTTTACTTTATCCCTGACTTTTACAAATTAAAAATTGATTGTGTATACTTTTCTCATTTCCCTCCTTGTCACTCTGTACGTCTTTGAATTTGTGTCTCTGTATCTCCCCGCACTCTCTGTTTCTTAAGGGTTAGAGGTTCCCCACTGTGAGAGAAAAACACATTTTTAACTAATCACAGGACTGTCTGAGCATAACCGTGGTAATAATTACATCCAAAAAGGCAGGACATTGAAATGGTAACCTCTGAAATAACCCTACACCTTACGCACCGCACAAACTATCCTGAATATACGCCTCCAATATTAAACAGAAAAAGCCCCCGAAACTAGTTTGATAAAGATGTCTATATTTTTTCATCATTGACAAAATACAGTCAGCTTGAAAATGTATTTAAACTAAAAAGAGGAATAATAATAGTATAGTTTCTAGAAGAGTTCAAGTTAAATGAATAAAGTTAATCCCCTTCAACCACTTTTCATATGGAAAGAAGTCCACAACCTTCAAAAAATATAATATGAAACAGGAGAGCTGGAAGACTACAAAAGAAAAGAAACTATTATATCTATGATAGCTCGTTTAGTGTACAATCACAGTAAGCTGGTTCAATTAAAAAAACACAGCTTTTTCTCTCAGTTTCAGCTGTACATCCACACTAAGACACTGGTTTTTTTGTTTTTTTTAGAGTGTATAAAACACCCGGGTTGGTGTTTCAGTGTGTGTGAGAAAAACAAAGGCTTCAGCAACACAATAACGTAAGGTACCCGGTGACGGTCGGGGCAGTGTGCCGGTAAAGTTGAGAAGAACTTTCTGTCATCTAACTTTCTCTGTGATCGATCGGCTTAAATGTGAATATAGCCAATCACACAGCTTTTGTCGTTAACCTGCATTTATGTTCATGTGGTGTGCTGGGCTGTGTCTGTCCCACACCTTACCAAATGTTTGTTATGATGCACTGTTTTGTTGTTTGCTAACTGAAAAGAGGATGAAGAAGAGATTTAGCTATTTTTCTCTTGTTTCAGTGTTTCACTGCGGGTAGAAATCTTAACGAAAATTACCTGAAAACACCAGGATGCGCTTGGTTTTCACACAAAAATTACATTCTAAAAGTTGGACAGCTTAGTGTAGACGTAGAATGGAAGAACAATGTCAAACGAGTGCAGGTTCAACTAGATGATGACGCTGTTGACACAAAATGTCCCTGCATTTTGTTTGGAATTAATTTAGGGCCTCACCCAAAGCAGACAAATATCTGTTGTATTATATGCAAAAACCCGTGTAAATGAATCTTCTTGAAAATATTTCTTTGAGGAAACTGAGGAAAATAAAGTGCACCAAATCAAAGCGTTGCCACTAAAAGGGGCAGTAAGATATAATGACCGAGGGATTCTTTTTATATTGGAATTTAATTGTGTTCATTGAGTTTTAAATATGCTGTAATAAAACACAACGCATGTATTTCTGTTAAAAACAACTGAACTCTCCAGGAAAGTCAAATGATCCCCCATGTATGTGTGCATCAGTGCATAAAGGTATAGTGCGTGTTTGTACACAGGTGTTATAATATGTGGAGCATCATCGCCTTACCTCCAGGGCTTTCCTCTTACTGTTGAGAAGCTTGGAAATGTCACGTGCCACTCTCTCCACCAAGTCCTTGGGGTTGTTTCTCTTTATTTCAAACTGGCTCTTCTTCTCATTATAAATCTGCAGATGGAGAATAAAGGGAATCAAAGTTCAGGTCATCACAGCCATTAGTTTAATTGAGAACATCCCAGAGGAGCTGTTTGCTTATTCTCAAGGTAGCACACAAGATAGTAAACATTTATTGTAGAGCAGGCAGTACTGTACACAGCCTGCCATTAGACCCATACATCTCAGCACTGTAGCAGAATTAAACACAGAACAGAGCCTTAATGGCAAAGCACTTAGTTAGCCAGCTGAAGTCTGGCACTCAGGATCAAATTAAATAAACGCAAACTCCAGCAGATCCTCACTGTTGGGTGAACACCTTGTATCTCCACAATGTTAAGTGCTTTAGAACGAAGGCAAACAGCCTTATTTACAGTTTTGTGACAACATATGTGTGACTTAATCCAATGGGTTACTGAAGGCTACCCAAAAAGCAACAGGCCATATAATTTTTTTCAACCCATGAAGAACCATAATCCCTTGGTTAAAGTGAAAACAGGAATTACACAAACACTCTTACTGGGGCATTACCAAGACTAAAAATCAGGTAAAATCCATTAAACAGACAGAATTTGCAAACAACATAAAACAAGTAAGAGGAATGGGATTTGGGATGCCACAAGGGACTGGGATGTTTGGGAAGGAGGGGCATCCAGAGGCAGGACGACAGATGCTTGGACCGCTGACAGAGGAAGGTACTTGGGAGATTAGTCTGCTCCCCCTGGAAGAATTGTGAAGGCTGACTCAGCGGCCTGGGCTCTCTATAGGATCTGTAGTCTACAACAGAGCACCACCCGAGGGATTACCACTTATCCTGCTGCCCTAAGACACTGCAAGACCCACTTTCACACCATAAAACCATTTTGTATAGTTCCTCAGAAGCAAACCCAGGAAAAGCATGTTGTTGATGAATATTTTAAAGCAATTAAAGCCTTCTTAAGACTTAAATGTGAGGCGGAAATGCAGCATTTACTCTGTTTGTATGTTTACTCTGACCTTTTCAATCAATCAAACATTTACTTAAGTAAATACACATTCAATATAGTGGACACTTCATTTTCACTCCACAGAAAAAAAATGCAATTTTTTTTTTTAAATTGAAAAAGAGACTCAAAGGTAGATATTAAGCTTTAGTTTAAATCTGCAGAACAAATGTGAATCTGAAGCCGCAACAGCTAAATGCAGCCTCAACAAAAGACTTCAAACTTGTTTTGGAAGACACTAATGATTATAACAGGTTGTTCTCAGGATAGGTGGGAGGACATTTTGGAGTCATGTCATTATATACTATAAAAAGAACGACAAAGATATCTGTGAAATGAGAAAAAATGATATCTATTGTAAAATCTACAGTTAGCCTTTGCAGGCACTTACTTCAAATGAAGGTTTAAAATGAGCTGGGTTTTTTTTTTGGGTCCAACTAAAAATTCAAAAGGTTGATTTCAGGTTCCTGTTGTTCTCTCAGCAAGGCCTAAAATTGGTGATTTAATTAACAGCAGTCTACTATGCCGTTAATGAAAGCATGTTGGTTTGTCAGTGTATGTCTGACAAAAAAAACAAAACCTGTGGTTCAAAACTTGAGTGATTTTGGGTATTTAAATCTATTCATCTCCTTTAATGAAATCACAGAAGCTCTTTTCCGGCCGAAATAACATGACAACCATACAGCTGATTAAGTCACAGGTGTAGTTAATGAGGAAGTCGAGTTTAACAATATCTGGCAAAACACTCATGTAAAACTGCGTGTCGTCTGCGCAGCAATGACAACTAATATCATGCTTACTGATGATGGTTACTGAGCCTTGCAGCACAGCACAGCACAGCGCGCACACACACACACACACACACACACACACACACACGGAAAATAAGTCTTTGTAATGAGAAATTGCCCTGACAACTGATACAATCACAATTTGTGAGCAAGGCTGTAACACATCTCTGGGAAGAAAAGTTGTAATGGTCAACCATATCAAACACAGAAAAGCTTTTTTTTTTTTCTTTTACTGTCAAATATTTAACAACCTTTACATTTGTGTGCGTGACATGTCAACTAGACTGGAACTTCTGTTTTTGTTTGAACGTTGAGAAGCAGTGGTTCATTTTGTTTGTCGCACACCTGAACCGTGAGATAAAGAAAAGCTTGGTTGTTTACATCCAATTTATCTGATACAAGGCTTCTCTTAGGTGTCATGAGAACAAATTGAGGCTCACAGTAACAATGCTTGTGTGTAAACCATTATGCACTGAAAACAGGCAGAGCACGGCCTGAGGAGAGTATGTGCAACACTGAAGCCTGCCAGTCTCCTGCTATTTCTGGGCTGATCAGTTGTTCGCAATGAGCAAGTCATTGCTTGTATTTATCATGTGATTAAGGTTATGAATCAAGATATTGTGGCCTTGGGTTTCAGTGACTATCTATCTAGGTTGTTTGAGATTAAGACCAAGACACATATCAGTTATATCAATTTGACTGAAATCAGCATGTTTCCAAAAGGCCTGCACTGAATCTATGATTACAGGTCCTATGATTACATGCTTACAAATATTCCCACATTTCTGTTAAAATTGCAAAAGTATGGATCTCTAGCCCTATTATAAAATATTACGTCTGTCAGATTGATGTGTTGATGTGCAGCAATTAGAAAAGGAAAACACAGGCGTCCATATGATCCGTCTCTGTCGAGCTGAAAGCTGGGCAGGCAGCCAGAGGCAGTTTCCTTCCACTGGCCCACTGAGCAGGCAAACCTGGCCCCAGAAGCTCACACCATGCCAGCCGAGCACTCTGACGAGATTCCTGGTGTCTTATTTTGGCCGTCCTCTGAGGGATCAGAGATTCTGCTTAGTTTCAAGCAACACTTAAAACTACCTCTCAAAGTGAAAATGTGAAGGTGAAATCTGAAAATTGTATGATAATGCAACCAAAAAAAATGTTTAAATGTGTTTTGATTAGTGGTTCAGGTAGGTGGTTCAGTTCTTTTAGTTGTGCGTCTTTCATTTTGTGCTTCAGCTACTAATCCTGAAAAAGTCATTAGTCTGTAATTCAACAGTCTATGCACGCGCACTAACACACACACACACACATTAGCCACCAGTTCTGAATGAGGCAGCCCCCAGACTTGAGACCAATAATCACATGAGTATTTGCACCCATGAAGATACCCACACTTCAAACACACACATGCAGTGTATACACCTACACACACACACACACACACACACACAGTGACACACATCATTTCAGAGGGCTTTTTCTCAAGGTGGAAGAAGCCATTAATGGAATCTTATTAAACCATAAAACAAGAGCAAAGTTTTCTCCGCTCCATTGACAGACTACAAACCCCCGACTCTTTTAAGCGATGCATTTTTCAAGTCGATTTAAAAACCATGTCAAATTTGTTTTTAAATCAATATTCATTCCCTTAATGTGTGGTAGTGCTCTCTGGGTCTGCCTCTCGCTGGAAGATTCATGGCAGTCCCAGGGACATTACAGGCAGAGCCTTCTCTTCTTCGAGGTTAGAAACAAAACACAAAGAGATCAATAAAACTCATATTGCTTCATGCAGTGATTCCAAAATATTTTTTTGTCATTATAGGCAGTGAGGTCCATTTATTCGTTTTTTTTTAATCCTTTAAAAAAAAGAGAGAGAGAGCTCAGGGAGTATTCTTCTGGGGAGAGAAAACTTTCTAATGCAACTTCCATTATTTGTCCTGCACTCTTCCTCTACATTTAGGGATTTAAAATAACTTCAGTGTGCTGTATAATTGTGTAGTTTCCACTACTATAATCATCAAAGAGCCTCATTGGAAAATGCACTGCTTAATTACCTCCTCAAAGCACTGAGCCAGCAAACCATTGAGAAATTAAGTCAACCACTGTCATTGTGGTCCAACATGTATAAAAATTAGCAGCTGAAACACAGGATCAGTTTGTAAAATACATAATTGCACCAAATATGAGCAAAACAACTATTAAACTGAATTTATACACTATCGATAGTGGGCAAAAACCTACAGGTTACAGCTCATTCCCCATCGACCTGAGTGGACTCTGTTGTATATATAACCCACTCTGTTGTTGCCGGAGGACAGATAATAAAACCACACAGAGCAAGACAATACAATATTATCATTAATCATGTCTACATGTAACTTTGCAGCAAAATTTGCATTACTGAGATACTGTGGTTCACAGTTCAGATGTCTAAATGAAAAAGTTAAATTTAACCAAAATCTATAACAGCATATTATCCTAAATACTTACATTTTGTTCTTCTAAAAACACACAAAAACTTCTGGGTTTTAAGTAGTTCACAAAATATATCAACATCAAGCTATGGTTACTATTATGATTATATGATATTATTATTTTTTATCCACATTAGCCACCAGTGCATTTACATAAATGGAGCAGATGACTGAATTTATTCTGAATATAGTTTTATGCTTTCCATGATCTTTTCACATTTAAGTTATTGTGTTACTTACTGGTCACAAGCAGCGTCTACAACAATTAAACCTCTTTTGATGATGTATAATCGAGCGATTCAAATTTTGGAAAGCAAGCCAATATCTATTGTTGAGTATTGTATTTTGTACAGATCCATGTGCATTTTATTGTTGAGTTTTATGTATTTTAAAGGCTCATCTCAGGACTGGCATTGCAAACTAGCTTAGCCTGTAAATGCTGTGGTATGTGGCATTAGTTCATGCTATATACTTGTCCTGCAAATAAACATTAAATAAATTAGTAGTATTATATACTTGAGTATATGCATGCCCCCTCAGTTTAAATGGGAAAGACAACAGTGTACCGTATCCACCTGCACAGTTTGTTCCCTTCTCTAGTGACTAATGTTTATTGCGTATCATGTGCTGCCACATAAACAGCACTGGTATCAGTTTCTCTGCCATGTTCTATGTGAAACATTGTGGGATGTTTGCCTGAGGAAAGCCCGTTTTATCCCCTTTATCACTCTACATGGACTAATAAAAAAGACAGAGAGACAAATAAAGATAAACAGTACTGTAGGGTGCTTGTCTCTCTGACAAGTTGGCCTTTACAAGCTCTTGTGGCGGGCAGATGAGGTCCCTGTCCATTCTGAGGGAAGATTGAGCTGTGCTGTGAACTAGACAGAGCTCCAGCCCAGACAGAAGCAGCCGGCCAATGAGCATTAGGTTGGAGGAGCACTAGGTGCAGACTGACAGCACATGGTAATGCTGGCTACAATGGGCCTGAGGGGCTTTAAATCCTCTTTAGGTAGAGGTTGGAGATGAGTGACCATCATCGCTGAAGGGCCATAAGCACATCAGCCCACCTGAAATTATATTTGAGGGCTTTAGAGCTTGACTCACTCAGGTAATGGGGCAGCTATTGGAGAAAAAAGCAAGTACTGTGACAGGCACCTTTACCGATCATCATATGCAGTGTTTGAGCTGAGGCAAAGCACTTGTAAGCACTTGTAAAAAATGAATAAATAAAAATAAACAACAGAGCTCTGTATACAGTAAATGCAGAAGATATAGTGCAACATATGCTTATTGTTAATAAAAATGAAAACAATTTTTGGTGTTCAACAAGCCTACTATCAAACTGCTGTACGTGTATTATTATTATTATTATTATTATTATTATAAATAAGTAGTAGATATTATTTAACCTTAATGCATTTCTTTATTCACTGTTGGTTTAATTTAGGAAAATCATATTTTATAAACTGACCAAGTGTTTTGTAAGCACTATTTTAATCTGTCTATAGCTTTGAAATAAATGTAGTGGAATAAAAAGTACAATATTTCCTTCTGAAATTTCATGGAACCGAAGTATAAAGAAGGAACAGTAGAAATAAAATTCAAATACCCCAGTAAAGTACAAGTACTGCACCTGCAACACAAGTACAGAGCTGGAGTAAATGTACTTTCCACCACTGTATCCACTAATCAATTTATTTACTTAAAGGTTTGTTCATGATTGATGTTCTTTTTCTAATAGAGGATTATGTACATGGTTAAGTACCATTTAATAGTATACAGACATTATATATGTCAGTCCTAAGCATCATTTTGTAAATTAAAAAAAAAAACATACTCAGAAAAGAAGGAGAATAAAATGGATGTGACTGTTTTGTGGAATCCATCCTTTTGTAAAAAGGAATGATAATTCATGGATTGGAAAGGCTGTGGATCTAATTAGCAGTGTTAATCAGTTATGCTTTTGGCTCAAGGCTGTGATGCCTGGACAGCTTTCTGTGCAGGCCTGTCATTCTCACAGGAAAAGAGGAGAGGTGACTCTGCAGAGTGCCACTGACGGCCAATCGAACCTTCTGCTGCTAACGCTCACACAGGATACGACAGAAGTAACTATGCCAATCGCTACCAATATGCTTTCTCTGGCAGTCGGCACACTCAAGCACACACTGAAAAATCACACACGCAGTGAGGCATGCAAATGTACACGTGCGCAAAACTCACACTCACGCCCTCTGCACAGCGCACGCACGTCACACATACTCTCATTCTCATCATTAGCCGTGATGACTGGTTCCAGTGTGCCAAGCTCTGAGTGTCACTGTAAACACACAGATGGAAAGACAGAGGGTGGCGAGACTCCAGAAAATTACTGTTAAAAAGTGGTATGCAGATTCAGCTGGCTCCCGACATTCATCAAAGAAGTCCACTGCTTTGCAAGTCAATCCCTGTACTCCTCAGCTTCAATAACATCGCAAACATACTCGTTAATGCTGCATAAAATTTCAATACCAACTCATGTTGCACAAACCTTGGATTTTTCAAAATGTTCCTCCAGTCACCAACAAAAGCAGAAGAAAGTCAAAACAGTAAAATGATAACAAATAAAAAATATTTCAGTCTGCCTCTGCCACTGTGTATTAAGACTTATTTGTTGAATTTTTCACTATGCTCGCTGGTAGCACTGATGTTCTTTGGTAGTGCTGATGTTTTTGTCCCTTCGTCTGTGTCTAAGAGAGAGGACTTCTTATCTCTCTGTGAAGTCAGCCACAATAGGCCGCGTCTGGCTGCTGCAGCGCGGAGGTTGACAGAGACAGATGCCGCATCATTAAGGAATATTAGTGGGCTCTGCCGAGCAGACCCAGCTTCCATGGGCCCCAGGAAGAGTTCAATAAGAGAGAACACATAGGGAGCGGCAGCCCCTCAGAGGATCTTGATAAGACACAACACGCCAGAAGCCTCTCACAATTCAATAGGACTGGAAGCCTCCAGAGGAGTCCAGTCAGACGCAGAAAAAGCAGAAACATTGACTGCTACTGTGGATGTGGTGTCACAGGGAGATTTCTCTGTCCCAATGAGACAGGAGAAAAAGAGACTGATGAGTGTGTCAGCGATGGACAACATGTATATAGCTGGCCTGTCAAGCTTTAGGATTTCTCTATATGTGAAAGCATGGGGCTGTAGTAAAAGCGATAGTCAAGAGTCTGAAGGGTGGTGTCTCTTTTTTAGCCCAAGAGCAAAGCTGTAAGGATTAAATAGTAACTACTCTAACAGAAGCTGCAATTGTTAGCAGGTCCGGCTAACTAGCTTAGTACCTACAGTAGTAACCAAGAGTTACTTCCGAGGCCAAGCAGCACATCACTAACTAGGTTTCATTAGTTTGTGGGTTACAGTTTACAATATAAAAAGCGCTGTTCACGACTAGCAAATTCACTGAATAGTATTTCCTTACCCTGTTGTAGCACGAGGCCGGCCCTGGACGCAATCAGAGTTGCTGCCATGCTCTTTATTGGATTTGGGGATGTTTACCATCAAGCAGCCCCAGCTAACGTTGCCCAAGATAGCGTTGCTTTCGCCAAACACATTGTTAGTCCTCATCCCAAAAGCCTAGGAGTACTAGCTCTACACTGCAATACAAGAACGCCGCTGTTTCTTATTTTTTGTTTTCGGGTGAGGCTGCTGACTTTTTGCCTGAGACATGCAGCTTTAGCCTAAGTCCTTCAGCATATTATCATGTACGTAGCCAATAAGTGGACATTCAAACCCCCTTTGACAAGATTCTTCTTGTTTAAAAATGAGTCTGCTGAAAACATTAAAAAGACCACTCATGGAGCTAACATTAGCCTGTCATTTCAGCTTTTGACAAGAAGCCTGCTTTTGTCTACCTCTGTCTGAAATCAAAGACACATCAGTGCTAACTGCATATGTGCCGTGCAAGACTGGAAAGCTTGAGGGGTCCGTTGATAGTCACACACAAACATGCTGGCTGGACTAACTAGTACATCCTCTTAATTGTGAAATGCCAAGTATTTAAAAGCTGAGATATCCAAGCCCTAGTGGGTCGATTTTGCACGTCTACTATTGATAAAAGATGTGTAAATAACAATACTGGACAATTCCTAAAATCCTTACTTTCAAAGGCCAGTATTGTAACAGTATGTGCAAAAGAAATAGATGTGATTCTAACACCGTCTCAGAGGCAACACAGGGGCCTCAGAGGCCGACACAAAGTAACTCAGAGTTAGCTGCATCCGGGCACTCGTCATAGCAAACAAAGGCTGGGCTAAATATTTACATACACCCCTTGGGGAGAGTTTGAGATTAGAGAGAGAAAGATGACATGGAGGGGGAGGAGGGGGGGATTGGCTTCTATAACATTATCAGAGGGATTGTCAACTGGTGATACAAACAGGTCTGAACAAAGAAAAACATTATTGATGCGCACACAGCCGCAGCCACGTACACGTGAACAAACACCCCACAGAGACAGGACTTTGCATACGCTCAACCTTGTCTAATCTCTATGCCAAAATACCGTATTCACCTGCAGGTACTACAGTCTCATTCAAATGTCATCAGTGTATTTAACTTGCTGTCTTCACTGCTTCAAGTGAAGCAACTGCCATCTTCATCCAGAACTCACTTGTGTCACATTATAGAGGATCTAGAGGCTGTTGAAAGTGCTTGTAGCGTCTAGTTGTAGTGATTGCCATGGCTTGGAGATTTGAATCTCAGTGCCATTTATGATTAAACATTGTCATCCAGCTTAACTGACCAAGAGGCATTCAAGATACTCAGTCAAACTGACCTTGAACACAGTGTCTTATATTTGATCCATTTCTGCTACGAAGTGAGCAGATTAAGAAAAAAAAAATCTGATCCTTCAAACAGATTCAATGTGCCAATATGACAGTGTGAGAGGGGATATTCACTATGCCAAGCTACAGACGGCCACAAACCAACAGGCAAACAAGACCAGCTGGACAGATGGAGCCCACAGCGATCTTTTAACTGCCCGGTTTTGTATCTATTCATTAATTAGCCCTGTCAGCAGAAACCAAAGGGTCATGCAAAAGTGGTGTGTGATCACAGCATTCAGCAGGATCTGCTCGGTGCAAACCAGCCAGCCAGTTGGCCACTATCAGACGGAAGGATTCATAGTAAGTGACTTGTAGGAGTGAAGAAGGACGAAGGGAAATGTGGGGCAGCCTTCCCCCTGCTCCTCGCCTCCTTTCCATCCTCAGTCAGGGTATTTGTCTTTCAGACAGAGATAAACTGCAGCCTTTTTATTAACTTGCTGATGGTAGGGAATTGTTTTTCCCATCCACTAGGTTTTCACAAATAGACAGCTGCAAAAATATCCTCCCTATAATTCTTCCCTCCACTATTTCTCTTATTTTCTTGACTTCCTCCAACCCCCCCCTCCCCAACCCCATCCCCATCCTCATCCCCATCCCCATCCTATTCAATACTTTATGTAGCTCCAAAACTGTCTGCATGTTGTCACAGTAATGTCTCAGGCAGGGGCTGCTGTATATCAAACACACAATCATCCAAATTTCATCTCCTATCCAATCACATTAACTCACAGCAGTAGCAGCGTAACACGTGATGAGTCTGCATCTGTGTGTGTGTGTGTGTGTGTGTGTGTGTGTGTGTGTGTGGGCATGTACATTATCTCTTGGGGCATGTATGCCCCTTGTTTCTGTATCTAAAAGACTTCTAATGTGTGAAACTGTGCACATTATGTTTTGGTATGTGCATGAATTTGTGTTTGCATGGTTCTGTTTTTCTGTGTGTGTGTGTGTGTGTGTGTGAGAGAGAGTGTATTTGAGTGGGCCGCGGAGGTCCTCCTGCTGAGGAGACAGATCCCCAGGGGGTTTCTCTCTCTGTAGCGTCTCCTCCACTTCCTCCTCATTTGACTAATTATCGTGCCACTGATGAAGCCTGGCACCTGTCCATCAGTCTATGAGCTTGGATTATTACGGTCTATTGATACAAATTGTTAGCTAAACTTCTTCTGTGTTCTTTTTCCATTTTTATTCTATTCTAAAAAAAAAAAAAAAAAAAAAGTGACCAGGACTGGCCTACTCTTTGTGAGGCTTTTTGTACAGTGCAGCCTCTTTTTAATACTAAAGCAAAGACCATGTTTTTGACTCATTATGTGTTTAAATAATCAATGTCCAATTGGATTATTTTTTATTTTGCAGCCCATTGCACATGCTAATGTTGGTCCTAGGTCATCCGTGCCAGAAAGTATAGGCACCGCTGCTCTTTCACGCCATCTGTCTGTCCTCTTCTGTGGCTCATATTCTCTCATCATCTTTTACACAGACGCTAAATCTGTCCCACACTGCTCCTCACATCTCTGACTATCTCTGCCAAGATTTAGCAACTAGATTTCAACCTCTAAACTATTTTTGTCTTTCTGCTTTTCCTGTGTTGAATTATTTCTATTAAAAATGACTGCTTCCCTGGAGCGCCCCCTATAGCCAAATGGTTACTGCGCATGCCACATAACCGCAACGACCCATCTCTCTCCCCTCGTTTCCTGTCTGTCACTTCACTGTCAGACAAGTCATCTTAAATCTCCCCTGCTAAGTTCCCTCTTGTAAAACATCAGTAAATATGAAATGGATAATGAGCTGAGAGTATAAGCAACTTGCAGAGCCAGAAACAGCACAGCGTGGATCGGCTATAATTTGGAGAGGAGACTTCATCGAGGTATTAGAGCAGCAGAGGTCAATGAGGTGTTATTATATAATTCAAATGGGTGAAAATAGCATGCTTAGGATTCACAGCAGAGGAACAGAGTGCTCATTATCCAGATATACAGCCTATGTTTAACATGACTCAACATTGAAGAAAAACATGCCTGAGAATGTGTTCAGTTTATTATCGAGTCCTACAGATTTTATTCTCTTAAAACCAGCAAAACAATTGGAGTGAATCATTTCAATCCAAATATGAAATCCATAATTTATTTAATGTTATTCACAGATAAACGTTTTTTAAACTGGATTCAAGTGTTACATACTGGTTGAGTTTTTATGCCCGGCTCTGCAGGCCCAGCATATACCTGAGTGACACTCGCTATGACAGCCATTTTGTTCTGGCCCACTTATCTCAGTCTTACCACAGGCAGAACAGAGCAGAGAGGGAGGAAACCAAAGACAATTTAAACTCACAGTGCAGATTACATTTCAAACCTCCCAGACTGAATATTTAACCCTCTTGCCTTTCGATAAGCGATAGGGGGATTTTCACTGACTCAGGAACTCAATTTAACCTCCCCTCTGAGAGATGAGGCCGCCGAAACGTCCTATAGGCTCGCCCTTGGTGATGGCCGAACCCCTTCTTCCCTCCTCCCTACTGTCTGACACTAACAGTAGCTGTCTGCTGGGCCTGATAGAGAGCGGCTCCATGCTAAGTCATTACACACAGAGCGCAGCCTAATTACACACAGACAGCCCCCCATGTAACCTGCCAACAGGGTCACTGCTCTTAGAAGTGACAGCATTAAGGGAACAGCTACATAAACCTCGGGTGAGAGATAAGGAACAGAGGGGACGTCTTCAGTGTGCCGTGTGTATGCCTTTGTGTGGGTGGGGGTGCGCCCTCAACAACCTTACATATCTACCCCTGCTGAGAAATGTCAGAATCGGCTCCTCCCTCCATCCTTGTTCTTTCCCTCCAAACCTCGGTGCTCCACAGCACGGCTCGCAGCCCTAACAGGTTTGCAGCGATACACTAAACTGGACAAGCTCTCAGTAGAAGCAAGATAGTTCTCCATATTGAACATCACAGGGCTGCTTTTACAGCATGCCAATTCCTGCCAAACTGGCTGTTTCCATGGAAACGTAGCACTTAATGACCGATAACAGAGAACAACCTGGGAAGAAAAAAAAACCAGAGTTGAGAGCGAGAGAGAAAGAGAAAGACACTGACAGAGAGAGATGGAGAGAGAAAGAGGGAGATCTTGTGGAACAAAAGAAGCAATTTAGTATCGGAGGACAGCATGAAGCCTGATTATGTCGTCAGTGTAAATGATCATTAATTTCCCTCTGTCCAGCTGGGCCAGATTAATGCCTACCCATTCTGCACTATAGAAAGAGAGCCAAGGCTTAACCATTTCACTGGGCACCCTCGCAACAGCAGCCGTGGACTTAATAAAATACTGAGCTTGGACCACACCAACATCTATACAGGGACATAAAGTATACACTTTTCTACAACAGAGCATATAATAAAAATCTATTTCAATCAAAAATCTGTTTTAAAAAGTAAAAAAAACAAAAAAACAAACATAAAATAACCTGTGCTTCCAGTTTTGTCAGCAGCTCGCTCCTCTCTTCCTCCAAGAATCACAAACTACCTCTGGCCTTTTTTTTCTCAAAGACACACTCGCACTAAAAATTGAATCAAAGTATGCAAAACTACTTTTATGCCCAGTGGACTCAGTCTCACTCTGGGGAATGTTACTGACTTACACTTGCACAATACAATACAATAGTTATGTGTTTCTGCTATTTTGACAAAATGAATAATTTTTAAAATGCTTTCCTAACAAAACATAGGTTTCTGTTCAAAATGATATGCTTAATATCTTTGAGTCACCCCTATTTTTGTAATGTCTAATACCGTTTCAACCCAATGTTCAGCTCAAGCATAAGTCGCTTCTATTTATCCCCACACCACATCCACACAATCAACAGCAGAAAACTTACATTAAACTACTTAAAATACAAATAGGAGCAAACATTTTAGATACATTTCCACATCAAAAACATTTAAACTGCTTCATTATATTCCAACGCGGTGTAAAGAGTGAAAGGGCAAGAGCACTGAAGACTCCTGATGGCCGGCAAAACTAATGGCCAGAGAAAACTGCATAACTTATAATAACTATACATAAAAATATATGGAAAGCCTACCATTTTTACATCTGATTTACATGTTTATACATATTACACTACGCTGGACAGCATGTGTTCATAGGCGTCTAAGCATTAAAATGTATTACATGTGTGACAACCCCTCCCGCTCTGCTTGTGGCTCCTTGTGTGTGTTTTTCCTGTGTTTGTCTTGTGTAGCAGGCAGTCAGAGTGGCAGAGGTGTGTCAGGAGGATGAGCCACACCTGAATCAGCTCCTCCTGATTGCTCTATAAGAGGGTTGGACATGTCAGTTCTCTCTCTCCTCCCAGTTAGCAGGGTTTGGTTTGGTCATGTTTTGGGTTCTATTAAATTTGCTTTTCACCTTACCTCTTCCATACATTACATTACATACACTTTCTCACATCCATGCACTCACTACACCACTGATACTATTGAGCTACATACTCCACAGTAAATTTGTGTATAGTTAGTTAAATAAATGTTTTAATTTAATCCATGATTATTTGCGTGTTCTCCCTTGACTTTGAGCAGGTTCGTGACAGATGTAATACATTTTAAATGTATTAAAAAAATATATTTAAGCTAATGAAAATGTAGAGCACTCATATTTTTGGTTGAGCAAAATATTTGAGGTTGGCCTCAAAATGTCAGCCTTGAAAGCCCAGGCTAATGATGCACACAGTAGGACAGTTGTGTGTAACTGTCAGACTCTCACTCCACAGACTCTAGGTCAGAGGTAAAACGTCCTGTGTGATCACAAATCAGATGAGTGTAAGCACACAGCCAACGTGCTTTGATGTCTCTCCGTGAAGCTCATTCGCCCGGTTTCCACATAACTGGGTCTGATCCCTCTCATCAGAACCAGCACAGCGTTTGGCTGCTGAAAGCCCGCAATTTCACTCCTCTTTGCCTGCTGATCTGATTATTCATAAAGCAAGTAATTATACATCCATTAAACCTGCAAATACAAAAACCGGGATCAACAAAAGCGTCACATGGATCAGGTTCATTACTGAAAACATCCACAACCTCTGTGAGATTAAATACATTCTAAAATCATGGTTGACTAACATCCAACTAAAAGTCAACAACATTTTAGATCCTAAACACATGAGGACAAAATGGTGGCCACAAACAAAAAAAGGTCAAATCAAAGGGTCCACAAGAGTTTCAGTGTTGAATAAACTTATTTCCACAATGCATTTTAAAGTAGGTCCGTGAACACACCATATAAACCTGTAGCTTTACAATGTTTCAGCATTATTCAACCACAGTCTCCAAAATTATAAATAAAACCTCATACTGATAATTCACTCATGAATTCAAACAGTTCTTAACTCAACAAAATGACATGATCTTGATCAGAGTACTACATGTTCGCCTGCTGAAGAATCAGGATTAGACCAATAAATGTAGACAATAAATGCAGTAATACATGAAATTCAGCTTTAACCAACTTACTTCTAACATGTTTGGCACTATTTTAATGAGGTGTACATTTATCATAGAGGACCATTTCCTGAAAAAGTGGCAGAACTATACAGACCATTTTCTTGTAAGTGCTTATTTCACTGTGCATGACACCTTTCTCATTTTTTGGTATCAAAAGCTTCCTGCATCTTTTTTTTCTTCATTCATTCGTTTTTTGGAATCTGGCAAACCACCTTACAGCTGCATTACTGCTACCTGCTGAGCTGAAGCGGGGAGCAGCAGATTGGCAGAAAATTTTAAAATATATATATATATATATATATATACATACACACACACACAAAACATTCTATGAAAAGTACATTTCCAACTCTCCAATGCTTTCTTTGGCTTCTTTCAGAGGTGATACCAGTTTCCCTCGTCTACTTTCCAATAAGACATGTTCAGCTGATTGTTACTGATTACAATGTGTGCCTACTGGTGTTGGATGTTTACCAATTTTATGAAAAGTGCAATTGAGCTTTCTATGTCCTGATGTTAAATGTGTACAGCACACTTACAGTACAGTAAAAACATGTATTTTGTAAAGTTGTCTTCCTGTTTCACTGTAATCACAATTCTGTAATACTTTTGGCATGTAAACTTTAATGAGTCCTGATCTTAACTTAACACTTTTTCTACAGTGTTAGTGACTGTTTGGGTAGTATGTCCACATTGACACTGAATTCCACATCTACACACACACAAGAACGGAGCCTCATAAGAAAAGTGTGGAATCAATAAAAAATGAAAAACCAATCGTTGACTGTGAAAGACTGTATATAAAGATTATTTACAGGAGATTCCTATAAATACAATTGACGATTCATTAAAATTCTCCACATCATCCAGTGAACCTGAGGAAACATGATAAATTCAATGTGCTTACCAATCTGGGCAGGCAGGACAAATATGGCACTAGAAGTCTTTGTTGGGAGAAAAAACATCAAGCTCTTCCTTTGTTAGCCTGACAATTCTGACGTTACACCGAAAAAAACCTTTCATTTTAAGATCCAACACTGCTCGCCATATTCCTTTCAACAGAAACTCAATTTTCATGAGACACAGTTTAGAGACGCCATATTCAGAGAGGCAGAGAGATGGCTTCGATCCCGCAAAAGTTGTGTAGCATAAACGAAGAAAACATTCAAGAAAGAGCTGTCAATCAGTATTTGTACAAAGTGTGTAACTGTGCAACAATCACTGCTTTCAACATGCGAGGCTCCTCTATGAAAAGCTCCACAAACACACTATTAAAATAGAGATCAATGCAGGGCCTTGCTTACTATGTTACCATACAACACACACACACACACACCCAGTCCTAACGACTGCTTCCTACTCGTAAAAACAAACAAAATGCACATTTAACAACCTCTCAGAATCAAGGCTAAGCAGCAGGGCCCAAAGTAAAGAACACAAGGATCTACAACTATGTCACGCCCAGGGAGTCCTTTATTTCACGATGAGACACTGCTATAATATTCAATTTATCAAAACATTTTTTAACAAAACAAACAGTTATGTCTTGGGAGAATTAAAAGGTTCCCTAAATTGTTGTATAAAATCCCAATGTCAAAATTATCCACAGGTTGCCAAAGCTCTCCCTAGTTCCTTGTGGAAGATAAATTCATTTGAATAATATAACTGTGTTAGAGCTACTTACATAAACCTATACTGCACTGAGGCCTGCAAAATCTGTTTTGGATCACACAGAGTCACAGTTTCTTCTGAAAATGTGGGTCACCCAAAAACAACAAAAAATGAAAATCCCTGTAACAGAGCATTTGTCGTGGTGTATATCATGATGAAAATCTCAATAAGGATATTTTGCATGATCTAGTATTGTGATAAAAAGATATAATTTACCTTGGTTCTAGTAGAGATAGCATAGCACAGAGTTGTAGAGATATACTGATGAAAGATATCCTTGCTTCTTCATTTATGTCTCATACGTATGCTTGAGTGTTTGTGTATGTCAAATATATTTGAAGCAGTGGGACTGTGAACCAGCCTGACTGATGGCTGAAAAGAATGATCCTCTTTAGAGCCAGAAAGTTTACGCTTTGGTGCACAAATTTGCAAAGCTACAGTACAAAGGAAAATGTTTCATAAAATGCTCATTCTTCAAGCTGTAAGTTTCAATTTCCACTTTAGTGAGTCAGTCACAGTGGCTTCTGTATGTCTGTGAGAAAAAAGGCAGACACAAGAGTCTTACCATGACTCTAATACCTGAGTTGCATATTCTCTCCTAATATATTAAATCATTTCTCCTATACTGCAGGATAATGGGAAGCAGAAAGTGCTCATTTAAACACAATGAACACTGACGTAATATGAACCAGTTACAAGTTTCAATTGGTCTCCAGTTCTAGCTCTTTGAGGATCCACTCACTCAAAAATATGTTCTAGTCTCATTTGCACTCAAAGACTTTAACTGCATCTGAGCTAGTTATTAAACTGATAGCTTTAGGAACCAAACATGTATAAAGACTTAGAAAAGAAGGCAGAGGGCACTTGCAGCACACATTTTTTTTCCATGAGCCAATGTTACGACACTTGATTAGTGTAATAAATAAATAAAATCCCATCGTATATAAAGCTTTGGGAGCACCAAGATGTGCAAGACAGTTTGTGTTGAATATAGGGCTGAAACTACTGAATTTTTATTATTGAGCAAACTGACGATTATTTTCTCAATTCGTTGTTTGGTCTATAAAATATCAGAAAATGGTGAAAAATGTTGATCACTGTTTCCAAAGCCCACGGTGCAACCTCAAATGTCTTGTTTTGTCCCGACCAACAGCCCATAACCCAAAGATATTCAGTTTACTATCATAAAAGACTAAAAAAAAAAACTGAAAATATTCACATTTAAGAAGCTTGAACAAGAGATTCTTTCTTGAAAAATGACTTAACCCATTAATCGATTAGCAAAAAAGCTGGCAATAAATTTTCTGCTAACTGACTTATCAATTCATTGTTGCGGCTCAGAATGTAAAGCCTTTTTATTGCCAAGTGTGTTTTCCTGTGGGAAGTCTACCCTAGACTGTATTATTCACAAGAGTGAATAATGGGAATAATGTAACTCTCACAAGAGTGAATGATATAGTCTATATAGTATCAGTGACTACAGCCATCAGTAAGCCATTAATAAGCTAGCAACTATGATAAAGCTAACACAGAAAGCAAAGAAACAAAAGCCCTTTTTGCAAACAATTTTTCATAGCTGAGTTAAATGCTTTTTTCTAAGCCATTATCAGGACGAGTTGTGTTTGTGTTTGAAGTACACTTCTACTGGCTTCATAGCATGTGGTCACTATTCAACTGTCTGCAAGTACTGTACTGCAAATTTTTATGTTGCTTGCTGTTGCGGTGACAACATTTCTCCTGGTGTTTGAGCGTTCCTCTTCTCTAAATCCTAAAATCTGAACTGAACTCTGTCAGTTATAAATCATGCACAGTAGCCACACTCATTTATAGGTGTGTGGTACCGTGACACGTACCATGTTGAGGGCAGACACTCCACGTGTATAACTGTGAACATATTTAACTGTCAACTCTCCTGATTTCCCTTGTTTCTATTGTATTTCACAGCGATTTACCTATTAGATGATACATCACTGTGGCTTTATACATTTGCAGATGTAATCCATGTCCAACTATTCTGTAAATTAAATCCAGAAGTACATGGAGTTGTATACTGTGGAGGGATTGATTTAAACATTTAACTTCATATTTTTTTCAACTGTGTCTTTTTTGTTTAATTCTAAAAGTGTGGATTGTATTAGACCCCACTTTTGACTAAATGTCTCTTATTTTACAGCATTTGGCCTCAAAATCTGTTAAGTTTGCATCCAACAAGTAAGCAGTAATCCTAATGGTTTGACAAAATGCAGGTTCCCCCATCATTCTAAACAACAACCAGTAAAAATGTCTTCTGACAAGACTGAAACTTTCTTTAGGCGGCTCTTCACTGAGAGTTACATTAAAGTATGTCGTACAGAGAAAGAGAAAGAGAGAATTGCACAGTTGACCTCAGCCTTGGCTATCAACTCGCACAGAGTCTGTAGAGTTGAGTCACACAGGGAGCTGTGACTAAAAGCTGCTAATTTGAGTGCAGCAGTCCACTAGATACGGAGACTCTAGCTGTGTTACATGCCTTTTGAGACGATAGTCAACCGTATCTTAACGGAATAAAAGCCACAGAAAAACAAGTGACTAACAGCCATTTCAAAATAGACGTACATAGACAGGGTCATGGTAAAAAGGGCAATTGCCTTAAGAGTGGATAAACCTTGGAGAGAGTCTGGCCCACAGAGTCAGCGTGCAGTTTGCATGTCTGGGTCATTAGCGCATGTCAACTTGTCTTGTTAGTGGAGTTGAGGTGCTGAGAGGAGTCTCAGCAGAAGGCTTCACAACTCCACACGTTTAACTTTGAATTTAACATTACAGACCCTGGGGTTCATGCAGGGTTTACATTACCGGCAGACGAGAGTGTTCCCGAACCACCAATATGTAGAAATACACAAACACCCCTGAGCCACCTTCGGTTGCCAAAATCTCTTCACGAATACACCACACTGGCAAGCAAAAAAGGGATTTTACGGTCAGTATACATACATGTCTTTTTCCTTAAGATATGACTGTAACTGAATCTTTTTCTAACGTACACACACCTAAGCTCCACACAGGCACACACACACGCCCCGTGACACACACGCTCTTGTATCCTTGCATCCGTATTACATTTTGAGGCTCAATCAGTCCTGGATGGACTATTTATCCTCCTCATTTGATGCTAAATCCTATCGAATACAAACAGCTTTATCCCTTTTCCCGCTCTGAAGACCAGTAACGTCATCTTTATCTGGAGCAGGTACAAACACACACACACACACACAATGTACAAATACACCTAGATCAGTTCGGCTGAGTGCAACTGAATAATTCATACGAGGAAAATTTACAAAAAGCCTTCATTATGGGCAGAGACAAATGTTCGTTTTAGTATGGTACAAGAACTATGAGACAGGCCTTAGCTAAAATGCCACCCTATAAGCAATGACCCATTACCATTTTATTGGCATGTAGAAATAAATTACACAAGAAAATCAGTCTGAAATTAATTCTGCAAGACTATAATTGCTTTCTGCCGTACAAAAAAAAAGCATAACACATGAGCCCCTGTAACTGATGAATGCCATTTGAAATATACAGTAAAGGTCTTGACATAAGTGCCAAACTTAACAACGGGAGTTCAAACCCACTCTGAGTAACAAGGCACTATGTGGTAGGTTGTGTCCTCCTTCAAATATCAAAATGATCTTTAAATTTTGAATGACGGACTTGTATTTGTACTTAAGATGATAAAAAAACACTGTGTCATTAACTTTGAATGATTAAGTGTGAGGCTATGCTACTGTCTCATATTGGTTATTGGCAGTCATATTGTCTGTCCAGTTGGAACAGATTATGGATTACTGTATGAATACTGCCAACATCATATTGTAACATAAGTGTGATGTGAATAGGTTGAAAAAATATATTAGCTTTTAGGAAATAACCTCTTTTTTTATAGATTGAAAACGGCTGAAAATCCATCCAGACATGGCGGTCCCACACTGATTTATGAAGCGAGTTTCTTTCATATGTGGCCAAAGTTTTACAATTACTGTGCAGTTTAAACTTCCCTAATTCAATGGTCAAAACAATCTCAATTTAAGGTCCTCTTACTCACATGTTCTGGAGCTTTTACCATTTTAATATCTAGTTTTAGGCTAATGATGAGAAAGAATTGCCATTATTTCTGTAAGCTTACTTAAAACATGACTTACCCATTCTTAAGCCCTACCTCTAAGCTCTGATTGGTCAATTGTTTCTCTAACCAGGGGGAAACCGCCTTCAATGAGCACAACGCCGGTTCTATTTGAATCACTGAACACATCTGAGGTGTGGGCATCAATTCAGAAGGTCTTCAACCAGGCTACTACAGTTCCATGACAGCTGAGCAAACTGTCTGCTGATGAAGACTGTGTGATGTGGTTTGAAAGCTCTGAAGGAAAACGAGTAGGTGGGCCTTGGTTTGAGATTGTTTCGTCAACTGTCTCCAAGGTCAAGAATGAACAGTCAAAACCACCTTCAGGCTTGCTCGAATTATGTAACATTATTTCACCCATTGTGTTGTCTTTTGCGCGGCTCTGCCTTGAATAGCAGTGGTGAAACAGTACGTGGGTGAGCATGTAAAAAAAAATGTACCCACACAAATTCCAGACAAAACATCTCTACAGATGTATTAAAAAAAGGCAGTTATTAAAAATTTGACAATATTTTGGTCAAATATTGTACAGTTTATCCACCTGCCCTCTCAGTTTAAAGTATTTAAATCTAACAGTTTTTTGTGTGTCAGTATGTGCCATTGGTGTGCACACATATTGTACTGTAAATACAGGTGCACAGGGGGGTGCATGTGTGGGTGTATTTGTATTAAAGTGGTCCTATACACAGTTAAATTTAGCCATCATAGACTCAGTGAGTGTATGCCAAATTACAATGAGAAAAGACTTCCTACTATAGTACTTACAGCACAGTGCGTATCTGTGTGGGTGCAGGTAACACAGTAGGATGAGGTAAGGTCTCAGTGGATTACTGAACAACCTCTAGAGGAGACAATAAGAGGCCGTCAGGGGGAGGAGAGGGGAGAGGCCAGATTAATGAAATATGAATGTGTTTACTGGATAGCTGTCATGGCAGCCTACTGACGGCTGAGGGATATTAAAAATACACAGTGCAGCCGATGGCTTCACCTACACTGCAGCGACCCCAGCCATCTTCAGACACAGCTCTAATCAGCATACAACTCGCAATCACAATCACCCACAGAAATTATCATCATCACGTTCTTCATCACCATTTCCATCCTCGCCATCGCCGCCTGTTCATCGACATTATCGCTTTCATCGTGCAACAGAATCACGCCGCTGCAGGAAATTGAAGTTGGCCAGATCAATAAATACAATATAAAAATTAAATTAGCTGCCAAGATGAGGTGAAAATGAGCGTTTGGACGGAAAGGGAGACGTAACGGTATCCAGCCAAAACAAAATTAAAAAAAAAAAAAAAACAATTTTTGACAGACAAACAATAAGGTGAGAGCCACTGCTTCCTGTAATGGATTTAAGAGCGAGTTAAAAGAGGTGAGGCTCATATGCTTTGATGTGTGTACCTGTCTGTGTCTGTGTGTCTGTGTGCATGACCATGACATCATTTCTGCAGTGTCTAATCAAGGAGAAAGGGAAATGGCTTTTGCAAGAGGGCTGTAATGGAAACACAATTGACCTGCTTTAATAAGAAAAACATGATACCTTCACTTTACACACACTTCTACAGAGACACAAAACACCTCCACATCACCTGCGACGACACACAGCCTCACCACCTGCAAACAGATCCAAATGTATCTCTGCTCTTTTGAAGTTTTATCTTTTCTCAGTGAAGGATGGCGATTTGGTGCATGGCAAAACTCCATCTGTTCATTTCAATATGAATGGGTATGTAAGTTTGGTGCTGCTGGAGCGGCAGAGATGTGAAATTGCGGATGGCATGCAGAGCGGCCCCGACACGCAGGGTTAATTCAAACCGCCTTTGATGTCTGTCTGTGTGTGAAATGAGCTGGTGGTCCAGAGATCATGCAAAAAAACACACGCACGAGGACATACATGCACGGCCGTGCGCGCATATGCACGTGTCGTAATCATCAACTCAAGAGACCACTCATGTAGCTGCATGAATCCAACCACACAGCTCATATCGCATACCGTATAGCGCCAAACACCAATGAAAAGTTGTCTTAACAGCGTCAGTGAGCGATCTTAAATCCACTGCACTCTCCAAAAATTTAACTCCTGAGCATCCCCAAACATTTAATCACATGCCATCCACATTCACGTGACAATGGAAGCTAAGCTGCCTGTAGGCAAAAACAGACTGCTGGTTTACACACACAGTCTATGTAAAGCAGATGCCGCAGCTACACAGCAATAATAGAGTGAAAATGTAACTCTCACATACAAAACATTGTGTGTGAGTGATCGATTAAGCTTTGACTAATCAGTGACCTTTATCAAATATTTGATATTTTTCTCAAAATATCAATTTATTTCTGCACATCCCCAACACTGCACAGCCTGGAATATTATACAGTGATAAATGTAATAATTATAGTTAAATTATATTACATTAAATAAATGCATTGAGCTTGAATGTCATTTAGAAATACATGCTGAGTGGTAGTTATTACAGTGTTGATGCTAATTTAAATAGCAATGTCATACTGTGGCTGCAACAATGGACCAATCACTACATCTAAACTGAAAAAAAAAAGTAAACAAGAGTAAAAAAGTAAAAAAAAGAGATCAGGCCTCATGCCAGAATTATTAATAAACAAACTCTGCACTTGGATTTTAGTTTACTGGACAAGCTGTTAGAAGTCCGGCTAATTACAAAGAGCCAACCACTGTGTCCGTGAATATAAACAATGGGTTTATTTAAGCATATAATCATTGATTTATTTATTTATTTTTTGTGGTAGGCTACTACCTTTTTGAAAGTGGAGCTATTATTAAAATAACACAAAACACAGCAGCAATAACAACATGCTAGATTGCGGAAAGCTTCTCAACAAGTTGATGAGAATACAAATTATAAGCACTTTTTAGTTTTACAAAGTAAATTATAATATTAGTCCGGGGGAATGAAAAAGTTTTTCATTATCTTTGAATTTGACTGTGAAATAACCTGTACAGGGAGGTAATGATGTTCTTTTTTTTCTCTAATCAGTCTAATGTGTGATGGTGACTTCCAGGCCTTTTACTACATCCTGCTTTGAGCTCCATCAATATTTTATGCTCTCCTGCATTTATGAGACTTTCAGCTCCACAAGATTTGATGGTCAAAAAATGGCAACAGTAGGTTATTATGTGTTAGCTTTTGTAACAATGATAACTATGAATGAGCAGAGGTATAATTGTATCAGTGCAAGTAATATGGCAATTTTAGCAGAACTATTCACTTGCATTTTGTGTGTGTATGCAACCCTTTATATACTACTAATTTGTTTTGCCAGACTTTTGCACCAAACACAATTTGTAGGGAGGTGGTTGGGATGGATGGTGTGCATACAAAGCGCCTGTGGTTGGTGTTGCTTAAGTTTAAAACTACTCATACTTTAATTGCTACAAGTGGGTATTGTATGGAATATAAATTAAATATGTTGTCAGTGAACGTTTTATGTTTTAGAGATACGTTCTGTATGATCATTTAGCGACTTGGCAGATATGTTAATTAAAAACTTTTTCTCATTATGGAGATAAAAATGTAATTCAAGTGGCATTACGTTTCTCTGAAAAAAATATTTGCTGTTGAAAATTAGTAATTTATATCAACGAGATAGGGTTAATATATGTGTGTATTGTTTGTGTATTTGTGTTTGCAAAATATAATATATGTGTGCAAGCATGCACATGAGAGAGTATATGTGTAATACAGCAATTGTAGTGGTGGAGCACAAATCCCATCAAACAACGGAGCCCTGGGAAAAGGGCCAGAGGCTGAGATGAGAGTGAGTCCAGCTCGAAGCCAAAGAAAGGGGGTGGATAGATGGTGAAGGGAGGGGGAGCTTTTCTACCAGATTTCACAGAGAGAAAGAGAGAGAGAGAAAGGCAGAAGAAATAAAGTGAGCTAGCTAGGTAGCACTTCTGAAGACCCCTCTCAGATGGCAGTAGAGAGTCCTTACTGCCTACATGATCAAAAATTAAAACGCTTCTCTAGGACTCGTTCAGCATTTGAGAACCACCCACTGCTGAGGCAAGCCAATTAAAGTTATTCAGAGCTGTGACCAATCAATCACAGACTAGTGCAGGTGGAGGGGGAAGAGAAGAAGAGGACAAAACCTCTGAGACTTCAGCACACCCAAACTCCCTCACATGCAAACATAAAACAGCCATTAAAAAAACAACAACAACCAAAAAAAAAAAACAAATATATTTTGTTCACAATGGAGAAAAACGTCACACCTACCACTTCACACATAGAGAAGCACTCCCTCTGCAGTGGAATGAATAAAGCACTTCACACCTGGAATTTTCTAGGGCATCACGCCACTCTACATTACCACTGCAACCCACTCAGGGAACTGTAACCAGTTTTTTTTTTTCTGTCAAGCACAGATAGCACCAAAGACACGTCATGTGCTTCCTAAACCATCAAACAGAAGACGACCGAAAATTACACAAGCATGCGCGCGCACACTGTGCAAGTAATAGTGAAAAAAAAACAAAGACAAGGAGAAAAGATTTGCAGCGTAGGCAAAATAAAGCATCTTCCTCTGACAGGGCGAGAGCTTTACCAGACTTCTAATCCTATTTTGACACATAACGCTATATTGTCTTCCTTTAAACAAGTGCACGGCCTTATTTTCTCCCCCAAAAAAAGCCACTAGTAGCATGAATGCATCCGGGTTTTTTTTTGTTTGTTTTCCTGAATTAATCAAGCAACAATAAGTTACACAAATAAAGTCGTCAAATTGTACCACAGTGAATGTCGGTGAGATTCAGACACTCAGGCAATCTCTGATTGTAAAGGGACTTTTTACCCCCAATGGTCCTTTACAGCTCAATCCTGGTAATTCACTGCATTGGAACTAACAACCACACCCGGCGATATACAGTAAGATATTTTATAATGTGTCCAGAGAACACTTAACATCCTGAGCGTGCAGCATGCACTATGTAGCACTATGTCTTAAAAGCCTGCATTATTGAAAAAACAAAAACTTTTGTTTCAAGGCTATCTAGGAGCTGACGAATCTGCGGATGTTTTCTTGACAGTTTCTAAATAAAATGTCTGTGAGTAAAGATGACATATACCCTATGTAAGTGATGGTGGGGTTATATTTTATTATTATAAGAATTCTAGTCAGTTTTTGAAATCCTGCTATTTGGAGAAAGTTATTATTCAAATTAAATATGTTACCATTCTGGAGGTTTTGCGATGGTAGTTTCAGCACAATAAAACTTTTTCTGCATGTTGGGGAAAATATCAGCAGTCGATTACTGTTATAAAATAAAAAAATAAACATAATACGAAACTGGAGACAGGGCACTGACACTATATAATCTGCTTCTAGTTTTTCTAAACTGTCACATTTTTATTGCATAGCTATTTCAAGTAATTCCCTCTAACGCCAACCAGGGATATCTGCATGCAGGGCTGCACTCTGCAGATATATGTATTTTCATTTATATAAACACCGCCAACCAGTGCCAGGCCATCAAGCCGGGAAGCTGAGGAATCCTTGTAACCTTCCCCAGTGTCAGAAAACCAATAAAAAGGCAGAAAAATAAATACTGTGCGTTTGTGTGCCCTTCTGTTCTCCTTTCAGCCCAGGGGAGCCTGAGACTGGGAGTAATGGTGCTGACCAACTCTCGCACTGCTTAACGCTCAGCTTGCTACTGGTTTTATGTGCCTCTAATGTCCACAGTTATTTTCTTGTGTGTTTTATTTTGTTTTTGTTTGGGGTAAATACACAGTAAATGCTAGAGTTGGCACACGGACAGATCATTATTTGGGTTACACAAAAGTTACACAAGGGTTCCAAACAAAATAAAAAAATGGTTCACTAACAAACCATATGTAAGCTTTCACAACCCTGATTAGACCTTATGACCACTCACCCTAGTGAATAGCAAGGGGGATGTCTGAATGGGAAACGCAGCCAGGTTTAAACATTTAGACAGTGTATCCACTCGCACACAGAAATGGAAGATGACTAGACTAGATAGAATCTATTTCTGAAAATCACAATTAGAGACGAAATAGTTGTTCAGAATGGCAACATTTGAAGGCGGAGGGAAAAGGTGTGAAATGGGTGTGAATGTCTAATAGTTGGTTGTGCAAAGTTACAGAAATGGCTGTACACAGCCCACCTAATCCAACTACAGAGAGGTGTGAGGGGGGCGTGTGGGTTCCCAAAGCTTTTCGTCTGTCTGACAAGAACATCTTATGGAGTATACTGGCCCCTTCAGACTGACATTAGCACTGTGTGACAAAACACAGCCCTCTCACTCATAATGGGGCCACTCCATTGGCACAGTGGTTGTCTAGCGAAAAAAAAAAAAATTTGCCAGACCACCATGTGGCGTCATCCAGCGAGGTGCTGCATTCTGCAATCAAATATGTGCAAGTGCACATTCCTAATAGATTACTTTGTAACGTGAACACCAAATTTCTACTGTTTACGTTGTGATGCTCGCAATGAAAGTAAATAATTATAACTTTAATAACTTCAATAATAACTTTCAGTAAAATTCTTCCTCATAATATGCAATTCACTCAGTGTTTTGGTGTCTTATAAGCCTTCAAACACATGTTCCATTACTGAAACTGGGCTTCCTGGGTCATATTCTTACTGCAGAAACACAGCCCCACTAACGCAGCCCCTTGCACCGTTTTTCGGTCTGAGCACCAAGTTACACTGAGTGTTGAAGACTGTCATGACTGTCAGGCATCATATGTCTGGTGAGATTCATAATATTGTATACTTATTCTTTGGTCATTAAATCATTATTGTGCCAGTTTTAGACCATTTTCATTTAAGCTATGATGTTGTATGGAGGCTTGTGTTAAGACATTGGAGAAATAAATACATTTTAACCTGTCTGTTTAGTTTCAATTCTGCTTCAGGAGTAGTACAGTAAATCAAGCGCTTCCAGTACACATAATCAATTGCAAATTGTTAAGGTGGCAACACCAGTAGCTCCTGATGGAAAGAAAAAGAAACACTGTAATCACAGTTATGTTTCTTTTAACAGTGTGTGTCCACTGTTAAAAATAGACGGCTCAGCTAAACGTAGAGGAAAATCCTGAAAATGAAAGTGTTTAAGTTCCTGAAAGGCATCATTGTCTGTTATTTGAAAAAAAAAAAAAAGAGTTTGTATCAGCTGACAAGGGTTTGGGGCAGTTGAGCTAGAATTCTGGTGATTTATTCATTAATTTCAACATGAGGACCTCAGTAAGAGTAAAGTGAGGTGTGTATTGATGCGTGTTATACAATGACCAAGGGATACTTAAGACAAGCTGGCAGGAGAGAAAACCGGAGCCATAGAGTAAATTATCTATCCTGCAGAAATAGCCTGTGATGTTTCACTCAGCCAGATAACAAGCTGCTGTTTGTGTAGGGTCCAGGCCAGAAGATGGAGGGGTGGGAGGGGGGGCTGAGCACTCTCTCCCTCTCTCTCTGTCCTTTAAAGGTAACTGCTAATGGTAGGAGGAGGGACATTCAGCTCTTCCTGTAAACTGTCTACAGGCATAAGGAGCTATTAAATCAACAAACAAATGGCTCTGATCTGCCCTCACATCATCCTCCACTGATGGATCTGTACAGCGTGAGTGAGAGAGAGAGAGAGAGAGAGAGAGAGAGAGAGAGAGAGAGAGAGAGAGAGAGAGAGAGAGAGAGAGAGAGAGAGAGAGAGAGAGAGAGAGGAAAAAGGGAGAGAGAGGTGAAGCTTTAGAAAGTCAGCTTTAGGAAGTAAGGAGGGGGGCCGTGGAGTAAGACCAGGGGTGAGGTCTAGTATAGCACTGGGCATTTGAGACAGATTATTGGAAATTTCTGTAGTCAGCGATAGTGAGTAAATCCACCAGTGCACTTTATAGAGATATCCATTTGTTGAGGCCAGCTGTCTTGGCCGTGAGCAACCTTCTTTTTCCAGGAAGCAGAGTGAAGGTTTGGAGAAGTACGAGAAACATTTGGAATTGTGTTCACTTCTCCCTCAAGTCATGAAAACACACCTGTGCTGATCAAAATTGAACCAGCGGCTTCTGCAATGTTAAGGACAAAAAGGAAAACTTACTCCCCACACACACACACACACATATATATATACACACACACACACACACACATATATATATATATATACACACACACACACACACACACACACACACACACACACACACACAACACTGGAAGCACTGGTGGCAAGAAGGTCTGTGCTGAACTGAGATAAACCTGCAGCCAGCGTGTGGTCAGCAGGCCGACTGATGCAGTGTTGACCACACAGCACAAATAGACACAGAGTGAAGGGCAAAAGTGACGGAAAGACCAAAAATAAAATGAAGCTCCCTTTCTCCAGACCTAGTTTGTTTTGGTGAAACCTACACGCATTAATTGGTACTCTGTCTTCCCGCCCCGCTTCTATGTACGGGTATATTGATCTGAATGTGCATCCTTCTCAGGTTTCCAGTAATCAAGAGCAGCAAACGGCAAAAGGAGAGGGCGTGGAGGCGGGGCAGACAGATCCTCAGAGTTCAGGCTTGTAAAGTGTCAGGCTGAAGCGAGGAGTTCAGAAGCAGTCATGTGCACCACGCTAAATTATTCATGCTGATTAGACTCTTCCTATTGAAATGAATTTGAGAGAGTTCAGCATATGTTGCACGCCATCGCCATTTAAGAGGCTTCCTAAATTGAAACAGAGGAAATTGCGATGCCTTTATGTGCATGTGTTTTCAAGTATGTATAACAGTCAGTGATGGAATGTAACTACCTACATTTACTCAAGTACTGTACTTAGTGCGATTGAGGTACTTGAGGTTTACATGATTATTTCCATTTTATGATACTTTATACTTCTACTACACTACAATTCAGAGGGAAATATTGTACTTTTTACTCCACTACGTTTGTTTAAAGCTATAGTTACTAGCCATTTTACAGATTAAGTTCATAAAATCATATGATAAACTTGTAAAATACAATGGATTGTTAAAAACTAAACCAGAGGTATCCAACCTTTTTATGATTCCCAGTCCCTACAAAAAACAGCCTCTTGTTGGGGATTCTTGACATTTCAGATGTTTATGAGTTGTCACCGGTTCCACCCCTTTAAAGATTTCAGATGGTTTCATTTAAATAACTGTTCGAGGCCCAACAAGGTAAAAATATCCAATATTTCACAAAAATAGCAAAGATTAGAAACAAGTTTTAAAAAAATAAAATAAAATTTGTGCAACAGGACTTTGTTTTTTCTCATTTCCTCTCCTATACATCATCTCTTGACTCCTTTATGTCGTGACCCACAGGCTGGGAAGCACTGGACCAAACTACCTAACTGTACTGCAGGTAAGTGCTTAAGTAGTTAGAACTAGCTCCACCTCAACCAGCTATAACAGTAAAATCCATCAAGCTAATAATGTCATTTATAATCAGTCAAAGGGGCCATTCTGCTGTACCAAGTACTTTTCCTTTTGGTACTTTAAGGATTATACTTATGTACTTTTACTTAAGTAAAGAACATGAATGCACCACTGGCATAAGAGCATCTTTCTGCATGTGTACAATTGTTACAGTACAGTGAGCATGTGTGTCCACCTGATGTCTTAATATCTACATATTAATATTATCTGTCGGCATCTCTGATAAACCATCAAATCACTGTAATGACAGTACGTGGGTGTAGGCGCGCTGCTCATGTGTGCCTATTAAACCTGCTCTGAGTAAGCCTGAGGATATGGAAACAATGGCAGTGTCCAACACCGCCTCTCATCATCACACGCTGTAACACATCAAACACAGCAGCACAGGGGATAATGAGGAGGATAAGGACTATAAACAGCATCCGTCTGCTCACATTCAAATTTACCAATTCTCGTCCTTCCCCTCTATCATTTCATCCATCTTAAGTAGTTTGACTCTAAATATACACACAAAACCGCCCGAACATCCATCTCAATTGTCAAGCCATTCTTCATCCTTTCTCCCTCTAAAAAACCCTCCTCCTCCGCTCTAAAAAACGCCCACTCTCCTTGTCTATCCGTGCTCCACACTCTTCCATTCGAAACTTCCAACTCCTCCGATACATCACTCACCCTCTATCTTCCTTTCTCTCAGTCCCCCGGGGAAGAATAACATCTTGACCAAACCTGGGCAGAATATCTTAGAATGTAGTTAACATTTAAATAACTTGAGTTTTATTTATTTATAGAGAAGCTTGGGGAACATTATGCAAAAAAAAAAAAAAATCTAAATATTTTACATCCCTGTGTTGTTTTTTAAGTCGACCAATTCAACATGTATTGAACTATTTTTGCCGCCCTGTCATTGCCTTTCTCTCTCTTTCACCCGCTACCTCGCTTTTTAGAAAAAAATAAATCTCAACCGAGAGGAACTGAACAGACCACAATATATTTAACTTACTTCCTTGTCTCTTTCCATGTAAGACAAACTCAAAAATAATTTGCACACGCTTTACATTTTTTTTTTGTCTATGAGAATAAACTACGCATGAAGAGGAAGGGGGCGCAGAGGGAGGCAATCTTGTTACCAGCCAGCATAGCCCTGGGAAGATTTCTATCAGACACACGTATAGAGAGAGGCATCCATTTAGAAAATGGCTTTTCTAGGCATGCTGGGCCATTTAGCACACCCTGTGACGACTCCTGTTTGGGGCCATGATAAATGTTCTTTCACACCCGCTCTGCGCTCACAGTCAGGCCAGCACACACACACACACGCACACAGCCATATGGGCACCCTACACAGGGCACTACTGGGATGGACGTAATGTTTTTCCAGAGAGACCGGCTTCATTGGAACGTCCCCAACTTGTTGGGTTTGGCCTACAGAAAAAACCTCAGCCACCTGTAGACTTGGAGCAAATGGGTTTAAATCCACACCACTTAAAGCCCACTGAGCATTTAACGTCATGTCAACATCCGAGCTTTAGGTCTCATTAAGCGCAGGATCATTCAGCGATGTACATCCCAGTTTTACAACAAGCAGTCAAGAGACATCATAACATATTTAAATCATACAGACAGTAAATTCCTCTAAATGTCATAGAACTGAATACATTACTCAATTAATTGAGACCAACAGAAAAAATAATGAGCAACAACTTTTTTTCAATCAAAAATACCAAACATTCCCTGGTACCAGCTTCTCCATGGTAACACTTTCTTTGACTTATGTGATAGTAAACTTGACGTCTTTGGGTTTCAAAACAATGTGTCTTCAAGTTTAGTGATCTTATTAAACGTTCAGATAAATTGAAGGATGACACGCTTCTTTATGGATTGAGAAAATTCTCTTACAACCCTTTCAAAAAACCCATTGGGTTATCTCAGAAACGCACCAAGCTTAGATGCAGCACTTGTTTTTCATAGTTCCTGTAAAGATGATATTTTGGAGATACAGATTTTTTTTCCTCATAAAAATATACTAAGCTTTCACCTTGAAACCCTATTTTAAAAGTCTACTGCAATTTAGAAATCCACACGGCACAGTGGGAACACTATTTGCACAGACTGCAAAAGGCAAATCTTTTGATGGATGGAGGTAAACATTCTCTGTTAGATTTCTGGATGAGTGCTAAAAATCAACCTTATCTTTATCTTGCAGTCTTAGTGTCTGCTTAATATCCAGTAATGGTCATTAACCTTTACACCAGCATGATCCCTGTTAACTCACTTCCTCCTCACTGGGACACATCAATGTCGCCACCATACTAACAGCCATCACACTAACAGCCATCACACTAACCATTGTTACTGCTAGCATTAAAGCCGCCACAGGCACCATACCGGCTGGATGAATCACACTCACCCATACAGCAATAATGAAGCATTTATCTCAGGGTGCATTACAAACCCTGGAAGCACGGCGAACATGCGCACACGGCAGAAATATGATGAAACACTGTCAATCACACTCCGCTCAGCCATCTGCTCTACCACAAGACAGACACAACTTCATTCAAGAACCGAGACACAACAACCAACACCATATTCTGCAAAATGTGTCTTGACGAGTAATTTAGTGTTACAACTTAAAAATCTTTTTTTTTTTCTTAAATCAAGTGAAAGATTTTACCAGTTAGGTGAAATTATTTCTTTTTTTTTTTTCACTGTATCTTTACTCTGAGGTCAATCCAGAAGTATCGGGAACTCAGGAAGTATCAAGAAAAGTATCTCGGGGTAGAATCATCTCAGAGAATACATTATGTAAAGACTTAATATTAAAATTGAATGTCTTTTAAAAGATCAACATTTTCTGCTGTGCTCATAAAAGTGTCTCACAGACACACACTTGGGAGCTTATGTTGTACAACCTCGCCCAGTGAAATCTTGCTGATTAATAATGCAGGAAAATGCGCTGCGTCACATGCGAGCGTGACGTCAACTTACCGATCTCATCTGCTGAGTTCCGGTGACGTGCTGCAGAACCTTTTCCAGCTCCTTCTCGATGCGTCCAGCCCAGTGAATCATTCTGGAAAATAAAAATACGACATTTTCAATCTGCATCACTCCACATTATCACCTGAACGTGTCGTGTTCATGTCACGGCGTTCGTTTCTCTGTCTTGACATGTGAGTGAGTGAATGTGTACAACTGTGAGAGACACAGAGGGACAGAGAGAGTGAGTCTCTCCACATTTTTGTGTATCTCTTTCTGTTGGCAAACCGCCACACTCTCCACCTTTCCGGCTCGCTATCTGGAAGTATCCCTCTCCTATCTCTCCTAATGTCTGGGTTAGTCATCAGCACCTTCTTCACCCATCACATCTTGCATATATCTGGTCGGCCCCGGCAGGACTGGCAGCGAACGTGCCTGTCTTGGCTCGGCTGGGATCAGCGGCTCTGCAATAAAACTGCTCAGGTCTGACAGAAGTGCACCCTAAGCAGGAGCTGATCTCTGTCAGACAGAGCCAAGTTTGGAATTAAGAGATCAAACGGCTGGAGCTCATCACTGTATATCTCCCAGCAAGCAACAAATGACTTAATGGATAAAGATTTTCACTAGATCATTTTAAAGCTGCAGCGGGGGACAACCTGGATACACGCTGAACAATCTATGTGTACGGCCAATGAGAAATTCTTACTGAAAAAAATAAAATAAAATCTCTTAGCAATCAGATGAATAAATTCTGTCATGTGTTTTCGAGCCAACCACTGACTCTGTGCCAACCTTTTCCTTTTAGCAGCCTGCAGATAGCTAATCACTAGCATCAACAGCACAACACAACAGAGTCGTTTGTCTTTTAATATGATGACGGAGACAAATGTCATCTTTAAATGTCAGATTTGCTCAGAAGACAAGAGGGAAGACAGATTTATTAAATTGCACTAATCTGCCAAGCAGTGACAGCGCTCGCCAAGCCAGAGCAGGCTTCATCAGGAGAGTAACAGCAGAGCAAACATACCAGCGAGGGTGCGCGCATGCTGCGTTTATAGGGACAAGATTAAAAGAAAGCAAGACGGCCTCCACAAGCAGTGGTTCTCAAACTTTTCACATCAAGGACCCCTAAACTGACACAAATTAGACCATGGACTCCCATTTGATAAGATTTTGTCCCTGGACCCCCCATCTGATAAGATTTTTGCTTTTAGATATTTTGTTAAAGAAAGTGTAGAAACCCATGACCAAAATATTCATACATTCTGTCATTGTGTTACTTATGGATAGAATTATAGTGAAAATAAATTATTTCCCTTTTTGCTGGGGACCCTGGGAACCCCTTCAAGGACCCCTGGGGGTTCCCGGACCACACTCTGAGAACCACTGTCCAAAAGGACTGTGCAGAGCAGGACCGCTGGGGAGAGGCCGTTGACTATGAAAAGGTCACCTCGACATGAAATGAAAACAAGCTTACAGTGAGAGCAGAGCCGAGCAGAACGCAGTGATACTAACAGTGAGGGGACAATACCTCTGTCCCCGAGCCAGGCAGACTTCTTATGCAACTTCATTAGTGTACAATGTACACACACGCAAGCACACACTCACACTCACACACATATATACAGCTTTGACAGAATGACATGCAGCAAGAGTGTCCTGTTATGTCTTAAATTGTGAGTATATATAAATACACACATCTGGGAAATCTTGGCAAAGTCACGCTTCACAATATTTACCCAATCAATCATCAACCATCAGAATATTTTTGATTTGATATTGATCATGAAAATGTGGGTATTATTATTGGTGACATCATGCAATATTAAATCTAAGCTGGGGTGGATGTTGTCTATGGTCAAGCAGGTGAATGCAGGTAAAGGTATTTTCTTTTCAGTTCATGCCAGTAGAACTATGGTTGGACAATAATTCAATATTATCATTTATCTTCTCTCCATATAATATAATATAATAGTGGCATACGAATCATATGAATATATTGTGGTTCACAGATCCCATGTGGGAATAAATGGTAACAAGTTAGTAAAAACTGTAACAGGATGAGACTTTAAATACTTGCGAATATGTTTGTTTTGTTGGGGGAAAAACTGTTTGACTCAACAGGATGAACATTAGGTTAAACTTTACACAATGAGATTTTGAATACTTTATCAAGATAATACTGATTATTGCTGCAAAATTGTAAAATGTTTAGATTAAGTGTTCATATTAAAACAAAAGACAACATTTGCGCTGTAAACACATATTTCTCATCAATATTTAGTCTTGTATTAAAATATTACATCCATATATCTACTATATCTACACATTACACCTTATCGCTCCTTCTCACATTTTCTAAATCAATTTCATAACATTAAATACATCAAGTATAATCAATAACATGCTTAAATATGCAGACTGACTTCCATGACCCACAAACAGGCAGCAGGAATTCGGCCATGCAGCCTTAACACAACTGACCTGTATCACACTAGATCACATGAAGCTGTGCTGACGACATTTAAAGGCATAATGCACTCACGTGGAATGTTGCATGGTGACCTGAGATATGCAGTGAGATTCATGTTGAACTAATTGTAAAATCAAAGAAAAAAATATTTCACACTCACAAATATGCAGAACTTTCCATTTACTAACAACTGCACAGATATCAGGAGGTGCTTGTTTGGTAAATTATGCGCCGCTGCTGAGGCCTAATGTTCAATGAATGCTTTGAGATGCTCTGTGTTGTTAAAGCTGTGATCTCTCTTTAAAAAAAAAAAAAAAAAAAAGAGAAGTTGCCATTGTGCACTACATGAAAGCCGAATGATGCTGTCTGGCTCTTTGTAGTCTGGTGTAGTATTAAAACTTTGCTATTTGGCTCCTGTGTTTTTGATGTATTTTCCCTGCATTTCGATTTATGCTAGCCAAACATTATGGAAAAGCAGAAAATGCGATGAAATGAGCTTGGATGGACGACCTGTGTGTCAGCCACCCACCGACATGACGTTCATTCTGCTGCAATGGATCTCGTCATTCTGCAAGTGCAACGCTGAAATATCTTTGAGGGCAAAAGGTGGACCATTTATGTATGTGTGGAAATAACAAAATTTGTCGGAAACTGCTCTGAGTTCCATATAGACTGTAAAGATATTTTACCTTCCTAGAGAAGATTGTGCACCCGTCCATTTAGATTCCAGTTATTGGCGCAGCTTTTCTCCACATAATTTAGTAATGTGGAAATAATTTCACCATGCGCACACACACATTACTATGCACATAACCAACACTGCAGTACACTAAAAAAAAACTGACCAGGCTGCCAGGTGGCAAGGTATACATAATGTGCATTTTCTTGGCACTGCTGTCAAAATGGACTAGAGGACATTCTGCCCTTTCTCATGGACACATTTCCTCAGCTTAGACACACACAGGCTCCAACCTGTGTGTGTGTGTGTGTGTCAGGCCTATACACCCGATGGACAGCAACAGCAGCTCCCCATACACTTCAATTAGGTAACTGTCAAAATCTGGCAAATAGCACAGTGATGTGGGTGACACAAAACCTAGTTTTTAAGACCCAGGAGATGACTGAGTGTAATACAGACTATGGTTATGACCACAACTATTTATCTTATTTTTATCTGCTTAAACAAGGACACTGAAGAATTGAAGAATGACAAGCACTGACATTAACGCCGTCTTATTACTAAGGTAATCTAGCATAGTTACAAAAAATAATGTACTAATAATTTTGAGAACATAAGATGTGGATAAAAAACATTGCAGTAAGATAATGGACACAGCATTTAATGACTGGCTACAAGTGTCGATTAAAAAATAGCCATTCAAATACAGTAAATATGATTTAAACGTAAGTAATCCAAATGTATTACCAACATTCATTTTCTTTATGGAGCTCAGGTGATCAAATCAATGGTGCAGCTAATTGTAGTTTAAAGTCAATCAGCAGTTATATGAAGGATAACTGATCTTCCTTTGAAAGTCACCTTGGCCATCGGGAATAACAAAGCTCTAGAGACTTCAAAGAGATGATCAGGGTGGGGTGGGGGTAGGGGTGGGGGGGAATCAGACAGGAATCATATTGATTCTTGTCATTTCTCTGAACCTGACTGACTAATCGTGACTACAGGCTGCACATCATGTTCACATCAGATCACCACGTCATGATCCTCATAAACAGGGCGACAGAACATTTGAAGCGATACTCCATTAACTTGAGTGAGAAACTGTTGCACTCCGTCTTCACAGGGGTTTCTTACTGAACAGTAAGTCTGGAAATAGTATTTTAAATGAAAGGTTCACTTTTTCAAAAAAAAAAAAAAAATCACCATTTTTGGCAAATTACTGTCAATCTTCTTTTGAATAGTTCGCCGACGCACAGGTGGCAAATTGTTGCAGCAGACACATTATGTTTAGTTTGCCTCGGTAAGTTATTCAAGGTGAAATTGTTACATTGCTCGCATTGTAGAAGAAATTGTGCTTTGAAATCAAATATTATTGTAGACGATTTCCCACTAACTGTAAGCTCGAATAAAAGTCCAATAGTTGTATTTTCTTTCCCTCCCCACAGCTGGATGCTCAGCGACTCTCTGTGCCTGCGGTCACTTGGTTAAAGCAACTGATACCGAATGGCCTCAAGTGCGTCTTTAAATGTCTACAACACTTCTAGTTTTGGGGGCATTTCAAAAATTAACAGTAATCTTATCTGGAAGCCATATTGCTCCATTTGTGCCCGAACGGAGGCTTAGTAAGTTGTTTTGGAGTTTGGGTGAGAAACGCAGGTTTAAAAGGACTGGCGCACCTGCGGCATTAACTAATTGGTTTAGTATCTGAATCAAAATTATCCTGTTAAAAACACCAGTGCATCCTGCTGTGGGATAGAATTGATCATTTCCACGGTGCGTGTGCAGTATCCAGTGGAGGACTTTTTAGCTTCGTTATAGCTCAGCCTATCCATCATGCGTAAATAGGATATTCTCCCCCATGCAGTGACAGCAAAAGACATCGACTATCATTCTTATCATTATTATTATTGTATTTTGATCCCGATGGATGTTCTTATTAATTATTGCTTGATTGGGGATATTCGCCAGTGGCACCTGTGCATGCTCCCTGTAGCCTGCTCCCATGTTGACTATGACAAATTGTATAAGGCTTTAGGTATTAAATTCCACTGCCCACAACAACAAAAACAACAACATAGGCTTTATGAGAGCGAGATTCATAACGCAGCATCAGAGATGGAAGCTGTGTCTATGTTTGAACATCAGGGACAGCAGCAGCTCCTCTCGCACCAAGGTAAACGGCGCTGCATGGGCAGGCTTGTCGGGGCCACCTGTCCTAGTTCCGCGCTCCGCACCCCGGTTTACCCCCCCAAACGGTGCAGGGTACTTACGTGTAGTGCTGGGGGAAGAGGTGGGTCCCGGCTGTCGGCGTGGAGACGCATATGATAAGTACAGTTTGGATTGTGAAGAGGCAGAAAATACCGTACGACTGAGCGCAGATCGCCATTTTCCATTAAATATTCAAGAAACTGGGATAAATAAGAGAAGGGCCGGAAGGACAGTCTCTCGCAGCTGAGCTAAGAATAACCGAGCTCCAGAGAAAGTGTGTGGTGGGAGGGTGATGGTTGACGGAGGCTTCTGGACACTTCAGCCGGCAGTGAAATCTCAATCAGAGACGCACACACAGGATTGGCAGCTGAAGAAGACACGGGAGATCAGGATCAGGAAGATGCTCTGCCGCCGCTGCTGATGTGCCTGGCTGCCTATTTGCGCACTCGCTGTCCTCCCCTCCCTCTCCGCCGCCGCGCACATTTGCTCCTTTTCTCTCCCACTCTCTCCAATGTAACAACCACAAGGAGTAAAGCTCGCCACGACACGAGTAATGTGTTCCGATCCCGGTTTTCAAAGTAAAACCACGTAGGTCTGTGGTTTGTGGGGCAATATATGAAGCCTAATATTACAGTGAGACAATGTAGGGAGAAAACTGGTGGAAATCGAATATAAACTGTTGTTATCCCAGAAGAATGCCTTCATATGAGCACTGTACAGCATCACAATAGGCTAATGTGACTAAAACAGTGCACCACTTATACAAACAGAGGCCTATAACACCTGGCAACCTGTAAAAATGTCAACTGTTGTGAAATATGTCTATTTTTACGCACAGCCTTTCGCGCAATCTTCTTGTATTAAAGCCAGCGTCGCAGTAACGTGCTGGAGTTTACACTGAAGGTCTAATCGCCCGACTTCCTGTATTTATTCGGTTTCTCTGCGGAAATTGACGCAGCTGTGGGCATGAGCGGACCTTCTTCCATTCAAACCGCCTATTCTTGGGCGACAGACGGGGGCGCGCATCAGGCCACCTCCTCTTCCTCCTCATGTCCACTCTCGTGTGAGCTGTGTCCTCCCCAAACTCGGGACTGTGAGCAGAAATCAAGGCTTTATTTTGGTAATTAGAGACATGACTCTAGAGGGGCGGGTTGTATTAACTGGAGTGTAAACGTTCAGCAATATCCTTGGGGCTGCTCTCCAACTACATTTGTTCTACTTATTAGCGCATCTGGTCCAGTGGATGAACATTTAAATGAACGCAAGGAATATTAATAACCTCATTTTGTAGACACCTAAGCTATTGTTTCATGATGTCACCAGCTATTTAGACAGAGGGGCTTAAAGTGTTTGAAATGTAACTTTACACAAGGGCAGGGGTCTCCTTCTTTCTCATAACCAGAAGCCTCTGAATAACCATAAGCTTGTTAATAAGCTATATTTTAGTGGAGCAAGCTTTTCTCTGGACATAAGTCAGATACTGTTTATTTTAACGATAAACAAGGAGGAGAGATGCACTGAAGCCTCAGAGTGAATCTAATTCAGCATGAAGTTACCCCCCAGGAGAAGTGAATATCTCACTGTATCAGCTGTGTGTGTGTGTGTGTGTGGATGTGCGTACATGTGTGTGTCATTGTTTGTGCACCTGTACCTGTCTTATTACCTTCTCCTGCCCTGCTGTTTGTTCTGATCTTCCTATTTCAACTGGAGGGCCCATTAGGTGGAACACATTTGCACCTAAACAAAACACATTTCTCACACACGTCCCACTCAAGAGAGAACACACAATAAGGATATATGGCCTTTTATAGAATATGTGACAGGTGTGTTTCTGTCCTCAATATTAGAAGCAGGAAACACAGGCCTTTGCGAAACCACAAGATTAGATGCTGCTCCGGTGGTGAAAGTGCCAAAGGCTTAAGGGTTTCTTTCCAGTCGTCTCCAAGTCAAAGCACAAGTTCAGCACAGTTCTGTACCCTTTACTGTTCCTGGGTGAGTCTCACATCTCTCAGCGCATTTGCTGGGCGCAGGGAGAGACAGGCGGTCTTTTGCCTGTGTTGTCCTTGGCTCAGTCAGTCAGCAGGGGACATGCAGGTTCTCTGCTACAGAAAGCCACACAGCAGTCGGCAGGGTTGCCGCACAGCATTTCTGTCTCTTCACTGACAGGGAAGAGGGGCTGTTTTGGTAGAGAGGACACACTGCAGGGCACAGACCTCAGCAGGAGTGGAAAAACCCACCTGATGGCAGGGGTGAGGAGCTACGGCAGCAGTCCCCTGCTTATGTACATAGATGTCACGCATCATTCAGTCAGAACAAATATCTGGGCTTGTTCCACAGGAAATAGAAAAATCGAAAAATCATATTTTTTTTTTTCCCCCTAGAGCTACTTATTTTTGAGACATATTGAGCAAGCAACTCCTTCTCTTCCAACCCTCCAAACAAATCTGTGGCAGAGAAGCAGGACTCATGTTTTGATTTATTATTATTTCCTGTGCTGGGAAAAAAATAACCTTAATTGATGGCTACTCTCACACATTAATTTACTGTAGTACGATACTTTCCATCATGACATTAATGATAACAACAAACAGATACCGGTAGAGTGATGTTGGCTAGCTGACTCACGCTAAACATTTCTGCTGACTCATAGCCACCCCTTGTTTTCTCCTTCCATTCAAACATATATTAGGCAAACCTATTTCAATTTACCTGCAAATTCAATTTTGAGTTAATGCACAAATGCAGTATTTTTGTCTGAGAGAGAGAGCTGTCCTTAGCAGAGATGGGTTGTGCAAACAAAACATCAGATATCTCCCCAGATGGGGGAGATATTTTAAGCAGTAATTCCTGATGTATGGCCTTGTCATACTCCACTTAGTCACACCAAAACCTCAAATGCAAAATTATTTTCTTCTGCCTCCATGTGTGGTGTTGGTGGTCGGGGGCTGAAGAATGGTAGATAAAAGAAGTGATTGCCACCTTAGGGCCTTGGATCCCATTGAACATGCTGCGATGCTTATGGAGAATCCACTCTTTATTAGAGCTGATCGATGAGGCCAGCTAAGGGATCCGCTCAGTGAAAACACACAGATCAATGACCTCAAGCTCTGCTGATCCTCCAAATGGTGAGAAATGTAGACAGGAGGCGTGTCTCTGCTGCTTGGAGTCTCTCCGATTGGCCGTGCAGTTTCTCCTGAAGTGATTGACCTGCCAATCTGGTATTGATCTGGGGAGTAGAGCAGAAGGAGACGGGCCTCGCTGTTCTGTATCGGACTCCAGCCCTTTCTGGGGACTGCTCCCCCAGACAGAGGCCAAGTAGGTTGGAGTAGAATTAATCACTCCTTGTTTCCCCTGTCTCCAGGCCTCGGGGAACTCGCCAGTAAAGACGCACCCCACACATCCAGACACACACACACACACACACACTGGTTGCTTATCTTCTTTTTCCTCCACCTTATCCATCTTTCTCTCTCTCCCTAACCTCCTCCTCCGTCTCTCTCTGTGGCCAGTATGCTGATGTTCTGCTGCGCTGCACAAAAAGTGAGGCTTCACACTCTGTAAAACCTGGTCTAGTCAGCATGCTGAATGTTAAGATTTTATATGTCTGATTAGAGAAGGACTGCGCGTCGTATTCACCACAGATGATAGAGCCAGCTGCCCTTGAGAGAGAGTCCCGACGCTCTCGACAAACTTCAATGATCCTCTCAAGTGCTCTCTGTAAAAACAGGAGCATGATATACTGTCACTCATTTACCATGCACTTTCTTTGAGGGCAATTTTTTTTCTTAACCATAGCAGAGAAGAGTGTGTGCCTTTGTCCTCTACGGGGATATATTGAAGAGATCGGCAGAGTGATTCCAGAAATCAAGGTTATCTTCCTTTTCAGCTTACTTCCTCCTCACCTCACAGCTTATCATCCCATTTAGTTTCATCCACTCACCAAAACAGAAAGATCCCATCTAAATAACACGCAGACCTCACTGTTTACATAAATATTTGTGTACCCCACATCCCTCATTATTTGCTCTGCTCTGTAATGTGGCTATTACCGACATGACCTCAACACTTATGCTTATATCAACAACAAAACATCTCATTCAGACCACAGTGCTCTGTATACCTCCTTTACTGTAAGATACAAACATACCCAGCGATGTTGGGCCGCAAGGCACTCTGGGACTTTCATGCTCAAATGTCAGAGCGTTTCATCCTGATGATGATGACTCACTCCCCTCGCTCTTAGTCTGCATGAAAGAACAACAGCACCAATTAATGACCCAACCTCCTCACGTGCAACAGTAGGAAAACAGCCACTATATCAAATGTTACAGCGGGGCACACAAGCAGAGCTATTCTGTTAAAAATACAGATATGTATGAGAGGAATATATACATTTTATGGCTACATTATCAGTCCCAGAGTGAACCTCCCCCCTCCACCCCCCAACATAGACAAGTGGCTGCATGTGAAAACAGAGCAAGACTCAGCACTCATTGACATGCTCTACTAGAGGCCTAATGGCCCCTGGGTAATGGCCTCTTTGGTCTTCAGGAAATCCTCCCTCATGCATACATCAAAGCTGGGATTGAGAAGGATAGAGAGAGGAAAACAGAGGGGAGGAAAGAGACATCAGTGCCACACATGAAGAGGAGAGAGGAGAGGAAGTAACAGGATGCTGAAAGAAGCTCTTACAGGAGTCATTTTTTTGTTTATCATTTTCATGGCAAGGTCAATCCAATACATTTTAGGCGAGAGGTTCGCATCAGCATGGTACACCAGTGTTATACTAGCACTCTGCCTAGCCTGGTTAGATTTGTAGTCTTGTTTACTTAGTCTTTGATCAGATATTTACTTAATTTAGCCAAAGTTATTGTATGGCTCCTTATATTTAGACAACATTTAACATTTCAAAAATTTTGCTTTGCTATTTCTCAAAGTACCATTTTGGTATCAGCACCAAAACTCATAACTAAAGTTATGAGTTACCAATTTACCACCCACCCAACATTTTCTGCTTCCAACTTCTCAAATGTGAGCATGTTCTGCTTGTATGATAGTGAACTGACTATCTTGTGCTTTGGACTCAAACAAAACATTTCTTTTTTTTGTATTTGCCACTTTCAGCTTGTAAAATCGTGATGGGGATTTTCCGCTATTCTGACATTTTACTGACAAAACAATTAATCAAGAAAATAATCAGCAGATAAATTGATAATGACAATAATCATTAGCTGCAGTTCTACCCATGTCCGTCTCTGTTCTTCTCTTTCTGTCTCTCTTTTTCTCTTTGCTGACATGCAGCATCCCAGAGTTGTCAGCCAGCTGCTTTAACACGAGACCTGTAGCCCATCGCCCCGCCACACCGCCCGCCTCTCCTCACTGTCCATGAACCATCTGCTTACTCTGCAGATCTGTCAATGCTATCTAATTATAATTCACACAAAACTGTTCATTGTGACCCTGACTGTATTAACAAAAGTTTTGTCTTGCTCCATATGTTAGGTACACAGCACAGAAGGCATGTATGGCTGTATCTATCTGTCTATCTATCTATCTATCCATCCATCTATCTGTGATCTCTCTCCTGTGAGTAAATACAGCTCAGGATTGCTCACCCAGAGAAAGCTGTGACCTCGACATGTCCTACACCATGCAGCGGAGCATGTGAGTTCTGCCCCTCGCAATGATTTTCAACTCATCTCCTATAGTTCAAGCTTTGGCTTTTGTTCCACCTTCTGGCGAGACTCAGGGAGCCTTACTGTCAAAGTGCTAAAAAAAGATGCAGTAAAATGATCTGAAATGGGTGGAATTGGGGTGAAAATGAAGTGAGAGTTACTTCAAGCTGCTCCACAGTCGTATGCCCACATCAAATTGGCCTACAATACGTTTGCAGTAAGTGAAGTACTAGGTGTTGCCATATACAGCACATTAAACAGTGTCAGTGTTAAAGAGGCAAAACTAACAGGCCTGTGGCGCCTTTAGTGGCCTGATAAGGCGAGCGGGTGGTCCCGTCTGAACGTGGTCTACTCCTCTACTCTTGTCACAGTGGAGTGAGAAGTGCATAGTCGCTTGCCCGCCCTGCCTTCACATTAAAGAGCATCTTAATTGGCATTAAAACTGGTGATAAGGGCTTAATGAAGGAATTAAAAGATAACACACATTCTGGAGCCTATTCGCCACAGTCACACTCTGACATAAACACACACAGCTGTACTCAAACTGGCAGATTTTTACAACCACAGACAGAGTGAGTGGGAATTCATGGGGAAATAGGTGGCCTGAAGCGAGAGGCAGGACTGAAAGCCTCTAATACATCACATCACCTTGCATGACAACAGCTAACTTACTCCTACAACTTTCAGCTTAAATAATATATTATACACTGGCATCACTCTGAGCTGTTTAATGGGGGTTTCATTTGATAGTTCTTACCTTTTAAGGTGAACATATCCTGTTGGTAGGCTTCAACTTGTCACCACTGTTCCACTGTTAGCATTATGTCATGATTTTTAATACTGTTCAACTACCTATTAACCTACAGCAAATTTAATTACTTGGTTTTTGACATTAGAGGAAGAAAAGCTTCAAAACAAGCTAACATACATGCAGCCCTGACGTATTATGGTCCTACAAAATTGTTCTGGCTAATGTGTTAACAAACATTTAACTTGGTAGATAGTTTAGCTAACGCTACACATTCAGCAGACAACTTTGTCTAAAGTTACCGTTGGAGTCGTAATCATAATTCTCGCTTATTTCATCACTACAGCGACCCTTTCACATCACACAGTGCTTTGATGTAATGTTAATATCAAATATACTTATTTACACTAGGTTTACCATAAAGCTAACGTTCAGCTAACGGTTGGTGGTGAATGACGTGAGTGGAATGGTGAAGCGGCGAATTCTGGGCTCGTCCAATCAGGTTCCTTCTCGACAGGACGTTGATTTACGCTCCAGAGTAACAGATTTTTTTGTAACACCTGCCGCTGCCCCACAGGTGCAAAAACACAGGAATTACATTACATACTATCATTTTGGTGAATGGTGTGGCCCATATATCTGTTACTTCAGACAAAAAAAACAACAATGTGTCACCAAAAAAGTAGTATCATAAAGTTAACAAACAGAAGTGTATCCCAGAGGTTAGAGTAAAAATAATGACCAGAGATGGACTTTCCCTGGTTTTAAATTAGTAGGCTACCATGCCACCATATGCCACAATACCCCTGTCAAATTGTACCACATATGACTCCATGATGGTAACTTCACTACTGTATGATACATTATTTGAAGAATGGCAAGTAATGTTGTAGTATACACGCCTTGGCTTGTTCCAAACTGAAAATATCAACCATTACCATCACAGTACCATGCTTCCTTTTTTCAAAGGTGTCGATATTAGCTACCACTACCACTATCCCGTTTTTTTCCCTAATTATCTTTTCTTTTCTTTTTTTTTGAACCACTATCCCCCCCCACATACACACAAACCTTGGTGGACAAAAGACTTTGTTTGTTTACAAGTACAGATGCTGCTTCTGTACTTCCATCTCTGAGGTAGGCAAAACAACAAACAAAAAACAACATCAGGAGAAAAAAACAAACAAATAATAATAATGCAGTATCACAATGAAACAGAGATGTCTTAATAATACAAACGCAATTCCTTAGTGGATGAACGAGTTGGAAGGGAAATTAAGTTAATAATCACAATATCAACGTTATAAATAAATACAGTAACCCCCAGCACTGTATGTGCCCGTACTGTATTTCCTTACTGTACACACAGCTCTCCATAGTCTAAAGGACACATATTCCCCACAGCACAGCACACTGAAAAAGGCATTACAAACAGAAAAAACTAACCAACCAGGTGAAACACAAAGCAGGATTCTCATTGATGATACTCCTTCTGAGCACCTAATGAAGCCAGCAGTGTAAGTCTTCCCTTGTTAAAGATAATGATTTTCTTATATGGTTATTTTATCCCGGGCTAAGAAGAGTTTTTCATTAATAGTTATTGTTATAAGTATTATTATTACATCATTTTCAGCCTGTAGAGATAAGCAGCATTATATCAATGTGCTCCAATCTAATCTCTGTTATATAGAATTAAAATTAGGGCACAAATGTTTGTTGTTTCAGTTCAGACATGTAAGTGTTTATCTGTTTGTGTATATATGTGTGTGTGTGTTGTCTCTCTCCTACTGAGCCACAGGTTTGGGCTATTTTCCCAGAAATGTGTTAGACAGACAGAGGGAGGCAGATGCTTTCCTGTCCTCCCAGAGGAGACTGCGACACATGTGGAGAGTGGCTAGGCTGGTCATATTAAACACACCATGTGCACCCTGCATGTGACTGTATGTGTGTGGCCTAAAAACAAGCATGGAGTGAGACATCTAGTGGAAAATGCGGAGTACTTCAATAATAAATGATATAAATCAGCTACACAAACTTGTGGCTTATTGTATTGTATTATTAAACAATAAAAAAACAAAACTTTCTATAATCTGTGATCTGCCAGATATTTTTTTTTTTTTACGGGAGGGATAAAGGAAATCTATCATTTGTTCTTTAGCGTTTGTGTGTATTTGCGTGTGTGCTGCGCGTGTGTTTGTCAGATTGTGGATATTGCTGCAGTATGATACCATCTTTCCTGCTGTCATAACAATATATCTTGCAGTTGATGGTGATGTATCATCTGTCAAACTATCAGTGCCAGGACATGGACCGCTGGTCCCATGAGGCTGCAGACATGATTCACCACAGTTTTTATGGCGGGTGTCTTCTTTCACCTCTGGAGTTGCCTCTGGACTGCTGGGTCGTCTGCTCTTGCTGGCCTCTACAGGATGTTGTATTAACTTTGCACTGCTACGCGCTGATTATTTGCGCAGGGGATATTCAGGATCTATGAGCAGCATGGTAAAGCTTATCTCAATTAATCTAATGGCTCGGTAATCAAGACATCTGCACACAAGTAAACAGGCCTCCGCAATCCCTCCATGGTTATTAGAATCAAATAATCAGGCTTTTACATTTTGGATCAGCATCAAATACTGGTTCACTCCCTCACCACAAGTCCAACACGCAGTAAGCCAACTCTAATCACATGTTCTGTATACCATAACTAAAGATCACAGGTTAATTGGTCACTTTCTGACATTAATCAATGCATTTCCTGTAAACTGAAAAGTGAGATCAAGCCTTAATAAGCGGACCTGCTATTAAATTGTTAGTTTATCGCCAAACTTGACACTTGGCTTGTTTTTTAACACCCGTTCCCCGTGCACATGTGCGCGGTCCTCCAGGTTACAACAGAGATAAACAGGTTTTATGATGCGCGCTGCCTGTTTGAGCCTCTTCACAATTCTCCAGCCTCTTTGTTACTAAACTGGGAGGCGGGACCTGCCAGTGGAGTATCAGACAGGAGATTAAGACCTGAATCAAAAAGCAGATTAATGGGCCTGCATGTGTGTGCTTGTGTGGGAGATTGAGTAGGTGTGTGTTTGTGTGTGTGTGTTTGTATGTGTATATCATCTAAGTGAGAAAATCTACTGTATGTAAATACTATATGCAGTATTGCCACTTGCAGTATCTCAGCGGCTGCTATTATATATTATATTATATTATATTATACACACATAACCAACCACTTGTACAAGTCACACACATCACACACTCTCCCAAAATGTCACTTAAAAGCTTTGTAAGCAGATGCAGAATAATCCCCAGGTCCTGACGGGCTGTGATGCAGCCGTTAGTTTCAAACAAGGATTGCAACAACAATGTGAAAGGTGACTGTTGAGGGCACTAACGTGTCATCCCTGGGCGTACATCTCCTAGGTGCCTCAGTCCTCCTTTCACACTCTGAATTTGTGTGCCAACATCGTCGTATCAGCGACTGGCCTCTGTAATCATCCCAATGTGATCAGCAGAGATAACATCAAGGAGAGCTCGCTCTGCAGGACAGCACCAACAACAAGTTTGCCACAGAAATTGGATGATAGAGCATAAACAAAGGCACACCTCGAATTTAAATCCCTCCTCGGATGTTGTGATAATTCAGTTCAACTCCATTGAGCAAGAATAATGATTGTGGCAGAGTACTTATCAAAAAAGTCCTGTGTCTGGGCCACCTGAAGCATGTCCTAGGCTACAATTATTGCAGGTACTCTAACCTCAGATCTGCCCTGTAAATGACTGTGAATGTAATTATGATGATGGAGTAATACAAGACTGTCCTTAAAGTTTGTCCTTAAAGGAACATTTTGTGTTACAACTTTTAGCATTATTTTCAAAGTTTTGACTATCATTGCTACAGGAAAAAAAGATGATCAGAGAAGTTTAAAGTTTAAAGAGGTTAGCCCAAAAAGTTGGTCACAATCTTTCATTGCACAGGAACACTGTGTGTGTGCAGAACTACAACAATGATGATAGTGGTGGTTTATTGACGGTTTGGGTAATTTTACTGTTAAATTAAGTTTGGCTAACCTAGGAGTTCGTCCTGTCTAATCATCTGATGTAATGTGTCCTGTCCCATCTAACTTCTTTTTAGCACGTTGTCATGTTCCCAAACCTTGGCTAATAACTTGGAGAGTAAAAAGTTCTTATTACCAATAGGGATGATGGACAAATGTGAGTAAATTAGACTCATGATACTGTAACTTCCCTTCCCCTATTGCTATTTACTATTGTGGTTCCTTATAAGAATTCAAAAAAAAAAAATTGACGCAGCAGAGTCTGAGATATCCTGACTTTTAGTGTCTAGTATGGGTCAAACTCCAAAAAAAAGCTGAATCATTCTTTTCTCATAATGCACCTCAATAGCATCTTTTATTATATAATTTCATCAGGGTTACTCTATAATGTTTGAAAGGCTCCCCCCCGAGAGCCACAGAAGACCAACAAGTCCTGCAAATTAAACAACAAAATATGTTGTTCGCCCTCTAGAACAACACATAGAGGCGTTTTCTGATCCTGGCCCTATCGGCAGGACGACATTATTTGTCCCTGCTGAAAACTAAATTAGTTTTATGATGTGATAATGCTATGGTTAAGATTTAGTAAGGTGCCGGCACAAAACGTACTTGGTTAAGGTTAGGGAAAGGATGAGAGAGAAGAGGAACACACACCAGTGTTGGAGAGGTGCTGACCACCATGAAAGCACAGGTGTGAAGGAAGGTAGTCGCACACTTGTAGCCATAATGAGAGAAATATATTTTAATAATTTACTTCTTCAGGGTCGGATTAGGGAAAGATCATGATTTGGGTTACAATTAGTACTTTGTTAAGCTTTGGGAGCCTTGGTTGTCATGTTTATAATAATAATCATATGTGGTTAAGGTGGTTAAAAAAAACCCACTTTGACTGGCGGGTAGAAAACAGGAAACAAACAGCAGTCTCTCTGTTAAACTCCAACATCTTAACCCATCCATCCACCCCTACCTCCTCCCTACGCTGACTTTGTCAGTCTATTATAACATCATCTGACTTCTTCTTTTTGCTCCTGATGGACAAGAGTCATAATTTCTATGTAAATCCCTCCTACGGCTGCTAAAGGGCTTTGTCACTTAAAAACATATTGCATTTAGGGGAATTTGCTGAAATGTTTTTCTTGGGAGGACAGTCTCCAGAAGACAACTGACAACTGTTTTCACAGGCTGAGTTGTACTCCTACTACATACAACTCAACAACAAAACAAGTAAACTGAACTTCATGTGTAAAATTGGTGGATTGCCCCTTTAACTGAGCTGAACAGAAATAGAGTGCATAAAACCATATTTCCAGTTTTGCTACCACAGAACAAAAAAAAAAAAAAAAAAGGACTGCAAGGTTTAATCAAATAGGAATGAATTCATTGTTTAAACATGTTTGGGCTCATTTCATTGTGACAAAATGACACAAAGAGGATTGTGCAGAATAATTAAACGTGTGTTCGGCAGATGCAACCCGGGAAGTCATACCGTTAATCTTCCTTTAATTCAAATAAACACTGGACCTGTGAACTAAGGTTAGGACTAATTAATCCACTCTCATGTGACACCGGGGTAAACACTGTTGTCAGACCGGTTTTAGTGTGAGGCTTTCCATCTGTGTTCCTGAGCGTGCGCTTTTGCTAAGTATGTCTGATTTTCATCGACTGTAGATCACTGTGAATAATAGTAGGAATATCTGTCCTACTGTCAAACCTGGCAGACAGATGAACAGGATGCGGGGACCGACTGCTGCTGACTGGGCTGGGAGATAAAGGGAAGGAAACAGCGGGATTTATTACGGGATGAGGATTTAGAAATTAACCAGCTTGAGTTGAAATAGGGTGTCATTTTTTGGAGGAGATGGGGCATTGATTTCAAGTTGGGACAAGGAGAGAATTACAGATCACCATAAAATCTTTGCCATATATAGAAAGCAGGTCAGCAGCTTTAAATTGCAAATATTATGTTAAACACATTGGAACAAGAATGTCCTCATCAGCATGCGCACACGTGTTTACAAACATATTCCTGCTCCGAAAATGAGCTGAAATGAAGAGACACTCGTACGTTTTCCATCTGCTTTGTCCTTGACTCGTCCCAGGAAGAGAGAAGATTTTCCTCTATTTGTTACTCCAGAGATAGCAACTGGCTGTGACTATAGCAGAATTTAAAACAGTAAATAAGGAGGTAATGGGCTTTGAGCCTACTGTCATCTCCAGTCTAGCTCTGGCTATCACCCAGGATATTAGCAGATAAATCTGAATGGCTTCCATCTGAGGCAGCGCACAATGGTTATTGATCAGACAACCCCGTGCAGGGTGGGGGGAGAGGAGCAGAGTTTATTAATTAGGGATTGACAGCCAATTCCCTCTTCTTATTCAGAGACGGACAGGTCGGGAATCCTGATGAGCTGTGCCCTCTACGCATTTGTCGACGCTGAGCTCCACACTGCCTGCAAACACAATAACATTGCACCACTGCAAGAATACACAGAGGGAATTGGACCGATGACCCTGCTCAGTGCTCATATGGTGTAAACCTGGACACAATGGGAGATCAGCTGGTTATTCAGGTGTAAAATGACCCACCTACCCCCTGCTCAGATCTTCATTTTCTTAGCCTTTAGTGCTGGATGGCTCCCCGAATGTGGGTATGAAGTTGTCACTTTATCTGTTTTAAGATATCAAGACTTTACTTTGTGGTGAAGTCTTTCAAGTGAAGTCGCCTCTTCAAAATATGTTTTGCATTTTCTCATTTTGTTCCATCGTTCTCTCCATTTTTAGAGCTTCCCTGTCGCCACATAACCCCGCGTCTGTTCTGATGGCTATGTCTTAATGGCTGTTCTCCGGCAGCTCTGCTTCTCCTCCCTAAACTTGACTCTAATAGGATACAGGGCTTTTCCACTGATTGGGTTGCTAGAGAATAAAATTGGCTCTTAACTGTACCTCAGTGCTGAGCGGCACCCTAATCCAGCCACCCTGGGCTGCCAGGCTCCGTTGTTCTCCCTCAGCTCTCCCGTATGCTCCGATACGGATCTGATCCCCTGCACAATTTCATGCCTGCTTTGCCCTCTTCTCCTGCAGCAAAGCATCAATTACCCTCATAAAACAAATTCTGCCCCCTTCAGAAGCTTCAGCCAAACTCTACCCCCTCCACCACCAACACCCCCCCCCCCCCCCACTCCCATATCTCCACAGTGGCCAAATAGTCACAACTCACTTTAAACTTTTAGCTCGTTGTGCAAACTCTCCAGCACGTAAACGCGTACTCTTCTGAGCATCACAAAAATAAATATTAAAGATTAAAAAAGGAGTTAAAAAAAACTTCAAGAAATATCCACTATCCACTCAAACAAATCTCTGATGCACTGATGCACATGGTAATTATACACAAATACACACTTACACAAATACCCTTGAGGTAAGGAGAGATTTTAACTTTTTCTTTTTTGACAAATATCAGAGGGAAGCGTTAAGTTTCAATTCCAGGCTTGAGAACCACACTGTGCAGCAGGGTGACTCACTTACTCCCTGACCCTTGACTTCCATCTCTGCCAGGCTAATCCCAGGTTAATGACTGGGCCAAAAGATGTCAGGAGGGGACGTAACAGTCATCTTAAACACAAGCACACACACGCTCATGAAACTAGAGCAAAAAGCACTGCACTTATAAACGCTGCCTATGAAAATGAATACAAAACAAACCATTTTTTGAAGCTATTTTGACACCTTTTTGTGTTTCATGCAGGTGGCGTTCTCTCTTTAGTCTGTCACACACACACACACACACACACAGTGACATGCACTCATAACACGTACACAAACCAAGCAGACAGTTTATCTTGTTGTCGCCCCTTCACTGTGCCCTTGTGCTCCCATCTCGACAGTTCAGCAGGGTCCCTTCCATGCATTTACAGAATCATTTCCCAAAGAAGATATTCAAATGATATTCAATGTTTTATTGCATTTTTTTCTTAAGTAATGCATATATTACTTATGGGAGAGGCTGGATGTGCACAGAACACACGCAGCGTTCTTATCTCAGGGCTGCAAAAAGAGGAAAAAGCCTGACATGGGAAGTTTTTCAATGACCCAGACAGCTCAGCAACAGAGCAAAGGTTGAGGTGCAGAGGGCGATAGGGTTGAAATGAGAAATTAACCATACAAATGCTGCGCTTTTGCTACATCAAAGAAAGCTCTATGGACCAGATCTTTTCTATATGTATTGGACATAAACTGAATGCGTTAAAATACATTATATTGTCTTTTCTTTTTTTTTTAGATTAAAGGGGAGATTTTAAACTAAATTTAATCTACAACTAGCTACAGTAAAAAACCAACAGGGCAACATTTGATTTAATTATACTGTAATTACTGTGTATCAAGTTCAATAGCAATTCATTATCTGCTCTTATTTAAACAATCTATCTGCAGTTAGCGTTTAAAAATAAAAAAGAACTTAACATTTTTAAAGCACTAATTTTCCTTTAGCTTTCTGTTAATGACTTATTGAGCATTTTCTTTCATCAGTTAATTATTAGTCAAACACAAAAAGGTACTTAATTTCAAAGCAATTATCGCATGATTGGCTAGCCCACATGAAAAAGTCGCCCTGCTCTCCGTTCTCTTAAACCCTTCTGCGTGAATTGATTTACCTACGTGAGAGTGTGTGTGTGTGTGTGTCTGTGTGTGTGCCTGTCTGAAGAGATGTGTGTTTGTGCACACACGTTGCTCAGTGCATGTGTGTGCGCGTGTTGGTGTATGTCAGTACAAAAATACTTTATATACTCTTGACTGTGTACAAGTAGATCCTTGACTGTTTTATATTCTCCCAGTCAAAGCAAGCAGACACCAAGTAGCAGGTGGACAACATCTGCCGCGCAAAGTGAGGCTTTAAATGGGAGGAAACACTGCAAACACAAGGTATTCCATCAATATAATTACCTCCACACAAATGCACGTGCACACACGCGCACACTCACAATGTGGATGTATAACATTAGGCCTTCGGAGGGCTCAGGGATCATGCTCTTTCTTGTAGCGGGAAGAGATAAACAGGAAATGCTTTCTGTAGCAGTCAGCTACTTTCTCCTATCAACCTCAGCTCTGCATTTATCTGCAAAGAATCCCGTGTACACATGCTGGAAATGCCTTGAGATTTCAAAAGTTAATTACAGCATCAAATTAAGTGCATGACAAGTGCCAATTTATGGCCAATGGAAGGGTCTTTAATCCCCTTTGCTCCCCGGACTCACCTCAAGCGCCACCTCAGCCACTGTTTACCAAATTAAAAAAAAATCCCAGCTGTAGAAGGCAATCAACAAGCACGTGGATTTACACGACTCCTTCCCCCTCGCTTGTTTGTTTGTGTGTTATTGAAAGGAAAGTGATGCATGATTTAATTGAATGAGGTCCCTTTTTGCAGCCAGTTTAAGGGGTAAATTTGATTGCAGTTTTAATTAACCAGCATAGTTCGCCCCTTTCATCAGTCCAAGGGATTACAATTATGAACACAATGAAGCAGCAGTCGTGTGGTGATTTGGTCATTTGTACTCAAGTGAGGGCTGTTCATCTGCACCTTTAAAGATGCCTGAGCCGTTCACAGACACAGAAAAGGTGGCTGCAGTGGGAATTTAGGTGCATTTTAATCCAGGATATGAAGATGTTCAGTTCAATATGTGCGCAGAGCGACAAGAAAAAATGATTTAATGTTGTTATTGTGAAAATGTTTCATTTATTTGAGTTGATTGTGGTAGAATTGACGGTCTCTCATTTGGTGTTCAGTTATTTTATTTAAAGAGGACATAACTTGTACATTTCCAGGTCTATTTTTATTGTGAGGCTCTACTGGAATATCTTTGCATGATTTACAGTTAAAAAAATAAACTACATAAACAAACAGTAGTAGTCAGATTTCGCTTCTTTTTCCCGTTCATTACTCGAAATATAAACTTCTCAAATACATCCGTACATCCAAAATATGCGAGTGGGCAATGTGAACAACACATGGAACAACTTTAGCAACAAAGGCTTCGGAACGGACAGCTGTGTGGGGGCATGCGTGAACAATCTGATGTCAGTTTGATGAGGAAGCAGAGGTAACGTTGCAAACGGCGCGTTCAGAGCAGGCTGAAGCTTTTGACTTTAAGGTGGCATTTTTACATACGTTCACCTCAAGTTTTGGAACTTTGACCACATTTAACATAGACATCCAACATTATAACAGTATATAAATGACAGAAAATCATTCATCTATGTCCCCTTTAAGTCTTGTGCTCATTAGTGGAGTTGCTTTTCCTTTTTGCGTCTCATTTGGATGAATGAAGTCTGCAGAGGAGCTACACACTAAAAGGTTTCCTGGCAGGAATTACAGTATGTAGTTTGGTACTAATTACAGGGAAAATAGGGACAAAGTTCATTGATTTTCAGAGAAATCTCATTGAAAGAAACGTTCCATTTGAACCCAAGTAAATATTTACTCATCATTCATTTATCTTTGGAAACATTATTCTTCATGCTGTATGTTGAATAGTATTTTCGTATATACAGAAATTGCACATTATTGCATGTCCAGACCTGCTGTGCACTGACTAAATAACTCTTGAGGTTACACTAGATGTGCAGCTAATTGGAATGAAGAAATCGTACCAGTTGAACAATGTGTCTATTTTACTTATAATTTCTAGTAAACATCCAAGAAAATAATTTGGAATTTACAACCCCATGAGACCCCCCCCCGCCCACACACACACACACATACACACACACACACACACACACACACATACACACAGTGTCCACAGTGTCCTGAGCTGCATTGCCTGGTGAGTTCCCTGTGCAGATGAAACACACTGCCAAGGTCCTTACTAATGCAGTTTCACCACCTGGATTTTATCTCGTCAGTGCTAATAGGAAGCTTCCTTCCTATTTGAGCTGTGGCCAGACAAACACTCTTTGTTTCTGTGTGCTCTCCTCCATTTCTCTCCTACAATCTACTTCATCTTTTCTGCTTTACAATGAGGCGCGAAGTGGAAGCAGAAATGGGGATGTAACTTGGTTCCAGGGCCACTGATCTTGATTCCTAAGTGATATCGCCTCATTAAGATTGCAGTTTGCTCAGTTGGGTGTTTATTGTAATATGACTCATTATACAAATAAACACAGTCAGTTCATAGTGCCAGCGATCACAGTCTTTGCTACTCATCAGATTAACGACAGTGTTGGTGATACATATGAACAACAAAGTTATTTAGTCATTTGACTCATTTTCTAGTTGAATTTGTTTATTGTCATCACAATACTGTGAACAACACTGTCCAGTATAACAACAGCACAGACTACAACTTCAAATATTACCAGAGTTGAATCAACATCTCTCTGTCACAGTGACAGCAAAAACTGAACAAGCCTGACAAATGTAGTATTTCAAAATTATTCTTGGACTTAAAATAATTCAACAGTTTTATCCTTTTTTTTTTTGTGGAATTGCACATTGACAATAAAAAAACAGTTATTAAAAACCAGAGATGATATTTAATGTAGTGTCAAATTAAAGATGTTATCAGATTTGATATGTTGACACATACAAGGCGTTTACAGAGGCACAAAGGTGGTTTATGTGCATCAGTTGATGACTAGATTTCTATAGTGACAATAAAAACATATTAAGTATGTGGTTTTGCACAGTGTGTATATTACACTAGTCTATATGACATACAGTATATGTACAACAAGATGATTTGGGATAACAGGAACTGTTTTCAGACATTACATGGCTGATTTAAGTGCTCAGAAGTGCAGCAGTGCGGGGAAAGAAGCAGTTCTTGTGTCTGTGTTTTTGTTTTGCTGTGCACTGCTCTGTAGTGCCTACCAGAGGGGAGAAGTTAAAACAGGTTATGTGCAGGATGTGAGGGGTCTGCAATTATTTTTCAGGTTAAATATTTGTAATCCCTACACATAAGCAATCAATATTCTGTAGAATCATCAAGTCCACTGCTCAACAGATGATGCTCAAGTTTCTCTTTCTTTCTCTCATTATCAGTGCTGTTCACACCCAGACAAGGACAAGAGGGCAAAACGGACACAGACAGACCCCCCGACTCCCCCCCCCAACTCCCCCTCCTCTCCCCTCTTCCCCCCTCCCATACTGTAAATGATCAGCGCTGGTGTAGATCAGTTCCTCCTGGCCAAATGGATTGTGTCAGCTCACAGAGAGCGTCATCATCACGTTGCTTAGTTTAGACTGGCACTCCGCTGGGAGGAGCGAGCTAATGCATTCCAATCCACAGACACACATACAGCACGCACGCATACATAGACGTACACACACACACACACACACACACACACACGAGATTCAACATATCAGAGAGACAGAGGTCACTAGAGAGAGGTGGGCAGAGGTTGGACAGAATTTAGATACAATGAAGAATAAAGTCAAGTGAAGGCTGAATTACCTTCAGACCTTGCTCTGCTTGATTGCACTGCCTCACACGCACACACACACACACACACACACACACACACACACACACACACACTCTGAGGCACAGATTCAACAAGTTCCTGAGGTACACAACAACATTTTTTTTTGGCACAAATTTACCTGCAAACCTTCTTTCTTTCTGTGTCTCTGCCATACAGTTTTGTGATACGGCACAGGGCCCTGGTGACCATGTGAGTTTAATGGCATACTGATGAGGTCAAAGAGAGAGGGGAGTCAGGTTAATTGGGAGCCGCTCAGCAAATCTCAGGTTGAATGATGATTACAAATCCTCCAAATGTTAACGGGGGGGAAAATAAGATAAATATAGCTTTCAGTTCAGCTGAACGGGAATTTGGAGCAGTGTGACGACATAAAGAAACCTCCCTGGAGATGGTATCTCTCAGAATTAGGTTATGATACCGTAGATAGAGGAAGGGACAATTATCGCATCTCCTCCCGTCCAACTACACTCAGTGATTGATAAGACGCCCTGTGGGCTCTGACTGTTGTCACCAGGATCAGACAACTGAATGATTTTTGGGTGTACTATTATTTTTTAAAATCAGTTAAGGAAGTAATGAGTACACTTACTCTTACTTACTAATACACTAATACCCATTGGTATATTGAGTATATCCATTTTTGGGAGCCTTTATTATTGATACCTGTAAATATTGTCATAATTATAATAGTAAATATGAGGTAAGGCTATCCTTTATTTATGGACTTTTTTAATATGGTTTACATGCTCTCATCTTTGTTTGCAAAATGTTTGCTTTTTATGAAATATGATTTCCTGTATCTTTGTAAAGGGCTTTGGAGAGAGTAAGAACTAGATCCCAGCCGATTCTGGATTTTTTTTAAGCTGATAATACATATAATATTGATTTTTGAGGGTTAAAATTCAAATCTCATATTTACTTTTTTAACATAAACATAAACAAATATTTCTGATTAGGAAATTAAATTTGGTTATTAAAGGGTACATATCATGCAAAGTCTATATTTATATTCTGAGGTATGATTTTCATGATTGACAGTTTTAAAAAATCCTTATCTTATACTTTATGCAGCCCCTCAGTTCAGCCTCTGTCTGAAGCAGGCCATAGTAAGATTTCACTTTTTTTCCCCTTTCTTCACTCAAAATATAAACTTTTCAAATACATGTTCACACATGTTCGAGCCCGAATCCAATTTGAAATATAGGAGCGGACAACGCAAACAACCAGTGGAACAACTTTAGCAACAATATTTACAACAAAGGCAACAGAACAGACGGCCGTTTGTGGGCATGCGTGAAAAATCTGACATCATCATGAGGATGAGGAAGTTTTGGAACTTTAACACAGATATCCAACATCATAACAGTATAAAAATAACTGAAAATCACAAAAAGCATGTTATGTCCCCTTTAAAGAATTGTTAAAAGAAAGATTACCTACCTGAGTGGGATTACCTAAACATATTATCATCTGACATGTGCCGATACAATCACATGTTTGATAAACTGATAGCGGTCAGCTGGGCTCTAGTTAAATGTGAAAGAGCTTTCTCAAACTGTGCAGGGACATGTAGTCAAATGATCTGAAAATATTAAATTGTGGATATGAGGTTTTCACCAGACAGTAATAACATGATGCATTGCTAGAGTTTAAACTCCAGCAGAGTTAATGAAGTAGTCTGGCTTGCTGCTCCACTGGACCATCACAACATTAAAATACTGCTTACATGTTAAGCACTCTCAAAGGGGCTGAACTCCACAATAAGTTGAACACACACATTTGAAGTATTATTTGCTTATAAAGTTGATATGGCTAAGTTGTTAGCAAGGCAAGAATAAAGTGTTCAGAGGGTTTATCAGTACCATTGTGGGCTGTAAAACCAAATCAAGGAGCTGAAAGACACATATGAAGGGAACTGCAGAGTCAGGTGATAATTCTCTGTCGGTTTGTCAATATGAGTGACCTATTTCACATCGCACATTATCATTTGAACTGTTGTTCATAAAAAATATTGAATAAAGCAGTTTCTACTTCACCACTGGCAATTTTGTTTTCACTTAAGGATCCTTTTAACTGATGCTGTGTGTTTCCCCCACAGTTGAATTCATATCCATTAAGGGCAAAAATTGTTTCAATTTTCCTGTGAATCCATTTGCAGTAAAGGGTCACTCAGCAAAGAAGAGACATATAATTTGGTTTTACTTTGCTTGTGCACTTTATTTTATGGTGTCCGGTTGTGCCGCTTTAAACCTGCAGTGCGGAACTTTTTACATATAAATGAACGTCTGTTATTTTCAAGCCAAACGAGTTCACACAATGCTTATAAGCCTATCACCGCCAGGTAAAACTCTTTGTATTTCACAGCATATAGTTTTTAACCTGGTGTCGGGTTTGACGTTTCCGTGCTGGCCGGATGAATGCACACTGCACATGCTCTGTGGGCAGAGCAGGTGCACTAGAGACTTCCGGCTAACTTCGAGTTAGCTCTCTGCTAACTTCAATGGGGATAAAAAAATAAATAATTTAATCATGCGGCTCTTCTGGACTTTCCAAATGTTGTCGGACCAAATGGATCAAATTCTGATAGTGAAAGGAAATCATTTCGCAGGGGTTGTGTGATGCTCAAAAACAATTTATCCACCGTTTTATAGCCGTAGCTACGAAGTAGGCTACGGTGGAGCCAATGACGTAAGCATGTGTCCACAGTGTTTTTGTAATTACTCTCACTCCCAGAAGGGGGAGATAAAAGTCCCGCAGATTGTAAACTCTGCCCTGTTGGTCATTAGAAGTCAGTTTTCTTTTACTCATAGTATAGACCTGCTCACTGATACATTTTATTCTCTCCAGTACTTGATGCGGTCATTTATTAATACAGAAATATTTTCATAAAAAAAAAAAAAATAAACAAAAAAACCAGAAGCCCACCTGGATATTTTTACTACACTCAGTGGGACAAAGGTGCAGATAGCCATTTCACTGAATAATATGCAAATCCTCCTTAGATCAGCTGAAACTACTGAGTGCTGCTGTGGCTGCAGTTTCACAGAATCATCCATATGAATTTCTGCCCTCTGTTCTGCTGCTCGGAGGCTCCCGCGTCCTCACAGCGTCTGAGAAACATCCGTAAACAATGTCTGCACCGTCTCTCGGGGGAGACCTTATCTGTGAGAGGTGTTTGTGTAACTGCGTTTTCCAGCCTGGTCCTGCAGGTCACACCGTCTGGAGCAAACAGAGAAAAACAACTGAGAAAGAGACGGAGAGAGAGGACAGCGGGACAAAGGAAACAGAATTATGAATAGTAGATTTTTGGCCTTATCATGCTAAACATGCTGGCTTTTTCTTTACAATGCCTTTCAGCAGGATTGTGTTACTGAAGCATAGACTTATCTGAAGGCAAGAATACAAAAAAAAAATATATATATAAAAAAAAGAGCCACATATCACACCGTTGTTTGATTTTTTTGTTGTTTTGTTGTCTTGTTAGAAACTGTGCATCAATTCACATCTCAGCAGCCTCAATCTTTCTTTTCTGTCTCGCTGCACAACCCACACACATACACCCACACCCACACACAAACTTACATCCACACACACAAAACGTACAATTTTTCAGAATACTTCCCACATCTCTCCACCCACATTCCTTTCCACACAGAGATAGCAGCACATGTATAATTGCAGTGTGCAACAGTGCGCACCTTAGAGGAAATAATTACCACCATAAAAAGAGCAATTACTAACCTGGCAAAGAGTTGCAGTGGATTTTCTGCCAGTAACGTCTGCTCACATACCGCTCTTTGTTTGTTTGACTAATGGTTTCTTTTGAAGGATAAACAAGCCACATTTACTAATACTAAAATGCTGTCTGTTTTGCACACACATTTAGACGTAAAACACAGCTTGCAGCTTCTGTGACAATCAGAGGAAGCAGTGAATGCTGGGAAGAAAAACAGGGCTGAAGGTTAATACGAATTTGATTCATGTAACCAAACATTAAAGAGCTTTATGAGAACTGACTGTTGAGAGAGGCCTGCCTCAATTCAATACCTAATATCCAGTTTTGATTAGCTCATGTGTCACTTCGATCCCTTTCATCTGTTATGAATGAATGCTCGCCAAACTGGCTGTCAGTGTAGGACACTTACTCATTTTCTTTTTAAACATCATTATGAGAGGATCGCTAAAATGATAAGAAGACCGAGGTGAGCGAGTGGCTTTGTGATTTGCATTACAACCTCTCAGCTCTGTGGGCGGAAAATGAAAAAGATGCATTAAGGCGCAGTCGTGTACACACACCATTAATGAAAAGAAAAGGGGAAATAGCTGCTTTTCACTACTTCCGGCAAATCACTCTGTTAAAGAATTAATCATAATCTGTTCCTGCCTGCTTCAGAGAATACGGCCATATATCAAAGCCTTCGCTCATTCCTTACTAGACCACAGTATTCACCAGTTGTCTCACAACTATTGTCTCTGGGCTCCAACAGTCTGATTGATTTTACAAGACAGCCACTGGGGTTTATCATTGGGCATCATATCCTGCGTGTAATTGCACAGTATTGACTAATTCTAACCCATAGTAAAAGTAAGCGTTGAAGGAATGAGTAACAATTCCTCAGTTGTCAGTGGTAATTTGTTAGACTCCAAGAGAAGCAGATCAATGAGCCTCTCCAGAGGTACAAACTAATCATCTATCTGGCAAATCAGGCACCAAACAGCTAAAAATGGTTAAAACATTTCAAACATTTTCTAATGTCACCACTCATAAAGGGTTTGTATGTTTATTATTAATTAATAAATCTGATGCTAAATTAATATGATTTACTGATGCTTTACAGATCAGTTAGAAGCCTCTTTAGTTAGAAGAGTCTTTTTAGCTCTTTAGTTCATCATATACACTCCTCCACTGGACCATGTGGCCTCTGACCTTATAGAAAATTAAGAGCTGCAGTGCATCTGGACCATAGTCTATTCATTTGTTACTTATATTTACAACTGGCTCCTCCTGTCCACATTTCTGAGAAAGATGCTGAACCCCAAATGACTCCTAATGGGCAGGCTGCTGCGCTGTCATCAGTGCCTGAATGAGCGAATAAAAGGCAAAATTGGTTTTGTCCTATAGGGTTGAAACATGCTGTGTAAGTGCAGTCCATTTACCATTCACCATAACATTTACAGTACAATTGCAGATGACTTACTAATTTGTTGACTGCTTATTAGACAGGGAGAATCTAATGATCCTTTATTAATAATTTGACTGATATCTGTGACTACAGAATTCATAGTTAATTACTCTTTATTAATGATAACATGCAGACTTGATGGCTTATTTGAAAAGTGAGAAACACATTTTTTCCTATTACACGGCGTATAACTGATAGTAAATTATTTATTAACCATCTATAAAGCTGTAAGTTACAACATACGGTATAACCCTTTTATAAAGGGTGCTGAAAGTGATACCTGAAACTGTTTAGGACCACACTATAGAGTCCCAAAAAGAGTGTAGTATGAGTAGCTCTCAAGCCGAAGATTAAGTAAAAGGAAACTAATAGAGAATTAATGACAATACATAGAAGTTAAGGGCACCATATATAGAGAGGTTAAGACCTTAGCGGCCATATTTCTGGCCTACAACATTTAATTCTCTGTGTATTATTACAGACTAGATAAACTTAGAGCATCTATCAATATTTTTTTATTACCAGTGGATCACATGTCTACTTGTATTGATCAACCCGCAGAGAATTATCACCTGACTCTGCTGCTGTTCCCCTTTAGCTCTACTGAGCTTTTTTTGTGTCTTTCAGCTCCTTATTTTGGTTTAACAACCAGCAACTGTTTTGTTTCACTCTCACTGCTCTCATAGTGTCGTTTCCAGCAGCAGCAGCCAGCAAAAAAAATAAAAATAATAAAGATAAAAAAGATAAATGACTGACACCAAACTGCAGTCAGACAAAGCTGACTAGCTGGTGAACATAGTGGAGCATTTAGCTGCTAAAGAAGCAAATATTTCACTCATGAGTTGGTGGAGACCAGAAACAGAGTTATAGGGAGAGTGAATATTCAACTTACATTCTTCAGGTAGACAAATAAATACTAATGTTGCTTATAAGTAACATCTTAAATCTCTTACTTTTATTTTAGATCTTTGATTATGATTTTATTTAAATTGTCTTTTTATGTCTTTTATCCTAAATTACTGGAATTGTTTGTTTTTTTTGCTTTATTCTATTAATTTTTTTAAAGAATAAAAAGATTTAAATTATTTGTTTATTTTAATTTAGCTTTAAGTTAGTTTTTAGTTTAGTGTGAAGCATGTAGTAACTTGGGATTTGAAAATGCTCTATAAATTTAAAAAAAGCGTTGTCAATATTACAGTATATATTAGCAACAAATGGACAAAATTCTGGTTTGATAAAACTTAATTTCACTCCTTCATGACAAACCCATCAGCGAGCTCCACAACACAGTAGTTTATACTTTTTGAATTATCAGATTCATTCCTTAAATATTGGGCGTGTCAGCAAACATGCAGCCTCTAATTCATGATTTATTTTGTTTCAAAATGTTCCTCAACTTCACTCTTTTGGATGCTGTTGTATCAATAAATAATAGACATTTTTCATTAATAGATGAAGCAAAGAATTGAAAAGTAATAAGACTGACTGTGAGCACGTTAATATTGGTTGGTGCGATCCATCCAGTGTAATACAGTAGCACCACTGTATATACAGTATGTCTTCAAGCAAGTTGTAGTTTGGGAAGGAGGCCAGGCTTTAAATACTACAAGAGCACATCCCTGATCACATTCCCACGTTTCAGCACGCTAACAGATTGCTCTCTGGGTTAGGGAGCGATCAGCATCACTCCTACTAGCGGTTTAAGTAACACAATCTGGTGTCTAATTTCAAACAGCTGTCTGCTCCACCACAGGACAGGAGCGGGGGCGGAGGGCCAGAAACACCTTGATGATTCATGGCCTGCGTAATGAAGATGAATATTTTATATGAACTGGCATTAAGAGGTTTCAACACAGTCATCCAGATCAAACACAACAGCCTGGCAACCTAGTTCTCCACTGTCTGTTTGCGAGGCTGCCGGCTGTAACACGGTCAATTATATGGCGGGCTGGTGTAGAGTTGAGGCTTAATATGCATGAGGAATATTTGTTCTTACTGGAAATTAATGGCACAAACTAATTTATACCTATATGTTAATCAGTAATGGCTGGATTCATTTTGTGAGAGCTGTTTTTTTATGCTTCATTTTGTTTTGAACACGTTCGTGTTCGCCTCCGCAAAGTAGTGAAATATTTCACTTTATTGCCTGAAATACTGTAAATATTCAATGCACACATGAGAAATTAGATTTAATTTTTGTCTTGATTTAATGCCCTTAGTCCTGTTAACTAATATGGACTGCATGTGTTTATGGATGCATACGTGTCACCGTACATGTGTGCTACTCCACTGCATGTGTATGCCTCCATAGCTGTTCCCTCCCTAACTAGGTTTGCAGGGGTAAATTGAGTGTGTGACTGCATATAATTCACTCTCAGAACAGCCCCATTTCCCTCTGCCTGCCTGCTTGGTCACACTGATTCAATGCACCAGTAGCAGCACAAAATCCATACCAATAAATTTCATCTCCAAGGGGTTGCATGTCCCATCAGCTGGGGATGCCCCTGCCAGAAACCAAACCATAGTTGGTTAGCCACAAGAGGCAGGCTGTGATTGCCCCTTAGTGCTGATCTCAGGGTGCTTTTACCCTTTTTCCATTATGGTTTATTGTTATGATTACTTAACCCGAGAACACATTCACACTCATCCGCAACTGTCATTAATGTGTTTATAATATGTTGTTAAATCAAGTCACACCCACAGGGCTGACTGCATTGGTCATCTCATTTGGTCTGTAATGGCCGAAAACTGTCTCCATGATTGATTCTGCTTATTTGATGTGCATCTCGATGAGGGTCACAGGCCAGCGTTAGATCAGCCACAGCAGTCAGACTTCAATACTTTGATGTGATGCATGCGCCATTTCTACAAGTAACAATCTGGATTTTACACATAACAGTCCCTTCACACACCATTAACCTGCCCAGGGTCTTCATGTCATTATCGATTCTCAAAGGCTACATGGGCTGTAAACGTTCCTGATGCCCTTCAGAGATATCACACCTAATCATCCTGGGACGCTCAAACGTGTAAGAAAAGGCTTCACTATGCAGAGAGGCACACTTTCTAATCTCATGCATGCCATCTCGTCGTGTTCATTCATGTGTGCGTGTATGTGCGCAGGGTTGGGTGTGCTTCGGCGTGTGGGTGTTGCATGCAAAATGGCGATTTGTTGACAGAACTCTGCTGTTACTGAAACACAGCCACGTACTCCTTTCACACTGAAGAGCCACTGAGGAAAACAAAGACAGCCAAAGTGAGATCTGAGTGGTGTAACAATCTGTCTCGATGGTTTGGCCATTTTTCAGGTAGGAAGCACGAGCGCTCCCTCATCACTCGGCTGAGATCCCTTAGAGCCCTTATTAATATTCACAGACGAGATTATAGTTTAGCAAAACATTATCGTTGCTGATTAACTGGGGATTGAAGCAAGGGCCAAATTTTCCCTGGCATTTTCGATTCATGTTTTGATTTTGCAAGCATGTTGAACTCTGGATACGTGCCTCACCAAGGCACTAATTAATGGTAATGAGCCTAATTGCGCAGACTGAGATAACAGCAGTGTCCCTTTCTTTACATTCCCCAGTATGCCTGTCCAGACCAGTCCTGTCATAGTTGGTGCCAGGGTGGGTCTAGACGACACTATAGCCTCACCAAGAATTACAATGGCCCCAGATAGCATAACTAATCCTGTCTGACTTCCTTTATTCTGCTGCTGTTCACCTGTTGATCCAGTACAATAATGCCCCCAGGTGCCACCACCTGTTGCTCACGTCACACAAGATTTAATTACTTCAACCTGCAATCAATTATTTTTTTGGCAACCTGTGTGCAGCTGAAACAAGGATTGACATATTATAATCTTATGAAGTTGATAAAAACAAACAGTTCTTTATTTATTTATTTGCGCAGATACAGAGCAACATTAGCTGCCTGTAATGTAAGCCCAATATTCACTCTCCTTTTGGCTCTGTTTTTGGTATCCACTCAAATCTGAGGGAAATATCAGAGTGTTTAGCTGCTAAATGCTTCACTGTGTTCACCAGCTAATAACTATTAAAACAATTAAATTAAAATAAATTAAAAACATGTAAAACAATATTAAAACTATGTAGACACACATGTAAAAGCATGATAGAAACTAAAAAACAATTGTAAAGGTGCAATATGTAAAAATTATGTAAGAGTTTTAGTTTAAAACATTCGAGAATTAACTAAAATTACCAACAGAATGTGAAGAAATAATAAAATGAGACCTTCCCCGACTTTCTCAGTTGCCTATAACAACTTGTGGACTGATTTCTATGTAAAGAACTTGGGACGGTTTTGCTGGGAAACTCCAAAGGATGTGATATTTATGCACACTCTGAGTGTCTTGCCTCTCTCCCGTCCCCCTATAGCATCAACAGGGTGCAACAGTAGCTGACGTTAGCTTAGAAATGGAGTCCACTAACATCCGACCCCGAGCTGGCTTTCTTTTGGACAGGTAAGCTAACATTACGGCAAAGCATGTGAAATATATTGTGATATTGTAGTTTTAGCTGACTAATGTTAGCACCACTGCTCTCTCGCACTGTCAGAGCTCACTTAATGGCCACCGGTGTCATTAATGAGAAAGAATTTCTGATTCTTACATATTGCACCTTAAAGTGACTGTGCTGTGGTCTAGTGTTCAGTTAGACTTTGGGGAACAGGTGAGTTTTAAGTCTGGATTTAAATGTATCTACAGATGGGGCCTATCTTAAATTTTCTGAAAGCTGATTCCAGTAGTAGGCAGCTTGGTAACTAAAAGCTGCTTCCCCAAGTATAGTGTTAACCTGAGGGACTAATAGACCACTCCCTGATGATCTGAGGGTTCTAGTGGGTTCATAAGGAATTAGCATTTGAGAAATGTATTTAGGGCCAAAGCCCTTAGCTCATTTATAGACAAGTAAAAGGATTTTAAAATTGATTCTAAAACTGACTGGAAGTGAATGCAAGGTTTTAAGAATAACCTTGCTGCAGCATTCTTTTAAAGTTTTATTTGGGAGACCCGAGAACACGGCATTACAGTAGTCCAATCTACTAAAAACAAAAGTGTGAATCAGCTTTTCCAGGTCATGTCTGGACAACAGGTCTCTGATTCTGGTAATATTTTGACTTAATATGACTGCTAAAACTGAGGTGTGAATCTAGTATAACGCCCAGATTTTTTGCAGTGGAACTGGAGTTATAAGATGAAGTCCTCAGGGGGTCCATCACAACCACTCTTTCCTTTTTTGGGCCAAAAACAATGACTTCAGTTTTATCCTTATCTAATTCGAGGAAACTTGTGCATCCTAGTGGACTGTAGTGGACTGTGATCATTAGGCATGAGTTCTACATAAATTTTTAGTATCGTCAGCGTAACTTTGATATGCAATGTTATTGTTACGAATAATATGACCTAGAGGGAGCATATACAGATTAAAAAGAAGAGGTCCTAAAATTGACCCCTGCGGAACACCACAGGTCATTTCTGCTTCCTTCTGAGGATGTATAGTAATCTCTATTTTCCAAATAGGATTTAACCCAATCTATAGCTGCCCCAGATAATCCCTTCCCAATTTTGGAGCCTCTCCAACCATATTCTGTGGTCTACTGTATCAAATGCAGCACTAATATCGAGTAAAACTAAAAAAAGAGGTTTTTCCCTTGTCAGTGTTAGTTTGAGTATCATTTAGAACTCTAATGAGCACAGTCTCGGTACTGTAGGCTCGGAAACCTGATTGGGTGTCATCAAGTAGATTACTGTCATGCAAAAAGGTGTTAAATTGATTAAAAATAGCCTTTTTCAATAACCTTTCAAGAAATGACAGATTAGCTTTATATCTGTAATTTAGGCTTGAGGCAGAGGTTAGGTGCAGACCAACCAGGTGTTAATTTCACCCACAATGAAGACACAGTACAATAGTCATAATTCTCCCCATAAAATACTGTGGACCACAGGCAGCATGTGATCCTGACAGCAGCAGCGCTTGATGGAAACTGGCAGCCTGGGGACTCAGTTAGCCCGAACACCCTGGAGAGGAGACACAACCGAGGTGAGTGACCTACACGAACATTACGCATTATATTATTGTACAATCAAACCACAGTTAGCTATATTCAATCCACCATCATTTTGGCAAAGGTTATACCACAATGAGCTCATTATGTTGAGATAACCAAACCAGCCACACTGAGTGCATATGTCTGTCTCCACAGGGCCAGCCTTCAATCAGTTCCAGCTGAGACAGCTACAATATCTACAAGACAACATCATTAATTCATCATGAATTAAGTTGCCTCACTATGTCCTCCAGTGTTTTATGATCGATTGACCTGAACCGTGCCAGTTGTATGCCACGATCTTTGTCTTTCAATGATAAAGGGAAAGTGCTTGTAGTCAGTGTGGAGTTAGTGATGGCCTGTCTAATAAGTTTTATTTTATCGCTAAAAAAGGAGGCAAATTAATTTCATTTATCTATTGAAAGGTATTCAGTGGCAATTTGAGAGGGAGGATTAATTCATTTATCAATAGATGGAAATAAAATGCGTCCTTGCTGATATTGGTTAAAAAGTTTTTTAAACATAGCATGGTAAACATGGAGTTTAGTTTTTCTCCATTTCCTCCCTTCCCTTTCCTACATTCCTTTTTTTGGATTCTAACAGCTGCGCTATTTCACCACGGACCCACGGGTGATTATTTTAGTAGTGGCAGGTGGAATCCTATAAATTACGTTTTAATTTTTTAGTCTGAAAGAGTTCACAAACACATCAACCGAGTGTCTTTAAGACTATGTTCATGAATTCACTAGCAGTGTTTTCATTGCTTTGGTTTGGTTTATAACAAAATGCCTGCAGAACTAATGACGTTCCCATCAGCCTCAGTTGTACATTGTGTTTAGTGCTAAGTAGCAAAATTTAGCATGCTAGCATGCTAAACTAAGATGATGAACATAGTAAACATTATACCTGCTAAACGTCAGCATGTTAGCATTGTCGTAGTGGTCACGTTAGCATACTGACATTAGCATGTCTGTAGACTCTTAGTCTTGTTTATAGGCATTTCCAATGGTCCCTGTCTGTTTTGCATGTTTGTCAAGATGTGAGCTGTGTAGTAGACTTTTTCTGTCCGTTTTCTGGGTTTTCTAAATTTGACTGTTTATTTCTGAATCTGCCTGTCCTCTGTCTGCAGGTCCTCTTAGAATGCTAAATATCAGAATTTTTTAAATAAAAAAGGTTGTTATTGTTATTGTGAGTATTACTTCAGAATGAGAATCATCAAAAGTGTTTGTAGTGGCATATGATACTTGAAATGGACTTTCATAATGCAACACGTCTGTGTGTGGCCTCATATATTCATGTACAGTATTCACTAAATCCCATAGCCCCACCAATAAATAACCCCAGGCATGACTGTGTCCAGCAATTCAGGTCCCTGAATTGTGTTATCCTTGTAAACTTGAATGCATCATGACCTTAAACCTTGTGAATGGCTGTTGTTTTAGGTGCGTCGTTACCCTCTGAGAAATAAAAAAATATGGCAGGTTGCCGTCCAGCTCAGGGAGTGATATACTTGATAGATATCCACGCATTTCATGCTGTCACTTGGTCACTAATGGACCAATAAACAGGATGATGGGAAGATATGGAAGATGATCGAGTAAACGTCTCTTTCTCTCTCCCCTGCAAACATGGTCGGCTGTGTTATCACGCCTCGCTTCAAATCTATATTCCTATTATGGATGATATGCCTTATGTCCCCCATTAAAGTCTCCTGAGCAATGACCCAACTAATAGTTAATGTGCATCTTAAGCTGTAGTTAATATCTCCACATAATATTAGCAGTAGCCTTATTAGGTAATAGTATTAATGTTTAAAAGTGTATGAGAATGGATGATAGCCTTAGCATTAATACTGAGGTCCACTTGTCATGTATTGATTCATGGTGAAAAAAGGCAGAGGAGAAACTGTCGTCTATTCAGTGACCATGCTGAGGTGTGTGCCTTTGTGTTTGTGTATTGTTGTGCGAGTGTGTGAGTGATGCAGCAAATTGTCCATTTGCAGTATATCCGATGGGCTCAGGGATGTCATTAGTCACAGCGTGCTCGTTCTCATTAAATGGCCCAGTCGCCATGGCAGCCCCACAAAGGCCAGCCCCTCCCCCCCAGCACATGGAGAGTGACAGGCCAATTAGAGCAGGGCGCTGTGACATGCAGTCTGCTGTGATTACAGCTCTGAGGAGAGAGGAGCCAGGCAGGGGACACCATATACCGGCAAGGTCCCAACAAGATCCATCTCAAAACAAACACGATGAGCCGGGGCCCTGGAGGTCATGTCTGCTCCGAGAGCGCAACATTCTCATCCCTCCATTACAAGCAGCACCTGCCATCAAGAGCTGTTAGCTGTGGTACCAATGGAGGGAGCAGTACAAACTACACCACCCAGATGGCTTTGGGCACACATTAGACACCGACAGGTTGATTGTGCTGCGTTATTCTGTGGTGGAGATCTTCATCACCTGTCACAGACCACACATCGCCTACTACTTTGCTATAATCCTCTCAAGTGCATCTTTTGGGAAAGCATGTGACAATTCTGTTAAATACAAGTCATGGAGACGCAGCAGGAGAGTGAAGGAAATATTCTAATCTTGGCAATGACGATAATAATGATAACAGAGAGGAGAAAGTGTGACAGAGGAGTGTGGTATCCAATCTGTCAGCTTCTCTATGTGATGCATTCAAGGTATAACTGACTAAAAAACCTTTAAAGGTCACATATTATTCTCCTTTTCAAAAAGTAAATATAGGTCTCTGAGGTCCCTAAAACATGTCTCACCCTTGCTGTCAAGATTTTTGCTGAAAATTATGCATCCTTGCATGTGCCTCTATACTCCTCTGTTTCAGTCCTGACAGGCTGTTTCTGTGTCTGTAGCTTTAAATGCAAATGAGCTGCTGCTCCCCACGCCTCACTTTGGAACTGGTTGTGGCTTTCTGGCCATGCCTCCTTGATCCTTGATACCATGGTTACGATGACTGCAACAGGAGAGACCGGGGGGCTGTTGACAGTGTTCATATACTGGAATTGCAACGGAGCTGAGTAGCATCACTAAATGTAGTATTACGGTAATGCGGTAAAGTGTATCTGTGGATCAGAATGGACATATTAGCCTTGGCTTGATTTTACACACACTGCCACAGCGGGCCACTACAACTTTACAGTCTGAGCAAGTTAGCTGCTAGGTACCAATCCAAGTAGCACAACGTTGCCAAGCAAAAGAATTCCTGCAGTTTGACCATTTCTTTTTCACGTAGTATTGTTACCTTCATAGCATGTCTATCAAGTACATTTACGTAACGTTACAGCAGCAGCACGCATACCAGTGAGGATCACAGAGCAAAATCTGTAACAACAAAGCTAGCTGAGCTAGCGCTGCAGTATAAATTTCCACAAAAAGCAACATGAAACACAGTTACCACCATCCAACCTACTACTGTTGTTATTTAGTTGGCTTCAAATGAGGCTTAACGTTTACAGTTTCTCTTGATTGTCCCTCAATATTACAACATTAGTCCATATTAGCCGCGCAACAGGCTAACACCAAGTTCAACAGGCTAACCTGCTAAAAACAGTATAAAACATGGCAAAACTTACAGGTTCCAAGTTTGAAGTCGGGTCACAGACAGCCAGTATCGAATCCTGCTTTGTACTGGCCCTTGTTCATAAGTAGTAGTAAAAATAGTACCTGGATGTAACTCCAGTTCTATGAGTACGTGCTCACATACAACAGTTTGCCAGTTTTCCAGTTTTAGGAGGACACCACTTGTTTTAGCAAATGCCCAAAAACCACATATATTTTGCATTTAAGTGACAAATCCGTTTAGGTAATATGACTTTTGTCCACAGAGGGAGCAAGACTGTTACGGCCCATTGTTCAGTCCATGTGGAGTAGGCCTGCTGGTAAAACGTGTACAAGCTAGTATATGTGCTCACTGAACACATCATAGGCATTGTATATAGTATATTTTTACTCTATGTGTTCTTCTTTTTAGCTACTTGTTACCTGCCACCCCTTCTTTGTTTCCTATTTTCTTCTCTAAATGATGGAGAGAACTGTGCAATGTGCTTGTCCTCTGTACCTGTGCAAATGGTAAATAAAGTTTCTTGAACTTTAAGTTTCTAACTTGGGTCATATGATGACACCGGAACCAATTTCATTCACTGAAGAAGCCCATACGTTCAAAAGCTCCAGAAACAGCTAGCTAGTGAACCTTGAGTTTAGACTATTTTATCACAGATGTGTTTCCAAGGTCAGGAATGAATCTCACAGAACAGAATCACTCTAGAATAGAACTGAATAGAAAAATGTATGGAGGATATAGGTATGCTCACGTGTACAAGGAGAGAAAATTGCAGAGTTTAGCTGCTGTAGGCCATGTCAGGAGCGAGTAGAAGAGTTAAATGCCACTTAAAGCTTTTTCTGTGAGCCACAATAGAGAAAATAGAAAAACGCGAGAAGAAAAGAACACTCTGTCTGGGCAGATCGAGCTATTGGCCTCTCTCACTGCACATCTTTTGTATTTCTGAGAGAATGGTTCATCGCCTTTTGACAATAAAAACCATGGGGGAAAAAAAAAACACATAATTTTCTTCAGGCAATGCTCTCTTCCATTGCTAGCTGCTACATGAACAGCCTCATAAAAAGCTGGGAATTCAAAACTGCGCATTTTGGTAGCAGTTTAGTATGAATTGCATTTCTCCTCATACATAAACATACAGATTTTTTTTTTCTTTCATCCTGAGGAGGCGGAGATGACATGGTAGAACAGAAAGGCAGCGACAGAATAATGATTTAATTGCTGGCAAGGACAAAACGAAAGCAAAGGCGGTGATTTTGGTGTATGATATTTATCTTGCTGTCAAATTGAAGTACACCCAAACACAGAGCTTGAGCCACTGCTGAAGACACAAGCAAAAGGTCACAATTGTCACTTTTTCTTTAACATCCATTTTCATTTTTCACACAAAGGTGGAATTCATATATGAGCATTTATAAGCATAAAATAAAAGCATTTGTGTTGTACAGTTTTCTGCTAAAATCCATCTTCAACCAAAAAGTTTTTCCAAGATAAAGGAAAAAATAACAACATCAGTTTCTGGTATGATGCCTCCTGACCTCTGGACCACATTTTACATCCTGGATAATATGGAAATCTGTTGTGACATAGGTTTGGATTTTTCAAGTCTATGTTTATTTTAAGATTCACTGGTCACTAATCAATCCTCCTTTCCATACCAGCCATACCGCAATCCCTTCCTAACATGAGTCCATGTAAAGTTGAAGCTAATATGATCTCCATCCATTCTCTAAAATAAGTAAAGAACCATTTAAACCGCATGTAAATAAAAATATGTGATACTGTATCAGCTTTTCTCCGAATATTTTACTTTTTCTTTTTCTTTGACGTGTACTTGGAGAGAAAACATCAGAACATTACAAACATGGTTGTTTAAGTCTGCGCTGAGCACAGAGGAAAGCTCTTAAAGGACAGGTTCACAATCATCAAGTCTGTCTTAAAACAAGTCAGGTGACCATATAAATACTGAAAGACTTTTTTTTTTTAATTGTAAGTGATGGGGGCCAAAATCCAGTGTGTCCACACCAACACGTCCTCATAACGAAACGACAGGTCTATTTACAATGACTCCCAAAACAACATATTTGAGTGTTTTCAGCGCCCTCTATAGGACGGATGGGGACCAGACCACATAGGTTGATTGTACCTGCACTCCAGAACGACCCATAAGAGCATTTTCAGAATGACCCATAGGACCATAATATGCTGCTTCAAAACCGTTACAAATCACTTAAAAAATAATGATGGTGTGACAACGCTGTGGTTAAGGTCTGGTTAGGTTTAGGCACAAAAACCACTTGGTTAGGGTTAGGGAAAGATGATGGTTTGGGGTAAAATGATCACTTGAAACGTGGTTTATACTTAAAGTTATGCAACTTTTGTCATCATGGCAACATAAACACCACAATGTTATGTTTTTAAAAAAAATGTCCCAACTCATGGTTGGAAACATGACATTCGCAGTTGGAAGTGGAAAGCAAACAGTGTTTTCTCTGTTGGGCTGCGATGGAAGTATAGTAACAAAAAGAAGGATTTTGGCCCTAAAAAGACTGTGATGTTGAAAGATGTCTACTTGATTTGACTAACTTGGACGGTTCATATTAGCTTCAGATAAACTTTCAAAATTTTTTTTTGCACAGAAAGAGGCTCCTTCTTGCTAATGCCAGACAAAATGGATATGAAATGAGATGATACCTTCAGTATTTTTAATGTCCCATGTCAAAATTCTTTTTCTTTCTTTCCATGTAAGGCAGACGCCACTGTGCATGCACAGGACCGCCTTCCTGGTTACAGTGTTTTGCTAACTTACTCAATGTTGCCTAAGCAACTTGTTGACTTTATAGTAAAGTTATTTACAATGTACAGTGTAGTACAAAGAGGTTTTGATATGTAGTAAAATAAGCTAGTGAAGCTCTGTAAACAGAGCCGCATTCCTGCGCAGGCACAGTAGCATCTGCCGTACAAGGAACTACTCTCTAGAGACTGAAAATGTGATCGCTGTTATTGGTATTTGGAGCCGTTTCTAAACAAACTAACTTGTCCTCTTCGGGGCAAAGGAACATATTACCCAGTGCAACGGTATGACTCATTGACGTGTTTTTAATTGTTTTTGGACAACAACGGAGGTCTGCGGCACAGGGGAATAAGGTATATCAGACTGGATAAACACACAATACTTGTAAGTAGGATCAATTCATTGTTGATTTGGCTCTAAATATGAGATTTGACAATAAGTTAAGTTTGACATAACCATGACCTTTACCCCACAAAAACTGTGGTTATGGTTAACAAATATTTATTGTAAGTCTGACAGGACGCAAATTCCGGTCTCACACGTGAACATTGGATTTACAACATACACATCCACCACCCTGACTTTCCGCCTTGCAACCTAAAGGCCACTCTACTTTCTGCATTTTTAACGTTTGACTTAAATTGTGAGGGACAGAATTAACCAATATAAATGTACTTCCTAGGGATATTAGGCTGTGAAGCCCTGGGAAGTTAGTTCCAGTAATCCACCGCACTGTGACACCCTTGCATACAGATAAGCAGCCACACCCATGTATGAAGTCTTCCTTTATCCATCATTATGCATGACTTCACCTATGAAGTTTGGCAACTTATTTCATGATTGGTATAAAGAGCATTCCTCTCTTTTACCTCTGTGTTTCTTTCTGTCTCTTGCTCTCTCTCCCTGAGGACAGAAAAGTGACTGAAATTTAGGATGACAGGACAAGGTGAGCGAGGGGAGAAGAGGCTCTAAGTGACTTAAGAGTAGGAACTGCAAGTTTAAAAAAAAAAAGAGAAAAGAGAGAGTAACACAAGCCTGGAGTGCGAATGGTAAAAAATGTCTTTGAGTGGCAATACAGTGAAGGTGTCTGGGGCTTTGAAAATGAAAGGAAAAGTGTAAAGACAGAGAGTGAAGGAGACAAAGAGAAAGGGAGAGGACAGTGGTTGAAGGGTTAAGGGGCGAAGTTGGAGTCTGTGTGACAGTATCAAAGCCACAGGAGCAGCAGAGAAAAGCTGTTAACGGGAGCTCACCGTGCCTTAATCGATTGTGAACAGTGCTGCAGAGCACAGCCAATCACAGGAGCTCCTGGAGACTTCTCTGGGTTAGAGCACTTACACGCTGTCTGCCGCCCGATCAGGCAGACGACAGAGGGAGAGGAGAGTGAAAGAGACAGAAAGAGAAAGAGGGGGGGAAAAACAAAAAGATGAGGAGGGAGGGTGGTGTTAGTCAGGGAGAGGGGAAAGTGGGACTTGAAGATTTTGGTTTTGCTTTTTCATCATGGTGACCTTGAAAGCTCTTGTTAGGGGATGTATGTTGGGGTAAATATACATCAAGTGTTCCTTCTTTTCTCCTTCTGTGCGTCTATCTGTCTTTCTCTCCGCCTGATTATCTTTTAGCTGTCCTTCCTTGACTTCACAAGATGACAATATGTTGTACGCATGACCTATAACAGCACGTCACATGGCATCAAAAGGAGATTTGGACATTGTAACAGCACATGACATTTTGTAAAGGATTCAAGTGAGTTTCTTGAATGGATGAATCCATCTGACATGAAGCTTCTGGAAAATGTTGCTCTTGCATAAAATGAAAAAAAAAAAAAGCCCCCAGATACCTTGTGGACACAACGTTGTGTCTGAACTCATCAAGAAGAAAACACCCAGATAAAATAATCTTTTTCTGACACTAAACCAATGAAAATGTAAATAGATGCAGCAAAGCAGCTTATATGATCTAGTTCTGTCATCTTCATGTATTTGTTTGATCTCGCTATTCCGGGTTTTCGACATTGTAACCGCTTCATTAGTTGGAACAACTCACAAAGCATCCACTAAACTCAACAATTCACAGACTGATGTGACTTCAGACAGAATTAACTGACTAAACCTATAACGTCTCTTTGTGACGACTCCGGGACTAATTTTCATACAGCTTTAAGTCTTCAGTCTAATTAACTTTTTTGCTCGCTGTAATTGGAAATTTGTAAATGAATGTTGTAACAGCTCAGAAATGACTCAGTAAAAATGGCACTTACTGTTTATTTTTGGATGTGTTACAGTGAGATCCAAACAGCATTGTGATGACTGTGAAGCAAAGCAGGGAATGAGTATTAGGAAATGCATGAGTTTGCACAAATTATATGGCTGTAATCTCTAAAAAAAACCACTCATCTTTCACTGTGAAACATAACACAACAATCTGCAGGGTTAATGAAGTAACAGCAGGTAAACATAACTCTGAAGCATCTGAGCAAAGTTTGAATTATTGCTGATGTTTGAAGAACTAAAAATAGCCTTACCTGCAGCTGTTTCAGAGGAAGTTAAAAGTTCAGAAGATAAATTGGGTCCAATCTACTGTATCTATCCAATCTATTTAATAACATTTTAATATCTTTGCCTTTATGGAAAGAAATAAAATTAAAAAGAAAATGTCTCCTCTCTTTGTTCTTGTTATAAGCATAACCGCTGTATTTGATTCGCTTGAGAAAATTATTTTAAAAATTAACAGAATAATGACAATTATGAAATTTGTGTAATTGTAAAAAAGAATCCATGTGGAGCTATGATTTAACTTGTATCTCAAAATTTAATCCAAAAACAGTGCTCCTTTTTTTACCTTTACCTTTTTTTAGGCAACCTGCCCAATGTTATTACCTGATAAACTGAACAGTTTTTTACCATTGATGACCAGTTGGACTTAATCAGGAGAGCCACTCCCCACCAAGTGGCAACTACCACAGATTGAGGCTGAAGCCAATGCCACCGACAGCTGCTCGATGCTGGCACATGTCAATAAGTGTGCTGGTGGATATGTTGGAAATCATTGCTCTGTTAATAAGATTTGAAAACTTGCGGTAGCTTTGATGTCTGCCGTGTCGCATTGAGTCGGATTATTGTTGGTAAGTTTAATGTTACTTGATTATGATACCTATCCTGTTAGCGCAATTTAGCTAAAGAAACTACTGTAACATTAGCCCAAGTGTGCACTGCTCGGTGTTCCCAGTAAGCTAGTGTTAGCTGCGATCCGAGGTAGCGGGGCGTGAAAGGCAACACCCGGCACTCCTCAAGGTCCTGGCTCCAAATGGAAAAGATGGCACCGACCGTAAGCAGCAGCTCTGGGCTTCAAACCGGCTCCAATGTAATTCAATGGGTGACGTCACACCTTGCCAGCTACATCTTTATATACAGTTGATGGTCCCCATATGACATGCTCTGGGACTGATTTTAAGACACAACAAACCAAAATAGTAAACTATGGGGTAAAACACAGAAGTAACGGTCTTGAAACCTTACTATCACTATACAACAACAGAGAGCAACGCCTCTTTGTCAAGTCAATCAACCAGAGGAGACTTAAAACACGCCCCCAAAAAAAACTGTTGTCTGTGTTAAAGGGACTACTGATTACACAGCCTGTGAAAACAGTTGTAAAATGTCTGCCTTCTGTGGGTTATCAGGGTCGACTTTCCAGGCAGGGATGGTCTAAAGAAAAAATGGTTGCATTATGAGAAACGCTAGATCGAGTGTTATTTTTTCCAGCTTGATTCATAAATTGCGGCACTATAGCATCTGTCTCTGTGAATATCTGTGTCGTCTCACATTCACTTCAATCAAAAATTCAAGTATGTGCGCCTACACTTGGGGGCTGTAGAGATACCACATGGAGGCTGCAGGTTGGACTACTCGTGCGTTCTCCTACAAGTTGCCGGTATAGATTGTTGATAGTGAAGACGACATTGAGCGACTTGAAAAAAGCCTCAGTAATTTGCTCCTTTTCAGTAACACACATCTAGTGAAGACATTTCCACTTCAAACATTCTGCTTGCTGTGATTGCTGCTCTATCACAGTGAATGAAAGAGCGTAAACACAGCAATTGCACAGCAGTAGTCTCCCATTCAATAATGAGACAAGGCACGATAAGCCCCGATCGTGTACAATACAGTCTAGTTTAGTGTTTAGTGGTACTTCTACCAACAGGTCAAATCCAACGCTGAACTAAAACTACACTGTGAGTATCTTCGGTGGTTATTAACCCCTTGCGTTAACTATAAATCCATCTAAACCACCTTATACTGTTCATATTCTGACCCTTCACAGTGTCCCCTCATAATTAGTCTCTTTACCAAAGTTCTGAACCATTTCATTTATACATTTCTTCTACAGTCATTAATAAATGGGTGGTTGATCGTTAATTAAGCTTTCAATGAGCAGCGAGAGTGTATTCTTTAGATTTTACACTATTGGTTTATGGAGAAAAGGCACCCACAGTTACACTATATAATGGTCCTATGTTACATAAAACAGGAGAACATAGCAGCCATCCTGATTTCAATAAATTTAATTGAATTTGAGGAATGCAGCATTTTTGAATAAAAATTTTAACCCAGAACACTGTATCAGCTGCATGAAAATTTAAAAAGTTGAAATATTTCCATTTTTATATATTCTGGGTCACTTGAGGAAAAAAATTGCTGACCTGAACAGAATATAAGGGTTGAAAGTCAGGATATCTCAGCATATGCTGCCTCAATTCTGACCATTCTGTTTAAAATCTGTCTCTCATGAGTCCTGCAGCTTTGCAGAAGTGCAATACAAAATTGCTGGAGAACCCTTTTAAGGTGATCGAATTACAAATTTACACATTCACACATGTCCTAAAACTGTGCTTCTTCCTCATTAAAATAACTAGCGCATCATGATTACTCCTAAGAGCATCTTCTCTGTTTTTTTTCTTGTTTTTTTTTTACCTCTCTGTCATTTATGTGCTGCTCTTCATGTAGAATATCAGGTCTCTCCAGATACAAAACCTGTGCTGCTATTCTGAGGTGAGAAATCCTATTATTTTTGCTTGACTGGTTTCACCTGTTAGTGAATAATTTCACTATAATCATCAGTAGGAAACAGGAGATGGACTGCCAGATTGGGACATCAGGCTCTGTGTTGATAACATAAAGGAGCATTCAAGGAGGACTCCACCGTAGAATATCAGAGCAGGAGGAGTTATGATGATTCTCCACCGCATTCATCTTTAACTCTGATTTGGTGGTGTGGTGGTTACACTATTGGGTGCCAGTGTCTACATAAACCTGTTATTCAGTTACTCAACTGAATCTAACGCTACACCTACTCAAGTGCTGTGCTGCCAACTTTAGTTTGCTCATTTCAGCCACACTTCCCATTTAGGCTGATTTCCCACATTAAGCATAAACTATGACTCAAATCCTCCCTCAGAGGAAATCTTTTCTTAAATTAAAATGCACGAGACAGGGTTAAAATGTGAAATACCAGCTGGAGCCTCTCCTGTTTCATTTTTCTACCCTGTTGCTTCACCCAAAAGTGAAGAGTTAATATGCAGTTTGCGGCTGAGCAGTGTTTGCCCTTCTACAACAGCCACTCTCAGCTGAGATGAAGGGACACAGAGGGATGAATTCACAAAAAAACGATACAAAAACAATACAAACAAACAAAAAATACAAAAAAGCTTATCTCTGACTTTCAGAAATGTCCTGACAGTGCTGATGGAGCTCAGGATTCACCCGTAAGGGCTGCTGTATGACAGACAGTTTCACCGTATAAACCTGGAATCTGTGTGTAACAGCTGACCTGATGTGTAGCAGAACACAGAACATTAATTACCGTCGGATCCTGACGGTAATTAATGAAGTTAACGTTGTGTTAATGAAGTTACCACTGCTGTGCCGTGTGCGTAAATACGCACAGCCTCTTTCTCGGCTTGGAGACGCACGTTTTTAGCTGCAGTGTGATGCTGCAGCCAGCTGTGGGCAGCAAATAGAATATCAGTACTGGTGTTTCTGTGAAATCCCGGATTGTGTCTTTGCACTCAGCTGCAAAACTTTATGGGCGTGTTTGCGCCGTCATATAAATAGCGCAATATCTTTTGTGAATCGGACCTTGAGACGGGAGAGCGGTTGAAAATGATGCGCAGTTCGTGGTGCTATCAGCGGCCGCAATCCATTCTTTGTGAATTCGCCCCCGAGTTTCTAGTGAGCTTCACTGGGGAAAGAATAAAACACTCACAAGTTGAACCAAACAGTTTTTCAAGAGCAAGCAGAGAGTGCTGGTCAAGGGCAAACAGTCAGTAACCAGAGCTGCCCCTTTAAATGTCAGTTGTCTTGGAAACAGGCGCAGAAACGGAGGATTTGGAAGTGGCTGAGCAACCCGGGAGCCACCGTTTAGCAACGCCGAAGAACAACAGCATGCTGAGCAAATGTCACCCTGCAGAGCCACGCTGCTCCACTGAAGCACTGAAAGCTGCAATTCAAGCAAACTGGGGGGTCGAAGACTATGAGAAACAGCAGAGAGACCACCTGATGTTATAATCCTCATCTTCAGTGTAATTCATGAAAAATACAGTAAGTGTGGAACTGTTCTGAAAATTCACATTTTTTTCTATGATAAAGTATTCCAGCAGTTAACGTCTTTGCTCCATCATGATTCAAATTTCAAGACTAGTTGAATAAACTGAAATACAGATAATACAAAATGTATGTAAAATTCTTTGCCATCAGTTCCTGATTGTGAAGTTCTGGCTGCAACCGGCTTACATCTGTTTGCAGTTTTTAGAGATTACTACGACCCACACAGTATATAAGCACACTCATCACACTCCAATTTCATCCCTATAGAAGAGGAAAAGCATTCACTGGAAAAAATACTTATGACCTCGCCCAGAAACACTGAAAGAAAACAGGCATCTTGGTAGACCTTGTGACTGTGTCTCTCAGTAGAAACGCTATTCACTACTGCCCCCTGCTGTGGGAATAACTTGGACCCTGATGTGGCACATACTGTGAAGACTTTTCCTGGCGGTGGACAGAAGACTAGAATATCCTACCAAGTAGAGGTAATGTTACTTCGCTGGAATAATACTGACGTCAAAGTCAGATTACTCATGCTGAAAACTATTCAGTAGAAGTACAAAAATGGAGAAGCTAAAGACATACGTGCACTGTCGAAGGTTAAATACGGCATCCTGACTGTAATGTTCCTGCCGTTTTGACTAATAATTTTACAGAGAAGAGATGATTGTCTTAACAAGGAAGCTCTCTTAAAAGCGGATTCACAAGTTGTAGGAAGTTCAGAATACATTTAAATAGAAATAACTTTAGGCTTTTTTCTTTTTTTTTTAAATACTTCTTGACTTTCCAGAAGTAGCCACTTAATCTAAAATCAACCACAGTAGAAGTAGAAAGTGCTCAAAAATGTAAAAAGGTTCAAGAAAAAGGTATTCAGTGTGAGCTCATGTAACAATTTGTGCTTTTTAGAGGATAATCTGTATCATAAACTGCCTGATTTGCCTCAAATTATCAGCCATTTTTCAGAGGCTGGAGTCATTTTAGAGTCATTGTAGAGTGTCCTCTCCATCTCCAGAACCAAAGGTCAGGTTGATTATTTTATCTCTCATACTAAACTGTTCCAGTCTTCCATATAAGTAATTGGTGAGTGACAGGTGATGTTGTCTTGTTGGGTAGTGGCTTGGTTGGATGTACTCCAGGTTTTATATCATCACTTGATGTACGTCGTTTTATGTGAGCCTGTTTTTGCATACATTTCACATATGTTTAGCCATGCTGAGCAGTGCGGCTCCATGTACAGTATGTTGGTCAGTCCGGATAATAAAGTTAAATTTTAAAAGTTGAAAGTAGGTCACGGTGATAGCATCACAGAACAAGCATTTAAATTAATTATTTTTGCAAAGTTGGGTAAACTCCCTCCTTACATTACTCGACCTAACTGTTGCTGTGATCAGTGTGCCCAAGAAAATGGAAGAAGATAAGAAAACATCCTGCAGCAGCCTTAAAAAAAAAAGTAACAATGTAATGCAGATCTCCATTTGTCTATCCTTGCTGACATCAAGGAAATGCTCTGATCTCTGTGGTTTAAGCAAGGAGCTGGCATTGTCAGGTTCGTAACTCATGACCGGTGGTGACAGATAGACGTCAGCACTTCTGCAAACAGATCTGCCTTTAATACCGCCTACCACATCCGTCTTTTCTCTCACAGCCTCTCTCTCATATATCCTACTCTCCTACCACTCACAAAAGCACCCACAAAAAAAACTGCTGAGACATATCAAATGGATTATTTTCTTTCATTAGGATCCCATTCTGTGTCATGTTCCTTCACATCTTACATCCTCGCCTCTCAAACACAGAATGACCCAGCTCCTATTCTCCAGCCACAGCTGATTAATTGAGGGCAGGGAGATGCAGATACAGTGGGACAGATCAGATCCTTAACTTTGCAGCGTGCCGTATAGTGCTGGTGTTGCTGAACTGTGGAGGCAAGATAGCCGGTGGGTATGACTTGGATGGGGACCTTTCAAATCCAATTGCATCACGTCGGTCCCCGTCCCGGGCCCGGCCACGCTATCAGAGCAGATAACGTGCTCTAGTAAAGGTTACGACTCACCATGACATTTCTGTTGAGACCCAGCAATCCCTGATTCCTGTGGACTAATCTTGAATTCGTATAAGTGCCGTGTTTGTGTGTGTTTCCCTGTTGTGTGAGTGCGTGTATGGGCTCCATACTCACTTGTTTATAATAAAAGGTTATGGAATACAGAGTAACAGTGGGTAAATCAAAATAGATGGAACAGACAGTCGATTAAGATAGTGAAATAGGAGTCATGAATCCCATTAAATCCCATTCTGCCGTTATGTATTTTAGGTTCAAACGGCTGCACTGAGATCACAACACTTTCCAGAAGCAGGAAATTACTGTTGTACCACTTTGTTGACCTTATTTATAAGCATATAATATAAAGAGGTGAATAAAACCAACATTTCATTGCAGATAGCAGTTTATTTTTATTTTTTTAATGAAAATGAAGGAACTGAGCATTAATAAAAATGCACAGCATATTGAGTTTTCAAAAGTGAAATCAGAAACATGGTAAGAGGACAATAATTTCAGTGAATTATAAATGCCGGGAAAAAAAAGAGCCCAGAGTATCTCACCATGGTGCTGAAAGGTTTCCAGCTTCATCTGTGCTCTTTCAACTTTACTTTCACTCACACAAATATTAAAAAATACCTGTTTTCTCAGCTGCCTCTGACTCCTGTGAGTGTGTGTGCTGTCCTTGCACGCTATAGAAAGGTCAGGATTTGGTTACATTTTTAAAAAAGTTTATCTATTTAAATTCTCACCAAGTATCTAGTTTGTTTAGTCCAAAGTTACAAAAACTGATTGTAAAAACAACATGTTACAGTTTATTTTATTACTGTTTCTTGGCTAGGACCTCCTGGAGTCTCTGCTGGGTGTTTTGGCAACCTCACAGTCACGACAATACTTCAGTGTTGTACAAATTAAACAAATGAGATATAATGTGTTAATTAGTGAACCTTAGATGTGCTAGTAGGCAGATTTTGTTACCTTTAGACAAAGCCAGGCTAGCTGTTTCCCTTTGTTTCCAGTCTTTATGCTAAGCTTAGCTAACCCTGTCCTGGCTGTAGCTGCATATTTAAAGGATATGGCTGGCAATTGTCTATAATTTTTTTGTGTGTATCCAAAGTCTGATATATCGTATTCCTTTGTGCACGTAGAACTCTGCTGTCCAAAAACTTTTAAAAACACCTAAATGTTCCTTCACCCCGAAGATTATGGTCATGTTAGTTTGTTTAGAAATGGCTCCAAAGACTAACAGCAGTGATAAGATTGTCACTCTCAGGAGAGAAGTTCCTTGTACCGCTGCTGCGAATACAAACAAATGCGATTCCGATTCCATTTCGTTACACATCACAACCTCTTGACTTTGTCCTGAAGTTCTTTGAGGAATGTATAATGTAGCACAAAGCCAAGAGGTTGTGATATGTAGCACAACAAGCTAGCAAAGCTCTGTAAACGGAACCACATTCCAGTGGCGTCTGCCGTACAAGGAACTTCTCTCCTGAGAGTGACAATCTTATCACTATTATTACTCTTTGGAGGTGCTTCTAAACAAACTACCGTAGCCATATCTTCATGGTGAAGAACCATGTCACCCTGTGCAGCGGTGTGGCTCATTTACGTGTTTTTAATAGTTTTTGGACAACCATAGAGCTCGGGCTTTGGATACATACACAATACTTGTAAGTAAATCAAATCATTGTTGGTTTGGATTTGCACATGAGATTTGTTGACGCCAGCCTTATCCTTTTACAGACACACATAAAAGTGGTAATGATCTTCTCATCTAATTCTTGGAAAGAAAGCTAATAAATGTTTTTCCCAAAATGTGGAACTATCATTTTTAAGATTTCTCTTAATTGGAACTAATAGGCCCAGCCTCAAAAGTACACAAAAGTATGTGGACATACTTTTGGCCATATAATGTATTATGGTCATCTTGTTGGTGCCAGTTGGAAATTACGCCAATCATATCACCCAGACAGTCAACCTCAACAACCACAAGACAAACTCAAAGATTTTTTGTGATTTTCTGCTCTACAAGCCAACATGGAGACTTAGATCTACAGTGATTTGTGTATGTGTGAATGAGACCACACGTCCCACTTTTAAAACACCCTGCTCATCACTCTCGGCATTCCTACTTTGTCAAAAAATTACAAATCATTATTGGTATTCTGCATTAGATTTGAATCTGGTATCCAATCAGCAATTTCCCTGCTGAGGTGACCAGTGTGACACTCCTTTGTGCCACAGCAGTCTCCACTCTCATAACAAAAGCATTTTTCTTCTGAGATCCACTTCATTACCCAGACTAATATGGAGCAAAATGTTTATTCAAATGAGCCAAGATCAAATCCTATAAAATGAATGAGAAAAATGCTGAAATGGATTATATGCTTGCAGGAAAAAAATCATATTTGAATTAATTACAAACTGAAAGGGCACTGGGATTGACAAAAACGCTTATTCTCCTTCCATTTCCTAGTTATTTTCTTATTAGCTTGCATTTATTTATTCTCATCAATATGTGTCCATGAAAACACAGAATAATTGCATTTTATCAGGATCAACATGACAACAACAAGCATTGTGAGAAACTGATTGGCCGTAGTTTTAGAAGAGAAGACACATTGTGAGCTTTTGATTGGCTGCTGCTAGAGGAAAGAATTTCTATTAGCGATTGATTGGGCAGTGTAATTTTCCACCTGAATGGCTCTCAGGCACACACACTCATTGTGTGACTTTGGCAGGAGCCACCTTTGTGTAAGTGTGAGCTTCCTTTTGCTCTTAAATGGTATTCTCTACAGCTCAGATGGGGTTTTGCGGGGTAGGGGGGGTTGGGGTTGAGCAGAGTGCTGCCCGTCGCAGGACAAGTCACATGTGACAGTCTGTCAGGTCACCTCTCATCAGGAGGCATACAGCAGAGAAAGCAAGTCCTCAAACAGCAATAATACACACACACTCACACTTGAACACAAAAGGCACACGATCTCCATTTTCTTTCTGTACATCTCTCTGATCTTTTTCTGTACAAAGGCAGCACTGATTTATGTGTGCGAATACATTGATCACCGTCTGCATTCGGCCACGCGACACGCTACTGCAGGACGTGGCCTTGCCGCTCATGGCAGTGACTCTGCCAGTCGACAAGCAGCAAGCAAGTGGAGACATATCAGAGCTCCATCTCCTAAGAAATAGGACGCCGTGACCTCTCCAACACTCTGCCTTTTTGCCTTTTTCTATTTCATGGCTTCGATTCCCTGCACTGATTTCATTTACTTACATGGAGATGTGATACAAGGTGATTCAAGGATCACTTTCCATCAGTTTTTACAACCTATTCCCTCACAATCAGTTGCTTTTAGTGTGAAATAATACACAGTATGTCAGTTCACACAGCAGTTGCTGCTTTTAGACTTAATTTTCCTGTTTCCTTTGAAGGAACAGCTTGGGACAAAGACTGGAAACAAGGGGAAACAGCTTTCCTGGCTCTGTTGTTCCCCCCCCCCCCCCCCGCGCCCTATCCCCTCCCACCAGATGAGCATGGGCATATGAACGTGCTTCACCATGGCTTAACCCCAGACTCACAGAGTATAGGTGTAGCCTTAGCTGTCACTATTTCAGTGCGCTTTCATGAAGGTTAGTTGTAACATTTTGTCGCCTAAAAGTCTTGATCAGCGTTTGGTTGTAATAAAAGACCCTAAGACTAACAGAGACTACGACTAAGGAGTTGGATGTTCAGTAATTCCAGTAAGTACATTTGGTTTTAAGGGTTTCAAGGCTGAATTTCAAAAATTAGCATTAGCATTATAACAGTTACCCATAGAGTGTAAATGCACTGTGCTAACCAAGCTAGCAGCTAGTGTTAGTGTCAGCTCCACCACAGTCTATGTTTGACTCATGTAACACCACATAGTGTTGTTTTTACACTTAAGTTTTTGTACATATTATGTGAGCTGTAGACGTGTTGTAGATTTTGTTACCTTGGGGCAGAGCCAGGCTAGTTGTTTCCCCCTGTTTCCAGTCTTTATGCTAAGCTAGGCTAACTGCCTTCTGGCTGTATCTTCATATTTAGCGCACAGAATTGAGAGTGGCATCAATCTTCTCATCAAACTCTCAGCAAGAAAGTGAATAAGTGTATTTATATATAATTGTCAGACTATTCCTTTAAGTCACATATTCATGGGGAACCATCCTGCCGTTAACAGCCCGATCAACGCAAGCCGCCATGACTTTGGTGACATATACACACATAAATCATGTAAACAAGTGCATCAAATCTTTAAGAAACCTGATCAGAGAGTTGACTCCTCTGAAGGACACAGACACAGAGCGTGACAAAACAGTTATTAAACCAAGAGCGAGCGAGACGATCTCTAGACCGAGCAGCAGGGAAAGGAGAGACGTGACCATGGAGGGGTGACAGAGCAAGACGCCAACATGAAGTAATGCAGAGATGAGAGGATAAAGAAATAGAGGGCTTGCCAGACCGGACAGAGTGGAGGGAGGAAAAAGAGAAGGAACACTCGAGCCAGATAAACAGATCAGAGTGGCCTCTGAGCGTGTACAGGCAGTTATGACACTGAAAGTTCAATTTTCAACTCTGTGATATTATTTTAAAAGGCGGCTCATGATGTATGAAATTCACTGTGAAACTGTAATATCAAAATAATACTGCATTTGATGTTTCAAACTGCTGTAAAAAGTCAAGTGCAAGTGGAATTTTTCATTTTCATAGTCTGATTTTCAGGAAAATCCAAGTTCAACTATAACATTGGATTTTGAATATGATTTTTATATTGTAAACAAATCAACTTTAATAAACCCAAACCTATTAAAAACAACACAGCTTAAATATTATTCCTACTCAGAGGAAGATGATGTTAGGAGGCCAGGGTGAAGAAAAACAGACAAGCAGTGTTGAATGCCAATCAGTATGTGAGCCGTGTTGTGTTTTTTCCTGACATTATCAAGTAACTACAGGCAAATATAGTGTTTTAGGAGAGACATAACATTTAGTCCTTCGAAAGATCGGGCAGTTTGTCTGGTTCAGCAAACTGCACCAATCTACTCAAAAGAGCAAAATTATTTTTTTTAAAAAGCACAGGCTGTAGATATCTCTCCACAGCTTTCAAAAAAAAGCGTCTATCTCCTCCTCATTTCCTCACCATCCAGCGAGCAACGATAAAGCCGGAAGTAACAGCGGGGGCCTTGTGGGAGTCTGCTCTTCCAGTCCACCAAGCCTCAGGGGAAAGAGGAGGGAAATTACTATCAACGACAACAGTTTGGAGCGGCAGTGGCTATCAGATAAGAAGACGACATTGTACACGCCACTCATAAATCAATCAAGGTCACCTTATGTCCTCTTTGCTCTTTTTTGTTTGGCGTTAGCAGGTTTAACTCATCATGAACACTTCAGCTGCTGCAGAGTTGGGATATAAAGTTATCAGAATCTGACATACTGAGTAAAATATTGGTTTTCTTCTGCAGTTATTTGACTTTGACTCTTCTGTGATTACTAACATCCCAAAGCTCTGATCTTGGTGTCTCTTGCCTTTCCTCTAGTTAGCTGTCCCACAACACCACCTGCTGGTCATGAACCTAAAAACAAATATCTATAATGAAAGATGGTTATCTCATACCTTAGAGATAGCACCAAGTAAAAGTATGGAATGTCACTATTTAAGTTAAAGTCCTACATTCAAGATTTTACTTAAATAAAAATAAAGTATTTCATTACGAAATTAAGTGGCATTTAGTTGAAAACTAATCCTAACATACTGTTGTTACAATTTACATTAAAGACGCTCCAGACATATTTTTAGACAGAAAAATACTCTGCTTTGAATAATGATTTGTGTTTTTTTTTCCCTAAAATTAAATCTTCCCATTCTCCCTCACTGAAAAAACAGATGATCTATGAATATGCACAACAATTTCGTTTCAAAAGTTCAACTAGTGGATGGCTGGATGTCTCCTACTTCACTGTAAAGTCCTTTCTCAGTGTTTCTGCACCGGAGGCTTCAAGTTTCCATTCACAAATTCATGCTCTTCTGAAGACAAATTAAACTCAGATTTAAGGTGAGCAGATGAATGTGAAAACAGCCTTCTTCTGTCAAAGTGAAGCTCAAACATACAAGTGAAGTAACAAAAAGTAAAACATATTTTTAATGCAGGGGGACTTTATTCTCATAGAAAGTTTCAGACTGATTTCTGGAACTCAAATAGTAACAAGATTTGACACATTTTTGTCAAAGAATATTTCATTCCTTGTTTATTATATAACACATATGGCAAGTAGAAGCTTTGTAAATTAGTGATTTGTTTGAAAAGAAGATCAACCAAAAACATTAATTCATATGAATTAGAGAAAACCATAAAAGTAATGAATTAAGACAACACATTGGTCAAAGATTTGGAAATTTGAGTTACAGGAGATCACATGCACTCAAACAGAAACAAACACAAACTACCTCTGGGCCGAACAAGCCCCAGTCTGCCTCTGGAGTGGCTCATTCTTTAATCAATCAATCAATGAAGTTCATAAGGTACAATCACAGTAATCTTTGCACTTACATAGATTTTAATGCTATTTATTGGGCCAATACTGTCATTAGTTTTTCTCCTGCAAGAAAAATCTTTTACCCTTATTCGGCGTGGAGCAGCTCTCACCACCCCACCCGGGGTAACACTTACACTGAAACTTAGACTTCATGAGTTTTAACTCATTTGTCCTCATCTGCCCGAGCACCCTGTAGTGCGGTCCCCCTACTGGTTTCTTCTCAGTCACCACCGTCCACACGGCAGGGTCGAGGTGGAGGTAAGTGCTAGATGTCGGGTTCCTCCTCTCGCATCTTCCCCTTGAGGAACACATGGACTGGCTGCAAAGAGCAGCCGCTGACGTTACATTCACCAGGTAGGGACCCAGAGTCTGGTCGATGAAAGACTTGACAGCTTCACAAGAAGCCTGAGAGAAGAAAAAAGAAACAGGAGACAATAAACAGGTGATGCTCCAAAACACTGGTGGACTTGGGGGGTGGTGGCAAAAAAATACAACTAAAGCTAAAGTTATGTAATCACTGTCTTAGTTATGGGTAAATCAGGATGAAGGGCCATAGAGTGCCTCTATATGTGGCAGTCTGGAATGAAGTGCGCTCATGGGAGCCCTTTCAGTGGAAAAAAATGTGATAGTGCCCTGTAAAGCACCCCCACAAGATGTAATACAGGGCCCTATGAGTTGCTGTTGTAAAGGGGTGAGCTAGCAGTTCTGCATTGGTGCCCTTCTAGTGAACAAAAAAAAGTGGAAAAGCTAACATACAGAAGTGCAGAATTGGGTGACCTTTCAATGAAAGAAAAAACACGAAGTGCCCTCTAGGGATGGTGAAGCGACACCCCCTTTAGATTGTTCTATTGTCTTTAGGTCAATGCAGTCTAAGCTGTAACCTTGAAGCCTACAGATTAAATATTATTAAGGATGCATTACTAATGTATGTAGACTATATTTTCTAAATTGGTTTTATGTTTAGGTCTGTCCAAAGCTGTATAACATGCTAAACAATGTGATAGATGGACAGTAGCTAGCTAGCTAGATATGTACATAGCCATCTCTATACTAAATATTTGGTACAAACTGTAAATCAACCTTGTGGTGTAGTAAACCCTTAAAAGTAAATCAGAGTATTCTTCTCTCAAATTGCGTTTACAACCCTTTAGCTTGGATTAATTTGCACTTGTAGAGAGGGAGATTCTAATTTCTATAAGGCCTGGTGGACTGTAGTTGTGCAATGTGTTTTATTTCTGAACCTTTTTGTATGACTTTTATCTACAGTATGACAGTTTCGAAGGTGTTCACACTGCTGTGTAGGGAGATTTCAGTATCAAATAATGATACTGTGTGCATGGTTGCTGTATTAGAGCCAAAAAAGGTCAGATCATCTTAACAGTTAATGAGTCAGAGTTGTTGTATTGGTGTACCTTAGATTGTGAGTAGGTGCTGTCGCCCCAAAGCACTATGCCTGCAGACCCTAAAGCAGCACTCTCTCCGATGGTGTAGACCAGGTGCTCCTGCAGGAGGAAAAAACCAGAGGTAAGCACAAGATTCAGACAAAACCATGACAATCCAATAACTGTCTGGAGTTTTAAAAAAAAATCTGCCTCTTGCCTGAGAGAGGAAATCTAATGTATAGGTGTAGACGAAGCGAGAGTATGGGAAAACAGGTGGCGTTGATCGAGTTGCCTGAGCCCTCACTCTCATGGCCTCCATGATGCGATGTTGAGTGTAGAGGAGCACCTCTTTGCCAAGGTCACGCATCTTGAGGCTGAGGTAGATATCAGGATACAGAGCCGAGGAGGTGTTCCACAGCCAGAACAGCTCGTTGTTCCTCTGCAGCTCTATAGCTGGACACTCTCCTGTGTATTTTGTGCTTTCGTCATAGTAATTGTAGCAGTTGGGAAAACCATAGAAACCCCACAACCCATTTGGTCTTTCCTTCTGCCCCAGTTTCAGCGTTTCCTCCATGAATTTTCTTCCCGCTTCCTCAAACTCTGTCCGGGCTGCAGCTTCTACCTGTGCAGGACTCCAGTCTGGGTGCCTGGACCTCACTAGTTTTCTTGATCCCTCCTTGTACACCTGCTTACTGCCCCAGTTTCTCTCCCACACAGGTCTCCAGCTCTCCCAGTCCACCACAGCCAGGCCCGGGAAATCCCTGTCAGGGATATCTGTGCGGATATCATCAGTGGCAGCTCTGAGGTGCTTGACAAGACTGGCATTCTGTGGCACCCCGCCATTAACAGCCTCTCCCTGGCTAGAGTACTTGGGATACAGACCAAGCTTGCTTTCATAAAAGATGGTTATTTTTTCACCCATAAAGATTTGATTTTGGTTATGGATGATGCTAAATGTTCCCAAGTTGAGGTCCACACCATATTTAGAGAGGCAGTGGGCACTAGGAGCATTCCACACAGCGAAAAAAGGCATCTTGGAAATAGGTGATGCTGCTACCTGCAGGCCTGAAACAAGGCTGATCACTTTTAAGAACAGCAGCACGTCATGATGAGAGAAACTCATCCCTGCAAAGAAGGAAAGACAGCACAGCTTATTTCACTGCTCATATCACTGAACTACTGTGTTCTGAAACTTTGAGATGATATTGCAAAATTGTGCTGTGTCTTTAAACATTTTTTTGAAGTTGTGAGGCAACTAGAGTCTCAAAAAACAAAATTCAAAGCAAATCAGGTTTACTTTCAGAATGTGTAAGACTTTTGGCCAAATATTCTGTTTTCTTCATCTATGAATCCTGCGAGATTTTCTAGTTAACAACAAATGTTATGGTGTGGCTATATTGGAATAAAGTTATATGTTATAATGTAATATAGTGTGTAAAAAGGAAAGTGCAAAATGGATTTTAGACAAAATGATAACTTACCGAACAACTGTGAGGATTTTGGTTTGTACTTTATGGTCTGAACTCGCAGGAAAACAGCCTGTAGTCTCCTGACAACAGAAGTGCGTTCTGGGATTTCCAGCACCCAATAAGAAGGTTTTCCAGCAACCAATTAGATGTGCAGATATGGTTTTCTAAGGTGCCAACACAGTAGAGCAAACATGATAAGATGCCCTCTATGGTGCCAACACAGTAGAGCAAACATGATAAGATGCCCTCTAAGGTGCCCGCATAGTAAAGCAAACATGATAAAGTGCCCTCTAAGGTGCCCACACAGTAGAGAAAACATGATAAGATACCCTGTAAGGTGCCAGCACAGAAGAGAAAACATGATAAGATGCTGTCTAATGTACCCGCACAAAGGAGAAAACCATACCAATGTTATGCAATTGCTTTCTTAGTTATGGGTAAATCAGGATGAAGGGCCCTAGAGTTCTTAAATGATAGTCTGGAATGAAGTGCCCTCATGGATGCCCTTACAGTGGAAGAAAATGTGATAGTGCACCCCCAAAAGATGTAATACAGTGCCCTATGAGTTGCTGTTGTAATGGGGTGAGCTGATGGTTCTATATTGCTGCCCCTCTAGTGAACAAAAAAAGTGGAAAAGGTGCCATTTAGGGTTCCCCTAAGTCTAACATACAGAAGTGCAGAATTGGGTGCCCTTTCAATGACAGAAAAATCATGGTGAAGTGCCCTCTAGGGTGCACTTTGTGGGAGAAAAACAAGCGGGTAGCTCCCGGTCTGAAAAGTGAAGCCATTGCAGAAGTGCCTTAAACCTGCATTCTCTCTAATGGCCAGCAGGGGGCGACTCCACTGGTTGCAAAAAAAAGTCCAACTGTATGGAAGTCTATGAGAAAATGACCCTACTTCTCACTTGATTTATTACCTCAGTAAACAGTTTCCTAATGAGTTTATGGTCTCAATCGCTAGTTTCAAGTGTTTTTCAATACAGCATGATGTTCATTTTGTAAATTATTGTCCCATTTAGAGTAAAATAGACGATAAAGCAGGGTATGCTTTACGGTGTGGCTACCTTGTGAAGTCGCTACCACGGCGACAACGTTGATAACATAATGTAACCATGGCATAACCCTATATTCACAGAGTATATGCGTAGTTGCTGCTATTTTACAGTGTGTTTTCAGTTCATGAAAGTTAATTGTAACATGTTGGCCTAAAAAAGTCTTGTTCAGCATTTGGTTGTACTAAAAGACCCTCAGGAATCAGCTGTTCCATTTTTCCGGTAAGTACATTTAGTTTTAATGGTTTTAGGCCTGTTTTTCACTAACAAAAACCAAGCTAGCAGCTAGCATTAGGGTCCGCTCCACCCTCTCGTCCAAATATGGTCACTTCTGGCTACAAAAATCCAAGATGGCGACAGTCAAACTAAACCCAAGGCTTCAAAACAGCAGTCCACAAACCAATGGGTGATGTCGTCCATATTTTTATACAGTCTATGGAGAAAAACATGGTGAAGCAACCTATAGCTTGTACTACTAACTAGTTTGCTCAGTCACAAGCCCTTTAGATTGTTCTGTTGTCTTTAGGTCAACGCAGTCTAAGCTGTAACCTTGATCATATGAGAGTTTGTGAGGTAGTTCACATATAAAGGCTTTTTTGCAATTAAAACGAGTCTATGGATTAAATATTATTAAGGATGCATTACTAATGTATGTGGACTGTGTCTTCTAAATCGGTTTTATGTTTAGGTCTGTCCAAAGCTGTATAACATGCTAAACAATATGCTAGATGGACAGCAGCTAGCTAGCTAGATATGTACATAGTCATCTCTATACTAAATATTTGGTACAAACTGTAAATCAAACTTGAGGTGTAGTAAACCCTTAAAAGTAAATCAAAGTATTCTTCTAGGTTTTCCAGCAACCAGTTAGACGTGCCCACAGGATTTCTCAAATACCAATCATGAGAGACATGTAGATCATTTCATGGAGGAGACAGATTTAAAGTCACAGGCAAGTTAAAATCTCATTCCATCATCCTATTTTTCATTAACAGTTCATTTTTATTAAAATATGTAAATATAAAGGAAGGTAAAAAAGTTCACTGAGCAAACTTGACCTGGAAAAACTGAGTAGCCTTTACAGCTCTACTCTCTAAATGACTGTCAAGCAAGCCATAATGAACTCTTACTCCTCCAAACTTAAATGTCTGTCTCCCTCAACTCTTAAAAGTAGTAAATAATCTTGGCTTAACAGCACCCTACAATTAAATGGGGAGGGGGTACAAAAATGGAGCCATGCAACATATGTCCCTCTGTAGGACAAGCTGGCTTTGCCTCCCCTCAGTGGCTGATGGTGACATGATTTTCCCCCCCTAAGCTAAACTTTAATTGACTGCAAACAGCAAAACCATATCTGTATTATCTTTTTGGTGCATTTCAAAAAGAAAAATACACAAGGAGCTGAACAAAGAAGTTTATTTACTTTGGCAATAGTCAAATTTGAAAAAAAAACAGCATACGCAGTCAGCGTACAGAGTCAGTGACATTGTGGAAGAAATTTGCTTTTGCGTTTGTGCTTCAGAAGTCAAATAGCTGCTGAAACATGAGGCTGTTATTTTTTAGCAACACCTAAAATTACATTCAGATAAATAGTAATACTGTAATTGCCTCCATAAAAACATCTAATGTCAGAGAGAGGTCGTAGTGAAGGAAAAGATCAGGCACTTTAAATATATTATGCTATTACCAGAGCATCAAATCCCCTTTCAACACACGGAAACTGTCACACACCCACTCATTCATCACATTTCCACCCCAAAAAACCTCCTCTCTGTGAGAAACAGGGAATTTGACACCTTAGGAAACAGTGACTGATAGTACAAGGGAGAGGAAACTGAGAGCAACAAGGTCATTTCCAGCAAGCCTTCCGTTGTTTAAAAAAAGATTAAAAGTTACAAACAAATAAAATTTTGCAATTTCCATAGTGTTTGTTAAAAATTTTATTCTGTGTCATCCATATTTTACAGCAATTGAAAGATAAAAACTCCTAAAAATTCCTAACTTGTCATCTCGTATATTTTGACATGTGTCAACAGTATGTATGGCACACTAACAGAGGAGCAGAGAAACAATCAGTAAGATCACACATTGCAATATTGATGCCACGGCTTGAGATGCCGCCCCTCTTTGGTGCAGATGGTCTCTCTGATTGCAGCCCTCTCCCTCATAGCCGCTGTAGCACTGGCACTGAAACTCGGTTTGAAAACTCATCTTCTCTGCTTCACCAAGCTCACCGGTAACTGTCGGCTTGCCACCCTCACTGATGACACTGTGGGTGAGGGGGTTCATATGCAAGTAAACATCACTGTCTGGATTTTTGCGCAGACATCAGCCGTGGGAACTACACAAGGTCTGGTTTAATTCATTATAAACACTTCAGCTGCTGCAGAGTTGGGATATAATCAGAATCATTCATTATCAGAATCAGACATACTGAGTCAAATGTGGCATTTCTTCTGCAGTTATTTGACTCTTCTGTGATTACTAGAACAGAAGGGGAGGGTGGTGGGGGGGTGGGAGGTAGCAACCATATTTAAAGATTCATACCAATGCTAGCAAGTGTCATTTGGTAATTTTATGTCATTTGGATACCTCTGCGCCCTCCTTAAATGTTTACCTCACATTCTACTTGTAATTATTTATAGACCTCCAAGACACTTAGCACAACATTTGTTCGAGGATCTGAGTGAACACTTATCTGTGACTTTTCTCCTAATAGCTGCTGACTTCCACTTTGATAACCCAAAGGATATTTGTGCATATGAACTTAATGCACTATTTGATACTTTTTTTTCTTTGTCAACATGTGAAGGGACCCACCCTCTCTCAAGGACATACTCTGCACTTGATCATCACTAAGGGCCTCCATATCTCAACACTGGTCAAGGACTTGGCTCTATCAGACATTTTGCATCCTTTTTTAAAAATAAAATTGGCAGTATCACACTTGACATTAGCTCGTGCCTGAACCAAACCTTCAACTTCCTAACTACACCTTCAAGGAAACCACTCCTAATGTCAGAGTTCAGCCCCACCAACAGAGATACCTTATTAGAAATAGTGCAGCACCTTAATTCATCCACTGGTTGTTTTGACAGTTTGCCCACTAACTTTAAAAAAAATGTTTTTAACTCAATAGAAACTTATGTTCTTAACATAGTGAATGTATTACTTCTGTCTGGCACCTTTCCCTCATCCTTTAAAACTGCAGCTGTTAAGCCCTTATTTAAAAAAGGCAACCTAGATACCTCTACCCTCAGGAACTTCTGACCCATCTCAAACTTACCCTATTTAGGCAAAATTATAGAGAAGGCAGTTTTTAATCAGCTAACACACGTCTTAATTTTAAATTACTATTTTGATAAATTTTAATCAGGCTTTTGTGCCAATCACAGCACAGAGACGGCTCTTATAAAGGTCTTTAATGATATTCGTTTTAATAGTGATTCAGGCAAGACATCAATTTTAGGGCTTTTAGACCTTAGTGCAGCGTTTGATACCATCGTTCACAGTATACCTTTACATCGACTAGAAAACTGGGTTAGTTTTTCTGGAACAATCTTAAAATGGATGAAATCATACGTGGACAGCAGGGATTATTTTGTCACTATTGGGAATCATAATTCAAAACGCAGACCTCACCCTGTGGTGTACCTCAAGGGTCAATTCTCGGCCCACTTCTGTTTACCCTGTACGTGCCACTTGGCCATATCCTTCAGAACAATAACCTTGCTTATCATAGGTAAGCTGATAACACTGAAATTTACTCTCATCAAATGACTACAGTCCTGTAGGGTCATTATGCAAATGCATTGTGCAAATAAATAAGTGGATGTCTCAAAACGTCTTGCTTTTAAACAAAGAAAAACAGAGGTAATTTTATTTGGTAGCAAAGATGAGAAGCTCAGGGTTGCTGCTCACTTAAAGGACGAGGCACTAACAACAAAAAAGCAGATTAAGAACCTTGGCTTTAATTGGCTCCGACCTGAGTTTTATTAGTCATGTAAAAGCAATAACAAAATCAGCATTTTATCACCTTAAAAACGTAGCCAAAGTCAGGGACATTATGACAAAACAAGATTTGGACACATTGAATCATGCTTTTATCTCCAGCAAAATTGATTACTGCAATGGACTTCTGACAGGACTTCCTAAAAAGACCATCAGGCACCTGCAACTTATTTAAAATTCAGCCGCTAGAGTTCTGACCAGAACCAAAAGGACAGCCTGCATCACCCCAGTTCTTAAATCTCTACAGTGGTTGCCAGTAAGCCACAGAATTTTTAAGTCTTATTACTTATTTATAAATCTCTACAAGTCGTTGGCCCTGAATATATGACTAACATGCTTGAGCAATATAACCCTGCAAGACCTCTTAGATCACTAGGGAGCAGACTGCTAGTGCTGCCCAAAATCTAAACAAGGAGAAGTGGCTTGTAATCATTATGCAGCACAGCGCTGGAACCAACTGCCTGATGGTCTCAGGAAGACCCCGACCCTTTTAAATCCAGACTGAAAACCTTATTGTTCTCAAGCGCTTTTAACTAAATGTTTTTATAACTCAAGGTCATATTATTATTTTATCATTATTATTATTATTATTATTTGTTATTCTTTTACTCTTATTTTATTTAATTATTTTTCATTTCTATATACATTTGATCTCTTTTATTTTGCTCTATTTTAACTTCTCTGTGCAGCACCTTGAATCTACCTCTGTGTATGAAACGTGCTTTATAAATAAAACTGCCTTGCATTGCCTATTAACACTCCAAAGCTCTGACCTTGGTGTCTCTTGCCTTTTAGTTAGCTGTCTCACAACACCACCTGCTGGTCATGAACCTTAAAACAAATTTCTATAATAAAAGTTGGTTATCTCCAGTGGTGGAAAAAGTACTCATATCTGAATTAAAAGTATGGAAAGTTAAAGTCCTACATTCAAGATTTTACTTAAATAAAAGTACAAAAGTAAATTAAGTGATGTTTATTTGAAAACTAAAATCCTAACACTGTTTATACCATTTATTTCAAAATTTAAATAGAGGATAAACCCCTTGAGATCCATCTCGTTTTTGAGGGGGTCCTCAAGCACAAAACATAAAAGTTACAACATTCAAACAAAATGAAACACATTAGTAATAATAATGATAATAAATGAAACAATACAAAGACACAAAACAACCAACATAGTAACATCAACATGGACATACACATAAGGGCTCTCAGGCCATCCCAAACCCTCACTGCCTCACTCTCCCTCACTGAAAAAAACAGATGATCTATGAATATGCACAACAATTTTGTTTCAAAAGTTTAATTACTGGATGGCTGGATGTCTCCTACTTCACTGTAGAGTCCATTCTCAGTGTTTGTGCACTGGAGGCTTCAAGTTTCCATTCTTACCACATTTATAGAAGTGATATTTTGAACTGTGATTAGTATCCAAACTAGTTGTGATGTCACAAATGCATGCTCTTCTGAAGACAAATTAAACTCAGATTTAAGGTGAGCTCAGAGAAACTTTCCCACTTCAGCAGATGAATGTGAAAACAGCCTTCTTCTGTCAAAGTGAAGCTCAAACATACAAGTGAAGTAGCAGAAAGTGAAACATATTTTTAATGCAGGGGGACAGATAACTACCTCTGGGCCGAACAAGCCCCAGTCTGCCTCTGGAGTGGCTCATTCTTTAATCAATCAATCAATCAAGTTTATAAGGTACAATCACTGTGATCTTCACACTTACACAGATTTTAATGCTATTTATTGGACCAATACTGTCATTAGATTTTCTCCTGCAAGAAAAATCTTTTATCCCTTATTTGGCTTGGAGCAACTCTCACCACCCCACCCGGGGTAACACTTACACTGAAACTTAGACTTCATGCGTGTTAACTCATTTGTCCTCATCTGCCCGAGCACCCTGTAGTGCGGTCCCCCTACTGGTTTCTTCTCAGTCACCACCATCCACAGGGCAGGGTCGAGGTGGAGGTAAGTCCTAGATGTCGGGTTCCTCCTCTCGCATCTTCCCCTTGAGGAACACATGGCCTGGCTGCAAAGAGCAGCCGCTGACGTTACATTCACCAGGTAGGGACCCAGAGTCTGGTCGATGTAAGACTTGACAGCTTCACAAGAAGCCTGAGAGAAGAAAAAAGAAACAGGAGACAATAAACAGGTGATGCTCCAAAGTACTGGTGGACTAAAAACAGGACAAAAAAATACAGCGAAAGCGCCCTCTAAGGTGCCCCCATAGTAGAGCAAACATGATAAAATGCCCTCTAAAGTGCCAGTACAGTAGAGCAAACATGATAAAATGCTGACTAAGTTGCCTGCACTAAGGAGAAAACATACCAATGTTATGTAATCGCTGTCTTAGTTATGGGTAAATCAGGATGAAGGGCCCTAGAGTGCCTCTATATGTGGCAGTCTGGAATGAAGTGCGCTCATGGGAGCCCTTTCAGTGGAAGAAAATGTGATAGTGCCCTGTAAAGCACCCCCACAAGATGTAATACAGGGCCCTATGAGTTGCCGTTGTAATGGGGTGAGCTGATGGTTCTGTATTGGTGCCCTTCTAGTGAACACAAAAACATGGTGAAGTAACCTATAGGGTGTACTATTCACTGGTTTGCTCAGTCACAGCCCCTTTTAGACAGTTCTGTTGTCGTTGGGTCAATGCAGTCTAAGCTATAACCTTGATCCTATGAAGGTTTGTGAGGTAGGTCTGATAACAAGGCTTTTTTTTTCAATTAAAACATTGGTTTTATGTTTAGGGCCTGTCCAAAGCTGTATAACATGCTAAACGGACAGTCGCTAGCTAGCTAGATATGTACTTAGCCATCTCTATACTAAATATTTGGTACAAACTGGAAATCAACCTTGTGATGTAGTAAACCCTTAAAACTGAATCAGAGTATTCTTTTCTCAAAATGCATTTACAAGCCTTTAGCTTGGATTAACTTGCACTTGTAGAGAGGGAGATTAGCAATGGGTTACCCTGTGATCACAGACTGCCAAGAGGAGACAGAAAATTGAAGACAACACAAAAGGATCTGTAGCTAGAGGCAGCAAGGGAGGAGATGACAGAGATAAAGGTGAGTTTGCATTAGCCATTAGCAATTAGATGGGATGCCCAGTAGAATTTAAACCTGTGCCTAGGCATGTTAGAAAGTTTTTAAAATTCAGCCTGTCATGAAACTGTTATGAGATCTGGAAGAGAACCTTTTGAGTAGCCAGACAAAACAAAGCATATGCTACATTGCCAGTGACAACTGCATCAGTTGACCGATCATTCTCCAAACTGAAGCTGATGAAGACCCAGCTTAGAAACAGATGTGGAGAATGAAGGCTCTCAGATCATCTGCTGTTGTCCATTGGGAGGGACATTCCAGTGACCATAATGAGGTCATTAACATTTACAAACTCGTGGCCAAAAGAATACTCCTTTGATTTCACCAATCTTGCTTCTCACTTCCCAAACGCTTCCCTGATAAACTCAAAACAGCAAATTCTCAAAATGTTAATAGTTCCACGTTTTTACAACATATGTGTTTGAGAGTGTTGTTTTCCTTATATTCAATCTTAATTGGGAATGTAGCCTTTTTACCAAACAAGGATTGTTGTTCTCTGCTGATGGGGGCCAATTGAATCAGATGCTATTTATATTTTTTTGCCCCTGAGGAATATGTTGGACTTTACAATATAACCAACTTTTTAAAAGACTCAAGCACAGTTATGTGAGATGTCATGTGACTTACTTCACAGCATGTGAGAAAAGCACACTGAGTCTAATTAAACATGTCTTTTCTGGTCTACGCAGTTTATCAGACACCAGAAAAGCCATGTGCAGAAAATCCATTTCAAGTATTTGAAGGTGCATCACAAAAAGGAATATGATGAGTATGAGGAGCTAGAAAACATTAAAGCTGAGGGAAGTACTAGAACTTTTCCACTCACATTTAACTCTCTTGACCTTTGTCTGGCATGTACTAAAGAAAGGGGAAGTAATGGCAAAGTTTTGAAATATTTCCAAAACAAAATTTCTCTAAGGAAAGACCTAACTCTGAGAATGCACACAGCGATGTTCAGACCAGTGTGAGCAATTAAAACATGTTGCACAGTTATTCTCCAAATGTTTTTGGCCATCTTGCCTCCATCTAGGGCAGCGTCTGTGTGTGTGTTTGATATATCACTATAAAATTCTTGGCAGGTGATTGGATGAACCATCTGTATGTCACTGGCTTACCTTGCGAGGCAGCTGGATTCACGAGATCATGCGAGAATCCTCATAGGACGCTGATTGGGGGGTTCGGACACAAGCGCATAACTCGAAGCCTGACAAGATGGATTCTCGTATGATCTTGTGATGTCGTGATCTCGCTAATCCAGCTGCCTCACAAGCTTTTTGAGTACTTTTCACAAAATACAGTTTTTTTGATCTAAAGAAACTTTAAAGAGGAATATGCAGGAATTTACAATACAACCAACTTTTTAAAAGACTCAAGCACAGTATATTGAAATCTCTTCCATCTCTTCATACTTTAAATTTCTAAAAATCTACAGCAACATTTAGTGAATAGGGAGTGGTGTACTGGAGTTGTGCAACATGTTCTAATTCTGAAACTTTTTGTATGACAGTTTTGAAATTGTTCACACTGCAGGTTTCAGCATCAGATGATACTGTGTGCATATTTGCTGTATTATTCATCTTAAGAGTTAATCATTCAGAGTTGTTGTATTGGTGTACCTGAGATTTCGAGAAGGCATGGTCGCCCCAGAGCACTATGCCTGCAGACCCTAAAGCAGCACTCTCTCCAATAGTGTAGACCAGGTGCTCCTGCAGGAGGAAAACACAAGAAGTAAGCAGAGGATTCAGACAAAACCATGACAATCCAATAACTGCCTGGAAATTAAAAAAAAAAACATTTTTTTTTTCTGGGATTTTGTGAGAGAGACAATGACAACAGAGAGCAAACCATACAGGTTTTTATGTGCCAGCAATTAAAATTGGCACTGGCTACGGCTACGGAAGCAGTGCAATAATTGACATGGAACAGGATTCCGTGTCAATAGTCCACAGGCTGTTGGTCTGGACTGGTTTTCCGTGCTGATAGTAGTTTGTTCTATTGGTACGGAATGGGTTTCCGGAATTTATTGCCAGTCCACTAACCGGACATATTTTACCATCACTTCAGGCATTTTAGTGCTGTTAAACAGGACACTTTTGCCACATTTTACTGTTTTCACCCAAACCATTTCCCTAACTCTAACCAAGTGGTTTTTGTGCCTAATCCTAACCATTTTAACCCAAACCATGGGAAGGATTGACCTGCAAGCAATAACGTTTTTCCATTCTGAAACAATTTGAATTTGATCACATGATCTTGCGCAGTAAAATACATTTACACAAATTGACAATGGACAAATTGATTTGATTGATTGAATTATTCCGTAATGCTCCGAATAAATGCTCAAATGCTCAATCTACCCTGGGACAGATCATAATATTGCGTGCATTACTAAATACACCAAAGTGCCCAAAAGACCTCCTAGAGTGACTATAAGATGAGTTTTAAAATTTTTAACTTAGAAGACTACCAAAGAGATTTGGCCGCTGTTCCATGGGACCTTGTGTATCTTTAGGATGATTTAGATTGTGCTGTTGATTGTTTTACGAAATTGTTTGCAGATGTTGTTGAGCATCATTTTCCTATAAGGTAGTAAAGTAAAGCCAAGCCATCCCCCTGGATTGACCAACAACTAAGAGAAGCAATATCTCAGAGGGATGAGACAAAAGCTGTAGCATCTAGGTCAGGATTAGACTCAGATATTATGCTATATAGAAAATGCAGAAACTTTGTTGTAAAATTGAATCGTCAGAAAAAGACCCTATATTATAAAACAGCTATGGAGGGATGCAAAAACAGTTCAAAACAGATATGGCGTACAGTGAATGGTTTGCTTGGTAGGTCAAATAGTGCATGTCCTGTTAGTGTGGAGGTTAATGTCAAATTTAGAACAAAACCAGGAGACATTGCCAATTACTTTGCTGACTATTTTGAATCAAAGGTAAATGATCTCAGGTCCAATATGAATAATAATGCCTCAAATGAATTACTGGCAGGTGAAACAGACAAAAAGGTTATGAGGGGAAAAATTGCAGTTTTGTATTACCAGATATATCATTTGATGACATTGAGAACATTTTGATTTCACTTTTTTGGAAATTTTGGAACACATTTGCATGCTCAACATGCATATCGTAAAAAATTATTCTACTTAAACTGCTTTACATATGACGGATAAGTGGCTAAATGCCCATGATCAATGTAAACTTGTGTCTCTACTTTTTTACGTCACTGCAGCGTTTGATTTTATAGATCACACAATTGTACTTTAAAAAATTAATTCATTATGGCTTCAGTAAGAATGCTATCAATTGGATGAAATCCTATTTAAAAGGTAGAAAGCAATCTATGTTAATGGCTCCTTTTGTTCTTGTTTCATTATATACACAAATGTTCTTCCCTTAGTGTTAGCTAACTCAAATGCACATATGTTTGCGGATGATACAATCATCACTGCAGTAGCAGATTCACAAACTCAGTTGCATGAATATTTATCAAATGATTTTAAATGTGTCATCAAATGGGTGGAAAACAATAAATTGGAATTAAATGTAAATAAAACGAAAATGGTGATGAAAATGGCGGGGATGGGTTGGACGAATTGCAAAGTTTTTAAGACATTCTTAAGGTAATATCTCATAATCTAATCTATAGTCACATTAGTTATTGCTGTGCAGTGTGGCGCAATGCAGCTCAGAGAGATACGAGTAGACTGCAGTTTAGATCACACTAAACAAGGCAGCAAGAATAGTCTTAAGGTGTGGGTTTGAAAAAGGAGCGAGTGACCTACATATTATATTAGGATGGCCCACAGTAGTAGAGCATGTGAGACAATATTCTATTGCACTAATCAAAAGTTTAAAGTGCTAGTTAGTATTGAGGACAAACTGTTATCAGGATGTGGTAAACATCCTGATAACATAAGAATAAGAGGTAAAAATCATTACGTACTACCAAAAATAAAAGCTGAAATGGGAAGACAGACTTTCATTTTCCGAACTGTTAAATTATGGAATTAATTAAAATAACTCACTAAAGAACAGTTGGATTGTTGATTGATTCAAAAGTAGTTATCATCACACTATTGTATTGCATTGTCAGTAGATTTGTAGTCTATTGGTGCTATATGTGAACATATGTAGATGAATATGTGTATATATGTAGGTACATACAGTATATGTGCTAATGTATGTAGGTTTTATGTGTGTATGTATGTATATGATACGTGTGTGTCAACAATTATGTGTTGAATTATTTATGAATTATTGTATGCTTAAATGTTTTTCATGTGAACTCTTGGAAAATTAGCCAATGGGCTAAAAGAGATCAAAATCAAATCAAAAAACATTTGCTTCTTGCCTGAGAGAGGAAATCTAATGTATAGGTGTAGACGATGCGAGAGTATGGGAACACGGGTGGCGTTGGTGGAGTCGCCTGAGCCCCCACTCTCATGGCCTCCAGGATGCGATGATGAGCGTAGAGGAGCACCTCTTTGCCGAGGCCACGCAGCTCGAGGCTGAGGTAGATATCAGGATACAGAGCCGAGGAGGTGTTCCACAGCCAGAGCAGCTCGTTGTTCCTCTTCAGCACTATAGCTGGACACTCTCCTGTGTAATTTGTGCTTTTGTCGCTGTAGTAATTGTAGCAGTTGGGGAAACCATAGAAACCCCACAACCCATTTGGTCTTTCCTTCTGCCCCAGTTTCAGAGTTTCCTCCATGAATTTCCTCCCCGCTTCCTCAAACTCTGCCCGGGCTGCAGCTTCTACCTGTGCAGGACTCCAGTCTGGGTGCCTGGACCTCACTAGTGCTCTCGATCTCTCCCAGTACACCTGCTTACTGTCCCAGTTTCTCTCCCACACAGGTCTCCAGCTCTCCCAGTCCACCACAGCAAGGCCCGGGAAATCCCTGTCAGGGATATCTGTGCGGATATTATCAGAGGCAGCTCTGAGGTGCTTGACGAGACTGGCGTTCTGTGGCACCCCGCCATTAACAGCCTCTCCTTGGCTAGAGTACCTGGGATACAGACCAAGCTTGTCAGAGTAAAAGATGGTTATGTTTTCACCCATAAATGTTTGATTTTGGTTTTGGACGATGCTAAATGTTCCCAAGTCGAGGTCCACACCATATTGAGAGAGGCAGCTGGCAGTAGGAGCATTCCACACAGTGAGGAAAGGCATCTGGGAAAGAGGTGATGCTGCTACCTGCAGGCCTGAAACAAGGCTGATCACATTTAAGAACAGCAGCACGTCATGATGAGAGAAACTCATCCCTACAAAGAAGGAAAGACAGCACTGCTTATATCACTCAAATCAGGTTGTGTAAGACTTTTGACCAAATATTCTGTTTTCTTCATCTATTAGTCCTGCACGATTTTCTAGTTAACCACAAATGTTATGGTGTGGCTATATTGGAATAAAGCTATATGTTATAATGTAATATAGTGTGTAAAAAAGGAAAGTGCAAAATGGATTTTAGATAAAATGATAAACAACTTACCTAACTAACAACTGGATAAAGATTTTGGTTTGTACTTTGTGGTCTGAACTCACAGGAAAACAGCGAGTAGTCTCATGATCTGAATGACACATGCATGGGGAGGGGAAGGAGCAAAAAGAGAAGTGACTCTGGGATTTCCAACAACCAATCAGGAGTGTGCAAGTTTTCCAGCAACCAATTAGACGTGCCCACAGGATTTCTAACAACCAATCATGAGAGACGTGCAGATCTTTTTTGTGTGTGTGGAGGAGACACATTTAAAGTCACAGGCGAGTTAAAACCTCATCCCATCATCCTGTCTTTCATGTAAATATAAAGGAAGGTAAAAAAGTTCACTGAGCAAACTTGACCTGGAAAAACTGAGTAGCCTTTACAGCTCTACTCTCTAAATGACTGTCAAGCAAGCCATAATGAACTCTTACTCCTCCAAACTTAAATGTCTGTCTCCCTCAACTCTTAAAAGTAGTAAAAAATAACTCTTGGCTTAACAGCACCCTACAATTAAATGGGGAGGGGGTACAAAACTGGAGCCATGCAACATATGTCCCTCTGTAGGACAAGCTGGCTTTGCCTCCCCTCAGTGGCTGATGGTGACATGATTTCCCCCCCTAAGCTAAACTTTAATTGACTGTAAACAGCAAAACCATATCTGTATAATCTTTTTGGTGCATTTCAAAAAGAAAAATACACAAGAAGCTAAACAAAGAAGTTTATTTACTTTGGCAATAGTCAAATTTGAGAAAACAGCATACACACAGAGAGTCAGTGACATTGTGGAAGAAATTTGCTTCTTACATCGTTTGTGCTTCTGAAGTCAAATAGCTGCTGAAACATGAGGCTGTTATTTTTGGCATGGATTGAGTAATGCTGTGTAAGTTTTAAAGTAGTAGTCATGTTTTGGACATTGAAATATCATATTAAACACCTACAAATACATTCAAATAAATAGTAATACTGTAATTGCCTCCATAAAAACATCTGATGTCAAAGAGAGGTCGTAGTGAAGGAAAAGATCAGGCACTTTAAATATATTGTGCTATTATCAGAGCATCAAATCCCCTTTTAACACACAGCAACTAACACACATCCACTCATTCATCACATTTCCACCTCCAAAAAAAAAAAAAAAAAAAAAAAAAACCTCCTCTCTGTGAGAAACAGGGAATTTGACACCTTGGGAAACAGTGACTGATAGTACAAGGGAGAGGAAACTGAGAGCAAAATGTAAACAAGGTCATTTCCAGCAAGCCCTCCGTTGTTTAAAAAAAAAAAAAAAAAAAAAAGATTAAAAGTAAATAAAGAACAAATATAACTTTCCACAGTGTTTGTTAAAAAAATTCATTTTGTGTCATCCATATTTTACAGCAATTGAAAGATAAAAATTGTCATCTCGTATGCTCCTGTATTTTGACATGTGTCAACAGTATGTATGGCACACTAACAGAGGAGCAGAGAAACAATCAGTAAGATCACACATTGCAATATTGATGCCACGGCTTGAGATGCCGCCCCTCTTTGGTGCAGAGGGTCTGTCTGATCGCAGCCCTCTCCCTCATAGCCGCTGTAGCACTGGCACTGAAACTCGGTTTGAAAACTCGTCTTCTCTGCTTCGCCGAGCTCACCGGTGACCGTCAGCTTGCCACCCTCACTGATGACACTGTGGGTGAGGGGGTTCAGATGCAAGTAAACATCACTGTCTGGATTTTTGCGCAGACAGCGGCCGTGAGAACCACACAGGGTCTGGCTGCATAACTCTGCTGCCGTGGAAACGTTGAGGAGATATTTACCCAGAGGACCCCGCAGATATCCATCCAGCTCTGAGCAGCTGTTCTAGAAAGAGAGAAAAAAAAAAACACATATATTACACAGTTTTAATCGCTTCAGTCAAGATTCACAATGGATTTAAGTCTGTGGGTATTTAACACTAAAATTGTCCCGTTTCATGGGTGCAAGGTTCAGGTGACTTATGGAGGCGTCTAAAGGAAACCACAAGCTTTCAGTGTAACAGCCCTCATCTAAAGTAAAATGTTTTTAAGATGAACTTCATCAGTTTTGTTGATAGAGTTAATCATTAATTCTAATTATTTCTTAGTGAGCCGCATATCCACCTGTATCTAGTGGGACATGTAACTGTTGATTCTGGACAAACTAGAAATTTTTTTTTTTTTAAAAACTAGACAGTACAAAGACAATACACTCATAAATTCAAATAACACATAGGACATAGGACATGCTGGTTTATCCCAAATAAAGACAAACAAAGGAGGATTACAATGTATTTTCAGTGGAGTCACATCCATAGTAAAGAATGTCTATGTTCATATCCTGTATATAACTCTTACTTCCTTAATAATGATAAAATGGATGGAAAATTCCATATTCATATAAAAAGAGGATCATCAGTCTTTTAAAATGCTCCTGATCAATCAGTGCTGCAAAAGATATTGTTCATGAAATAAAGAGATATACCTGGTAAAAGATTTATATGAAATTTGGGGAAAAAATTTAGATCATGAACGACCGAGTGATGGTGTATTTTTGAACATTTTCACTATTTATCTCTTTATATATTCACTATTATCTGTGTGTGTGTGTTTTGATGTAGAGCCAGACGCAGACTGAAACATTTTGAAATAGCTAATTAAGCATTTTGCAGCTGTGGCGGTATCCACTCTGTGCTTTCTTGTTGTTTTAAAAGGGTAAATTGGTATTTTTTCATTTGACCATATGTTTGAGATACATCCAGATACATCATTTAAGATACATTCAGTATGTTTATACGTCTTACCAGCTTCTAGTCGAAACTAGATGTATATTTCACACCAGTTTTTTTTATAGGTTAGTGATTTCCTGCTGTTACTGTTAAAAACACTTACTGATCAGTTTGATGGTGATAGTAACTTCCAAGTTGAATTTTGGTGGTGGGATTAAACCTTGGTTTACATTTATATTACATAATGTGCTTTATTTTACTCAGTGCAGTTGGAGAATATTAGAATGCACTAATAGTTTTTATTTATATAGGTTTGTTAGTATTAGCTGCAGCTGCCTGCATAAAAACACAAATACATCCAAACACTTGGTTATTTTTGGTGATAACTTTTATTAACTGTCACCTAAATGAGGCCATTGAAACCCTTTGTAACTCTCTCTCTTTCTCTATCTGTCTCTCTCTCTCCTGTGTGGTAGCACCGGAGACGTAGTGAGGAGTTAAACCAGACACTGCAACATATAACTAACCCAATAAGCTGATCTTTGTGCGTTAGTATCTATTGTGGGTAAGTATCTTGTCAGCAGACAATCAAAACTAATGCTGGTACTGCAACACCGCGTTACGTGCCGCCAGCAGCAGATCCGCACTGCGCATGTTCTCAGCAGGTTCTCACGCTGGGAGTTATGGTATAACTGAATTTCTGGCCAATTACCATTATTTCTCTTAATCCTTGTTTGTTTCTGATCCTTTGGATCCAATTTGTGCGTTTGTAGTCTGTCATATGTGTATGAATAAACATTTACAATCTCTTCAGTGTCAAAACTAGCCTTGAGATCCATTTATTTCTTATTGTTCAATTTCACAGCGCTCCCTGTTACGTCTCAGCTTTTTTTTTTTTTTTTTTTTTTTTAAATGCGGAAGTAAAACTCTCTCACGTAACCGACTCCACAAGTCCAGAAGTGTGTGCACTACAGTGAAAAATATATACATACATACATATATATATATATATATATATATATATATACACACACACACACACATACACACACACACACACACATACACACACACACACACACACATATATACACACACATACATAAGAAGTCGCAAGAAATGTGTTGAAATAACCATATTGCCAAATCTTGTCATGTCACAGCAGATTTTAGATGTTATCAAATGAAAAATGTTATCAAATGACTGCACACATGACTGACAAGAGCAGCCACTCAACACTTGTTAGATTTTGACGTTTATAGTCAAATTTGTATGTTAACGTGTGGATGCTTACTTTGCTATTTGCATAAGCTGCTTCGCCCCACAGGATGATTCCAGCTGCTCCCAAAGCCACACTCTCCCCGATGGTGGAGACCAGGTCCATCTGGAAGAGATGAGGCAGCAGTTTAACTGTACATTTCTAAGAGTAAAAGTCAAACACTGGGAAAATACACTGTAAAGTATCAATATAACAGGGTTAAAATGCTAGTCGGATATAAGCTATTGTGTGTGACCTACTTCTCCCATAAGGAAACAGTCTATAGGGTGTTAGTGAGATCTCTAACTTGACCAACACCCATTCAGCCCACTCCACATAAAAGTGTGGTATTGGGGTGTCGTCGGTCTGCTCCTACAACAGGAAAAGGTCTGTGGCGGCCGATAAGGAAAAGCAGAGAGCTATAGCTCCATGCAGCATGCACTGATTAGAGACAGAGAGCGAGAGAGAGGTGAGTGATCGTGCTGAGAGTACAAAAAAAGATTAAGAGAAAAAAATCCTTATCCTCTGCTTCCAAAGTGTTTAGTATCATGCATACCGAACACTCTACAGGAGCACAGTCATTTTAAAATTCAACAGAATGGAAAAGAATAAAAAAAAAGCAGAAATGTGTGTCAGGAAGAGCCGTCAGATTCAATACCGGCAATGCCTCTAAAGTTAGGGCGTCACCTCTGTCAGCTGGTTCAGGGAGTTGGTGTAGGTGGGCCGGGTGTAGACAAAGACTGGACGTGCCAACCCATCGCCTGATGATGCCAAACGCATCCCCTCTTTTACCCGGTTCCGGACAAACTGGCGTCCGGAGGTTGAGGAACGCAACACGGAGGCCATGTAGATGGAGGGGAAGAGGGCCGTACTCTCAGTCCACAACCATTTCAGCTGCTCGTTGCGGGCCACCTCCACATCAGGACAGCGGCCTGTGTAGTTCTCCAGAGTGCGCCTGTAGTCGTGATTGTAGCAGTCGGGGAACAGGTAGAACCCCCACAGCTGGTTGGGCCTCAGGTTTTTGGCTTGCCTCAGCGTCTCCAGCATGAACTTCCTGGCAGACATCTCAAACTCCTGCTGGGCCACTTTCCATACCTGCTCCAGAGGCCAGGTCGGGTTCTTCTGGCGCACCAGCTCACGAGAATGTTTGCGGTATACATCCTTGGTTTCCCAGTTGCGTATCCAGAGTGGGCGCCACTCTTCCCAGTCGATAACCGCCAGACCCTTGGCACCCGGTTCACGTATATACTTCTGCACACTACTCGGCATACTCTCCAGGTGCTGCGTGAGACTGGCCACCTGCGGCAGCCCCCCGTTCACCGGTGTTTCATCTGACTCAAAGTAGGGGTACGAGCCCAGTCGGTCCTTATAGAAGATGGTGAGGTTCTGTTTGACAAAGCCCTCATTGGGTGAGGCCACGATTTGGAACTGGTCCAGCTGGAAGCGAATACCATGCCGAGGGAAACAGTCCTCAGTCGGGGCATTCCAAGCAAGGACCAAAGGCTTTTGGGAATACAGTGGCCATCTCGTGGGTTTCAGTCCCAAAGCATGAAGGCCATCCCACAACAGCGCAGTCAATAGGAGTACTTTCCACTCAGACAGTCCAGTCCAGTACATGTCTTCAGGTGTGAATTGACAGAAAAGACTTCTCTATAATTCACAGAGGAGACTGAAGTTATGCTTTTTTAGTTGACTTTTCCACTAAGTGACAATTCATTTCAAAAGGCAAAATTACAGTAATGTTTTCAATGCTACAACTCTTAAATTACAGTGCAATTTTGTTGCAAAATCATGGTGGCTTTCATCTTCACTTACTAAAAACATCTCCAACATACAAGTCATGTGTGCAGATTTCTCATGCTCTCCACTTCAAAGCCTTTCCTTTTGTTTTACATAATCTGGCTCCAATTTAAATATTGTTCTGCTCTTATTTCAGCATGAATGATCAAAACATTACGACAAAAGAAAAAAAAGTTAATTCACATCAGTCTCCCTGCAGCTGGACAAACTTACCTTTACTGGCAGTTTGGAGAAGCTTTCCCAGAGACCCAGAAGTCTGCTACTTGAAGCCGCATTTTGTGCTGCCTCAAAACAAATAAGAAAAAATCTAAATGAACATTTAGACTTTTGGAGTAAGAAAAATGACGACGGCGAAACTTTACAACAGAAAACGTAGCAGAAAGGTAACTTTAAAGCTCCGCGCTCCGGTTCCCTGTAAAGTGAAGAGAAGCGAAGTTGCCCCCTGCGATGTTGTCAGTTGCAGCTCGGCTACTCCGAGAGCCAAACCACTTCAGGATGTTCCATTCAGGCTGGGCGAAAGGAAGGAGAGGGGGGGAGTGGCGAAACAAACCGGACATCCTCAGAGCTCCTAAAACGTGCCTAATGTGGTACAGCGACGTATTTCCTCACCTCACATTCACGTTTAACTTCAGGTATCTGTTGAGGGGCTCCACGCTTTGGTGTTTTTAAAGGTGTATCCCCGCGTCCCTGTACAGCGCCGAATGAGTCGGTCCAAGAAGTTTGCCACCGCCGCTGCCGTGAAACAGAAACACTGTACGGAGCAATGTCAGGATTCATACTGTAGAAGGTCACAGCGGGCCAGTGTGCCACATCCCTAAATATAAGATCATACCCACAAATGAGCACTGTGCTCCGGCGACCTTTCGGCTACAATACAGTCTGATGTAACTTGTAAATAATATGCCATTTAGAGATTATATGAAAACTTTTTTTTTTTTCAGTTTGAAAAAAAAAACCACGATAATCATGACCCTTAAGCCTTTATTGGTCCCCAAACTACTTGTGGACAAGTCAACGTTTTACTTGTCCTTTACGACATTGCATTTGAAGGCATTGTACTTTTTTTGTTTTACTAAACTGCATTTATGTAATATGTAAAAGTTTTTTTTTAGATGGGAAACAAAGCTCATAAATTAGTAGAAGTATTATCAACAAAAGGCACTAAAGTATTAAAACTAAAGTAGTCTCCTTATGGAGCAGAATAGCCTCTGTCAGTGTTATATTATTACATAAAGTATCTAATTATTTGATTATTATTATTGATGCAGTAATCTAAGCATCCTAATGTTGCAGTTGGTGGAGGTAAAACTAATTTGGACTACTTTATATATTGTTTGTTAGTTTAATCTATAACAATGCATCATGTTTTATTAGCTGATCATAGATTTTATATAGGAAATCAGAAATCTGCTTAATAACTATAGTTTCTAGATAAATGCAGAGCAGTAAGAAGTACAATGTTTACCTTTGAAACAGTGAAGTATAAAGTAGCATAAAAGAGAAGTAATCAAGTAAAAGTACCACAAAGTTATACTTGAGTAAATGCACTTGAGTGAATGTACTATTATACCACTGTCTGCAACATTAAAATGCTGCTTATATACTCATTACTGCCACTTGACACAGCACAAGATCATTCTTCATGATGAGATACATGAGTAAATTTTTTGATAGTCCTGAAGTCAAATTCTGAATACAGGTTTTGCTACTGTTAATGAAGTACTTTTACATTGTAGTATTGCTACTTAAATGAGGAGTTTCTCCACTAATGCTCTTAGCACACTTCTGACAGTGGGCACAAGGCATCTGGCATGCAGATGTCACTGTTGCCTGAGGCATGCGATGACAGCCACTGGCAACGGCTCAGTGAAGTAACCAAGTACCACATGCTGTCATATTGCCAAGTACAGCAGATAAGATCGTGCAGAGCTGGGTTTAGTCATGAGGAATAATGGCCATGGGAGGAGAGGGGAGAGGCCAAGCACTGACATGTAATTAACCACTTTAACAACCTGTTTTCATCCTCTGACGGACTGGAAGAAACAGGAAATCCAACAGTTGTTAAAAGTGTTTCTCTGTCATCACTAATAATTGTTACTTCTGCCTGGTGGAACACGGGCGAGTTTTATAAAGAAAAAGTTCTCTTTCTTTGCAGGCACACGTCAGCTGAATCACGCCTGAGCACATGATTGCGGTGAGGTGGGGGGTCTGAAAGTTAAATGTTTTCCTGTGTCAAAGTCTGTTCCACAGTTTGTTTTCCGAGTTTTGCTGACTCACCTTACCGTGTCACCAGTTTCCTCTTCTGTTTCTGTATGTGTTTAAGGAAAATGCAGTGCATGAACTGACCATGTGAATAAAGTGGGAGGGAAAAGGAACAAAGGAATGGCTTGGATTCCCTTGAGCCTCAGCTTCCCTTTGACCTCTGCCTCCTGAACATTACATCAGCAGAAGTCAGAGACCATCAGGAAGTGGAAAACAATGGCAGGGAATGGAAACACGTCTCGCCACTTTCACTTTACGTCCCAAACATTATGGATTGCGATGTTTTTGGGTGATGACGTCAATTGGTAAACTGGGGTGGAGGGAATTCACTGGACTTCACTTAAGTTTGACGTTAACAAAAGTTCACTACTTCATTTGTACTGACTGTACTGACTGAAAAACAAGATACAAAACACTCAATTTGTATAGAAATCAATTAAAATATGGCTGAGAAGTACCCGAATGAGCCTCGAGGTACCAAAATGCATGCACTGATGTTTTACAGTAAGTTGACTGGTATACTCTTCTCACTACTTCTGTTTGCACCTAAGTCTATTTCCATTTTGTTTTTATGTATCAATTTTCCTCAAGCATTTTGTTTTCTTTTCCTTACATGCACTTTGTATGATCACATTAAACCACAGTAAAAAGTAACATAATCCAGCTGTGAATTCAAATGAAACAGGCTGAAATAAGTGCTGCTATTTCATTTGAAACTGATACAGTATGCTAAATGATTCCCGAGAAAACAATATATCTCTCATTGTTTATAATTCAAAGCATGCGTTAGTTCTTTTTCATGGCTGAAGATGATTCACAATGACAATTTCTCAACCACAGCCACAGCAACAACCTCTCCCATTACAAACACATAGTATACACTTGAGAACACGGCGTGTAGATCAAATACTAATATTCCCAAAGTTCGTACATTTGTGCGGCTTTACAGGAAAGGGCTCATCCTTTTAATACAGGCCGGATTTTAGCAAAACATCAAAGACCAGTGGAGAGGAAACACATCAAAGTGACTGACCTCTGGCCCCAAAACACACCCAACCGCATTCCACACAATTACAGACACCAGAGAATGCCTGGAGAGGAAGCCCTACCCACTTATTGTGGAGATGTCTCATCTGTGCACACTGAAATATGTTTACGTTGCCATTAAACCTTGGTACGGTGCCAGCTGGCAACACCGGCTTCAACTGGTCACGATTTCAGTCTTAGTTTTTTACCTCAGACAGCTTGTAATTATACCGTCAGTTTGTGAGAAGTAGAATTGCACAGGATTAGCATTAGAGGTAAGCAAGTAAACAGCCACGATACAACAAATATCACACAAAATCAAACGTGAACCCATGAAAGTTTGTATAGGTATAGATTGTTGCTGCCATCTAGAGGTGGCATACCTTACATGTCACGGCAGTGCAATTGAACTGTATTTCAAAATACTGTTTGCAGATTATCTCCATCTTTGCATGATGGGCAAATAAGTAAGGGAAAAAACTGGCTTCAGTCGCACACAGTGGCCTTACAGCTCAGCAAGGCGGACCGAAATTCAAGAGTGCACAGTGGAAAAGCTAAAAATAAGAATCTGGAGATGTCAGGGTTATACTTACAGCTGTCGTGGAAGTACAGGAATTGCTGACTATATTTTAAAAGTGACCAACTGATTGGATTCAATCTAAACTACAAAGATTTTAAGTAGAACGCTCAAGCTCTTTGTGGTTAGCTGGCAATAAAGGAACAGTTTGACATTTTAGGAAATATGTTTATTCACTTTTTTGACATGTAGATCAGACTGAAACACTAATGTCTGTGCAAAATGAAGCTGGAGGCAGCAGCTGGTTATCTTAGCTTAGCATAAAGACTGGAAACAGAGGAAACAGCTAGCCCAGCTCCAACCAAAGGTAATAAACTCTTCCTACCAGCACCTCAAATGCTCACTGATTAACATGTTATATCTGATTTGATTAATCCACGTGAAAAACAAAGACCAATATGAGTGTTATTAAAGGATCGGTTCACAATTTTTCAAGTACATCTGTACAAAAGAGTACAAAACCTGTTTCAATGTTCATATGGGCACCTGACTATTGTTTTAAAGCAGACTTGAAAAATTGTGAACTTGTCCTTTAATCCTTTCCTCTAACTCTCCACAAAAAAGCACATTTCCCAAAATGTTGAACTATCCTTTTAAATTGTGAACCTTTTCACCAGTTTACATGAAGTAAGAAGTGTATGTGACCAAAAACTCAGATGTGGTTATATGTACACAGATACTGCTTGGAGCATATCCCACTGATAATTGGAGGGCACAACCTAAAACATAATAAAGGATTTCTTGACTCGAGATATTCAGCTCAGTAAACCATTTATTCAAGTATTTCCAACTAAGAAATCTGAAATTATGTACAGTACATTATGTTCACTAGTGCAGGTCTGAGCTTCAGAGACAGACTCAGACATGACAATACAGAACGTGACGATATATACAAGAAATTTCACAATCCTTCATGATCCTACCCTGGAGTTACAACTCGCATTCCCTCTTGACACACATTCACTCGAACAAGCCTAACTGCACACATGTACACATACAGAGACACATACAGTTTCTACCACTCTACGTCTCACAGAAGGCATAAACCGTTAAAGCCTTTTCACATCAAGGATGTTTTTCCCTGCAAAAAACTCACAAGAGAGATACAGCTCAGTTGGATGTATTCTCTAAGACTGCTTACATATCAGCTGGGTAGTGGAAACACAACCTGTACCTTCACTACTTCTGTGAATGTCAAAATATGAATTTTAGTGAAACAGGGCGCCCTCTGATGATAGTTGAATTCAAATGTATAACATTTCATTCAATGCATCAGTTTAATATGTGATATTGAATTTCACTTTTTCTCTCTCCAGACCACAGTTCCAGTCTTTTCCACCACGCTTGAGTTTGGAACAAGACTTTGGTCCGACTCTTTTTTTCCTAAGAAGAGTACCTGTGGCAGCACTTCATATAAGAGCTGTCCTGTGCAACATCTCACACCTCACAGAGGACGATGGGGAAATCTACATGAATACACGGGTGGTCGAGCTTCACGATGCCCTGAAAAATAAAACCAACAACATTCAAATTGACAAGTCATTCAAAACACTGTTCAACCAGGTCGGCATTATTGACAAAATGTGGCCCTAACTCACCTGTGGAATCAGATTTTTCTGAATCCTCTTCAACTTGGACTTTTTCCTGCCGTTTTTTGTCACCACCGTCTCTTCATAGAATTCATGGGCGAGGTCACCGTCCTCGTCATAGTACAAAGAACTGCCGACACAACAAACAAACACTCTGAAACTGCGTGACAGAAGAGGCAGCTTGCATCAACTCAGACTTAACTGAATATTAAAGGATCAGTTCACCAATACTATTATAATATTTTCTCACAGTGCTATCTATAGGCACACAGTGTCTCACTTTTGTGTGCAAAGGTTTTGAGATTTCCACCCCCACTGACTGATATGCCTACAAATTACTTTTTAGTATTTTAACTATTTATTGTATTATTTTGTTCTACAGGTTTTATTATGTATACTTCTTGAAGGACAGGTTCACAATTTTTCAAGTCTGCCTTAAACAACAGTCAGGTGCCCAAATAAACATTAAAACAGATTTTTCGTGCCATAATCATTTCTCCTGTTCATATTGACCATTAGAAGATCCCTTCATAATGCACTTACAATGTAAGTCATGGGGGCCAAAATCCACAGGCCTTCTGTGCAAAAATGTATTTAAAAGTTTATCTGAAGCTAACATGAAGCTTCAGCTGTCAAACTTAGTCAAATCAAGTAGATATTTTTCAACGTTACAGTCTTTTTAATGTCAAACTTTGAAGCAAGAAAAACTTTGTTCAGTGTTCATATGAGCACCTGACTGAACCAATCCTGTTAGTGCCCTGCTGGGAATGAATGAAGTTATTTAATTGAATTGATCCACACATCTCACTGTGGACAGTTTTCATGGGGACTATTTCTTCAGTCAAGTCTGTGAATGATCCTGTTTAACTGGGACATTGGGCCTCATTCACTAATATGTGCGTAGAAATGTTCTTACTTTGTGCATGAAATAAATGCGCATGCAAAATTACCATCAGATTCATGACACGTGTGCACTAGTTCTTACCACCGTGCGTACATTAGTAAATCTGAATCATTCTAAATTGACGGTTGCGTGCCCGCTATCAGTAATTAGCATACTACCATGCTCCCATTTCTCTATATAATGACAGCTCTGTTGGAACAGTGCAGCAGTGGAGAGAGCTGTCACGCATTGCAAAGAGGACTGTGATGGTAAAAATGTAGAAAAACTTTACTGCTGGTGAAATGCAAAGAATAGTTTTAGAAGTAGAAGCCAGAAAAGGCAGATTTGGCTGGTAAACATGTCACTGGCACAACTGTTTGGAGCCCGATTGTGAATCCTGTATACAGCCTGCATACCTGTAGCACCACTTGTTACGTCTGTAACAAAATAAAAAGTTGGTAAATGTGTAGATCTTTAGAACTGATCTAAATAAAACTCTACTGCTGCGCCAGGTGCGCATCATGTTTCATGTCTGTCCACAACAGGCCGTGATGTACTGAAAGCGGAGCGCCCCTCCCTGTGCCACTACTGACCTGTCAGGCTGTGAGGACACTGAACAGGCTGCTGGTTAACCAGCTGCATCTATCACAGCCAAATCTGAGGGGGGAAATTAATTGGTGTCACATTCCAATATGAAAATTGATATATAAGCTATTGTCATCTGAAAGTGGGGAATAATTTTAGGACAATTTTAACATATTAATAATTTCATTACATTTAGGATGATGATTTACAACATCTTAACTACTACATCTTAACTACTTTATTTATAATAATATAATCAAGTGTATTATTAGCAATTTCACACTTTCAAATGTTGTATATTTAGACCCAATCATTTTTTAAATAATTGTGGTTCTAATATACTGTTTACACTGAATATATATTGACTATATCATTTTCTTAAGACCGTGGGACGTGGTCTAAGGCAGTTCTAAATTTCTTAGCAGAGTAAGAACAAATTCAGGTAAGAACATGTTGATGAATCCCGGATTTGTGCTTAAAACGTTCATACTCACGGTTTAAGCACAGATTTGTGCGTACACAATGTTTGTGAATGAGGCCCAATGTCCTCTGGAAACATACAGAGCTCTATTATACTCAATTGGGGTGGTAGCAGAAATCTCAAGAGACGGATACCTTAAAGCATCAAACAATTAAACCCAAACTACCTGCACTGCAACTACATACCACCAGAGATATGAAAGAAAACATGCTGTGATCTGACTGACCTGACACTGTCTAGTAGGGATGCACTGAACTTTTTCTATCCTGATTCTTATACCTCAATAGAAGGTATCTGCAGGCACTGAGTACCAATCTGATACCAGTACTGTCTTTTCCCCTAACTTAAAATCTGTATTCCCCACTATGTGTAATTCTTTGGTACCCGTTTTATGCAGTTTTATTGCAGTATTTACCTCCGCCTGGTAAAAACAAATGGTGTGTTTCTGGAGCCTTTGAGCCGGGCCAAAGACTGCTCGTTCCCATCTGTGGCGGAGTCGCCTCCAGCTCCACTGCCTGAGAAAGGCCAGACACCTTTGGCTTTGGATCCACTTCCTCCCATTCTCTCAGAGATAAGGCATAGTTAGTCCCCAGTTGAAGCTTTCAATCTGGATGGTGGCCAGACGCTCTCAAAACTTCCTTACCAGAGCCAGGATCTGGAAAGTGAACGTGCACAAAGACAGGACACATTTCCAATCAGACTTTCAGCACTTCGTGCTGTTAGTTTGTGGACACACCTCAATTATTTCTGCTGCCTAATTTAACGCGCCATGTATTTAGTAAGAGACTGTTGACTAATTGGAACTAATTTATCGATTAAAATAGATGTAATGTACAGTTAACAGTAGTGTCAATGTGGCTAATGCCAATTTTACAGTTTGTCCAGTGTAGACGCAGCTGCATCAAACCAAATGCTGACACAATAATTAAGATCCTCACGCTTAGACGAAACTACCATCAACATCTCAGCTCACTAAATATGACATTTTATAGCATGTCAACGTGGTCTCCTCTGTATTTTATACTCGCTTATTCTGTTACGTTATGCTAGCTTTACTGGAAGCTAACCAACTGGGCCAAACAACCGAAATCTAAACGCAATTTGATTCATAATTATAGTTACATCGCTTCATTAACTTACACACACAGCCGTCGTTTTATAGCTAATTTGCACCGACTATATTTAATACAAGCATCCGTCTGGTATTCAGTCTGAGTGGCTGATAATAACTCGCTAACGGTACCTGCACAATTAGGTGAGCTAGCCTGTTAGCTTCTGCCACTGACGCAGGTTAGCTGAAGTAGCTAAAACAGAGCCTCGTCTGTGAAACATACACGGGATTATCTTTCATCTACGCCACTAAAACAGCACTACCGATATAGGCTTCTGGATAACACCCTACCTTATTATACGCTGTTAAATCTTCATGTCCTGTCATAACTTTAACCACCAGCTACGTTAGCTAGCGTTAGCTGTTTTGGTCGTTGCGACGAGGAGATCAGCTGATCTGACAGGCAGGCGGCAGCGACACAGTAACGATTCGACATCCAAGATCTAAACTTCAATTCATTTTAGCTTCCAATTGTTTATGTCTACATTTGAATTGCCTCCCATGTTTACCCAAGAGAAATTCAATGTTAAATATAGGAAATATTAAGTAGTAACTCTTTTAGGATCTTTTTTCATTCATGTATGACATCTGAAAAAAATACAAAAATTTGACAGAACTGGAAAATTCTTTACTGATCGCAGTGCACATTTGTCACGACATTTTGAAGAATGCTACATGTAAATTTGTGCATAGACGTATACAATGAAAGTGAACTGGAAAAAAAAAACAGCAGACAAACATGTTGTTTAAAGGCAGGAAAAACAAATATATAGAGACCGACAAACAGCTTCCAGTCAGTGAAACATGTATATCAAAATTCATTCAAGATTCCAGTCAACCAGAGTGACTTTGACACGGCTCTCTCTGACATTCATAATTGCATACAAATGTCCATACAACAGTCATACTCACAAATTGACACTAAAATAAAAAAAGGAGTTGCACCCATCAGGGGTGTAGAGAGGACATGGCAGACTTTTGAGACGTGGTCTAATGAAAATCCGTATATACCTTTCAGCTACAAATGCATTTAACTTCTGACGGGATAACATTCATTAAGATGATTTTAAAGCATGGTTTGAAGGGTGTGTTGTTCTTGGACCAGACTGAATATATCTAAACTTGATTTCACACATTACCAATTTTGTATTCTGCAAAAATTACGGGAATGCAACAACACAGTGCTCGACTCGGGCACTATTTCTAAAATTGCATACTTGCCAAATGGATTTTTTAATATTGTAAAATGACAAAATCATCACTGACATTTTCTTTGAAGTTAAAGTGACACAACTGAGGCGCACAGGATAATCAGATGGTACCCAATAATGAAAGACGCTATTAGATACAACCACCGTCTCATCTGCCAGTCTTCATTTCTCTCAACTCATTCTCTCAGGCACATCAGACTCTCCAGGTGTAAGGCACTTCTCATCTCTCGCATCATCTCACACGCACATTCGCGCTAGCTCTCTCTCTCATTGTCTTGCGCCCTTTCTCACTCTCTCGTTCACCGAAGAGGCGTTTTTTTTGAGTTGTGTTCTCTGGGATCTTTGGATGCAGCGATGACTGGTCATCATCAGGTGATTGTCCAGCCAAGAGGTGCACGTTTAAACCCCGCCCGCAGAGTCGTCTCAGCCAGGAGTGGAGCCAGCCAAAGCCTCCTGCATCTTAATGCGGGCCAGGGCGTATCGCTGCACTATCTGCTTGACGTGCTCCTCTTCTTCACGCTGCAGGATACGCAGGAAGTTCTTCAACTCGGGCATGGAGAAGGCATGCCACTGCAGGTAGTAAGCAGGAAAAACTGCATTAGTGTATGTTGAGTACATAAACAGTCTTTGGAGGATCAAACATGTGGTTTTGATATTTTTATTGACAGTTATGTTCATGTTATACTCACATTGACTTCTCCAGTTTCATTCTCTTTCAGAACAAAACTGAGGACTTTCTCATTGGGTCCAGCATTTAGACGCAGGCGGAGGGGATGCTCATCATCAGGCAGCTTACGAAGATAAACTGAAGGAAATACAGATGAAAACACTCAATTTAAAAGCACATTTCAAATTTAAAAAAAAGTAAATAAGAAAAAGACAAGAGTTCGACATGTAAATGTAATGAAAAGGGAGCAATACCTTGGTCATGACGCTCGCTGCGCTCAAACAGAGCAAACTTGCCAGGATTGTCCACCACAGTAAACTTTTTCAACAAAGCCTCGATGACTTCATGAACAGAAGTGCGAGAGCTGATGTGCAGGTGCTTGGATGCATCCTTTGGCAGGTAGAAGGAGGTGCGGCGCTTCACTCCGGCAGCCTTCTTCGCTCCAGCATTGTGTCCTCCTTTCTTCGGCGGTGGAACTGACACCGGCCGCGCCAGCTTAAACTGCACCTTTATGAAGCCGGTGTAGGAGCCATCCTTGTTCTGTTGAGAAAAACAAAACGTTACACTGACGGAAGAACCCCTTTACACTGAAATGCACGAACTTGGTGCAAATTACCAATACTCACCATGTTCATGAACAGATTGCTGTTGATTTGAGCGTTGTATTCCTTCACCTTCTGCTGAATATCTGCAGTTGTCAACTCCTGCTTCCCCAAGTCAATCTGTTCATCCTAGAGAAAACAGTTACAGTGTTTAACCACCAGGTGTCAGCGCTCCCCTCCAAACCACAACAAGAGGAGACAGAACACAGCACGACAGAGACGATAAACCAGTACAAGAATGAACGCTTGGTACGACCTTGGGTTGTAACATTTATTCCTTAAAAATATCATGTTCTGTAAATTAGGGTCACCCTATATCTATCCAATCACAACAACAATGCTTCTAAATGTAAAAGAGCAGTTCACAAGGGCGTTCACATTGGAAAATAATCCCTTGATGCCATATTGTTTTATGAAAGTACGTCTTTCAGGAATTGAGAATGTGTTTTTACTGCACGGAGTCACACCTGCAAAATCTTGACAACTTCAAAGAGACTGTTGAGCAACAGCACTGTTATCAAAATATGATTTTAACACAATATAGTTTTTATTCCAGCAGGAGTGTTTGATGTATGGAGGCGAATTACAAACATCCAACACTTTAGAAAAGGTTTTATTTGTTGGCTTTCTGTTTTACTTTACTCTTTCTAACAGTGAGCACCAGTTGCATCAGACTGCAAACTTCCTGTCAACGTAGCAGAGGCGAAAAAAACGATGATGTCAACACTGCCCAATCCTGTTCGACATGCTCTGCTCTCTTGCTGTAGGAGGGCTAAACGGGAGGAGGGAGGACGAGGGGAAGGGCATGTGGAACTTGCAGCTGTTTGCTATGACTGCGATCAACGGCATTGCATTCCTCAACATGGTGTTCATGTAAAAATAGCCTCCCCTCTCAGGCTCTCACAAGTGGGAGAGACAATGCCCTCCCTTGTTTTACAGGCACATCCTGTGAAGTCAGCTGCCTCATCAACCACAAACTCCCAGTCATGCTTCACTCATGTTTCAGTCATACACATTGGGCCTGTTGGCTCAATAAGGGCTTTTCCTGTGTCTACTGACCAGTTGGTATTTCCTGTATAAAAAGAAGAACTGAGAGGCGGCACAAATCTATTTTTCATACTGTACGCCAGCTACTTCCTCTTGGTAGGAGTAGAAGTAAAATCCAAAGATCAATAACCATAAAATCCTATGGTTGCTGCCAACATTGGCCCTAATACATATACACATTTGTCACATTTATGCACAAATGCAGGAAAACTCTATTGTTATCTAACCTCTGTCCTACCTCCATCTAATTTAATGAGCTACTGAACCCTACACTACCTAATGAAAAACAAACCAAGCAAAGTAGCAAGTATTAACAGAGCTGGGTAGCCTATAAATCGATGTCAAGCAGAACAAGATCAATAGTAGCAATCCTTAGGCAGATTGAAAGACTCAAGAGTTAATGTGCTGCTGTTAACCAGCCAATAAATCAATATGGAGGCCAAGTTGAGCTTTCCAATATGGAAAATAAACTGTCTCTCTACATGCCCACATAAGGAGCGTCATATAAATACTGCGTAGAATGCCAGCAACATAAAATAAACACAGCCTCTGTACAGAGACACAGTCTGATGAATGTCAGTGAGTTTATACAGTAAATAGTGTCCGTTTCTCAGTAAAGAAAGCCGATAGCCGAATGGGTGTGGGTGACAAAAGGGAACAGAAAATGAATAACTCCAAAACAACCCATGACTCATCTGTGATTGTGAAATTAGTCTGAAAAACCTGAGAGACGAATGAATAAATGGTGGGTGTTGAGGTGGAAACTGGAGGAGCCGGCATGCGTCATGAAACGCTGAATTTCGGGTGTTCTCAGTATAAGCTCGGCTGTGGGCCTGTGCACTGATATGTGTGTGTGTGTGTTTTTAATCCAAAACCCATACAGGCCAGTGCTGACATGCATTTCATAAAGTTCACACAGCTTAAGTGTGTTTACTCAAAACTGGATGAACCTGAACTCCACCCATTAGCCTACAAGCCCCAGGTTAGCATCTTCTCTGCACTGCCAGGGACCCTTAAGAAAAACACATACTGAAACTCATCGTGACCTATGACCCCTAAAAACATGGGGAAAAAAACACTAAATTTAAACAAAACAACGGACATAACGGGGTCAGAAATGTCAAATAACGCGAGAGTAACCGCTCCGTGAACCACCCATCTCTCTGGTTTGACGTACTTTCACATTTAAACTAGGACATCTAGCGTTTATTTCTGATCAGTTCACCCTCTCACCTGCTTAACATTTACGTTAGCTTTCCGGCTTTTGGGGAAGAAAGATGTCCGGGCGGTGAAGTACTGCTCAAACTCGGTGTCCGAGTCCTCTTCGCTGCAGTAGCCGCTGCTGGTGGAGCTGCCCCAGGTCATCTCGAAGGAGGGAGTTTTGTCCGAGCTGCTCGCCTCGTTTGACATGCTGACTAACTGCTGTTTAAACCTTTCTAACTTACACTCGAGTTACGTCGACTAAAAGTGTGTAAATAAATCACTTTTAGCTAAGTCTGATGTGAATTAACCGATACAAAACTCACCAAACAGAAGAAAATGTTCTCAAAACGTTCTTTACAGTAACGGTCGCTAACGTCTACAGATAACTACTCTCACAGGCAGCGAAATATCTCTGAAGCGTCTTGATAACAAGTCTAGTCACTGAAATCCAACTGACTTTTTTTCCCCACTAACTTATTCTACCGGCCACGTTTCCACGGTACAAGCTGTGTGAAACAGGATGTATTCAGGCCCCCGCCCTCGGCACCGCTTCCTTCCCCCCGCTGTGGCCCCACCCAAGCCGTTGAGTTTGAGTTTGGAAAATACACAAAACCACCGCAGACGGTCGCGATTGGACGCCGAGGGGAAATACCAGAGACTTCATCCCACCCTGCCCCCCCCTCTCTCTCAGCCACTGCCGCCTCCTCCCTGCCCCCTCTCTCATCCGCTGCCGCCTCCTCCATCTCTCTAAATGTATTTTCCTAGGATGGCGAAGTCATGACCCACCCCACTCTGCCTCTGATTGGCTAGTACTCGTTGCCTTCTTTGGTTGGTTTGGTTAGGTTTAGGCACGAAGAGTGAGATTGGTTAGGGTTAGGGTAGGATAAGCCAATCAGAGGCAGAGTACGGCGGGTCATGAGTTCGCCATCCTAGGAAAAAAAATCGCCTCCTTCCCACGGATGCTGCTGCTGTTCCCCCGCCGCTGAATATGTCCGGAGTCATGTGATGATGGGACAGTCTGGTCACACCACACACAGCAGTGGACAACATGTGAGTTTATTTCCCCCCAGCATGTCAGCTGTACAGATAGTGAAAGATCCCCTCCAGACATGTTTTAGGATGTGTCTGATATGTTTTTTTCATTAAAAAAAAGTTTAATTATCTAGTTAAAATCCTTAACAAGATAATTGTTAAGGATTTTAAATATATGCAAATATATTTCATCCCAGAAGTTTAACTGTTGGACACAAGATGTCTCTTACTTCACTGTAAAATCCTTTCTCAGTGTTTGTACACTGGAGGCTCCAAACTTCCACATCACACTTGTGTAAGTTGAATATTGGACCAGGATTGGCTTCTAAACTATTTGTGATGGCACAAATCATGCTCGTTGGCCTTAAGATCAGATTTTTAATGAGCACAGAGAAACTTTCCACTTTCAGCAGATGAATGTGAAAACAGCCTTTTAGTGTCAAACTCTGCACATACGTCATTCTGCACAGTGAAGCTCAAACATTCAAGTGTAAGAACGAGAAGACAAACATATTTTTGAGTGGAGGGGGAATAGGATACCTAAACATTTATTCTACAACATAAACTACCACATCAAGTTATATTTCTTTCCTTATCTAGTTTGAAAACCTTTATCTGAGGAAAAGGGGCAGATACCCTGCGGCCATGGACCACCAGTGCCCCCTAAAAGCCACCATTTAGCATGTAGATAATACTACTGATATGCAAACAGAATAATCTGATATTGGTGCAATATTTTCAGTTGATCACAATTAGTCAATTAACGAGTTGATAAGAAAATAAAAGGAGCGCTTCAGCAATTTAGCATTGCACTTCCATAGAATCAGGGAAATCACAAGAGGCAGATAAACAAACAAAAATGAGGCTGCAACTATCAATTATTGTCATTATTAACTTGTCGATTATATTCTCGATCAATCAATTAGTTGTTTGGTCCATAAAATGTCAGAAAATGGTGAAAAATGTTGATCACTGTTTCCCAGAGCCCAAGGAGATGTTCTCAAATGTCTTGTTTTGTCCACAACCCAAAGAGTTCAGTTTACTGTTAAAGAAAACTAAAGAAACCAGAAAGTATTCAAATCTGAGAAGCTGGAATCAAAAAAATTTGGACATTTTTTTTCTTAAAAAATGATTCAAAACTGATAATCGATTATCAAAATGGTCGGCTACTAATCGACTAATCTTTGCAGCTCTTTAAGAAAATGACATAAAATCAAAGCAGCAGAGGCAGAGATATCCTGACTTTTGCTCTTAAATGCCCACTTCTTTAAGCCCACGCACCCACAGTTTGTAAAGCTAACTCTAAAAAAATTTAGCCTCAAGCTCAAGCCGAGATAAGCTTGATGACATTATCAGGGGTTATTTCTCCAAACTTTGGAAAGCTTCCTCCAGAACTACATTATTTAGTTCTGGAGGAACTACACAATTATCTCCTCGTGACGAGTAAACTGACCTATATGTGTAAAATTGGTGGAGTTCCCCATTAATCGATCACTGTATTGATAATTAATTAATAATTTGACTCACCTTTCAAGGAAAAGTGCCAAACATTTGGTGATAGCAGCTTCTTAAATATGAGTGTATTCTGCTTTTTATCTGTTTTGGGCTGTAAGTCAGACAAAACAAGCAGTATGAATATGTTACCTTTGATTTTCTTATATTTTTTGACATTTTATAGAAAAAATTAGTAATCTATGAATTGACAAAAATAAAGGGCATATTAATTAATAAAACATTAAACACAAGTTGCAGCTATAATTTTCATATGCAGCAGTGTGGACACTTTAAACTGATGCTATAATGTGACTGTAAAGGTGTAGAGAATCATGTCGTGTCCCAAATACATAATATACTGATTATATATAGTACATACAGTACTAATCATCATAGTATAGGCTATTGTTTTAGCTGTTAGTATAAAAATCAACATACTTTACCATTTTATAATAACAGGAAGGAAACTTTGGAAAGTCATTGCCAATTAAACTTAACAAATAAGAAGCAAAACGTATTACCTTTTGTTTTCCAGGATCTTTCTGGAGCTGTCTCACCACCATTCAACAATTTACTTTTTGTTGATAAAATAATCTTTAATTTCTTTTAGTGGTTATGCTTTGAAAAGATTTCCTCTCGTTCATCTGCAACAATGCACCCCTCACTGTAGCCTTTTAAATATTTTGCAGAGATTCAAGGAGAACATAAAAACTAAAGGCTCAGGCCCTGAATTACTGCCAGAATGATGAAGACATTTCTAGTTAGCCTCAATATGCTTTTCTCACATGCTGAGGAACTGGTTTGCATTAAGGTGTTGGCTACATTACAAATCACCAATCATTACAAATCAACACAGTTATTGCCTAATATGTATTGGCAGGAAATACATTGGAGCTCACTGTTCTTACATTGAGCAGGCTTTCAAACCCTCGTTGAACCAAAGGTATAACATTTCAGTAGTACAGCAGAAATCTTTTTGCATTTTAACTTCTGTGAGCTCTCACAGAAGTAAAAATTAGAATGTTTTGGCATTTCTTGTGTTATTTTATTTGTTTGTATTTTTTTTTTGCAATAGGTTGTTACTAATGACACTAATTATGGTCTAACACAGTGCGTGCTGACTCACTGGAACACTGCAATCGTTAATGTTGCTAGTTAAACCTGTGTTTTTTTTTCTGCTATGACAAGCCAAAGCACCAGGTCATATTATCACACTTGGCTGAACAGCTTGCTGAAGTTTTTACATTCCTCCTTTGATAAGCAACAGTTGCTTGATAAAACCCAGAACCCTGCTGCCTTGAGCAGTATAGCCTTGATCTCCCTCCTTATAAATAATACTCCTGTGGTACAGAAAAACACATGGTGAGGAATACTCTTGTAGTAAGATTTTAAAGATACAACAGCAGGGGCCTGTGTCTGCTGAAAAATACTAATCAATTGATACAAGAACCTCTCCAACACTAGTCACCAAATAATGGTATAGCATGTTTATCTAGACAGGGATTATTAGTCTGTTAACGAACTGAAATGAAGATGTTTTATGATAAATCATAAATGTCATCCGATATATATGCTTCTACTTTTGGTGCTTTTTACATATATTGCCAGATTTTCTCAACCAATAAACTGAACCAGATCTTGCAAAAGGTTCCGCCAATAACATTTCGTGTTTCTCAACAATGACACACTTCCTCATCAAATCGTGTTACTTCTTTTCACAGATTTGATGTTTTGCTCGCTGTCCACCTCTACAGTACCTGCTGCTGCCCCGCAATTATTGTTTTGAAGAAGAGCTGTAACTGATAGCAGAGCTGTAACTGATAGCAGTAAATATACGGTAAATCCCGACAAGGTCAGGTTATGTTTAGTTGAAACTATGTAGTGAGAATAGTGGAACTGGGTGGACGGTGTGCATTTACTGCGGTGTAAAATGGTTCCCATTTTTTGGCCATAAAACAATTGATTTGTTCCGTAAAGCAATCCAGCAGATTTATGACGCGAGTGCACCTGCAATGTAGAGGCCGGTAGGAGTGACCAGTTTCCTAAGTGACTCTCTTGTTTTGAATGGCAGCATTAGTGGCTCAATATGGTAATAATTTCTTGATGCGGATGTCATAAAAGCAAATAAACAGTGACTACTACCAGCTTTGATTGTAGGCAAGGCTACAGATGAACTATTGCAGAATACTAAGCTACAAATATCCTTACCACATTTGTGTCTGTTTCTATGGTGTGCTCGACAACACATGTGTGGTCAGCCACAGAGCCTCGGTCCCAGCTGCAGTCCAACTGGATCAGGGCACGACAGCGGTAGTGGCACGTGAATTTACAATCTGTAAGAGTGGAACATTACTACGTTTAAACAGGCATTACCAAACACATAAATACATATAATGCTGCTGACCAAATCTTTAAGTTAATATACATGTGATATTAGAGGGCAATTCTAAATTTGTGATGTCCTCCACTGGCCATTAATGGTTACTGCAGTTAGTTTGCTTTCTCTGCAATTATTCTCTGTTCGTGTGTATCAAAATATAAATATATATATATAAATAAATGAAAAAAAAAACACTGAAGATACACAAATAGCAATACACCATCTGTTAAGTGCAGCTGTGAAATAAACAGAATCTAAAATACACAACGCTGAGGTCATGAAAAAATATCCTGTCAAAAAACTCTATGATTATATTTACTGAGTGATCCAGGTCTTTGCAAAGACATATTGCTGTTATCATCACTGTAAGGTCTGTGTCCATGTTCATAACGATTTGATTGCAGTTTCAAATTTAGATTAAGAGGTTTTTTTTTTCTTTTTTTCTGCACATTCAATGCTCTACACAAACTGCATCTACATTTTAGTGTGTTTCAGTTGATGAAGAGGAAGTGAGTCTTGAGCAAGAAAAGCATACAGGTTGTCAGCCCAGAGCTTAGATGATGACCAAACCACAGAACCACAGAACATTAACAACTTCATGCATGGGAAATGCTGTTTGAGTTAAAAAAAAAAAACCCTGCTAATGAAACGCCCAGTAAATAGTGTAGCCCTGACATTAGGCCTTTCTGACAAACTATTTGTTAATGTTAAGAGGGAAACATGGAGAACATTTATGTCTTAGTAAATCAAGCAGTTCAGACATCAATGAGTTAACCAGCTGAATACAGAGTTTTTTTATGTCTGTGGCTACATCTTCCTCTGTTCAACCAAATTTCTCTTGTGCTTGCTTTCTGCTTGCTTTCATTCCTGATCATGCATATGCAGAGAAGCAGTCACACATGAACACACCGCAGGCGCACAAACAGCCTACGTAAGCCAACTCACTGACACACCGCAGGCTCTGCTTGTAAAGGCCCCAAATGAAGTCTCCACACAGGTCACACCACGTGGGCTGAGCATGGCTGCAGGGTTGGAAGTTGTGTCCCTCTCCCTTCTCCTCTGTGAGCTGGGGGTCGTGGGTGCTGCTCAGGACTCTGATGATGCCCACCCGGCTCAGCAGGTCTGGGACCTTCCCCGGGCTGATCCTCAGGGCGTTGGTTCTCTCCAGGCGAGGAGGTGAGCATGGCGCGCGCGTGCCTGTCAGCTCTATCTTCTCTTTGTCGGGCCTCAGGTCACGGAGCTCGATGAACTCCCCCAAAGACATTGTGTCACTCAGACCCTGAGTTCCTCCATCATCACTACAGACAGAAAAAACAGGTTAAAACAGGCTGAAAGACACTGCAAAATATACTATTTGTCTCCTATTTTCTCAATTTAAAAATGTGATCTTGAAGTTATAATGATTTGTGAGGTTTTTATATTATATGCAGTATTCTGTAGGCTGCCTATTAATATTTATTTGGTGTTTTTGAAAAGGTGTAATTTCCATTTACAAAGGAGATATTAGATTTTAGACTGCCCATATGAAAATCAACTGTAAATAACATATTATTTATACGGTTGTGGCAGGTGTGTTCAGATACTTTACTGAAGTAAAAGCAGCAATGCCACAATTTAAAAATACTCCATTAATTCTTCATTTTATTATTAATGTCCATTATATTTTCCCTATGTTCTAATTGATGTCATCTAATGTAGGTCTGGGCAATATGGACAAAATCAAATATCACAATATTTTTGACCAAATACCTCGACATCGATATTGTGACAACATTGAAGAGATGACTACTGGTGCTTTCACAAAATATTTACACACTGAGATTTTTGATAAATAATCATCAGTAATGTGGATATAATAACTAAGTGAGTAAAGGCAAATAATAAAACAAAACAGTCTGTTGAACTAAGACGATATCTAGTCTCATATTACAATATTGATATATCGATATATTGCCCAGCCCTAATCAAATGTATTGTTTTTAGTCCAATTCAGTTTACAATGATATAAAACAGAGAAAGGCAGCAAATCCTCAGACTGAAGGCATCTATTTTATATACTGTCCGGCTGTTTTAATTTGTAACAACACGTCATATAAACATGATCATATGCTTTACATGTCAAATCTTTATCTGCAAGTACAGATAAATGTATATTTCCCTCCGAAATGTAGTTAAGTATAAGTATAAAATAGCATAAAATGGTAATAGTCAGGTAAAGTGCTATGAACTGTACTATAAGTACAGTGCTAGAGCAGAATGCTACTTCATTCTACCACTGATTATATATACTAATTATATACTGTTTGTCTGTTTTACTTAGGTCATTTTCATAAAGAGTAGACTTCACACATCATTGTATTTTTACATTTTATGTTTTATGCTGCTTTTGTACAGGACACGTTGCTATGCCACAGAACATACTGTGCAGTAATATATGATAGCCTAACTTAGCATAAGCAAAACAGGGTATGAAAGCAGCCATAATGTCCTCATCTAAAACGAATTACATAAACTTTATGCTCATACATAAAGTGTATGTTAACATTATCCCCGCGCAGCTCCATTTGTCTACATAAATCAATTAAAGGTGCATTTAGGAAGGCTCGGAACATGAATACTCAGATGTTTAGTCCCAAACAAGCTCAACTTTCCACTTTTCATGTATGTAAAGTAAAAACAATTTTCAGTATCTTACCTAAACAGAGAAGAAAGCAGCTCCGTGGCAACCGCTTTGTCTCAAAACTTCTTCCATCCGAAGAAGAAAACTTTCCGCAGTCATTTCTGACGGTTTCCAAGTAACAGAGGTGTGCAGCCGCGGCCACATCTCTGGAAATAACCTATCATCAGACCGAGGCCCAGCTAACATCCAGTGACATCAGGGGGACAGCGGTACCCGAGCGGCTCTCAGGACAAACACCTTTCAGACAGTGTTGTAGGAGGAATCAGTTTATCACGAGAAGGAGAGAGTGAGATGAGACTGAGCTGTGCACACATCCGGAATGTTTTCACATAGGGGGTGCTTCTGAGTCCGGAGCACAGCTGAGTGGGCGTGCAAAGGCCCCCACTCCTCCAACCCACTGTCTTATACAAGGATGGACCTGTGTTTCATTTACTACAACAGCGCGAATCATATTTATAAACTGCAATATTTATAGATCTAAAGCCGTCCCTATAATCTGACCTCCAACTTTTAACATGTCTTTTAACCATCTACAGAAAGTCAACATCATTCAGGGAGTCTGAACATAACTAGCAGGAATATTAAAGGCTGGCTAATTCCTTGCTACTGTAAGTCTAAAGACTGTCTAAATAAGTATTTGACATCTGCTATATAGGTTTTGGACTCTCTACATGCAGAGAGTTCAGGTTTCTCACTGATCCTAGAGGCAATGGGCAAGAAGACAAAGTAGAGTGAGTCATTAAAGCGATTTTATCTGCTGCTTGTGTAATGAAGTGTGATGCACCTGCACGCTGTCACACACTGAGATCAAATAAGGAGTGTAAAATCTCTTGACAGAGAAGGAACTGGAGAAAGCCTCCTGAGCTCTTTTCATTAAAGACACTTGGTTAAAACAGTATGTCAAAAAGTTAACATAGAAACAAACATGTTTAAAGTTTTATTACAGTATTTAAAAATGGAACAGTATGAACCTTTCCAGCCTAAAAGAAAGAATCAGATCCAGAGTTCCTATTAAAATGTAGAAGAATCCCACATATAGATCTGTTCTCTTCCCATCTTGGTGACACAGGAGTCCCATCTCCAGTCTGCCATCAGTCCATACAGGAGCTCCAGCAGTCGCTCTCTCAGCTGCTGATGTGCAGGTCCCTCTGAATCTTCTCTGAGGCCTCTGTCATGAGCTGGCAGGCTTTCTTGTGCTTTGGCCAGTGTTTCACCTGACATTCTCTGCAAGAAACAAACAGATGAACAAGACTTTATACCTAAGTCATCAGGAAAATATCAAACATTTAGTGTATGGTATCAATATATAACAAAAACATGTATTATATATGTATACCTGTTTGTTTTCTGAATGAGCTCTGGTGCGTGTGCTCATTTGGGTCACTTAATTTGGGCTTGATTTAATCAAAGTGGTGCAGACTAAACATCTAAATCGAGAACGTTTGGAAAGGATGTGTCTAGTTTCAGTTCCAGTTGAACTCAGTTCATTTTTGCCATGAAAGCAAAGCAGGTCATCCAGTGGCGTTTGTGACAGATAAAGTGTGTGATCTGAGTATAAATTCAACTACTGTTAAAATCCATCTGCTGCTCATGGAAACTGTCAAGGATCTGTACAAGCGATCTCAATAACTATGCAAGGTAATTTGGTCACCATGGTAACACCAATTCTTTTAGCACAGTGTTGTGCTTGTGTCGTACTCTGTAGTTATCCCTTCAGTAGAATTATGATACAAGACCATGACCTCTTTTTTGTAATGTCCCAACCAGTCCATCATTATCGATGACATATGAGCTCCAGTTGTAGTTTCGACTAATAATGCTCATGATAAATGATTTCTTTGTGAGCTCTTCGTGACCCCCAGAGAAGACAGATTAACACATAAGGTGCAGTGGAGTGCTGCACGAGTTGCTGTTAGTCACTAGAATTTGATGAGAGTCAACAAAACTGTCCAATCAATGAGTTACATGTCAGTCAATATAACTTGATAACCTTCTGGTTTGTTTGTGAAATGAACTACAGGTTTGTGCGAAAATGAGCAAAATCTTACCTGTGACAGTACCATTCTCCCTGACATCGAGAGCACCTCTTTGCAGCCTCTTTCCCACAGGATCCACACTTTGGCCTCTCTGGGATTAAACTCTCCATCACATCCAAGTTGTACGTCTGGGCCAGCCTGATTAAGAATAAAACAATAATTATGCCAAGTCCCAGAGAAGGTGTAGTTTATATGTGCCTTCGGTGCCCAGTTACACCTGTATTTTCAGTTTTACCTCTGCGCCTGTAGTCTCAGGTCACTTTCAGATGGGTTGAAAGTTTCTTTGACTTGATACTTAGCTATTGCCTTCCACTTGCCAGAATTCTTACTCACAATGTTGTTCCACATTTCAGGGATCTATACATAAAGAAAAGCTGAGGGTAAATGCACGGGGGCATACTGCTGTCAGGTACAGAGATATGTTGTTTGAGTGTACCTGTTCCAAAATTAGCTCTTTTTTTGGAGGGGCAGGGTCTGTAACAGCAAGATGAGCCAGGAAACGTTGGAGTTCCCCCAGGTTTGGCAGCTGATCAATCAACACCTCTGTCAAGAAACCCCGGAGCTGTGGCACATTCAGGATAAGCCCACAAATAATACATCAGCAAGTGTAAGAATATCAGCTTACCTACCACGAGTGACACAGACTGTATAAAAAAACTCACTGTGATTACAGGAGGATGCATGAGGCTCTCTGGTTATATAATTAAAGCAACCGGAAGAGGATGAGAAAGCATATAATAGGAGGAAACATCTTAGTCAAAACAACCATAGAGACTGAATCTGTGTACTAACAAGTGAGGAGATCAGATATGATGTTGGAGGAAAATAGCCTGGCACTCAAGACACTTCCTGAGCTTCAATGTACAGCTAATATCCAGTGGCCACTTGGAGAAAGAGAAGGGGTTGATTGATAGAATTTAAAATCAGTTTACACACACTAACATAAGAGCATAACCCTAAACTCTCAACGTGAAGGAATGATGAAAATCACTGACAGCTGCAAAGAGTCAGTCAACATTTCTTTTTTACCACACCTTTAGAAGCTGGCTCTTATTGAAACTGTTGAAGTCGTATTTCCTTTGGCAGTCTTCCTTCAGTAGCAGATTGTAAAGGGAAATCCAGACCTGCCCGTCTAGTTTTGTCATCTTTAAATGGTCCTCCACAGGAATCTTCTGCCATTTGCCATTTATGTACTTTTCTATCTCACCTACAACGGGAAGCAGAGGGCAACAAACTGAGCAGAGGGTCACTTATGAGGTAAAAATGTGCATTTTTAATAGATGAGGAAATATAAGGATATATTTGATATGTAAGTGGTGTATCTACAGTATACCTGCTTTGCAGCGACTCCAAGGACAGCAGTCAATCAGCTGAACCAGTACACAAGGCACATTATGAGTGCATAGCATGCGATTGATAACACTGATACTGTAAAGAAAAAAAAGATAATCCTTTTCTGTCATCTGCAACAATTTCAATAATGAATTCATCTTTTAAGTCAATTTTACAGCAAAAACACAGAACATTCTCTGGTTCTCTGTTTTATATAATTCTAATACAACTATATTTGGGTTTTGGGGTTTTAGTCGGGCAAAACAAGTGATTTGAACATATCATCTCGGGCTCCTAGAAATTGTGACATGCATTTTTCACACATTTTGCACATTTTATAGACAAAACAATAAATTAATTGAAAAAAGATAAATAGATAATGAAAAATGTTGCAGCTGTAGTCAGCTGCATTTTCAGCATCTATAAAAATACAATGCAAAGATATAGATTTAAGTGTAAGTGCCTAAACTATTTGAAGAATTCTCTGTATCGCTCAAGTAAGCTGCTTTACTGTCCAGTCCAGACACTGTCATACCTGTCAGTGTGATCAGTGATGTAGCGCAGCACAGATACTGCCTTCAGGGTGATCTCAAACTCCAGAGCTGCACTCTGAATCTGCAACTCCTTTGCCAAATGAAAAGAAAGATTTGAGTGATTCAATTTTAGTGAAAGAGAGACTCACCTGCAGTCTGAATCATGTTTCAAACCAATAGAAGATCCATAAATCTCAGACTCTTTTACCTCTGTAGAGGATTCAACTGTTTTGCCTGTCAGGTTGTGTTGGTCATGAGTCGCAGCGCCCTCCCTGGTGGTTTTACTGACTAGCAGGGTGAGTTTGCGGTGGCAGTAATCCACTAAGTCAAGAACAGAGCCATCAGCTGCCTCACATGAGTCCTACACAACACAAAAATCTCCTTAAAGGCATCACATAATACTTTATTTATAGTTAAAAAATAACCAATTTTAGAGAGAGATAACCGAGAGTCAAAACTGTCTTTCTGTCTGATCACAATAATGCTTGAACACATTTAAAAATGGATTAATATCAGAATTTGTGGACACACTGACCTTATGAAACATTATTGTTTCAAGTAGGTTTATGATTGTGGCTTCATGGTGGATCTAAGAAGGAGACATGAAATCAGTTATGAGCGCTTCAAGCTGATCATCATTTTAAATCTCGTTCCACTCACCACCATGTAAAGATGAAACGTGTTCTTTGGATTGAAGTCCTGCAGTTGACATAAAATGGGGAAAACTTTTTGCTTCCACACCTCAACTAGGATCATCTCATGGACCAGGACAGGTATCTACGGAGGAGGTGGAAGAGAAAATGATGAATTAATGGTTGCCTGTTTAAATGCGCCTACCATGCTATCTGACATTTTAACATCATACAGTATGCATTGAGGAAGCACTCACTTTTCCATATGACACCAAGAGCTCCTTGATGAACTCATCATGCATTGCAGAAGCATTCAATATTGCCTGCATGTTAAGTTTCACAATATACTCATGCTGTCTGAACCACCTGTCAACACACAAAGAGAAAAATAAAAAGAAGAAATATAAGCTTCAGATAAACTTTCAATGCATTTTTGCACAAAATTATTTTTTTGTAGTGGCAGGTTTTAAGGAAAATGTTACTTCTAATAAAGTACCTAGAGTTAGGGTTAGTTAATTCACTATTCGGCAATGCCACCTTTACTAATGCGTTTTTTTAAATCATAAACTACTGAATGTAACCGCGAAATATGCTTATGTTGCAAAGTTATAACGTTTTTCTGAACTGAAGAGTTGACGCTAAACGGAGTATATGCTGCAATTCAGTAGACGTCCTCAGCTTAATTTTTTAAATCACTTATCACACATCTCGTCATGCCAACACCTGGGTTTATATTAGTGATGTTCACGTTAACTGGCTTGCTAACGTTAACTAGCTAACTGTTAGCCGGTCCTTCTTACCTGGTAGAGCCCACTTCTTTGAGGGTGAAAGTTTCCAGACTTTGAATAAAACCCTCTGCTTCGACAGGTAAAAGTATTGACGTGTCCATTTTGTTGACAACAAAACAACAAACAACAACACAACAAACTATCAAGTAAATAAAATGAACAAATTTCAGTATCACTCCACTGGGGCTGTTTCTGAAGCCTGTTGTCCTGCGGTTGTCATGGTCACCGTACACAGAGCGCAGGCGCAGAACTCTCTGTCGCCAGAGAGAGGCGGTAGATCCTCAGGTAAAACCAACAAGCTCAACAACCAACTGAAGAGGAAACTGACTAAAATCTGCAATTCAGAGCAGCAACACCACACAGTAACAGTACATTCAACGTCCTGCATTGGAAATGTTACTTAACATGAGAGTATTATTAGCTAAATATAACTAGTAATTAGTAAAGTACTCATCGCAGAAAGCTAGCAGTAAAATTTACTATTGTAGTTAGTCGAGGTGGAGCTTATTTTAACTGATATATTTGCTAGATAAATGTAGTGGAGTAAAAAGTACAATATTTCCCTCTAAATTGTATGTTGACAATATCTCACATTGGGGTTTCAGAGTTGTCTAAAACATTTTTGACAACCTTAGATTTATTGTATCCACTTGTTTCAGTGCTTCAAGCTTTTTTACAGGTGCAAAATTACACCAAATATAAAATTTTATAAGTTTTGAGCATCATCTTCTGTGATCCAGCCTGTCTTATTTGGTATTGTTGTATTCCATGAGATTTCTACTACAATTTAAAATAAGACTCTACGGGTTTGAACATCAGTTTTGTATGGATAGACCTGCCAAAGGGTCTGTGGTACTGCAGAGGTTAAGCAGAATCTGTAGCTCTAATTTGGATTATTATGTTGAGTAAATGGGAATTCCCTGATGTCAGTATGTAGGTCATGTAATAGGAAATAGTTGAACTTGGGTAATTCCTACTGTCAAACCAATACAGACTGTGAAACTAATGATGAATCCACATGAATAGACTTTTTTTGCAGATTTAAGACAAACTGTCACACTGTGGTATAATCTCTTTTATTAATCACATATTTTCTTTTGTACAATATTAACAAATATTACCTTCCTCACTTGACTTAAACAGATGTCGTTGACAATTGATGAAAGGGAAATTTTAAAAAAAAAAACACTAACCTGACACAAAAATTACAAAATACTATGAATGTTTGACGTTATTCCAAGGAAACTCCTCTCACTGAAGGCATCTTTGGTTGAGGCATTTTACATTCAAACGACTCCCTGCACCAGTCCGCATCAGTTCATGTGACATCACTTCCAGCACACAACGATGTTGGGATCATTTTCCAAACGTTCGTCCAGCTCCTGGTAGCTGATCCCTGTAAAATGAACACATTGTAAGCAGATTTGTTTGCTACCATTAGTTATTAGCTAATGGGAGAGCCTAGAACCTGCCTGTTTTGCAGCAGATCTCGTCATAACTGTGACAACCGGTATAGAGTCGAGGCGGCCTGCTCCTCTCATCGCGGATCACCTTCACCGGATACTTCTGCAGCCGTCGAATGAGAGACTTCATCAGTCCAAACTGGATCAGCCTCCTGAAACACATGCGTGAATCATGTCTGACCTGATTTTTCAATAATCATAAAGTGCTTTTAGGAACTGATAAAGTGAAGCGATGCTGACCTCTCATCAACTCTTTGAAGCTGCTGCGAGTAGCGAGAACAAAGGTCACGGACCGTGGTTCCTGGACTCAGACCACAGTACAGCTGGAACACATCTCTTAAACTGGCACGCTTCTGACCTGACAGCAACAGAAAAAAAAAAACCCTCTGCAATAAACGTCAATGAAAGGGCAAACAACACCTGTGTTTAACAATCATGACCCTTGTGATCGGATCACCCAAGATGCATGTTGATACCAGGTGTGAACAGGGCCTTATTTACCCTGCTTAGTCACGTAGCTGAGGCACTCCTCCTGAATGGATTTGTCATCTATGAGGCTCTGGACTTTCGGGGTGGTGCAGTACACATTAGAGTACTGGAGGGGGAGAAAAAGGCACAAGACAATCAACAAAGTTACCTTTAAATAGTTACAACAGATTATTGTGGCCATTGAAAAAAATGGTAATATAGGTTTCACCAATAACAAGTTTTTTTTTTTTTAAATATTAAGACTTTCTCTTGTAAAATTATGACTTTTGACTATTATTTTTTTCCTGAGTGCCCATAATATTTGTCATAAATAGTATCACCACACTATAGATGCACAATTGCAGTAGAAAAAGTCCAACATCTTGTGCTGTGTGAGTTTCACGAGTACCTGGAATATTGACACCAAGGTCACAACACCGTAATACCTGTGAAGGAAAAGGTGCAGTTGAATATATTTTGTGGGTTCTTTTGGAAATAAAAGTCTTACCATGCTAAAGTGCAACATACACCAGCTGCACCGTGAAGCACTTCCTGATCCAGGAAACAAATGCAATAAATTAGCAGCTTTTCAAAAGAGCTGACACGCATGGACGTGCACCAGGAAATCTTATTGTGCATAGAAAACAATGCACGAGGGTGTTTTTGATGTGATTCAGATGCCGCTGGTGCGGGTTGCCTGTTATTCACTGAAATGTACTTACAGGAGATTCTGCACAGCGATACGAACAAGATTCAGCTCTACATCTGCTTCAGCAGAGATTTTCTGGATGTGTCTAAATCCGTCAATATAGGGGAGGATCTGCAGTTAAAATACAGAAGAACATTACTGGCTTATACTGAGGATTAATGAGCGCCATCTACACTATATGTGACAGAATCCTGTTCATCATTACATATCAAACATTACAAATATCACATTAATGAATGACGCAGTCTCTCACACAAATGTTTCCCTTCCATCCATAAAATAATAAACGTGACAGAGGTATTCATATCACTTTGTGCATAGCTGATAACAGGTGTTTCTTAGTATTTTGGCACATTTCTTATCATGTCACTTGATATCAGACACATGGAGGTAATGGAAAAGGTGTACCTGTTGAGTGGTGAGATCCCACTGAGATTTGATAAAGTGGTCTTTGCACTGGGTGAAGACAGGCACGTCGTACTCCTGGACAATCGGGGGATCCTTTCTCATCTGGATCAGCTTTAGGTGGATGGTGTTAGACTCATCTAAAAACAGACACATAACAGACAAAGAGAGTGTTAACTAACTGTTGCTGCTGCCATACAAAATGCCAATACATTTCATTACTCAAAGCCACTACTGTTTTAGACAAATCACAAACAAATTAAAGCAATGGCACTAAAGTTAATGTCAAAAATTATACATTTTGGCAAGTGATGAGCTTCTAACGGTTTAAGAAAAGGTAAGGGTCTACTTTGTTAGATACCACACCCTTGATGTTTTTGAGATTGTTCAGATATATAACTTTATATAACTCAACTTAACAAGTAAAGTAACCTTCCCATCCCTGAAATGCTACAAAACCTCATTTGTGGTTATCTAAAATGTGTTTTACAAATTTTAATGTGTCTTCTCTCTTTGCAGAACACACTTTACGTAACTGCTTGACAAATGCCTGTTTGCCACAGATAAAACTGGAATATGGAATGAAATAATACCTATGGGTAAGGTGCAGGCTCCTGTGGCATTGAGCTCTTCTAACAAGGTCGACATAATGGGTAGAAGTTTCTGCTTGCTCTCCTCATTGGATATGAATCCACTCTCCAGCTGCAACACAACAAAGACAAAAGATTTAATATAATCTTACTGTAGGAAACAATACACATGTAAAATATGTGATAAGTACATGACTGCAGAATGCAATTTTCCCTCTACCTCCAGAGTAGTGAGATACCCAGACAGCTTCTTGACGATTGGCTCGAGGGCACACGTGTTGGTTTGGGCGTCACAAACAAGGCCAAGGTTGAACAGGAGGGCGTTTCGGCTATACTTTTTATGTTCGATGCACACAGGACACCCGATCAACTTTTTTCCCATGGCAGTGCTAAAACAGTTATAAATAGGATAGATCATGTTAAGTTTGATATTGTCAAGAAAGACGTTACCAAGAAAATGTAAACAAACCACTGATTTCAAGAAATAAAAATCAATAAATCACAAAAAGAATTACATACACAGTTATTAATTTGTTTTGCAGCTCCGGCTTGGTGATTATATAAACTTGAACCGTGTCGAAGAGCTCCCGTGAAATGTATTCTTCTGGGACCTGTCAGGAGAGGACAAAAATGCATCCTATAAGATAGACTAAAAAGATTATGTGCAGTACTGTGTGCCTACATACCACAAGTGAAAGAAGAATTACCTGTTTACCATTAATAAGATCAATTATTCTAATATTAATGTCTTTCAACATTCAGTCAAACAAAAAATGTGCCACTAATTGTGTTTTAAGGTTACAATGGATTTTTCCTAAGAATGTGATAAACCAAAACACTTTTGGAAGTCAATTTAAGTTTAGATTTAAAGGACTCAACAGTAAATAAATAAATAGTAAACACAACAACTGAAATAACTGAAAGGACTTCTAACATACAGTGTGACTGACCTCCAAGGAAGACTTTAACTTCATTGTAAGAGAAAGGGGATGCTGGTTACTGTCATGTATTTTGGTTAAAAAAAAAAAGTGGAGAAAAAAGACCTTTGGGATCAGCATAACTACTACACCAAATGTGTGACTTCCTACCAATGGAGAAAACACTGTAAATCTACCTGAAAAAGTGTCCCATAAACCTGACCTCATTTGTTTAAAAAAAGTGAATATTATACTTGAATCTCCTTCTGATTGAAGTTTCTAATACCAAATCACATGATTAGTATAACTTTACTATCATGAGGAGGACAACAGTGGCAGTGACTATGGTAATTATTAATAACCAAATAATTAATATTTATTCATTACTGTGATGTTGGACTCATTTGCACACTTACCTGATATGTTATTTTTGGGCCCAGAGTTGGGTGAAACTCGCTGAAAAATATGCACTCTATTCGAGTGGTCATGCCCATCTTGGACCTTTTTGTGAGGGTTTGAGTCTCCTGTGTGCCTTCCCTGTCTGTCCTAGCCGCCAAAGCTAGCTGCTAGCTTGCAGCTTTAACGTTAAATGACGAGCTAACTTTAGTGCCGTCCTATGAAATGCATTTAGCAGTTCTTACGTCTCAGTAACGTCCGAACAACTGTGCTAACCGTGCACTTTGCAAAAGTTACATCAGTCAAATTGAACAACTATCCAACAACTCTCCAATACTCGTCACATCCAACACACCGCACTGGGGAACAACAACACTGATGCCTTCAGGTGCTCTTCGTAAACTACTAATGCAAATAACGGCCGTTGTAAACAATATGTAGACAGTGGAAACAACGGTGTGTCTCGCATTAAAAATCCTTTTAAAGCCAAGAATAACTAGAACGCCCTCTCTGTTGTAAAAGTTAGCTTTCCATTAAAGTATTTAATGCATCTGCAATCGTGTCGTACAGTTGGAAAGTATCGTCTTGCAATTTTGAGGTAAATACATGAGATAACACTTATTTTTTCAGCTTTTATTATCAGCTTCACACTTGATTTACATTATCTTAACTATCCTAACGTTAAGATTTTCTTTAAAAGTTAACCTTTACAGTGCTAATCACCGTTTTACTGTTTTTGTTTGAGTCCTTCACCTTTAGAATATTTTCGACTGTACTTAAAGGCAACACTATTCACTAGTGTCAGTGCTGCGCAGTCTGCGACGCATGTGGACACGTTTCTCGATACTGCTGCACTGTGTGAAGAAACTATCACCAGCAGCCTCAAATAACGTACCAGGAAATGTTGTTTAAATGACATATTGGGCGATAAAAGTGACCTTTAAATTGTACGGATAGGTCAACAGAGTGCTGTGAGGATGCAGCTGATGCATATACGCGCTGTGTAAACAATGATGAGGGTCTGTTTAGAGTAACCATGTGGAGAAGATCGCTGCGCGCAGGCTACAGATGTTTTGGGCGAAGGAGTGTTGGGCCAAAGGTAACTGGTTCAATTGATTTTTGTACAGGTGCAATAGGATGCTAAATAGACAGTGGAGCGAACCTGTTTTGCACTGACATACATGTTCATTGAAGAGTATAAAAGTAAGGACAAATTAACACGGGGTTAATGATAAATGAAAAAGTAACTAGCAGTACTAAATTATTAGTACTAGTACTAGTACATTTTGTAATTGTAGCAGTTGGAACACTAAACTAAGCTGGACCATTGAACTTACAAACTGGTGCACATGTAAGTACAAGAATAATACCTTATTTATTTACATTGCAAGTTGTCTTACTACTGGGTCAGTGGCAGCATTGATTTTGAACAAAAGCCAAGATTTAAGGGACAAACACTGGATCACATCTGTGCATATTTAACACTAGAGATACCTGGATCACTGACTTCATCACCAAGGTTGGAGCAAAAAATAAAAATATAAATAGGCATGCACATGAGAGAAAATAAGATGTTTATTCATGCAAAATGAAGTGATTAGTATATATAGTATGTTGCAAAATGTCAAATGGCCTTCACAAGAGACCATCCAGCTGAAGTAAACAATGCAGACGCTGGAGTCAAAGTTTGATTACGCTGATGATCGTGAATCAAGAAGAAGTTCACTTGAACGTCCATAGGAAGTAATTAAAGCTGACAGTACATTGTGGGTGAGATATGTATCTTGAGTGTACGTCAATAAATGGTGTCTGAGGTTTGGTTTGAAGTTCAGTTCTCAAATTTGAATCTCCAGCATCACTTAAGACGGTGGTTGGGATTTCCCCGAGGGGAAATGCTGATTAGGGAAATCAACAAATTAGACCACTGTTGGGATGCATGATTGTTTTTAATTTGTGGTAATTAGAAACTCTTAAATCCAATGCTTTTTAGGGCATTTGGGGCTCCCATGCAGTGCGTGCATGCAGCGCTCCAGCCTTCCCTGCAGGCAGGATCACAGCACTTCAAGCAGTGGACTTATGGAAGAGACACTTTGAGGAGAAAGGTGTGACTGAGCCCGACCACTCCAGCCAGTACATCATTGCTCATCTGCTCGGAGCTAAAACTGTGAGACATTTGCTAAGCTCACTCTACATTGCCTGACATAATGTCCTAAAACCCACATTCACATTTAAACGCATCTCTCTCTGTATCTCTTTCAGATAGAAATTCTTGAACAGAAGAAGTTAACAGAGTTTCTCAGCCAAGAAAAAATAGAGCAGATGTGGAAGCTCTGCACTAGACGCCTCTCCAGGTATAAAGTTTCTACATAAACCCCTGTATAAGCATGTGTTCAGGTGTTATTTTTTTAACTTTTAGTAATTCACGTGTTTGGTGTAGAATGCCTGTGCAGTATGTGATTGAAGAGTGGGACTTCAGAGATCTGACCCTGAAGATGAGACCTCCTGTGTTCATACCAAGACCTGAAACAGAGGTTGGAGAAGAGAAAAACAGACCACACAAGCAAACAATGTACAGTGAAACTCCAGTGATCACACATAACCAGAGCGGTGTTTTCTCTGAACGTTGGTGCAGGAGTTGGTTGAACTCGTGCTGACTGATCTGCAGGTGAAGCATGCGAACGGAGACGCCCAGCATACGTGCTTTGAAGTGGGATGTGGCTCTGGTGCCATTTCTCTCAGTCTGCTGTATAGTCTACCTCAGGTGAGGTTTGTGTTCATTGTAGGCAATAGATTCATTTTTTAGTGTATAGTAATAAGTAATGGTTAGTTGATTAACAGATCGATAGATAGAAATGTATCTGTTACAATTCTAATAATTAAGTAATTGTTGTGCCATACATATATATAGATGCTGGGTTAATGAGGTTTAGAAGGCATGTTTTCATTACTTTATCTAAAGCATTGTCTGCTTGTGCTGACCCAAATCGACTTTTATAGTATCCTGTCATAATTTTAGCCATGTCTGCATAGTTTTTATGTCTCCACTGTCAACAGATTGTGAAGTGATAAAAAAATGCCCGAACTTTGTCATGCAGAGAATTATAATTTTTCCTGAGGTAGTTGCACCCAAACTGTGAACAGCAGTTAAATGCGATGTTTGTTTAGCTTACAGCCATTGCTGTGGATCAAAGCCAGGATGCAGTGGATTTAACAAGAGAAAATGCTATAAGGTAATTATTCCATATCACATGAAAATAAGTTGTAAATGTCCTTTACTTTTATTGTTTGTAAGTTTTAAAGACTTAGAATGAATTTTTTTTTTTCAAATCAGGGTTTACACAATATGCACAAATACTGATGAAGGATTTTCCTCTACAGGTTGGGACTTCAGGACAGATTACAGATTCATCATATAGATGTCTTAAAAGGTGAAAGTGAAAGCAATGTAAATACTGTATTGTTCAATAACACACCTAAACACACCGCTAATAAAAACGTTTTGTGTTTTGTCAGATGCAGAAACTGTGTTGAGCCTCTGCAGCCCTGTTTCAGTTTTGGTCAGTAACCCTCCATATCTATTCTCAGAGGATATGGCGTCGTTGGAACCTGAAATTTTAAGGTGACTAAAACTGGTAATTACTAATCATTTGGAAACAATTTATTTCAACCTAATCATATTTACCATTTACAAAGAGTTTAATAAACAACTAATAAATGGTTTATAACACACTGTAAAAAGCAGTTGTGAAAAAAAAAGCACATTTTAAAAGTGTTTATTAAAATATTTAATGTAATGTTCTATAAGTGAGGGTGTAAACAGTTAATTAATCATTGTATAACATTGCTGTAGTCATATTTAATGACATATTATTACACACATGAACATATCCTTGCATATCCTTACAAAATGCCCTTATATCTCCATACAGCAACATTATACAGCCCTATAAAGGCAGATAGTACAGAAAAGATGAAGTTGAGAATAAAGGGTTTAATGTTTTCAGCTGGGTAACAGATGGATTGGATGTAATGTATTTTTATTTTACATCAAAAAAATCACTTATATCAACTATATAAGATCTTAAAACTGCCTGCTACCTTTGGTAAAAAAAAAAGGGAACATGGTGCAATAATGGTGTACCAATACAATATGTACCAATACATACATGTAGATAGCCCATAATAATAGAATACCCTGCAGTAAAAAATACTTACAGTATAAGTTCTCAATTAAAATTGCTCCCAAACCCAGATTGTGAATTATAGATTATACCCTCTTACATTATGATATAGGTGGGCTGTTAGTATACCTACAGTTTAAATTCCCAGATTGTTACTCCCTTATTAACTTCATATCTTGCCTCACCTCACACCTGCGTGTATGTATCAGTACGTACTGTGCTGTTACACAGTTAGGACACAAAATGACACTGTAAATTGGGAAAAATCCTGCTATCTTTATGGGTCGTTATCTAGAGTGTAAAAATAGTTTCTTTCAGCTTTCCATCCACCATGTGTTAACGGGAAATCAATGTAATAAATTAATTTACAGTTGAATACTTTTAAATATGTATTTTTAAAAGTAGTTTAACCGCCCAAATCCTGAGTCAAGAGCTGAGATAGCACAATACTTGACCAGATTTAGATACTACCTTATTTATTTTTGATAACAAACTAAATGACCAAGATGTTATTCAATCAAAATTAATATATTTCAATTACAGAATACAGTAAGGGGGGGGGTAGTTTTAGTATTCAATCGGTTCAGCTCTTTTAGTTTTTAGCTGTGTTTTGTTGTAACATGCTGTTTTCATTCAGATTATACAAAAAATTACATGTTAAACATATCAACAAGTAAAATTATGGACTTGACTAAATATGTAGTTACTGCATTTCGTCTTAGTAGGACAGTATGGTGTGTTATAATGTGCAGTATTAACTGTTTATATACTGCTTATAAATGCTAAACAGTGGGTTTTAAAATAAAGTCATTTTAGAATTCTTGACAAAAAATGAAATTGTGTGTATTAAATCTGATGTTTTTTTCACAGTAACCAGAAGATAAAGTCTGAAAATGCATTAAATTTTAAAACATTTATTTGCATCAGTGCAATAAGCGTCCATAGAATTGTATTCTTTTTAAACATGTGAGATTAATGCATGTATTTGAGTGAAATATGGGTTCTGTCTGCTTCTCCCAGGTTTGAAGATCACACCGCTTTAGATGGAGGCAAAGATGGCTTGAAAGTGATCAAACAGATTTTGGCGCTGGCTCCGCAGATTCTATCAAATTATGGGTAAGGCGTCCCACTGCCCGGCACAAGCAGGCACAACCACAGACAAATGCACCTGGGTTTAATTCCTAACGGCGGCGGGGGCTTGTCACAAGAACAGCATGTTCTAAAAAACACATGTATCGTGTTGCCTCTTTAATATGTTAAGCTTTTTAAGAGACTTCCGGTAAATACAGTTCCAGACATGTGTCACTGCGCTCATCTCAAGCCTAATTCTGATAATCCTGTCCTGTTGATAATCACATTTTAATCAATTTTGTGTTCTTTTTCTTGTGAATAACAGTCGTGTTTACTTGGAGGTGGACCCCAGACACCCCCCGCTCATTCGACGGTGGGTGGAGGCAAATGTGGAAGAGCTGCATTATGTGGAGACACGACACGACATCACCGGCAGGTCTGTCCAGACAACCTCTCAGCCTTTATGTCCATCACCTCGGCATCATTAAATCACTCTACCATCATTTAACCTGCTGTGACTTCATGCTGAAGTGCAGTCAGTATTGTAGGTGCAACACTGTCTATTTAAAGTAAAAAACTGCACTGACAAAATATTAACTTCATTTAAAAAAAAATTAAGCTCTGTGCTTCCTTCTATGACACTGATTTGTTTTTGTTTCTTAGGCCACGATTCTGCATCCTTCAGAAAAAGAAGTCTAACAAGGACCACGAGCCGGATCTGGATTGAGAAACTGAGATCCTATTACGCTGGCTTTAGTCCAGGTCACCATAGCCTCTGCTCCCCTACCCCCACTGAGCTGCCAAGCATGCATTCACACTGATTTAATCACTCAAAATTTACACTTTGTAGACGCTAGAATGATTTTCATGCCACTGTTGCACTTTCAGTCTGGTAACATTTGTGATTACATCCTGCGCCACAGTAAATATGTGAGCGAGATGGCACAAAAGCAGCTCAAAGCTGAAGGTAATTACCAAGGCTTTTCTTAGAACCCTCCCTCTCAGAATCTCACCCTCCTCCCAGGAAGCATTCAGTAGTTCTGTGAATCCGCTGATGAATGGTCCTCCCCTTCGCTTGTCCACGCGCTGACTCAGATGCAAGCTGTACGCATTGTTGAGCAAAAACACACAATGTGGCTTTTACCTCCTCACACAATATGCGTCTCCCACACTTAAAGCTCAAAGGCCACAAAGTCTTTGTGTTTCAAAGGTGATTGAAGGCAAAAATATTTCGTAACAAGTGTCACAAGAGCAGTCATCATGTGGTGATGATCACAGTATTTCTCTATACCCGGTGAGTAATACTGGTTTTTTTTAAAGCAATACAAGAGAAAAGGATGATAAGACAGCAAGGTTAGACTCCAATTGGTTACTTTAATAGAAAAAATGTACACATGTAAAAGGTAGAAAAAATGCTTTACTGAGAAAAATAAAATGGCGCAAAAGATGTCTCAATGGAATCAGTGTACTTCTCAGGAACAGTATGTACATCCAGAACTGATGAGGGTAAAGCAGACGTGGACAATTTCCACATCTATCATGAAATAAGTGATTACAGTACTGAGGTTTGCTCGCAAGTCGTCCTTTCGAGGGTGCTTCACCACCCAGTCCGATTAAATCTGAAACCAGACGTGTCAGTATCAACTGAATTTGTACATATTTCGTCAGCAAAAACATGACCCTGTGTCCAGTATTTTTGTGACTGGCCTCCAATGTCTGGAGCAGCAATGTCATTTTTACGGGCACAAAGGACCCGTTTTGACTGTTTTTGTTTTTTTTTTTTCCTTTTAAGTATGCCTCAGCATACTTAAACAGATTCAGCCAGAGTAAGGGACTTCAGGGACTCCTCATACCTTGAAGGGATAGTCCTGTATGAAGCGCAGGAGAGGCCTGGGGAGTGGTAGCTGGTCAGGACAGTCAGAGTGCCTGTTAATGACGAGACGTGTAAGGTGCTGTAACGAGGGGAGGCCCTGGGGTTTGTACACAGCCCGCTTCAGTTTCAGTACCACAGACGTCTCCTGAATTGTCTGCGGAGAGGGTTTGGAAGGGGCCTCCTCCTCCACCTTCCCCTCCTCTGCTTTCCTCTGTGGTCCCATGTAGTGCTGCACCAGGCTGGGCACGTTGGGGAAGGACGACAGGTTGGGTCTGGCCGGGGAGCTGGAGTCCAGCAAAAACTGGGCACCGCTGTACTGGATCCGGATACTTGTGGGACCACGTGCAGTCCTGACCGAAAGGGTCAGCATGTACAGAGGGTGGCTGCTATCCCGTACCAAAAATGCTCCTTCAGATGCCTCTTGAAGTGCAGCATGGGCCTGCGCCGCAGTTATAGCTCCCCAGTACCATCCTACACACACAAATTCCTAATTATTAGTCACTCAGAAGATTTCAATGTTTTTTTTTTTTTCCCACAGTCCTGTATGTTGCTGGTTTATTTAGCAGTAAAGTCCAAAAACCAAATCTCTTAGAGCAGAGACTGAAATGTAGCTGGAAAGGCTTGTGCAAATGTGTGCATACTGTACCTGAATTTTCTAGATAGCAGAAGTTGCTGGCAATCGCTCGCAGGTCTTTTGTGGGGTCCCATAGCGGTGGGGTGCTTTGAAGGCAAGGGGTAGGAGGTACAGTCCCTGTCCGCATGCCCCGTGGGGCTTCAGTGGATGGAACAGCGGGCAGAAGAGCTCTAGGACTGGAAATAAGATGGAAGATAGAAATGCATAAATAAAGACTAGAAATAGTCATTTTACTTCTCCACATTTGTTCAGGAATCAAAATTACGTATTATTTATAGTTCAGTGTCTATTGCTTCATAATAATAGCAAATAGAAAAGTATATTAATGAGAAGGACACTACAGTCAAATCACTGCCCAGTACTATTTTAACCAGAAAATATGTGAATATTCAGTATTACTTAGGATTTATTATTTATGATTTAGAATCACTTTTTAATCTGATCTTGGTCTGCGATTCTGGTTTTGTGACACATTTTGTGTGATCTGATTTATGTTGTTTGTCACTGCTGCGTATCTTGGCCAGGACGCTCTTGAAAAACATTTAAAATCTCAACCAGGCTTTCTTGGTTCAATAGATGTCGAATAAAAATGAATACATATACTGTAACATTACTACTATTAGTATTAATAAGTTTCTAATGAAGATTACATTTTTTAATAATTATTAATTTAACAAGGCTTTCGGACTCATTGTTCTCTCTCTAAGAATATGGTTTAATATAGTTTAGTTCTCATACTTTATAACTTAGCCTTAATTAAGAGTACACTTCTTTTACAAATAGATTTAATTGCTGATATGTTATTTACACAGACAACTGAAGAGAAAACAGAAACAAGTCTACTCACCCTGGTACACAAAGAATCATGCTATTTCTTGAATCTTCTGGACTAAAATCCAGTCAGTATTTCTTCCTCCGAAAACAGCGAAAACCGACAAAGACAGAGAGCTCTACGGAAAAACACTTGTACAAAAAATAAGCTTTAACATCGGTTTTTTTTTTCTTGTATTTTTTTTTTGTATGAATAGTCCTATTATACGCGATATAAAGACACGGAAGAGCCTCGCGTTCCCAACCAGAGTCTGGTCCTGCAGTTTATATAACACTGAATTTATAACCTAACGAATAGTAAAGATTTTTTAAAAACTGCATTAATTTAAAACATGAACTCTCTAGCAGCGCTTTGGAGTGTGTTGTCACCAGAATGGGATCCAAATGTGTGAAGGACAGAGTGTAAAGGCTTGGCTTTTAAAATTTACCGTTTCCTAGAAGTCTATTCTGAGAACTCTTCACAGCACCGGCGGCTCTGACGTCACGCCGACCGCACCAACTCCTATTCCGCATCAACCGCCGCCGGTCGCTGCGCGCTGACAGCTCGGATATAAAGGGACGGTTTTTAGCAGGTGAAACTGCTTGTTTTTTATGGTGACTTCTCGGGGTTAAAGCGCCCGAGTCTCGTTTTTTTTTTCCTTTTACTGGTCGTGTTTTTGTGGCTCATCTCTCCCCCGTTTTTACCGGGCGGCTTCTGCCTTCGCTGAACCGGCGCTCGCTCCCAGGAATCGCGCGGCAGCTTCTCCCTATCCGCTTTCCAGGAATAATGGCAGGGTTTGACTCCGCCCCGCCGGGCGGCCCTGACAGAGCCTTCATTCTGGGAATTCACCGCCTCAACATTAAAGATAATAGGAATGCACACAGGCAATTTCCAGTAATATAGATTTCCCTCGATCCTGGTTCTCGGAGGTTTTGTCGGAGTAATTAGCCACGCTCGAGAAAACAAGTTGTTATTGTGACAATAAACTAAAAAATTGGTTAACTCAACTGTTAGGCCAGATAACATTTTGCTCACGGTTGTTTCCACTTTTTTTCTAACTGCCTTTTGTATTGGATTAGGGTTGATTTGTCGAACCGTGTGTTTGCAATAGTTTGCTCTATTGCTGGGAATGTAAAGGGTGTATTTCTGCTCGGTTCTCCAACACATTTCATTTCTCCTGATATTTCTTTTCTAGGGAATCTATCTAGGAAGTCCCTGCCTCCACACCAGCCTGCCTCTTTCTCCTGCACGATACCTTATGAAAGTTGCCAGAATAAAGGTTTCTGAGTACAATTCTGATGCTGGATTTTTTTTTATTTTTTTTTATCACAATCTGTGGAACATCCTGTTCAAGACACATGTTTTCAAAATGTTTATTCCAACAATAGTCTGAGCCATCTCACACACACATGTGGTAGGTTGGAAACAAAGCAACACATGAAACTATTTTGTATCATAATCATAGCCATGTCCACTAGAGCGTGCTGATACCGAATAGCTGAGTCTCAAGTTTTTCCAAGAAATCCTGAAATGAGCTTTTTCTGAGAAGTCTTGTGGACTTTATCTATCCCTGTTGGATGTGGTTGAACAATTATGTTCTCTAGTTCAGGAAGAAAAAAGGACACCGCAATCATCTCTGATAAGTATAATTTTAGTTGTTATTAATCTTGTAGACTTGGGTGGGGGGAGGACAAACAAGTAATATAGGAGTCATGTGAATTTGATTATTAAACGTGTATATGTATATAGCTCAGTCTGACCGCATGGGTGTAGTATAGGTTGTGTTCACATGGTGATGGGCAGCACAGCAACAGGTGTTTTAAATTAACAGGAAATCAGTATGAGCCTGTAGGTGGTGGGGATCACACGGTTCTTACTGTAATCCAGCTTTGTCTCAAACCCAGCAAGACTTCGTAAGCAGTAAAGTGCTGTTTTTGTAAATATTCAGTTTTTGCAATAAATGGGAACATCACCCAAAGAAGAACAGTTTTTGACATTGTTTATTTTAAGTGGATATGTGTCAAGAACATTCCTCAAGCCGCCTACATTAAGTGGCTAATTAAGTTTTTTTTTTTTTTGGATAGTCACTACAAGTAATGTCAGTAATGCAGGAACAAAAGACTGAATGTACAGTATTTGTAAAAAGCCATTTGACAGCTGTGCTATAACCATGTATCACCAGTAGGGTATGCTGAAGCAATTACCTGGATATAACTCTTGTTCTATGTGCTCTGCCCTCTAACGGGCTTCACTATTGGTTTACCCTTCAAGGCTCCGCCTTGGCACCTGAGACAGATCTTTGCACTCACCGCCCAATCAGGAGGTAGCAACCACTCACCATTCTCCCACTAACCACTCAGGTGCCAGCACACTTGCTGCTCGTCTCCCTTTGAAACTCTGCAACAGAAATAACACGGACCAGCTGGGCCTGTAGCTAGAGGCCTTCATGCATACTCATAGAACTGGAGTTACATCCAGGTAACTACTATTTCTATTTTGTACGTGTTCCGCCCTCTAACAGGCTTCTCTATTGGTTATCACTGAACGCAAAGGCTGTTAGGGATGAGATGTACTCCTAACTGGGCCCGAACTGAACGCTAATTTGGACCCAGCCACAAACTGGCAAGAGACAAAGAAAAAATAGCAATGAGTCTGGCGGGTTGAGCACCAAAATGCAAAGACAGAGCGAGAGGCAAGCTGGAAAAACAGAAAAGGTAGACACAGAGTCAGATGTCATATCCCTAAGATACAACTGCACGAACTTGAAAGTGGAAGACCAGCACGCAGCCAGGCAGATACCATCCACTGACACCTCTGAAGACAGCTTTCGAAGACACAATACCAGAGGGACCAGAGGGGAACGATCCACGGCCTCATAAACTTGCAGATTCCAAATCCAGAGAGTGAGCCGCTGTGCAGATAGAGGGCCCCCCTGGGCCCAACTGGCAGGGCAGATGAACAACCAGTCAGACTTCCTAAAGGTGACTGTGAGATTCACGTAGCAACAGAGCGCACGCACAGGGCACAGTGTATGAAGGTGCTCTTCCTCCCTGTTAGCGTGAGGAGAGGATCAGGTCCAGGAAACACCTGGCACCCAGACTCTCTGGCACCACCTTGATCACAGATAAGCACTGCATCCGAATCTTGTGGAGCAGCAGCATCATCAGCCGTAGGGGCGGAAATATGTAAAGTAGGCCGGGGGTGACTTGAACTCGCAGAGATCCATAGTCTAGGTGGCTGAGTGAAAAAGGGAGACAAGCAGCGAGTACGCTGGGGTTTTATAGTGGGAGGATGGTGTGTGGATGCTACCTACTGATTAGATGTTGAGTGCAAAGATCTGTCTCAGGTGCCGAGGCGGAGCCTCGAAGGGTAAACCAATAGCGAAGCCCATTAGAGGGCAGAGCACGTACAAAATAGAACCACTGCTTAGCTCAAAAAAAAATTGACAATTTAATACTGTTAAAGCAACAATTAGGTACCGCCAATCAGTGAATTTGAATTCTATATGGGTTTATTATCAACAATATAAAAATGTGAACACCATCAAACCCACACAAGGCAATATTTAAACAAAAGCTAACATATAAAAGTTAAAGCATGAAAACAATAAAGTAATGTTAGCATGTAATTCCTGCTGTTTGACTGCTGTACAGGACCGACATACATTCGTAAACATTTGTAACATTAGTACACTGAAAAACTGGGAATCTGCCTGCACGCGCATCTCACTGGTGACATGGCTCAGAAACACGCATGTCTATAGGCTACCAATAAAAATGAGCGTGTCTGGGGTGCAGGGAGCTGTGTCCCATGGAAAATCTGAAGCATTCAGTTAGAGATTAGCCTCAGGTCACCTGAGGACCCACATACACACTCATTTGGCCAGCGCCCGATTCATACAGAAATCCCCCTAATACAATTTGAAAACAAATTTTTAATAAATGCTGGCATGACTACGAGGTAATATATAATTAATTTATGTTTAACATGTTTTAATAGCCTTTTTTCTCTGGATGATTGGAACAGGGACAGTGCCCCAGCGCCCCACTTTGACCAGCCGCCACTGACTATTACACTATCTATTTTACAAAAAGAGACCTGGCAACATGAAATAGTTAACATGGGAACACACAAAGTCAGTTTAAGACAATCACATGCAGTATAGCACACTACAAAACAAACATGGTTGTCTATTTGAAGCAATTACAGTCCTTGTAAAGCATTTTGTTAAAGTTTTAGCAATGTTTGAATGCTTGGCGTGATAGCAGAGTTTCCAAGTAAAGGGTGTTTTATTTATCCCCTGATGCATAATATGAAAAGGCAGTTTTGTCATGTTCAGAACAGATTCTGGGAACTTTAAAGATTATCCATCTGGATGATCTTGTTTGGTAACTGGAGAGCATTTTTATAAGGTAGGCTGGAAGTTTATCAAGAATCCGAAGATGAAAAGGTCCAAATGAACCTCCCTTGCTCCATGTTCTCAGTGATGTCCCATTTTTGTTTTTATACCTAAGCAAAAATTTATATTTTTGACTGACTCATTTTGACAAGATTATTGCACTCACGACAGTGCAATAAGTGCAACAAGGTCAAAAACGTAAAATAGTGAGAAAGAGGAACGATCTGCACACTTAAAGTCCAAATTGTGGTTGAGTTTCTACAACACAAAGTGACTTCTTACCATGTCTTGTTTTGTCCGATCAACAGTCTTAAACCCAAAGTTTAATATCATGTCAGACAAAAAAAACAGAAAATGTTCACATTTGAGAAGCTGGATGCAGATCATTTTTGCTTAAAGAAATCACTTATATGATGAATCGATTATCACAATAATTGCAAATTTATTTTCTGTTGATCAACTAATTGTTTCAGCTCCAGTTTGGACTTTAGCAGCTCCAACTCTGAAATGCATTTCCCACGTGTGCTTGCATAAAAAAATACAGTTATGCTCAATTTAATGTGATTAAAAGCTTTGAAACTCCCTTTTATCAAACAGTTGCCTTGATGGTCTCGTGATTGGATGCTTGGCTTTATTATCAAATATTTATATTGGACCTAAGTGTGCAAAGTCTTCTTTTTTCTTATTTTTGAGTGCCAAAACCCCCTCCTTTCTTGGATTTCAATCGTGATGCAGAGCCAGTTATAATGATGTTATACTGTACTGATGCTGGAACTGGAGGCATACAGAGGCAATCATAACATTATCTGATTTATCTTGTAACAAAGTTCATTTTGGGATACTTCCTAAAATAAACAGGATTAGGTTTTACACTCTTCATCCCCATGTTTGTCATTCCTGTTTAACATTCTGAGCTCTCCACTGAAATGCAGCCAAGAACCTGTGATCAGTGACCGTAGCCCCAAACAGTTCAACTATCAGTTCAGGCAAGCCTCACAGCCTCTTTCCTCGGGTTCAGCAACACTTGTGCATCTCCAGTTTTTCAGTGTAAATATACAAAAGGGTTTAGTAGTGTAGATATTTTATTATGGCCATCTGTAACTATTGGTAGCTACTTTAACACCCATTTTAAAGCAGATGTAAAGCAGATTAAACACAGGAAAATGTGCTGTATAACTATTAATTGTTTTTCTAGTTTAACAACTCCAATGAATTGCTTTTGTTGGTATGCACTACTTCTCATATATTAATACATCATTGTTGTTTGGCACGTAGCTGCTGTCTGCCATTTCCATACTACATACACTACTAATAATATGCATGATTCTTTTTGCAGCAAGTGCACAGAAAAACATGTATAGCTTTTCCATATTGCACCAGCAAATATCAGCAGTTGGAACATCACTGCCTATTAAATAAAATATTCCCTCAAAGTTCTTTTTTGTTTTGTTTTCCAAGTTCTTCCTAAAGTTCTCTCATCACATCCATACACAAATTAATTTTAATTTTTTCCAGCTGTGAGCAACTCTTTCATTTCTATAATGCCATTGGACAGCAGGACAATAGAGCCTGTCAGCACCTCACTCTACAAATCAACACCACACACACCACATATTTGCTATCTTGGATGTGCTAAACCTTCCCTGTGTGAACACGCTACTTACTGAGAACTTACTAAGAATTACTATGTGGAATGATGATGTGGGAAACAATGAATAACTGTTTTCCTCATCCAATGTGGGGGAAAAGTATGGGTTTCCAGAAGATTCGGAGAAAAGCCTCAACTGCTTGGAATCAGCAACATAAATTCATCCGTTGTACATTCGGAGAGAAAACCTTATTCATCAACACAGCTTTGTTCACTGGGAACATGCCTGGAAAGAACCGCTGAGCAAGGCTTCTTTTGTTGAAAAGATGCATCCAATAATAGAATTTAAAGTTATTGATTATCTGATTAAGTTTAAAAAAAATCTCCATTTTTATTGTCCCTTTGCAGATGGATACAGTCATGCAGGACTAAAATGTTGTGCTTATTTGTGAATTGGTATAAGGCCTGATGTTTAAAATGTAACAAAACGTTTTTTAAGTGTTCAATAGAAATAAAATAAAAACAAATAATCACCTATAAATGTTTTCAATCAAGGCTTTTTCCAGCCAATTAGTTGACTCAATTACAAATAGAGGAACCATTCTTCTCAGTAGTACAGTGACGTCGAGACCTCGTGTGACCTCGAGTTTGTAGTCCAGTGTGTCGTCTGTACTTTGCAGAAGCATGTGTAAGATGCAGCAGAGGAAGTATATCTACTGAAGTATCTACACAGATTACATCCTACAGCTGAGGTACCTTCAGATGCTTAAAAGAGCAGATAGCAGTCATGGAAATCAATCTTTATCGTTTGATGCTGCAGCTGTGGTTTCAGATTTGTACTGCACAGTCAGGATACCCTGGCCAGAACTCCTGCTGAATCGATCTTTATGCAGTTAATTCAATACAGTGCAGTTTTTCAAATGCAGCAGGCTCACTCTGCTATATTGCCACGATAAGAGGGCGCTGACAAGGAACTCAATGTACAGTTGATGGTTTATTTCACAAAAGCTCTGTGATGAGAGAACAAATTACTTTGGGTAACATTTTCTTATTAGTTTATGTTTATGTCAACATAACAGGTCACTAACAACACTGACTACATCCTAACCATGTAGGATAACTACAGACATGTAAGAGGAAGTATTTCCATATGCATTCAAACCTGCATGCTGAATAAAAACACACAAATCTGTACCAAAAAGGTCTAATACCACAGTATAAACAAGATTTTATTTTTTTTTATTTATAAATATTTTTTATTTATTTATTTCCTCTCATATTGCTTCTATCTTACAAACAGTGTTGATTAAAAAAACATGTATTTGAAGCTTTACATGGTTTGGTAGTGTAGATATATACATTATGGCCACCTGTAACTATTGGTAGCTACTTTTAACACCCATTTTAAAGCAGATGTAAAGCAGATTAAACACAGGAAAAGGTGCTGTATATTAATACATCACTGTTGTTTGGCACGTAGCTGCTGTCTCCCAATTCATAAGATAAGATAAACTTTATTGTCCCTGAGGGGAAATTTGACCTGGGCAATAGTGTCACATACAGCTGCAATTCCATACTAAATACGTTACTAATTGTAAATAATATGCATGATTCATTTTGCAACAAGTGCACAAAAATATGTATAGCTTACTGTTATTTGCACCAGCAAATATCAGCAGTTGGAACATCACTGTCTATTGAATAAAAGATTCCCTCAAAGATCTTTTTTGTTTTGTTTTCCAAGATTTTCCTAAAGTTGTCTCACCACATCCATGCCCAAATTATTTTTAATTACTTCCAGCTGTGAGCAACTCTTTCATTTGTATAATGCCATTGGACTGCAGGACAATAGAGCCTGTCAGCACCTCATTCCACAAATCAACAGCACACACACCACATATTTGCATCCTGATATATTGAATGTGCTAAACTTTTCCTGTGTGAACACGCTACTTACTGAGAACTTACTAAGAATTACTATGTGGAATGATGATGTGGGAAACAATGAATAAGTGTTTTTCTCTTCCAACGTGGGGGAAAAAAATAAGGGTTTCCAGAAGATTCGGAGAAAAACCTCCAATGCTTGGAATCAGCAACATAAATTCATCCGTTGTACGTTCAGAGAGAAAACCTTATTCATCAACACAGCTTTGTTCACTGGGAACATGCCTGGAAAGAACCACTTTTATTGAAAAAATGCATCCAATTTAAACTTATTGATTATCTGATTAAGTTTAAAAAATCCCCACTTTTATTGTCCCTTTGCAGATGGATACAGTCATGCAGGACTAAAATGTTGTGCTTATTTTTGAATTGGTATAAGGCCTGATGTTTAAAATGTAACAAAACTTTTTTAAGTGTTCAATAGAAATAAAATAAAAACAAATAATCACCTATAAATGTTTTCAATCAATTATCAATCAAGACATTTTCAGCCAATTAGTTGATTAAATTACAAATAGAGAGGAACCATTCTTCTCAGTAGTACAGTGACCTTGAGACCTCGAGTGACCTCGAGTTTGTAGTCCAGTGTGTCGTCTGTACTTTGCAGACGCATGTGTAAGATGCAGCAGAAAAAGTATATCTACTGAAGTATCTACACAGATTACATCCTACAGCTGAGGTACCTTCAGATGCTTAATAATAATAATAATAATAATAATAATAATGATAATAATAGTAATAATCATAATAATAAACTTTATTTATATAGCACAATTCATGCATAAAAAGCAGAATAGCAACAATAAAAACAAGGGAAAAAACAAAACAAAACATCAGATTAAAACTTAAAGCTTCAGGAGAAAGCAGTGGTGAAAAGATGCGTCTTAAGATTTCATTTAAAGGGGCCAACAGATTTAGAGCCCCTCAGACCCTCAGGCAGACTGTTGCAGAGTTTTGGGACATAATTAACAAAGGCAGCCTCTCTGTGCCTTTTGGTTCCTCAGGAACAGTCGAAAGGTCAAAGCCAGAGGATCTAAAGGACCTAGCAGGCACTTAACCATGTCAGATAGATAAGACATGGAGTCATTCAGTGATTTAAAAACCATTAAAAGAATTTTAAAAGTAACTCTGTAACTGACAGGTAACCAATGTAAGGATTTTAAAATTGGAGCGATGTGGGCTCTCTGTCTGGTCAGAACACGTGCTGCTGCGTTCTGTATGAGCTGCAGCTCACCAATCGCTTTCTTAGACACACCAGACAGGAAAGCGTTACAATAGTCCAACCTCTTGGAAAAGAGCAGATAGCAGTTATGGAAATCAATCTTTATCGTTTGATGGTGCACCTGTGGTTTCAGATTTGTACTGCACAGTCAGGATACCCTGGCCAGAACTCCTGCTGAATCGATTTTTTTGCAGTTAATTCAATACAGTGCAGTTTTTCAAATGCGGCAGCCTCACTCTGCTTTATTGCCACGATAAGAGGGCGCTGACAAGGAACTCAATGTACAGTGGATGGTTTAATTCACAAAAGCTCTGCGATGGGAGAACAAATTACTTTGGGTAACATTTTTTTCATATTAGTTTATGTTTATGTCAACATAACAGGTCACTAACAACACTGACTACATCCTAACCATGTAGGATAACTACAGACATGTAAGAGGAAGTATTTCCATATGCATTCAAACCTGCATGCTGAATAAAAACACACAAATCTGTACCAAAAAGGTGGAATACCACAGTATAAACAAGATTTTATTTGGAATTTCCTCTCATATTGTTTCTATCTTACAAACAGTGTTGATAAAAAACGTGTATTTGAGGCTTGACATGAGGACTGTAACACTATGAATTAACACCAGTACAGTACAGATTTATTGTACAGGTCTATTGTATTGTAAATTGTTACTGTTTTGTGAATCTGCTTTGAAGAAAGGAAGAATCAGACAGATTAGTTTCACATCATCAAGACCACTTGTTTTAGTTTCAACCGGACTATTTCTTTCTTACTGATTTTATAGCATTTTTCTAAGTATCTGTATTTATTTGACTGATTTGTTTGTGGGACTTTGTCACAAACTGAACAAGAGGAACAGATTGAAGATAACTTAACAGCATATTTTCATCAAAAAAAAAAACAACATATTACATCACAAGTGTTTGCTGTGGTCAGTACATAATCGGCAGTGGAAACCAATAATGGGTGTGGGGAAAGCGAGACACATCCAGGAGAACTTTTGTCCACCTCTAACTGTCCTGTATGGTCTCCCCTATACCCTTAATAAGGCGCTTGTGTCCCCTTTTTCCTGCCGGGCCGCGGGGCTTAGCGAAGGCCTGTTTGTGGGCATGCTGCTTGGGATGGACCTCGTCATACAGAAATCCATCTGTCAGTTCATCTCCATCGTCGATCTCCAACTGCACATAGACGGAAATAATGAAAATAAGCACGCAGATGTACTCAGGTGTACAAAATGTAGTACTCAAAATTTAGGCCTGAAATCTGTATGAGACCTTTGAACCTACATAACTTAAACAATTATCAGTCAGCATGAGAAAGTTTAAATAAATCCTGGGTGGCAACCAAGATTATTTTTCAATTCTTTTGATCTTTTATACCTTATTTATTAATGCTTCTTTTATACTGTATTTTCTGTAAATTCTATCCTCCAATTTGAAGTCAATTTTGAATCACTAATACTGAATATTTGTTTATTTTTGTAGGCCTAAAAGTAGTCATATTTAGGGTTTTTTGAGTCTAAAAACACTGGTATCATTCTCTAAAATACCTACCACATGTAAGTTTTTTAGTGTACAATGCACACTCCACCCAATATGCTCAAAACCTCCAATTTCCTCAGCCTCAGTGGTAGCTAATGTCATGTATAAAACTGCTTTATCTAATTTTCTACCTCCCTATCCATCCATATATCTATACATTTAATACCTTTTTAGCAATTTCCAAATGGTAATCTCTCTCCACTTCTTCCAGTAGTCGACTCTTGCAGCTGGAATACAGCATCCGCTCCTTGATGCTACAGCTGTACCCGGGCATGGAGTATATGAACACTGTAGACAGGGAAAGAGAAGAAGAAATACCTTATTATAAGTAAATATTTTATGTTGACGTAGATCACTGGTTCCCAAACTCCCCAAAGGGTACCAAGATAAATCTAAAGGGTCATTGGAGGATTAAAGAGATAACAAACGTATTTTGTGCTACATTAAATTATGTTTATTTTTCATGTATTTTATATTTTTTCTTGTGAAATGCTGGATACTTGCACCTCTTCGGGCCTATAAAAACCCTCAAAGTAAACAGTCCTAGAATGAAAACTCACTGGACAGTTTGACATTGCTTCATTTCAATGGGTTGCCAAACTGGACCCACTGATGTAGATGATAGGGGATGCAATAACGGTGTCTCTGTGGTCAAGTCTGGCATGTCTGTGGTCCGCTTGGAAGGATGTACATGCTTGTGCTCCTTATGTAGATCAATGACATACCGACAGATTCCAGATAGTCTCCCTCGTGGGAGAGTTTGTAGAGGAAGAAGTGGTATCTGGGAGTGTCTTTAGGAACTCTGCAGGGCAAATCTCGAGTTTCTGTCGGGTTGGAGTGAACCAGCTCAATCGTCTCCTTCTCTACATCCAACCTCTACAGACACAGTGAATGTCATTGTAAGTACACGGTACTCAGTTCATCTACAGAAATAAGAATATCAGAGGTTTGACTTATTGGCTCATAAGGCTCACCAGCTGTATGTAGTTGATGCGTTTTTGGGAGAGTTGCTGTAGGGCTCTTTTGGCCGTCTCCTGCAGTGGGAAAGCGAGGCCTTGAAGCGTCTGGTGCTTACTTTCCACACTGATCTCTGTCTTCACCTGAAGGGGGCAGCAAGCATATACATAAATCTTGACTGTCTCTTAAGGCCTCTAAAGGAAGATCCAGAGAGTGTTTAATAAGATAATATAACTGTACATTTTATGCTGTAATACGAATGTGTTTATAAGAGTTATCACTTATTACAACCAATGATTAGAGGTTCTCTCTGTGTGTTTTCTCAATTCATGTTCAAATAAATATACACATACAGTAAATCATGTTCAACATACCTGTTTAACTCTGCCCTGAAAAAGAAAGCACAACAAAAGCAACATATTCAGACAGAGAAAGTTTTATTTAAGACACAAACAGACCATTGCATGTGTTCGAGAAGAACCAGTCCAAAAACAAAGCTACAGTATATGCATGATGACAACTGCTGAGGGCATGTTGACCTCTCACCTCGGTGATCTTGATCCTCTGGAGCTCCTGCTCAGCCAGTGTGAGCGGGGCAGGACCTGAGCAGGATGACACATGACGCTGGTAGCCCAGCAAGCAGATGTCCTCCTAGTGTTGCAAGCAAAACAAGAGGCCCGTTACAGGAAGCAGAGGACAAATGCCTCTAAAAACATGTCAACACTGCAAAACAGAGAAACTGTCACAGTCAATTATAATCTCTTACCTCAACTGTGCCAAACATCTCATACTTCACATGGCCACCGCCAAACTCTTTCTTCACTGTGGCACGAGTGGCAGCATACAGCATCTTTTGTTTCACCTGCAACCATCAGAAAATTGAATGTACTGTTTGTATATTTTGTTGCTGTCAGGTGAAAACTGTATACTGTGCAGATTGAAGTCAGGACAGAATTGCTACAATGCTTAGATTAAAAATCTATAGGTTTAATTAGGTACGATCACTATGCCACAAACGAGACTGGTTTTAAAGGGGCATTCCACCAATTTTACACGTGAAGTTCAGTTCACTCATCATGTGGAGTAAGCTGCTCTTCTGTGGCTCTGACAGGTGCTTTTTAAAGCCTGAGAAAAATAACCCTGATGATGTCATGACAGAAAGCCTGGGGGTGTAGAGTTTAAAAGACGTGGGCATTGACAAGGCAGGGAGGTTGTAATTAAGATGCTATTGAGTTTCATTATGGGAAGTGTAGGATCCAGTGTTTTTGCAGCTTGACCCATATTATGGACTAAAAGTCAGGATATTTTGGCCTCGTCTGCTTCAGTTTATGACCACTAGCTATGCTAGCAGCATGGAAAGAGAGACAGCAATGACGGTCTGTCAGTTTGGTCCAGACTGAAATATCTTGACAATTATTAGATGGATTGCCATGAAATTTGGTACAGACCTTTATTCCCAGCAGCCTCAGCTGTACTTTGTGTTTAGTGCTAATTAAAAAATATTAGCATGCTAACATACTAAACTAAGAAGGTAGGCTACATTATACCATGGAGCAATTTTCATTTGAGTGAATAGCCGCCATCTTTGAGGCCAGTTACCAGGTCCTATAATACATCCATGCATTATACCTAAACATCAACATGCTTGCATCATCATTGTGAGTATGTTAGCATGCTGATGTTAGCGTTTAGCTCAAAGCCTCACAGAGCCACTCACAGGGCTGTAGACTCTTACTCTTGTTTAATGTGTCTCACAAGTCCTCAAACTTTATGGAAGTGCAAAAAACTAAATTGGTAGAATACCCCTTTAAGTTAAATGAAAATGTTTTCTCCCAACAACAGCAGTGTGTATATGTACAGTATATGTTACAGAATGAAGAGGATGTGGTGCGACATACTGGAGACTGGTCAGGAGACCACGATATGAAGATCCACTCGTAGCCCTGTGCATTCTGGGAGTCCAGGCGGTATAGGATGTAGCAGGGCTCCTGGTCGTCCAGGAGAGGAAGGAGGAAGTGATCATAATCCTGGTCCCAGCTCTGTTCTGGCTCTCTGTGGGCCCCCAGCACCAGCTGCTCTGAAAATCAGACCACTACTCATCACATACCTTACCCCCCTATATGAAAGGATCCAAAACTGACTGAACCTGAACTGAAACTGAAAACACTGAAAAGACTGACTGCAACTAAGGACTGAGGAAACTTGAACACACCAAAGAACTGAACTTTGTTACAACATTAGGGTCATTGCTTTAGAGGAACTTAGGACATCTATATGGTTTATAAAGAGGTTGAATTGGTTTAAGTTATGTCTGTTATTGGTTTTAACAGCATGTTTATCTGATGAAATATTGCGGAGAAATATGGGTTTTGTATAGACCTACTGTGAAGCTGTTTCATTGCACCTCATTGTCAAAAATGCCAGTTTATGCCGTATCATTTCACTTACAAAAAAAAAAAAGTTTTAATACAATCTTTTATTTAACCTACCCTCTGGCTCCAGCTACTGATTGAGCCCCCCCCCCCAAACCTAGACACTGGTTCGATATTCATTTAACTAGCCTGTGGTCATTAGGCGTTGCAGGGGTTACATAACAAATCATCCTCAGCGGTCTTGCCATAATCAGTATCAATCATGAGATTGGCCAGCAGCTGTCCTATGATGACATCATTGATAACTTTGCTTCTTAAAAATCTAGGAAGCAAAAGTTTTGAAGATGGTTGATGAAGATGATGTTAACAATGCAGCTATTTTCCTTAAATTAAAATGTTAGTAACGGTTGACATGTGGGAGGATTATTGTACATGATCAAACATGCTACAATGGAATAGTGATTTCAGACAAAATGTTATTTCACCTCTCAGGCGTGATTATTCATATAGATTTAAGAAATAAACCAGTCAAAATTTCTACTATTATTCCTAATGCTCATTTTTATATTTGTTCTTTTGAGTTCATTAAAATATTTTAAAACATTTTTAAACAATATTAAATTTTATTAAACATGATATTGATATTTAAAGATGAATTCACCCTTTTAACTCATTTTAAACAAACTCTGGACACTTTCAGGTAGTAATTTCCTTTTGACCTTCTACATTTTAACATCGACTGAGTCTCTAAATTTTAATGTATGCATTTGTAAGTACAGTATGACTATTGTACATTCATGTGGTGGTATGTAAACCCCCAACCTGATCCATGTTGTCAAAAAGAAAAGAAAACTGGTCTCAACTCTCATCTCCTTTAACTTTGGTGAACTTGGGCTGCAACCAATAATTATTTTCATCATCGATGAATCTGCCAATTATTTTCTCTATTAATAGGTTCCCCATGTGGGGTATAAAATATCAGAAAATTGCTTCTCACATTTGAGAAGCTGGAATTTTTTGCTTGAAAAATGACTTACGCGATTAATCGATTATCAAAACAGTTTTCTGTCAATTGATTAATCATTTCTCAGCCGGTATCAAAGCGTCATTGCTGACCACTTCATGTGTACAGTCACTTAGCTAAAGTCAGTCTCAAAACCTCATCTGAGAGTCTGTGAGGTCTCGCTGTTTGCTCTCTGTGTTTGCTCCATGTGCTGTGGTGAAAGAAGGCAAAGACCAACCTCTGGGTTAAAAATATTACTGGAGTTTCTGACTGACTTGACAGGACACTGGCTGAACTCTCTGAGTGGAGCTGATGAAACCTAACAACCTAATGGAAACACTTACAGCCGGGGTTAATGAATTACACAAAATGTACCCATAAACCTAAAGTTGGATGCCCTTGTGGGGTGCAGGGGGATTTCCTGACTGTCTCTTGGGGCAGTTGCTATTCTGAGCTGCAACACATTCCAGCTCTGCACACATACATACTTTCCATCAGCCATTCTCTCTTAGTACCTGTGTTCGTTGGACCGTGTAAGTCTTAAACTACATGTAAATGACACATATAGGTGTTGTGCATTGTCTTTGACTTTTCTTAAAGTTTAAAACAAAGTTGTAAAATTGTAAGATATAAGCTTTCAGGGGACAGTTGGGTGAAAGGAAACCAAAGAGGCAGCAGTGATGAAATCGGCTAGAATGATCTTGTTTCCCTTTTGGAATGAACATCAAAGTGCTTTCGTAAGGAAGCGAGACAGACCTGACGCCCTTCTGCTGTGAGACTGTCTGTCTCTGAAGCTTGTCAATGTTGACATTAATACGTCAAATTTGAGACCAAATATTTAATATGATACGCACAGTCCACAAAGATAGCCCCAGAATGCATCTGTCATGAATCATGTTACAGAGTGGCATTGGTCAGAGACCAAAACAAAACACCTCATGAACATATCAGTCCACATCCATGATCAGCTACCTAGAAACCTTTTGCCTCACTGACCATTTTACATAGACCGCTCAGCTGACTCACTGCGTCTGTTCTCTCACAGCTGAACAACAGCTGCTTCAATCCTTTTTTCCTAGAAGTTAGTCAAATAGTCTTTAGCAGTGGTGGAGACAACCCCAAAGCTAAGCATCTGTTTTTCTGAAAAATACATTCCCGGGGATATTTGAAAAACCCACAAGGTCGTGTAACAACGTGAACCATTGTTCAGACTCTTCCAACCATCTGGATGGAAAACAAATACATTTTTAACCCTTTTCTCAAGTTGTTTCTTAATAGAAAGGGGTAGCTGGTAGTTATAAGAGTTTATGCTCCATTTGTACAGTACAAAAGGAAACCAAATTTAGATTTTACCATTATTATGTTTGTATGTTACATTGTATTATGCTATATTTCGCTTGGGTCATACAAAATGAGCAAGGATATGTCATTTTTGGCTTCCTGGATAAGAAAATTAAGTTGCAACTTGAGAAATGGGTTTAAAATCTTTTTTTTTTAATCATGTCTTTAACAACAGTAAGTGTTGTTAAGTCTGGGTTATTCAGGGATCATTGGTTATTTATTTTTCAAAAAAAAAAAAAACTGTTGTGGTGTTGTGTAAACTGAGGATGAATTTTCATTCTCAGTTATAATATTTCATGTAAGACATTTTAGAGATGAGGAGGTAAAAGTACTTAACAAGAAGAAAAAAAGACCAGAGAAAAGTCTGAAAAATAAACAATTTTGTGTAGCAGAGTTTAGTTTTTTTTTTTTTTTTTTTTTAAATATTTCCTACTTTGATAATCATCTTGTGACCTGGAGGGGGCCCCGATCTACAATATTAGAACAAAGAGTTTCTAGTTCATGACAAAGGAACAGCATGACTGTTTTGGAAACTTTTCAAGCAACAACAAAGGGTTTTTAGGTGAAGGCGGCTTTATGTTGGGTAGGTGAGGTAAATTATGTTATGGAGGATGCATGTTAGTAAGGAGATAGGCCAGTGTGTGTTTTTTTTTTTTTCAAATGACAGTGATTTGTTGAGTGTCAACATGTAACACACAAGCACAGATTGTTTGTTTTTCTTCCGTGTCACTAACAAGTTAATAAATCAAATATTAGCCTATATAAAAAAGTGTGATATACAAAACTAGTATCATGGTTGATTTATAGTTTACCTCCCATCCACTCAGGGCCAGCTTATTCCCATTTTTGATAGCTCCACTGTCCTGGGTCACTCACCGTCTTGGATGCACACCTTGATGAGGCGCACCGCTCCACCTCGTGCCCTGGCCAGAAACTCCCTCAGCTCTGGCGTCACCACTAAAGCTAGAAACATGGTAGGTCAGCAGTCTCTTCCTCCCGCCAGGCGCTGTAGCAGGTGTGTTGAGAGACGGAGAAGAAGCAGTAGACGGGACTGGAGCTCCGCAGCACCAGGCCCAAATATTCAGTCCGGGCAAAAGACACTAAAGTCCAACCAGAGGAGCCGGGACGCGAAGAAAAAAAGTCCTTTAAATCAGATTAAGTGGCCGAGTGCTGTTCTGACTGTGGGAGAAGCGGATCACTGAGTGTGTCAGGACTCTTTGACAGAGTGTGACAGTGTGAGAAGGGACATAGCTCATGTAACTAGGACAGTATCATGTGCACACAGAGAGGGAACCTGATCACCTCTATCCCAAATTTAGCTCCCACTGACTGTCCAGCCATGGGTGCTGGCCTGTGAAACCCCCACCACAAAACCAACACACCAGGACCATCAGGGGGAGGAGGAAAGTGTGACCTGCAGACCTAATTACCAACTTCTGGCCCAGTAACAATTTCAGTCAGATGTATTGTCCCAAACTATTAGTAAAATGAATATGACCCGTGTGGCAGTGAGGACAACATTCATCAAACCTCAATACTGTTTTTGCCATTAGTACAATGAAGTGGAACTTTTCTTTCATTTTTCAAACTATTGTTTGAGAAAAAAAAAATAAATATTTTGCTGTGTTTGAAATAGGAATCACAATAATTTGGGTCAAAGTGGAAAAGAGCTAAATCAGCAGCTTCTTTTTAGATGAAAAGGAGAATGCTGCTTTGGAAAGTTAACGCAACTTATTCAACCTTGATCTTACACTTCTCAACTTACTTCACATGACGACTGTGATGGTCAACAGATTGTGAAAGATGTTTTTAATGCTATGAAAACACATGACCGTGCTTTTCTCAATCTCAGACCTACAGAGCGCAACTGTCAATTAGTTTTTAATAATTCCTGCTTTGAATGATCTAATCATTGAAAGTCAAAACCTGAAAATATCACACCTTATCACAACAACACAAGAGGCTGCAGATATGAATGATCTAGAAAACTGACAATAGTGTTAACACAAATCATTTCTACCTCAAAATGATTTCCTTTCAAAAATGCTACAAAAATGTGATTTATTTTAGAAAGAAATAATAAAAAACGATATCATGGTGAGGTTTAGGATGATTTGAAGAATATGACTCTCTCAGCATTACCAACGTTAAGGACAAAAAGAAACATTTTCCTCAAGAGTGAGAATTTCTGTAGCTCTGAAATGATCGAACAAATATTTCATGTCACATTTCATCTCTTATTGGTCACCTGTTAAAAATACAACTCATGTAATAAGTTTTAAAAGATGACAAAACCAACGTCTTACCAAGAATTTTTTTTAATGTTAAATAGAAATATAAAAAAAAAAAGAATAGACAAACGATCTAGTTCTGCAAACTACTTATTTACAATTTTCATTGGACTTAACACTCTTCCTGTGAAATTCACAAAGAGCTGGTGGTGCTGACCCCTGCTGGTCACTCTGCTTCGACTTTGGCCTTCAACAGAAGCCTCGACTTCACTTTGCCGTCTTCAGTCATCGATGGTGGGGAGCCAGAATGCCTGAAAACATGACAAAACATAACATTGTGGGTCACATTAGAGCTATGTGCTTGAATGTGTGCGTGTACTTCACAATGTTAAAAAATGTTTCAATAGGTTTATAATTAAATGGATTAAAACATGTTCTCCGCAACTATTCCCATTTCTTTCTTTTACTAAAGCCAACTGAACTACATCCAACACGTGACTCCTCATGTCATGTTGTAACATTAGATCACACTTACTCACACAGTGTTCAGTTGTATAAAGTGTGTACAAATTTAGGTGGGAGTCACTGTTGCAATGATGTAAAAAGTAACACAACCAGTGTAATAAAGTGACCACAAAGAAGAGAGTCCATGCATTGCACAGTTTAGTGACATCATGTTACATGGTCGTCTTATCACTACTAAATTCCTCCAACACGTTAAACGGCCTAACACAGCTTCAAACCCTAATTAAGGAATATTCTTCAGTCCACACTGCCGCCCCCACTCACCATGTTGGAGCAGGCACTTGCAAACGTCATGAACTTGGGGTTGAACTGCAGGCAGGTAATCGGCCCTGTGTGCTTCCCGTCTAATAAAGCCACCTTCATACCGCTCTCTGCGTTCCACACGTGGATCTTTCCGTCCTCAGAGCCTGAAATATACGAACAAAACAAAAAGCAAAAAATTCATGAGGTTATACACTTCTTCTGTGAATACAGATATTGTGCGTAGCTCAAGTTGCAGGTTGATTTGTTTCATATTCTACCACTAAGCAACCTTTTGCTATGCAGCTTCCTTAAGGATTTAGGATTTGTGTTTTTTATGTTTGTGATAAAGTTGTAATTCAAGTCTTGTGATTAAAACTTGTAACTTCAGCAACACTGAAGCAAAACCAGCAGAGAAAGAGCTTAACTTACCAATCATAACAAACTGAGAATCAGGTGTGAATGATGCCTCTAGTGTTACACCTTTACTGTTGTTGTAGCCCTGTAGGTAAAGAACATCAGCGTCAATAAGCAATTATTTTGTGCTCATTAGTAGCAACAGTGATCTACAGTAAGATTTAAGAAGTGTTTTTTTCACTCATGTGCTCACTTTCATTTCCACTCACACACTGTCCCACCAGTGTGATTAAGTTATGTCTTTGTGTTTTATTTTCAAGTAATAAATATTTCCACAACCTGTGCATGACGATGCGTTATCTCTTACCCCAAAGGAATGTAGCACAGCACCCTTAAAAGCGTCTAGGATGCGAAGAGCTCCGCCATTTGTAGAGAGAAGAATGAGTTTTCCGTCATTGCTGAACTTGAGTCCTGTCCACTCACACGTCCGGTCATACTGAAGCTTGAAGGTTGCAAAGGGACCCTGTTGACAAAAGGGATCATGACTATTTTGCTCCATTTAAAAACAATTTACCTCAAATTTTAGCCAAACATCGATCAAAAATCTGCCTCATATCCCTGTTTTTTTCCTTTGGTCTCTTTCTCTCTCTCACATGAACTTCTTACCTTGTCAAACGACCGCAGATCATAAAGTTTAACCATCTCTGAATTTATTCCAGCCGCGAAAATGAGACCCTCTGGATCAAAGGAGCACACTGGTTTCCCCTGAAGGTGCATGAGACCCTAAAATTGACAGATGACAAGAGGAGGTCAGTATCAATTATATCATAATATAAATATAAATGACCTATTAGTGCAACACCAAAGGATGTTCACAAAATTATAACCGTGACTTACCTGACAGTTAGGCGATCGCAGATCCCATAGTCGGATAGTTTTATCTAATGAGCCAGAAATAAACGTGTCATCCACAGGAGACATGGAGAGAGATGTCACTCTGGTCACAAAAAAAAACAAACAAACAAACAAACAAACATGGGAAAAATGAGAACAAAGCAACTTTCAACTCAATAGAGTAGATCAAATCAAGGTACAAAACAATAACAGACGAGAATAAATCCACTCCTCACCTTTTGTTATGCCCAGGAAAGTAGCGGATGTATTTGTTGTCATGAAGGGACAGGTATCGGATGGTATCTTTAAGAACAACAACACAAAAACAGTGAGGAAAAAAAAAAAAAGCATGTCATATAACAAAAATGACCAGCAGCAGCAGCAAAAACCAAGCTGGCATCCAAATGCGAAGTAGATTAGAGGCATGTCAGACGAGTGGACTCAACCGTGGGCAAGGCAGTCACTTGTACAGTTAGCTCCTGTATGGGGCAGAATCACAGACCCTCAAACTGTACAAACAACTACCTCAGACCAAAGTGAGCAGTGGGCACGCCGTCATCCAGCAGTAGTCCAAAGAAGTATGACGTCCCATACTGAACATCCTGCATACATGAACCACTGAACAATGTCTGTACAGTCCCACCAGTAAAACATATAAATATCCTAATATTGTGATATATCTTAAATGTTGTTTTCTCCTTCATTATGGTGAAGTGATAAAATTGCCTGAATGTATATGATAGCTCTAGCCAAGTGAAGTTCCCAAAAAACTACTTGGCATATTCACATTATTTTTTTTTTTTAGTTTAAAGCTCCATTAAGCAAGATTTTTTACTATTATTCAAACAAAAATGAAAGGACAGAGAAACTCCATCATGCCAAAAAGATCCAAATATTTTTCTTGGTGGTTTGTAGAGAAAACCAGGGATGGTATAGCAGTGAATATTCCACCTTATATTCAACATGTGGTCACAGAGGACTTTTATAAATGCCAGTGTTGCTCTGTGCCTACCGGATATGTACATGAGTAAATATTTTCAAATATGTTAGCCATAACAACTTGATAAGCTGACCGTAAATTAGAATTTCTTCTGTTTTTCCTCAACTGTGTTTGCGTCTTTTCTTCATTATGGTGATTACAAGTTTCTCAAAACAGCTTAGACACTTATTGTAGACACAATATTCAAACCCAAAACATATTACATCATCACTTGAGGTACTGAGTCAAAATAAATATTGTGACACATGACTCTTTAATATTACACAGCTGTAAAATACAAACATTATCAGCTATCAGGTACAAAATGAAACTCATTCATGCCAAGTCATCAGACAAAAAGTACCAACGAGTATTTGTGCATCAACATACCATCGATTTTGTTGGAACTGTAGACCACAGTGTTAGCAGCATGTGTGTACCTGATCAGATCCACTCCATACTTTTTACTGTAGAGAGTCCTCTTAGGTCTGCCATGAATCAGATTATGTGAGGAGAAAAAAAAGAGACAGAAAAAAATAATTTTAATAACCAGTGCTGAAAAATTACATTATATAATTTGTCAATTATTTGTTAGTGTCATTTATCTGACAAAAAAAAACAAAAAAAACAATAATGTCCAAGTTAGCCATAGCCTCAATGCAGAGATGCCTGCTATTTGTTGTTTTAAATCTAAATAAATACCTTCAGGTTTATTAGGCTACTGGTTAGACTAATAAAGCAATTTGACTTTTAATTATAAAGTATCATAACTTGAGTTCTGGGTTTCTGTGTCACACATGACAGTAAACTGAATATCTTTAGGTTTTGGGCTGGTTAGTCAGATGAAACAGGCAATTTGAAAACATCACCACGGCCTCTGAAAAAATTGTGAATGTCGTTTTTTCCACAATTTTGTCACAGTATTATAGATTAATCAAGAAAATAATCAGCAGATTAATCGTTAGTTGCAGCCCAAGTCTAAACCCCAAACAAATTCAATTTACAATAATATAAAACCGAGAAAAGCATCAAATCTTCACATTTGAGAAGCTGAAACCAACAAATAGTTGTATTAAAACGCTAAACAATAATTATCAAAATAGCTGTTGAATAATTTTATGTCAGTTGACTATCAATCAGACCAGATCAAATCATTTGTTTTAGCCTGTTAATCAAAAGTAATGACAGCTTAATTCATTATAACAATATAAGTTAGTAGTGGCCCTGTAGCCCCAACAAGAGGCTTTTATTTATCATCGTTAAGTCACCCACTCATTCATCTGTACAGCTCCCATTGCTCATGTTAACAAGTTAAAGTCTACTACTAGCAATGTGATGGACACATAACACATTACTCACACTACAAGCTGAATTAATGCTGCTTATGTGTTCAAACTGCATGCAAATATATACACAGATCACACATCTACAGTCATACAATCGCTAGCGACTAAGTTAACGTTATTAGCAGTAGGCCGCGCTAGCTAGCATAGCAAGTAGTTAACGTCAAAAACAATAGCGTAAAATTAACCGAAGGCGCACTTACTTTCCCTCCTGGCAGTCATACAAGACTAAGGAATCGTCATCGCTGCTGGAAATAATTGTTTCTCCGTTTGAACTGAAGTCGAAGCAATTAATTTTGTCTGAGTTTTCTCGAAACACCTTAGCAACCCTGAAGCTCCGCAGCACATTGTCCGTGAGCTTCATGACGGCCCCTGTCTGTCTGAGGGGAAGCAGGCCCTCTTTTTACACTGTAAACGGCTCACAAAGTGTCCGTTATAATGTTTGTGTTCATATATATGAACTGTAATGGTGCCAAAAGTTGCTCTTTCGATAAGTATAGTTCAAAAACAGCAACGAAGGCCCGCCAGTGCTGTTTCCACGGGAGCGAGGAGGAGGGAGGGAAAAGCACCGCCTTCGCCGAGTCGGGGACGCGCATATTCATCACCTGTCACGCGCATTGGGCTTCCTCTTCTTCTTTGGGGTTTAACGGCAGCTTGCATCCTTGGTGTTGCATTACTTCCACCTTCTGGAAGTTAGTTAACGCCCAGTTTACACCTGCTCCTGTTAGCCCTGGTCTCCTCATTCCCTCCATCATGTCCTTTCTTTCTGAGGTATATTTCCTGCAGTTAACATGTACATGTTCTACTGTTTCTGGTACCTGACAATGTTCACAAAGTCCAGTTGGATGCTTCCCTATAATGTGGAGAGTCCCGTTCAGGTTACTGTGTCCTGTTCTTAGTCTGGTCATTACTACCCCACTCTATTTTGTACTGCATGTAGTTGTCTTCCTCTTATCTCCTGATCCCAGTGCTGCTGCCACTCTTTATTGATTTTTTTCCATGCAATACCATTTCCCTCTGATTTAGAAAGTTTAATTGTGGTGTCTATGTTTTGTTTTTTAACAGCTTGTTTGGCTAGTTTATCCATTCTTTCATTATCCATAATGACCATGTGCACAGGAACCCAAATGAGTGTGACCACAGTGCCTTGTTTTATTACTTCTAAGTGTATTTCCATTATTTCAAATAATAGGTCTTGACGCACATTGGTCAGAAACCACATGATATTTCAATCTTCCATTCCTCTTAGACAATTTAATTCAGTCATTAAAGCTATTCCTTGTGGTCTATTACATCTTGTCAAATCCCATCTTAGCTCTGGGGAAACATTAAAGTCCCCCTCCACTCAAAAATATGTTTTTCCTCTTGTTCCAGGGCCAGCCCTGACAGTGTTGGAGCCCTTAGGCGAGATTTTAGATTGGCTCCCCCCCAACCCTAAACACTAAACACCACTTCATTTTGTAATATAACATTCCGGTGGCCAGACTCTTATAATCTCTTTTTGTGCCGAAGTCAACCGCCTATGTCGCCTATACATAGGCCTATGCCCGTGGCATGTCCTGTTCCTACAGTTGGATGTTTGAGCTTCACCGTGCAGAATGATGTATGTGCAGAGTTTGACACTAGAAGGCTGTTTTCACAATCATCTGCTGAAGGGGGAAAGTTTCTCTGTGCTCACTGAAAATCCAATTGTAAGAGGTGTACGCCTACGAGCATGATTTGTGACATCAGAACTAGTTTGGAAGCCAATCCTGGTCCAATATTCAACTAACACAAGTGTGTTGTGGAAACTTGAAGCCTCCAGTGCACATATACTGAGAGTGGAGATATGGTAGAAAAGGTGGGAGGAAGACTAGAAAGGAAGGAGGTATCACAAAATACAAATGTCAGTTATAACAAAGAACTTTAAAGAAGGAAAGGAAAGGAGGGAGGAAATCACCATAACAAGACTCAGATTGGATCACACTGTATTAAATGGCACTTTGGTTGTACTGGGGAAACGGAACAGTGACAAGTGTGGGAACTGTGGAGTTAAAGAAAACGTTGAACATATCATATTGCATTATGCCATGTATGAAGCGGAAAGAGAAAGGTTACATGATAAAGTCTGCGAGGCGGGATGGGAGTGGGATCTGATGGGGCTACTGGGAACAGAGGGAGAGGGAGAGGGGGTAAGAGTCACCAGGAAGGCACTCTTCACTGTTGGAAACTCCTACTAAAATATTAAAGATCAACAAGATTAACAAATAGAATCTGAGAAATATTAGTATTAATTTATTATTATTATATTATTATATTAATTTTATTTTCATTTGGTTCCCTTTTATTTATTTAATTACGACTATTTTGTTTATTATTTTGATTGTAATTCTTTGTTTGGTAGAAATATTAGAAAGAGGGGTACATCTTTAGTCCACACTCCAGACCAGGTGGCGATAAGGCACCTTAAAGGTGTTTGCCAACCGCCAATAAAAGTAAACGAAGAAGAAGACATGACATTATCCACTCTTGTACAGTAGGGGGCGGTAAGCACCCTAAAGTTGTTTGATATCCGCCAGTAAACCGAGAGGAGAAGAAGAAGGTAGTTCACAGCAACCACGGATCATGTTATTATTATAATACATCCATGACATCAACGTAAACAACAGGAATGATGAAAACACAGCGAAATAATTTTAAAAAAAAGCTCGGGTTGAGCGTACGATTATACTATATCGCGGCATTTTTTTTGTTTGCGAGTCTTGCTCGCTTTCGACAGGTCCAGTTTCTCTGTTCCTCCCTTGATCGAGTCAGTTTTTCCTAAATCGAAACAGGTGTTAGCAGCTGCTCCTCCGGCCCAGCACTTTCTGTCACAACACGGCAGCGTGTTTGTGGTTTGTGTGTTTGTGTCTGCTCTGTGTTCTGACACCTTCTAGGTTTTACTGCAGCCCGCAAAATGGACGCGGAAGTGAAGGAGAAAATAACAGCAGCAGGAGTTTTAACCTCGCAGAGAGGAAAGTCTGAGGTATGGACCAACTATTAATTGTCAACATGTCGCCGTATGTGTTTTGTTCAATGTTTTTTTTGTGTGAGATGAAAGATTTACTGTCTGTCATGCCCCACTCTGACCCACACTAACATTTAAAACAAAAAAAAAAAGAAAAAACATAGTTTTATTAGTTTTATTTGTCTTCAAATAACAATTTTCCTCCAAATATTTCTAGATTTGACCAATTGTGGGCTGTAGGGATGATATAGATCAAATTATCTATCATACAGTTTGTAATTTATCACAATATTGATATTTATCACAATATCGATTACATATATATATATATATATATATATATATATATATATATATAGTAAAATCAAGAGAGAAATTGTTAATATAACCAGATTGGAATATCTGCTATCCATTACTGCCATAAAGCAGTCTTGCTTTGTCTAATACATACATTATAGATGGTTATAGATGTGATGTATTGTCATTTTATCCACCTCTAGTAAACTGTTCAGATGTGCACTGATCTGTTAATTTACAATGTTACCTTCAAGATGTCAGTTTTTACTTTTAGTGCGCATTCTAAATAATCTAATTTTAAAGGTTATTGTCTGTATTGCATTATATAGTAACAAATACTAACAGTGCCCATGTGCACCAGCATCCTGGTAAACTGTAATACTGCACACGGTACTGCATATAGACAAAACATAACAAATACACAACTTTCCAACAAGGAAGTATGACTTGAATGTCTCTGGGAGAAAACTGGAAAAAAAAGAGCTCTCATTAACAAACAATACACAGTTAGGCTTATATGCCTCATTGAGCCCATGTTTAGTTTTCAAACAGAGCATTAATGAATGTGTCTTCGCAACTCAGAGAAAACAAGAAATGCAACCAGTGTGCACATGAATCCAGTATAAACCAGCTTTAGGTTGTGTACCGTTTGAACTGTGCCACACTACGAATGGCTCCAAGGTCTCTCAGATACTGTGCTCATGAATTTCACCACTGTGTTCAATGTTATACCTGCACTGAACTAACTGCTGGTATCCCTGAGCCGTCTTTTTTGGTTCACCTGGTCTGTAGCAAAAACAACTAAAGAGACAAATGCACAGCCAGATGGTCAGTGCTTTGATGTCTCCTGTGGCACATTTAAGTCAATCATTACACACAGGGTACACAACTCCATTTAGTCTCTGGTCAGATTTTTGCTACACTGCCTGACTGCTAAGTCGGAGCACACAAAACAGGCTTCCTCAGGAGTCACCAGGCTTTATATCCAATTTACAACCTTCACAGGTAGGCAGCCTCACAAGTTTTACAGGTATTTGCGTAACAGACTTTGGGTGGTAATTGTAATTATGTAAGATTTTGGTTTATATAAACAAGAACATGGGCAAGATTTTAACTGAGCCACCAATCAGTGCAAGCTCTTTGCAACTTAAGAGTTTAAATACAATATTACTATTAAGTATAGATTTCTTGTGGCCAGAGAAAAATTGCTTTGGGGCTGGAGTCGACCCTTGGGAACTGAATATTTTTAACTTTATTTAAAGAGTAGCTTGCATTTTAATCTTCAGTCTGCTTCTCTTTTCAGTGCACCTTGACTTAATTTAAATTTTCACTCACTGCGCCATATATAACATTACTTCCAACAACGCAAGCACCCGAAATGTCATAATATATTGGATTTTGAGTCTATGCTTCCAGTCAGGTTGTAGAAATTTAAGTGTTCTTTGGAGAAGTTCACTTAGGACAGTAATGTATAATTTAATCACCAGTTAATCCGTTTAGTAACCATCTGATTCGTTAGCTTTTACTTCGTAGCAAAAAGTGGCCATCAACCAACAAAAGTAACATGACTTACATGACAGATATTAGTGTAACTGTAGAACATCTGACCTTTTCTCTCTGCACATGTGTTCTTTTTAAAATAACGTGCTTTTTTTGCTGACTGTATTCATTTTTTCCCACACTAAGGTTGTCTTAAACGATGTCTTGCTTTTCCCTCAGGCAATTCATGCTCGGACTCACTAAACTGTCCATGGCACGTGTTCTTTCTCTCTTCCGGCCTCAGCCATTTCTGGCCCTCGTAGGGAGGAGGAAACCAACGCTTTGCAAAATGTCATTGGACTCCCGGGCACGCGAGGTATTTGCAGCAGCAGTGGAGGCCGTGCAGCCGGACACTGTAGTCCGGCAGAGTATAGAGCGCAAGGAGGACTCAGTCATTATCGATGGTCACAAATTCACACTCAAACACAACCTGCACTTGGTGGGCTTCGGAAAAGCTGTACTCGGTATGGCTGCTGAGGCAGAGAGGATTATGGGGGATCACTTGGTGAAAGGGGTCATAAGCGTGCCACATGGGATTCAGCAGACATTACAGCAGCATGGGAAAGAGTAAGCAAAAAGACCTAAGATGTAAACAACTTGCACAGAAAATAAGATTAAGCATAATAACATTTCTCCCTTTCATCGCAGCCATCTGTTGTTAAAAGAAAACAGTCGCATCAAAGTAATGGAGGGAGCTAAACACAACCTGCCTGACGCTGACGCCCAGAAGGCAGCTGAAGGAATCGCCCAGTTAGCCAGTGAACTGACGGAGAAAGACTTGCTGCTTGTACTGATTTCGGGTAAAAATGTTTTTTTTTTCTTGTTGTTTATTCTTCACAAGATCTTTCTTAAAATGTAAATCTCTAACACAAGGTGATGCACCTGTCTAGGTGGGGGCTCTGCGCTATTACCTGCACCCATCCCTCCAATCTCGTTGCAAGAGAAATTCGATGTTACCCGCAAACTTGCAGCTGCTGGTGCCACCATACAGGAGCTGAACACTGTACGTCGTGCCCTTTCTTTGTTAAAGGGTGGAGGGCTCGCACATTGTGCTCACCCAGCTCAGGTAACATACTTTTCTTTAAAACAGCTTTTTATTGTACAGGAGAACTCATTCCAGCATGATACTTTGACTATCACTGCTCTCATCACTTCTTCACAGGTGGTTGCACTAATACTGTCTGACGTGATTGGGGATCCACTGGACTTGATAGCTAGCGGCCCTACAGTTCGGGGCGAGGTGTGGCCTGAGGAAGTTTTGTCAGTCCTTGAGCGTTACAAGATGTTGAACTCTGTACCAGCCTCAGTAAAGGAGGTCCTTGGGAAATTGAGTCCCCGTAGGGAGGAGAATAAGGATGAAACCGATAAGGCAGAACATGTTCACAATGTTGTGATTGGCTCCAACAGCGTTGCCCTCAAGTGTGCAGGTCGCCGTGTACGAGAGCTAGGTTTCCGCCCTGTTGTGCTGTCACCAGGAGTGTGTGGCGATGTAAAGTCAGTCTCCCGACTTTACGGCCTCCTGGCCCGCTTTGCCTGTTCTCGTGAGGAGCCTCCTCCTGAGATTGCTGCTGAGGTGCTGAGACTGGGGCCTGAGGTCGGTGTAGAGAGCTGGGACCTGTGCCGTACCATGCAGGTCCTGGGCGAGGGGCGAACAGAAGGATGGGGCGCCACGTGTCTTTTAGCTGGGGGTGAGCCGACCGTGGAGCTGACAGGCAAAGGTCGAGGTGGTCGAAACCAGGAGCTGGCTCTACGAGTGGGACTGGAGCTGAGAGGCCTGGAGCTCCCGCCTAAGGGTCCTGTCTTCTTGAGTGGTGGAACTGATGGTCAAGATGGACCGACTGAGGCAGCAGGAGCCGTCACTGATGGAGGGTTGTATGAAGAGGCCCAAGCACAGGGGCTGGACATCAACAACTTCCTTACCAACAATGATTCTTTCACTTTTTTTACACGTCTTTCCTCTGGGAAGCGTTTACTTATACCTGGCTTAACCTGCACCAATGTGATGGATGTTCACATGCTACTTATTCCACCAATTCCTATTAACATAAGATAAACTCATTCTTACAGCATGATGCAGTGGATCTGGATAAATAAAGTACTCTATCTGACTTGGTTTTACACCCATATCTGTAAAACTCGTTGTAAACCTAAATGAAAGCAGGATTTGTGTTGCAATATTAAATCCTAACTACTGCAAGGAGAAGGGGTTGAAATTTTAAAAATGCCGACACACTAGTTTTGCTATCAGCATGAATGTTTTCAGCAGGGACTCATCATTTTTTAACAGCTTCACCAATAAGAGACATAAATGACAACTGTATTTTTCAGTACAACAAACAAATTTAATATCAATCAAACTATTTGCACCGAGGTATAAACTTCTAGCTTTGCTGCTAGACTTTCAGGTAGCTGAAATATGTAGATCATTTTAACTCAAGATCATTTGACAAAGATTATGTACATCAATAAACATTTTTCTAAATACACACTGCAGTACATTGTATTCTGTACAGATTTGTCTTTACCTTTGTAACAGTATTGTTAAACTGTTATAGTAGTTGTTGTTCAAGTTAGTTTTTTTTTTTCTCCAGTAGCCATAAATCTACAACTGGTGAAGTATCCAGGCGAAAGGTGTTGTCTGCAGTGTCTCCATTCTCAACAGCCACAGTGACGGTTACAGCACTAGCCACTGCACCACCATGCAGCCTTCATTACTATTCAGTGACTTGGACATTGTCTTGTATCCTTTCCCTAATTTGTACTTTGTTACAAATTTATTAATATTGTTCCTTTTGTCTTCATGATGTAGTTTTTGACAAGAAATTGATTAGCCAGTTGTTGGAGCTTTCAGATACAGAGTCACCCTTCACAACCTCGATTACACACGTTTGCATTCAACTTTTGGCGCGTTATAGTAAAAGGAAAGAAAATGCTTGTGTGCTTAATCACTTTTTGTTTATATTTGTAATTGATTTTGTTCAATTTGTAAAGATTTGTTTATCACACAGGAGTTTGTTGTGAGTGTTAAAATTGCTGAATAAAGGTGGGAGGTAGGACCCACACGGGGTTGTTCTTTTGACAGGCACTCTGTATCTTCCATTAAGTGCACACAATGCTCCTTAAACATAAAACTTGATGGAAAAATGGAAGGTGTAAAGATATGTGCTGCTGGATTTCATAGATGTGTTTTTCGACAGATCAAATGCATCATTTATGAAATAGCAGTGATAAAAATTACCTTGTTCACGACAAATCTTTCTAATCATAACTAGGCACATGCACAGCACTCACCATGCATAACTCTGTCACCACTCACACCTGCTGATGCAATTAAACCTTACTGTTACAAATCTGATGCTCATGTGTCTGGTCTTGAAAATGTCTTTTTTCTTCCATACACCACCCAAACCAAGTCCATATTTTTTTCTTGCTTGTGGTCTCGGCATGAAAGGTTTTATATCTGCTATCAATACAGAAAGCAAACCCAATAATATGTTTCATATTTGTAATGTCTTGCAAGATATGGAGAAAACGTAGACCATGAAGCCAAACAGATAAATTCAGGTATTTATGCAGAATAAACTTCTGCTCAATGACCAATGTTGATAGGCCACAATAAATATCTCACAGATGCTATGAGGTTAATTATGTAGATACCTGTATGACACTGTTAGCATGCATGAAAAGTGACAACAGGTATTTCTAAGAACAGCTGTCAGTAGGTTTGTCCATCTTGAATGCAGATTTTTTTTTTTTTTTAAAAATCAGTAAACTTGAAGGTGCATTCAGTGTCTCTGGGAGATGTTTACTGTCCAGCTTGCACTTGGATAAAATCTGAAGACCACTGTCCTGTTAATCTCGATGAGTCTTCAGGGTATCTTCTGCTGTGCTTTCCCTGCAACGACAAAATTACATTACACAATAGTACTATAATACAATTGAAACATAATAACGGTTAGTTGATCAACAGAAAATTAATCTGCAACAATTTTGATTAATCATTTTAAGTCATTTTTATATATAAATATAAAAATAAAGCTAAAATTCTCTGGTTCCAGCTTCTTAAATGTGAATATTTTCTTACTATCTATGTAAACTTGACATCTTTGGGTTGTGGACTGTTAGTCAGGACAAAACAAGACATTTTAGGTTGCATCGTGGGCTTTGTGAAACAGTGATGAAAATAATCGACAGATTAATTGATAATGATGAACTATGTACTCACCACAGCATCACTCTATACAACATACTGCATCACTGCACAAGTGTGTATCTGCATCTTATATATCTTGCAAGCTGCTCACAGTAAATTATATCATGCACATCAGCACTTTATGCCTAAATTGCACTCTGGTTAGATGCCAACTGCATCTCGTCAAGTAAGAGCTTTTATTGTCACATGCAACAGGCATGTCAAACTTGGCTTCTTCGAGCTCTAGCTCCAGTTAGAGTGTGCAATAAAGTATTTACAATTATTTAAAAAGGAGAGAGGGAAGAGAAAGATAAAAGAGAGACTAGAATATATACCAGACAGTGTGAGCTGGGTAGGCTACCTGTTAGATGCTCGGACACCTACCATCCACTCAGGTGAGGTACAGTATCAGGTGTGCCTCCGTTCTGTCCAGCCCCTGAACATCAAAACACACACAGTTCATGAAACAATTAGGTTAGCAAGCGATACAGAAAAGGACAAAAAACAACAACAACTTACCTTGTCGATAATACATATCGTTCACTGTATCCCCGTAGACTTTCCATGCAAAATGAATCGCGATGAGACTAAAAATTAACCAGCTTAGTAAGATTTTGAATATGGAGACTCTCATGTCGTTAGCGAGCCAGTCGTCAACGAACTCGGAGAGAAACGACAAGCAGCTGTCGGCGATGCGGGACAAAAACTCAAAGTCCCACGGTTCCTCCATAATGTCTGCTTATTCGGCTATTGTGGGATAAACGGAGGAAACTTTCTGTCCGCTGAATAATTTAAAAAACAAACAAACATCAATCTACATGTAGCTAGGTAGCATAACACATCCTGCTCGCCATCTCTACAGTTACGATGTTTTATCAGTGGTTGAGGAATAGGAGATGACGTAGATTACGTAGCGCAGCCGCGCTAGCCGTCAGCTATGAAGGTCCAATAAACAAAACTTGTGTTAAAATGTATTTTTCAGATGAACTATATGTTCGATAATTGGCATACAAGAATATTTCAGTGTCTACTATACATCCCATTATTAACGGCGAATCACGGAACGTTGTGTTCACAAAGTGACACGATAATTAAGTTAACGTAGCTAAGGTACGTTGGCTGACAAATTGTCTTGGCTTAAATGGCGAGTTTGATCATGAAAAGCGACGAGATTCGGAGATGTTTATTGGTGACGATGTTCAATACATTTGATTAAATCGCCAAAACACCCCAAAATACTTTTTGTATTTTACAATTTACAGTATTCTGTCCTCGTGTTTCAGTTCAACGAGTGACCGTGTTAACTGGTGACTCGTCATGGTTGCTCGTAGTGACGGCAGCCGTTGAAAACACTAACACGTAGCTGTCCTCGTATAAGCCTTATCAATTTTACTTGAATCAATATAATTGCTTAATTAAAACTCATCTGTGTTTAATATCCACGCTAACAATTTACGTCAGTTAAACTGTGCTCAGCAAGACACATTCACCTCGTAATTTTCTTATAATGTGGGAAACAAAACGTAGCATATAAAGTGGCAGTGCAGTTACAGCCTGTTTTGGGATTTTATACAATTTTGTAGCAATCTGGTTTGACAAACCTAACGTCTGTGTAACTTGTGACCCATCGGTTTGGGAGCGAGATTCACCTTTTAATTTACATAATGCAAGACAAAAAGTACCAGCCGCACATATACTGTGTTGAACATTCAATTTAAGAGAATTTAAGGCTTTCACAAGGACAACTACATGTTCTGCTCGTGTTTTCAACGGCTGCTGTCACCACGACAACCACGCCGTTAGCACGGTAACTTGTTGAACCGAAACACCCGCAACGTGCGTACGTCACGTTGCTGTTTGTTTGGAACGCATTCTGAGGGGCGGGACCAGCCGCGGCCAACGAGCAATCCGATTGGTCAGCTAAACTTGTCATCAGAGATTCCGGATGTCTGCTGTGGTAAGAGGAAAATTTGTTTTTCTGCTTCTCATACCTGACAGCTTGTTTGCAACCTGGGGCCGCCGATGAAAGTCAATGTAGCAAATTAGGTATACAGCCCGACGTTTCAACGGTACACAAATCGTAAGTTCCACTCTTTGTCTCACCTGTCTAATTTTAGTTGACCACGATTGCTTGCGTGCTCAGTGTTAAGCCGAGGCCATGAAATTGATCTGTGTGTGTCGCTTGCTAGCAGGTTAGCCGCATAACTACTGTCAACATTTACTGAGTAGCATCAAAATTTACTGTCAAATATTATCCGGATGGAAAAGTAACCTTCCTTGACGGCGACAAGCTAACATTAGTCTAATAGCCAACGTAGACTAATTAATTAACCAATATTAGCTCACCAGGTCTGGCGGTCAAACAACATTTACTTTTCTTTTCTACGTGCAACCGACTGTCCTTTATCTGTAACGTTAATGTAATATCAGCCAGGCTGCTGCTAAATTCAAGAGTCTGTTCTGTATCTTGTAATTCTCTTTTATAAGTTTGCCACTGTAATCATGTGACCAGACCACTGGTTCAGTATCAGTGCTGCTATTCATGAAAGTCTCAAGATGCACGCTGTCTGTCTCAAGGTTTTAAAGGACGAGTTCACAGTTTTCTAAATCTGTCTTAAACCAACACTCAGGTGCCCAAATAAACATTGAAATAGGGTTTTCTTGCCATAATTATTCCTCCAGTTGATACTGGCCATTAGTAGATCTTCATAATGCACTTACAATGTAATGTAATGAACATCCACAAGCCTCCTTTGATGCAAAAATGCATTTAAAAGTTTATCTGAAGCTAATATGAAGCTTCAGTTGCCCAAATTAGTCAACTCAAGTACATATATTTCAACATTACAGTCTTGTTAGTGCCAAAGTCCCTCTTTTTGTCACTATACTTCCACCGCAGCTCAACAGGGAAACACTGTCTGAGGAAACACAAAGAGGGAATTTGATGCTAAAAACACTGTAAATGTGGCAGATATCCACTTGATATGACTAACTCAGAAGCCTCTTATAAGCTTCAGATGAACGTTTAAATGCATTTTTGCACAAAATGACTGTGTGGACACACTGTGGATTTTGGCCCCCATCACTTACATTAAAAGCACATTTGAAGGGGATCTTTTAACAGCCAGTATGAACAGGAGGAATGATTACAGCAAGGGAAACCTCTTTCAGTGTTCATATGGGCACCTGACTGTTGTTTTAAGATGGACTTGAAAAATTGCGAACCTATCCTTTAAGTTGCCACTGCTGGAACATGTTTTGAGTTTTTTATCTTCAGTGACTGGGATGGTATCATGGAGAGAGACAATCATCAAGAAGGAGAGGCACAGGGAGTGAAGATTTGTGATCCACCCTCTGAGAGCAATCCACCTGGTAAATAAATAACCGAGAGTTGAAGGGATAAATATCGTTTATTAAAGCTGTAATAATTTTTCAGCTCGCCTGTCTTCATTTTCATAATTCATTTCATGATCTAATTTTGTTTCCAGCTTACACCTTGGCAACTTCTCTCTCCCTTTTGGGGAATCACATGTTTCCTGATCCGGTGGAGAGAAACGACAGTGGCACCGCAAACAAAGAGGAGCCTGCAGATTCATTCATTTCAGACATCACAGCAGAGGAGCCTAGTCTGGATGCAGAGCCCCATTCTAACCAGGTAACAAATCTAGAGACCGAGGAGACAGGAAGCCCTGATTGTCAGAACATCGCATCCACCCAGCCACCTGACAGAGGAACCGAGGATGCCGCGGACAATGACCAGAGTGACTCTGGGGAGTTTGTTGTTACAATGCTGGCCAAGGCCAAGCTCGAGGAGCAAGGTTTAGGTGTGAAGGGGAGGTCATCTCCTTTGTTGGAGGCAGGCACCCAGGAATGTCCTGCATTTATGTCTCATCGTGAAGAGGATGTGACAGCTGAAAGCTGGCGGCAGCACAGGAAGCATGTTTTTGTGCTTAGTGAAGCAGGCAAGCCCATCTATTCCCGATACGGCAGTGAAGAGGCTCTTTCATCTACAATGGGAGTCATGATGGCACTGGTGTCTTTTGTCCAAAGTGGAGATAATATCATCCGCTCAGTCTATTCAGGTGAGAGTAGGCATCAGTCATGATGCAAATCTGACAGATTTTACCCTTTTTTTTTTTTTTGCAAACTGTAGGTTCTGTAACACTATAATGTCACAGGCAATCTGACATTTTCAACTCACATGTATGAGAGCAGGGCTGTGTGTGAAATCACTCCCTCATCACTTGTTCACTATTGTGAGCAGTAGATTAAGATTTTGGACACTTTACACATCTATAAAATGCATTGTGGGCTTGTTAGCAGGAAGTAGAGCACATTCCATGGACACTACTTTTTAAAAATCCTGTTGTGGTAATTTTTGAGGGGCATAAATGTACACACTTAGAATTCGGACACTCAAATAAAGTGGCGTACAGTTAATATAGAGCACTATAGAGAGAATCAGGAGTGATTTGAGGCACAGCCCAAGTGTAGAGATTTTGCAGAGGATTGTGGAAAAGAGCAATCATTAGTTGTGACCACAGTGGCATAGATCTATCTGTCAAATCCTAATAGATCTGATCTATTTTGGATCATTTATCATCATGACAAAAAATGTCTGCACCATAGAGATATCTTAATTTGTGGTATTTGTTTGACATTCAGTTTGTATTTATTGGATAAGTGTTTTATTGGGAAATGTCCGCTACATTTACACTCATGTCCACAATATTTTTGAATGTCAGAGTGTCGATTATTGTTTGTGGACATTCACTTTTAGTTTCAGTATGATCCTTTAATGTTTGTCCATGTCTTTTTTAAAAATGTTTCTTCTTTCCATCAGAGGAGCACACCGTGGTTTTCTTACAGAAAGGGCCCCTTGTGCTGGTGTGCGTCTCTAGCAGTCGCCAGTCGGAGCAGCAGCTGCGTGGAGAGCTCCTCTACGTGTATTATCAGATCATCAGTATGCTCACCCAGGCCAGCATATCTCGCATCTTTGAACACAAGAAAAACTACGACCTGAGGAGACTACTGGCAGGCTCGGAGAAGATTCTGGATGGCCTTCTCAACCTGGTGGATTCGGACCCCAGCTTCCTGCTAGCTGCAGTGCACTGCTTGCCCCTAGCTTCTTCTCTCAGGGACTCTCTCAGCCAGATCCTGCAGAAGGCGATCACCCCCAACCTGGTTTTCTCCATCCTCATCGCCAAGAACCAGCTACTCACCATCGTCCAAGAAAAAAACGTCATCGAGGACACCAGGCTGGAGCCCGCTGACGTCCACCTCCTGCTCAACCTCATCGGAGCCTCCTCTGCCTTTCAGGCCGGGGAGATCTGGACTCCCATCTGCCTCCCCCTCTTTAATCCTGACTGTTACTTTTATGCATACATTTCTTACCTGGACCCTCCAGAATGCACCGTTTGTTTGCTGCTGCTCTCAACAGACAAGGAAGCTTTCTACGCCGTGGCCGAGTGCAAGAGGAAGATAGAGGAGGCCATGGTGGCTCAAAACTCCCTGAGCCTCATTGCTAAAGCCCAGTCGTACAGCGTGAGCCAGGTGGGCGTCTCAGACCTCAGGCACTTCATGTACAAGCCCTTTGATGTGCCAGACAACTACCGCCAGCTCACTCAATTCACCAGGTTTGTGTGTTGTGTCATTGTCCTTGCAACTACAGGAGGGCTATATGGACCTAAACTGGGGATTCATGATTAGAAAATTAAATAAAACAAGATAGATATTGTGTTTGTGCCAAATATTGTAATACATTCTTGCCTAATGTCTTTTTGTAATTTTATAAATATGGATGTGGGGGTGATGATGGTTCACTGTTAAAATTTCAAGGAAAAAGAAATACTTTGAAGGCTTTTGCACAAGATAAATACCCTGTGTAGGAGAAAGTATGAAAGCCAATTTACTTTTATTAAAAAATGTAGCTTAGTGCGGTTGATGTTTACAGTTTACAATGTTCATTTCACTGGGTAACTCAGAAGATCAGTGTTTCTGAAATAAGCCTGGCAGTTACAAAGGCACAGAGAAATAAAGATGGGAAGTCATTTAAATTATCTTTCACTAATCTGCCCATTTTACTTTCACTTATTCCGTAATGAGCTGAACTGAAAGCATGAGGTGTCCTATTACATGAGCCAGCAGCCAGTCGAAACCTTGACAGTGGAATTATACAAATAATCATCGCACTACACGTAAAATAAGAGTTTTATTTATACAATACAGTGTCGCAAAGAGCAAGAAATCGTCCTTAAAATTACGATTGAAGCTGCCTTTTGTTAGGCTCTGTGCAATTTTGTCTCCTCACTATTGCAAAAAAAAGGAAAAATTCTGCATCATAGCCGCTCTGTTATGTCTGCATTTTTTTTTTAAGTGTTTCTTTTGTGTCTAACCCTGACAATTTGTTGCTGCATGTAGCCCAGAGATGGAGGCACCATACGGCAGTGAAGAGGAGAAAATGAGACTGCTGGATCTTTATCGTTATATGCACAGCCGCATCCACAGCACCTCACGACCCCTCAAGCTCATCTACCACGTCGCTGAGAGGGAAACTCTGCTAGCCTGGGTATGTGTCTGTGTTGAGGGATACGTTGGCGTTGTTATTATGTGCAGCTTCTTAACACTGTTTTTGTGTGTACTGGATTACTTGACAGAGGCCTGTCTCAATGGAGTTGAAGACTTTTTAGTTACACAGTAGACACTAACCCACGTTTACATGTAAACTCAAGAAATCAGGTTACACCGGACAATGCATGCTCTATGGTAACATGGTTTACATATTAAATTTGGAAGCATTTGCGTGTGTGTGTGTGCCCAGCTTTTCCTTACAGCACAAATGTATCTGAATTTTCTTAATAGTCAAATGTTCAGCAGTGGAGTTATTTAGACTTCTTGAGTCTTCTTTGTGTTCATTTGAGTTTAAGCCGGGCTTTTCAGTACGGATGTATCGTTACATGTAATGATCCCTCTTTTCATCCACCTGCTCCGCTGTTACTTTCTCTGTGTGAAGTCTTTGTCATGCACATGTTTACTTGTAAAAAGCTGATTAGAAGTCTGGTTACATGTTTACGTGGCCAAGAAATCCGGGTTCTCTAAGGAGAAATCTAGCTGCAGGGGGAAAAAAAGGTTACATGACGTAGAAGAAATCAGCTGGATCAAGCCGACTGTAATCCGGTTATTTAAGTGCGTGTGAACGACCAGGTGTTGTTGTCTTCACCTAAGATGTCCATTTTCCTCTCTGCTGTAGGTCACAAGCAAATTTGAGCTGTACACCTGCTTCAGTCCTCTGGTGACAAAGGCCTGTGCCATTACTGCCATCACTAAGCTTCTAAGGTGGATCAAAAAGGAGGAGGACCGCCTCTTCATCAGATACCCCCCAAAGTATTCAACCACCCCAAACCCCAGCAAGAGCTCTCGAAGTGGAAAATCTGACCAGCAAGACTCCACAGATAACGGCTTCTTATCTCTTCTATAAGACTCTCCTAGTGCTACTATAGTGGCTCTGCCTCATTACAACAATAGTTTGTACACTGGTTCCAAGATATTTTTGAACCCTCTTTTGACACTTGTTGGACTTGACAGAAATTGACTACTGGAATCAAACACTACATTTTACACTATTTAAGAGATCTCTTTGAAACTAGTATTATTTCTTTACCTTTTAATAAAGCATGTCATTGCATCACTGCTTTCGATCAGAAAGAGTCAGGGCAAAAACAGCATTATGAAATAGTACGTTTTAAATTGAACTGTGGTAGGATATAATTGCAATGATATTTAAATGTTTTTATATAGTTTTATTACTGCAACAAGACAGAAATTTTCCTCATGGACAGTGAATGTATCACGGACAGTTCATTCGTATATGCTATAACCACACATGGTGAGTTGGAGGAGATGAGAAAAATGAACTACCTTGCTCAGACTAGTTTTCATGTCGATTTTTTTTTTTTTTTTTTTTTTTCACATCAAACAAAACATCCAAATGTTACAAAACAGGATATGCAAGAAATGACCGTATGTTGTCTTTTTGGATGCAACATAAACTGGAATAACAACTGAAACTGACAGAACAGGGATAAGCTATGATGTGTGACAGAGCGCTAAAGAGCAGACAGATTTTCATTTTAACTGAAGACATTAAATCGTTCCGCTGTGTCCTCGAGTCAACAGCGAAATTATTATGATGATGATCTTGAAATTGAAATTCTCAGCCCTCTATGACTTTGGTTGCACCTCCCTGTGACAGAACTTGAACACTTGATATTTTTTCATGTTTCAACTCAAAATGATCAGATTTTTTTTTTTCACATTTTAACAAGTAGGAAATCCCAGCCTGTTACACCGGATCACATTACCATTGTCATTGTTAGTGTTTTTCATTGCTAGGAGTCGAAACCTTATGACTCTCACACAGTGTTTTTCTGCAGATACTTTAGTACAGCTGTCACTTGACTCCTAATGAGTTAAGGTGACTTTTTTTGGGTAATAGTTTTGTAAAGATGGTCTATAAACAGTAGCCTCATCCTTGTGTCCTCTGAGGAATTCCCTGTCAATTTAAGTCTTAAGAGTATGTCTATAGTGTTATGAAATAAATCCCAGGTTGCACAAAGACACAGTTGTTCTGATTAAGTGGGAAAGTTTTGTACATAATGGAGCAAAAATGACATTTAGCAATGCTTTATTTTATGGTCCATAATTTCTTAAATCATTTCTTATGAGTTTCCTGGAAATAATTATGTAATTTGAAACTAATTATTGGAAAAATAGAGACAATTAATCAACTTCATATTCATTCATTTCAGTTAATCGCTAATGTAACCTAGAGAGTCTTTTAGGCACTGCACAGCAGGTCAGCTGAACATGCAAAAATGTCTACACGCAAGCATTCAGTTCAACAAATAAGGGGAAGCAAGTTTCCAATAACAACAGTACAATGGGTACATGGGTTCACTGTTTTTCAAGTCTGTCTTAAAACAACAGTCAAGAGCCCAAATGAACATTGAAACAGGTTTTTCTTGCCATAATCATTCCTCCAGTTCATACTGGCCATTAGAAGATTCCTTCATGCGGGCCAAAATCCACAAGCCTCCATTCTGTGCAGTTTATCTGAAGCTAATGTGAAGCTTCAGCCGTCTAAATGAGTCAAATCAGGTAGATATCTTTCAAAATTACAGTCTTTTTGGTGCCAAAGTTCCTCTTTTTGTTACTATACTTCCACCGCAGCTCAACAGGGAAACACTGTCCGAGGAAACACAAAGAGGGAATTTGATGCTAAAAACACTGTAAATGTGGCAGATATCCACTTGATATGACTAACTCAGACTGCTGAAGCCTCAGATAAGCTTCAGATAAACCTTTAAATGCATTTTTGCACAAAATGACTGTGTGGACACTCGTTACTTAAATTGAAAGTGCATTTGAAGGGGATCAGCAAGGAAAACAACAGCTGACTGTTGTTTAAAGACAGACCTGAAAAATTGTGAACTTATCTTTTAAGGACCTGTAAAATCAAGCGTTGCCAGCATTTAAAGAGACTTCTTACAGGCGTGACCGGTGTCATTTTCTGTGTCTGATTTCAGGGGCTGATCTGGACCAGGGCAGCCTGAGCAGGAGCCTTCCTCCTCACTGTAATGGTCTTGCCTCTCAGATATTAAAACAAATGTGTTTAGGCGGCGTTTATCACCAGGAACTTCCACTCAAACAGCCAACAAAGTGCAAATACCAGTTTCGGGATACCCACATTTAAAGTAAGAGCCGTGACTTTTAACACATGAAGGTGAATATGTCAATGCAAATTTGTCTGATATGCTTCATGATATACAACATAACCAGGCTGCTAACAAGAAAAAACAGTTAAGTGTATGCCTGGCTTTCCATTGACAGACTTACAGGGTATTTCAATGGCCTGGAGGACAGTACCTGATAACCTGAACACAATTTCTGTATATAAACAATTTGGTTACTTAATATTTCCTGATATTACAAGTTGAAGAGGATCACATAAACACTAATCTGGACACAACAGATCATGTCTTCAAAATCAGGGAAAAAAAGGCTGCGTTACTCAAACAACGCTTGGAGACGCTGAAAGAAATGCGGATAACTGTGAACCACCTTCCTGTTATCTAATCTTCCTGTACTTCGATTCTATCTTGAAATGATACCTTGACTTGAGGGAAACTGAGACGCTACAGTGTCATAAATTGATCAGACAGATGTGAAATCTTCTAAAAAAAAAAAAAACGATGACATACACGCGCAGTTGTTTCAAACAGCATTTATTCTTGTGTGAGAAAATATCGTCTCAGGCAGATTATAGATCTTGCAGTACAATTCAAATGACAAGATCCAAAAAATCTCCTGTAACACCTAAGAAAGAAAAGCCTCCAGTAGGCGAGCGCGGTCACTGCTGCCTACAGAGCTCACAGGTCCTGTGCCGCCTCGCTTGTAGAGAATATGTTCTGACATGTTGGTGAAGACCATCACTATTACAAAGAGCTACTGAGCATCATACATAAATCTTTTCAATATTTACTTTTTAAATAACACTCTCAACTGCCACAAATTATAAATTAAAATCTAAATTTGATTTTTGCATTCCTTAAATTACTTCATGTAAGCCAATATAAACAAACATTTACATATTTACAGAACTATACACATGCACCTTTACTACACTGAGCTCGTATACATATATGTATATACTGTACACATACACACACACACGTTTTTGCCACTCATATGGCTCTGGGAGTCGCTAAGTTTTTTTTTCTCTCCCCCCCCCAAAAACAGACTGATTGTGCTTTTCAAGTCATTTCAGCCAGATTCCTCAGTGAGTGAGTGATCGCAGTAGACTTTGTCATAACCACAAATATAATCAGCTTCACCTCTGTAGTGGCTTCACATCTTACTAACCAAGTAGCTGCACTGGGTACTCCGACATTCTAGTATCAATACAGTTTCACAATATGGAAAAATAAGTAAAGACCTCCAAAGTCCCACCTACAACACGTCATAGCTGGACTAAAATATTAAGAATATTTGCATTGGCAGCCTACTGACTGAAATTTTCCAGTATTTCTCTTCATTTCAAATTGTTTTAACACTTACTTTGATGTATAATTGGAGCCATTTTCACAGAAAGGCTAGATTTGACTCTGTGGAGGGAAGATCTTTCATTTTAGGTTTGTTTCCTTGTACATTTTTTTTTAGAAAATACCTGTTTATATCATCTAACAATTCTCAAAGGCTAAAATGTAGCTGTCCAAACCAATCCTGTGAGTCCAGATATGAAGTGATCGTTAAGTGAGACTTCCACACTTCATTAAACACAGTGACATTTCAATGGCAAATACAATCTAAATATGTTTTGAATCAAGACGATCCCTTTGACAATTAAATATTTACACTTCTCTCATTTAAGTCTTGACCCACTTTGGCCTAAAATAAAAACTTTATATGAACACATAGCAACAGTGGTTGTGTAAAACCTTTTAAAAAAACCTCATGAATATATATATATATATATATATATATATATATATATATGTGCAGATTCATCTACGAAAATGTCTTCAAGCGCCTTTTCTCTCACTCCATTGAAAACCTTTTAAAAATCAGAGCAACAGTTTTACGCAGAAAACCTTCAGAAACATTTTACTTTCCCACCTTTTTAAGAGTATCGATGAAGCGTCTGTACATAAAACCAGGCAGCCTGTTAAAGATGATAAACTAAAATTCATATAAAATTGGAGGGAGTGAAGTTGAGATTTCCTCTCACGTGGTTTAAATGCACCATGGCCCGGTCATACGCAGTGTGTACAGACTTGCGAACACTGGGTTTCTTTCCTTCCATCAAGCGTAGTTTGTCTACAGTGTCATCCATCCCCATCGGCAGCAGTTTGTTTTGAGGGAGCCATTGCCTGAAAAAAGAGAAAATGGAGGGACAGTTTTCAGAACATGACTTCTCCTGATGATGTTAAAATTCAGCATGAGGTTCATCTCCTCTGTCCGAATCTTACCAAGTTCTTTTGGTGTCAAAGAACAGCACCAAGAAGAGCTTATCGCCAGCTTCCGTTTGTCTCCACTCGCCCAGTTTGAGCACCTCCACAGGAGGCACTGGGATGGGGATGCCGTTGTGAAGAAGCCCTTCCTGGGGCATGTCTGGGTCAACAATCTGTAACAATGGATTATGTCAGTCACAGTACACTGAACAGTTATTCTTTCAAGTACTTCTTTATGCCAACTGTGGCACTTGGCATCATGAACTAAAGAAAGCTACAGTATGCGCAGCACGAACTGGAGGATCAAATACATTCTCACCATTGCCGGGTATGATGGATATCCTCTGCATTTGGCCCAAACTAGGTCCAGAGGTGCGAGCTCCCTCTCACTATCTAAAGACAGAAGCGTAGACTTTCCTGTGAACAGGATATTCCAATATATCCAATTAATTTGCGTTTGTGACAGCTCTTGAGCCCAAACTGAGAATTTACTGGAATTATATTACTCATGAAAGTTGGAAGCTTTAAAGTTTTGTTTGCAGACTTTTACAGTATGCATCAAATAAACATATAGAAACACAGGCATGTCAGTGTGTTTTGATTGCCCTCTCATGATACACACCAGGCCCAGAGATGTCTCCATTCTCACTGCCAGGGACTTTAGCCAGTGCAGGTTTACCCCGACTACGTTTGGGTGGGGAGACACTACAGCTGTAAACAAATGGAGAGAAAAACAAGAGAGAAAGGTGACTTATAAGGCACAATTTAAGATAAGAGTAGACCTACAACTCAATACCAAAGAGTTAAAAGATAATGTACTTATTACTCCATACTCACTTTAGTTTTTGGTCATCATCCTGGTCTACAGAGGTGTGCTTTCCATTTGTCAGGCCTAGAAAAAACATAAATATGAATCAAAGCGACCACTTCTCTGAATCTCAACAATCTCTCTCTGTGATATAACAATCTATTTTTTTTCCTTACCTCCTTCTCTGGGTGGTGGAGGGAGTTTGTCTGCTTCACCTTCTGAACTGTGGCCTCTGGACCTCAGGTGGTGCGAGGAAGGAGAGGGAGGTGTAGGGGAGGCGTTTGGAGTCGGAGGTAAGGCGGTGATGTTGGTGACACTGGGTGAATTCGGGCTGGCGGGAGTGCTATCCAAGCCGTTGGTGGCTTTTCCATTCTGTCGCGGTGGGGATTTGTTCTTTGCAACTCGCGCCCCATTTTTAGCTTTCTTGAACAGCACGGACGTGCGGCGGCCGACTCCGACCAAAGGCAGAGTTGGCGGCGTCCCCAGCGGTGTGACCTCGTGAACAGCCTCCGGTTGCAAAGATGGCGTTTCACCGACTTCAGCCTCATCTTCACCTTGGCTTTTGCTCCCGCTGCGGGATGATCTCTGACGCTTGTAGGAGCGCCCGGGTGACCTTCGTCCTCCAGGTACGATGCCCAGGACAGGAGGTTCAAGTGGGGCATCTCCTGGCAGCGGCGATGACACCGGGCATGTAAGTTCTAGCACAGGCGGAGAGTCATCTGGATCAAAGAGAAATGTATGTCTGGGTCATAAATCATGTATAATCAAATAATAATCATATCAATAATGCTGTAAAGCCAAATGGCATTCAAACAATCAAATAATTTAGAGTAAAAATTGTTTTTTACCTGTCCCAGAGTTGGACACTGTTGTCAAAAGTCCATTATCCACAATGTTTGTCTTCCTTTTCTTTTTCTTTTCCTTCTCTTCCTCTTCCTCCTCCTCCTCTTCTTCCTCTTCTTCCTTCCCTTCGTCATCCTTGTCCTTACCATTCACGGACTGAGCGTTTTGCTGCTGCTGGTTCATCTTTTGTCTGAGAGTGTTGATCTCTCGGCGCAGTAGCCTAATGCGTTTGGTTCTGCCGCCACTGGAACGCATAGATGTAACCATGTCCAGTTTATCCAGTAAAACCTTTAGCTGCTCGTCTGTGGTCAAATGAAGTCTGTTATCTGGGTCCAAGAGAGAGTCAACTGTAGAGAGCATACAAAGAAAAACAAATAAAGGAAGTAAGGTGAGAATAAATCAGGCATGTGAGTTATGCTCATGAGGAAATAGTTTGTTCTTTCTCTTTTAGGGAAAAACCCTTCTGACTCACCGTCATCCCACGTACAGTGGTAGAAGCCATGTTTGTTTGGAGACTCTGGGAGGTGCATGCCGGTGCTGGGATCCAGGCCAATGCTCTGAGACTGTCTGTGAGCGTGGCGGAGGATGGCTCCACCCACCTCCCGCAGTTGTAAGGCTGCTCTGTGGAACATGGTGTCCTTGGAGTTGTACTTGAGGCAGTTGGAGATCATGAGGTCAAAGTCCTTCTCGAGATCTGCGATGGAGCAGTAGGCGTGTCCCTCCAGCTTCGTACGCATGGTGGAGAAGTCCATAGGTTGGGAAATAAACTCCAGATAATCTGGGACCTCAGTGAATTATTTAAAAAAAAGAATGTTAGCTGTGTCATAGTAAAGCCGAAGCAAAAATGCTGCCAAGCGAGTATTTAAGCAGATTGTTTTCTAACTGCACCAACCTCTGATAGGTTGACAGGCTGAGAGAAGATTTTGGCCGTGTCCTTCTCTTGCAGTTGCTCCAACGTGGATCGGAGAAGCACCAACGCAGGGGTCAACTTCAGTTCAAGAGCAGCCTGCTGAATTTTCATCTGAATGGTGATGACGTAAACACACAGGGGAGAGTAGAGGAAAAGCAAGGTCACTCTTAAGAGTTAAAATGAACGACGATGCTATAAAAATACCCCGAATGACTATAGCTTGTCTCAAAATGAATCTGTAACGCACCTGCTCTCTCTTTAGCCTCTCTCTCTTGCGAATGAGTTCCACCAAAAGCCTGGCTCTTTCCAAGTCTTGCCTCAGCTTCTGCCAGTATCGTAGCTCCTCTCTTGCAGCACAAAGCTTCTCATCAGGCTCCTTCTGAACACAAAAGAGCAAACGCAATGAGATTAGATTTGAGGTTCAGCTTTAAAATCCATTATAATTAGTTTTTCCTACAGAATTTCTTTGTAGATGTGGGGGCAGCGAGGAGAAATTTGGGCTCTGAAACATAAGTGTGCTCCTGAGCCAATTGCAGGACGGTATCCAGGCTTTTAATAGGAAATGTATAAAAATCAATCATCAGGTCGTCTGTCACATTTGCAGTTACACAGCCAAAGCTGTGAAGTAATAATTTACATGAAAATTGGATAGTCAAAAATTGAAACATATCAATTTAATTTGCACACAATAAACACTTTTACTGAAACGAATTAATCTTCATACGTAACTAAATTCAAATTGATATTAAAAGCTAACAAAGGGACAAAATGTATGATGTCATAAACTATATTTAACAATCCTAACCACCTGCAATTAACCTGAATTTAATGGTTAGAAATGCTTAAGGTGTCCACTGCTATTTTAAAAATAGTGGGTAATAGATTAAAACTAATATCCATAACGTTTAACACGCTGTCGCCCTCTGCAGCAGCGAGAGGTCTACAGCAAAGATGACAAAACTGTGAAGGGTTGTGTGGAGGCCTGCCATCTATCTGAATCAGCCATTGCAAAGTGTGATCTCTGGGCTTATGCTTGATTTCAGTGTGTGAAAATACAAACATGGTGTGAAATGTTTGATTCCAGTGCCCTGGCTGAACAGACTGGTTCAGACATGTTCTCTGAAAGCCTGATACACAACGTTTCCAATGACTGTAAATGTAAATGTGCTGGTTTTAATATTTTATAATACTCAGCCACACATTGATTCAAAATCGATGTGTAGCTTTAAATAAGTCTGAGCGATGGGCAGGGTCATGTGTCAGGTAAGCACTTGTGGTTTTACAAGTGCTTAGCCTGCCGTCAAATGTGTGAAAATGCAACAGACTGAATGCATTTTCACACATTTAATTTCAACACATTTTCACAATAGAATGGGGTTGATGGCTACTTCAGTTTATTTTCAGTCATTCCTGTGAAACACGCCATGACCACAAAAGTATGAAAAACAAAGGGCAATGCATGACATGACTGTGCTGGAATTGCAGAGGTTATTTATTGTATTGTGTTCATCTTTAAATGTCTTTCCTCACCTGTTCTGCAGTCTTGTGCGCCTGTAGATGGGAATGCAGTCTGCGTATTAAAGGCATCCCATTTCGAGACTGTCGTTTCAGTAACCAGTAGTTATGAAGCCTCTGCATGAACTGATTCTTCCTCTGGACTTCAACTCCTGTGCAGATCTTGTTCAGCCTGCGGATGAAACATTTCAAACTGTAGAAATGGTAGTGGCAGTGATAGTAACACAAATACCTTGTGATAGTATGACAATGGTAATTTAGAATATCAAGTTAAGAGTTTCCTATAAATCCCTGGAAGAATATGGACCTCACCACACCTGTGAGAGGGAATCTGAGGCACAAGCAGCACAGGCACAGTTGAGCGACGTGTCGACCCACCAGACCCTTTTGTAGTCTTCTTTTTCTGGCCCTTGGTAGCCTTCTTATTCGGTGGTGGGGGGGGACTTTGAGTGTAGGACCTCTGACCGCGATTACCTCTGCCGCCAACCAGTCTCCCTTCAACTGACTCGTCTCCAGACCCGTCCCGCCGAGACCCCACTGGAGAATGATGCTCACAGAAAGCAGTCTTCTTCACAGAGAACGTGGTACCGTTAACACCTGTCTCCCGGACCGGGTCTATCTTCATAAATAGGCCGGCCTTCTGGGCGCAGGTGACATGAAAGGCCCTGTAGCAGTTGGCTTTGTGGCACTGAATGGATGCTCCCCTGCCTTTCTGCTTACACAGGTAGCAGGTGAGCTTCCAGCGAGCAGGAGGGATGTTCTTGACCCCCTCAACGGGCTCCAAAAACACTGTGTTGGCAAAGCACACCTCTGGGATCCATATGGCACAGACAACATGGGCCCAACGTCCATCGCTTGTCTGTTTGAAGGCACCTCCTCGGTTGGGACAGAGCACACAGTCTACAGGACGGGAGGGGGACTGCAGGCAGCAGCGGCACAGCCACTGGCCCTCAGGGACGTATGGCACACCGTAACACTCCTGGTGGACAGCCAGATTGCAGATGTCACAGAACAGGATGACATTACTGTTCAGACATTCGTCATCCAGGCAGACGCAGCAGAAAGCATCCTCGTCGACGGCACTCTGTGACAGCGCCTGGCTACGGGACTCCAGGATGGACTCCCTCTCTAGGCGGTCGATCAGCAGCTCAAAAGTGTCCGCAGAAACAGAGGCATGGCCGTCAGACACTCTCTTTTGGTTCACCATCTCTAGCCAGGCCAGGTCCTCCTCGTCCATGTCATACTCAGCTACGCTGTCCTGTTCCTCCCCTGACTTTTCTATGTAACGGTAGTAGGCTGCTGGGAGAGGAGGTGCCTCTGAAGGGCAAACTGAACTCAGCACACGGAAGGTGGGCTCTGGCAGAGGGGTTTGTTGGGAAGGGTGCTGGAAGGAATTAGTAGATCCGGTTTGCTGCTGGGAGCCAGAGCGTTGATTCTGGTGAGAAGTGTTTTTACCGCTCCTCCTGCCTTTACTGTTTGAAGGTTTCCTCCACGACCTGGTTTTACTCTGCGTCTGCTCACTGTTCTCCTTGTTGCTGTTGCACTCAGCAATGTCCTGGGCCATCATCTCATCCTCAGTAATGACCGGCAAAGGATCTGTGATGTTAATCCGATGGAGCCTTCCGTCTAGGTCCACTTCCACTATTTTCTGTGCCTGAGCGTATGTCAGTGTCTCCCTGGATGGAGAGAGCTGCAGTCTGTAGGGCGAGGGGGGCCGCAACTGGCCAGATGAGCCCCTGCCCCTTCCTCTCCCTCTGCCTCGGCCCCTACCCATGTTGAGTCCACGAACAACTGTCTCACATTCCCACCTCCTCACCTTCCGCATGGGAGTTTACACCAGCTCCCTAACAGATGGAAAGGAAGAAGAAATATTTACTGCAATGATTTAAGTTAATGTGTCAACACTATTTTTAAATTTGAGGTAAGTAACTGTTGTATGTTCACATCTCTATGTGTGTGAGGTTATTATCAAAACAAGAGTGCTGACTACAGTAAATAAAATTCTTAAATTGCAGCCACAGTCAGTCAGTGTTGTCCTATTTTAACAGGAAATAATGTAATGCCTTGCAAATATTAAGGAAATCACCATTTGCCCGTTAGGTTAATGAGGGGCTGGTGATGATAAAGTATTGTTACCCTCCTATATAGAACTCCCATTATACAGTATGTGTTCAAACTCTTCAAACTATTAGCATGCATACATGCTAATATGGGCATTTAGTTGATTGACTCCTTAGTTGATAAACAGGAAATTAAATAGTAAACAATTTGGATACCTGATAAGTCATTTATCAACCAAAAACACAGAACATTATCTAGTTCCAGCTTCTCAAATGTAACAAATTGCAACTTTTCTCTGTTTTATATCCCTGTAAAAAAATTGGGTGTTGGCATCTGGGAAATTTTAATGGGTATTTTTCATTTTATAGACTACACAATTAATGAATTGATAATAAAATAATAATCTGTTGCACCCCTAATAAGCTTTCAACTGCAGATGAGAGGAAGCAGCCAAACACCATGGGTTAAATTGTTATGAACACTTCATAAATTTTGTATAATCCAGTAATAATCAATTGAACTGCTTATAAAAATGTACTGAATTCTGCCCTCATACTTTTAGTCTATCTGTATTTCATTTGATCCTGCTTTATTCTTTTTATTGACAAAATAATAAATAATAGGTGTGTCATCTTATTGTGCATTATTAGTAAGATTTGTTGTATTTTTTTTTTATTATTCCTTGACATGTAAAGGGGTCAACTCTGGTACTGTGTTAATAACAACACAGCATGTTACCTCAAGTACTCTGACTGCACAAACACAACTACAGTAAGTTGTACTGCTTGCATGTATGCACCTCAGCTGTCTCCCCATTGGTCCAATCAAGAGTCTATAACACCGCCACATTTCTCTCTGACCAATCAGACGCCAGCATCCTCTATTTTTTTTCCTTGTTGCTGTGCGTAGTTCGGTTGAAGAGCGCTAAATACCAACCCGAGTATCTAACATCTGTCAGCCATTTTAAGCGCACAACAGCAGAGACAACATTTGTATTGCAAGTTGATTAGCAGCCCAATTACACATGCCAACAGCAACCAGAAAGCAGACGCACTGTACGCACCGTGCCTAAATGCATTGATTAGTTGCATGTATACATTAGATCACGACACTGCAGTGTGCAGCGTTTCGGGCATTGCTTTGTAGTCCAAACGTCTGCAGAAAGATCGTCTCAGGCTGATGTGATAATGTTAACGTTACTCGGTCGGACAGGACACACAGAAGTCGTATAAGAAAAGGGCAATTTTTTTCCTAAGTAAGGCTTGTAATGCTGAAAATACCAGAGTCGTTTACCTTGTAAAACGGTCCTCTGCAGTGCGAGTGCCGAACAGAATAACTGCACCCAGCTAAATGTCAGCTAGTGACAGACTACAACCGAGGCGGACATGCTAGCCGTTAGCTTAGCTAGCCGGTAAATCCAGGAGCGACAGCGTCATCTTCAACGTTTCATTTCTCCGCTGTGGCTGCGGTCAAACACACATACTCGACCCAGTTACATACTTGTGGTTTTAACCTTTCAAACGATGCTGGTTCCCAATTTAGGGGCAGCAAAATCCTGAAGATATCAAATTAATGTACCTTGGATGAGGCTAAATATTCAGTCAAGATGGCTTGAAAAATACGCCCCTTTGGAAAAAACCACCTCAGCCAATAGTAGGTCGCCGCTTCACCTCGCACGCAACTCGCACCCATTTCTGATTGGTCGATGCAATTAACCGATGACATCGCACTCGATCTGGAGCTCATACCAGAAAAAAAGCGATGAGGAAAACAACTCAACATATATTGCGCGCCTTATGGCCTTATCTTCATTTCCCATAGAGCCCATAGAGCCCGTACCTTTTACACACCTGTTATCACGGGTGGATTTAGTGATTTGGGGGCCCCAGGGAAACTCTGTCTTGCTTTATTTTCAGCCATTCTCTAACTAAATGGTGGCATTGGCAGTCTTAGAAGAAGTACTCAAAACTTTTATCAAGTAAAGCTATTAATACAGCACAGTAAAATACTGTAAAAGTCCTGCATTCAAATACTTACTTAAAATGAAGAGTGAAAGAGAGGTATAATTAGCACAATGTACTTAAAGTTACTTAACTTGTGGTGAAGGTGGAGCTTTTAATTCTTATATAATGTTGGATAGTTTAATCAATAATAATGCATTATACATTTTATCTGTTATATTTTGTGAGTAAAATCTGAATCTGCAACGTAACCAGTAACATTTATCTGTCAGGTAAATGTAGTGGTACAATGTTTTCCTCTGAAGTAGAAGTACGCAGGTGCATATTTTTTAAGTGCTGGGGGGGCTTTTTGTAAGTTATTTCAGGGTACAATGAGTTAGAATAGTAACATAATTCAACATTTTTCATATCTAAACATAATAAACATAATAAATCTACAGCTGAGGCCGCCCCTGCCCTGCCTGCCATTTCTAAGGAACGAGCCAATAGCCAAATTTTAAACTACTAAATTTGAAACAAGTTATACTGAAATACTAAACACATTAACATAAACATAAACACATAAACACATTATAATCTGTTTAGAATCAGAACCAGGTTTATTGCTAAGTAGGTTTGCACATACAAGGAATTTACCTTGGTGTTGTGGTACATAACAGTTAAAATATACACAAAATTAAATAATATAACATGAGAAAGAAAGACATTGACAATAAAAAATATGTAAAATATATTCTGAGAAGAACTGCTAGAGATTTAAATTTTAAATGGAAGAGAATGAAATTAAATGTACAAAATATTGACCAGGAATGTGCAGATGTACATAGTTTAAACAGTACATGCAGTGTGCAATTATTATCATTATTATCATTAATAATAATAGTAATAACAATACAAATGATAATAATACAAGTTACGTTAATGTAACATGTCACAGATGTGCAAGTACAAGATTATGAGATTTCACGTTAATTACATTGTAGGTTTGCAATTCTCCTGATTAATAAGGCCAGAGCCATAGCCTTACATTTAGAAATACTGAGGTCTCAAGTCACATCTTATTTACTCAGTTAACTTTTCAGTTATATTGTCTATAGATTTTATTCCCACTACAAAGATCATTTTTGACTTTGGCAGCAGTAGCTTTACAAAGCAGTTCCCACTCAAGGTCCACTTCAGGGCTGCAACTAATGATTATTTTCATTGTTAACTAATCTGTTGATTTTTTTCTTAATCAATTAAATGTCAAAAAATTGTGTAAATTGTGAAAATTGCTTATGTCCGACCAACTGTCCAAACCCCAAATACATTCAGTTTACTATCATAAATGACAAAGGAAAACAGTTAATCCTCACATTTGAGAAGCTGCAGTGAATAATGTGTATTGTTGCCTTAAAAATGACTGAAACAATGAATCAATTATCAAAATAGTTGCATTTCGACTTTCTGTTGATCGACTTTGCTCAGTTGTCATGGAGATGAATGTGCTGACATGCCAGCTCAGTTATGTTTCCATCCTTGCTAATGACCTTTTTTTTCTTTTCCCCACCCTCAACTTTATTGAAAACAGTCAAATTCAAAAAAACAGTATATAAACAAGATGAAGAACAGAAAGAGGAAACAAAGTGCCAGGAAATTCAATTATGACATAATAAAATAAAATAAAATAAAAAACATTCGTTAAAGATATTGTGCAAGAAGCTTTTTACATTCAATAAAAACATAATAATAATCAGAAGGAGGAAAAATTAAGTAAGGGGTACAGATTAATATTGTTTGGGTATGCTAATGACCTCAGGAGGAGTTTACATTCTACAATTACAGACAAATTATAAACCTTTGTTTAATAAAGCTAATTCTGATATTCTTCAGATCTAATATTCTTACGTATCTTTAAAAGTTACCTTTTTATGTAAGATAATAAGTGTATTTCTCCACCAGAATTATAATCCTGGCAATGCGGACAATTCTTTGATTTAGATTATAATGTTGGGAATAAATATGATGTGAAGTTATAGAGTGTGTTCAGGAATCATGACCTCAGTATTTCTAAAATCCTACCTACATCACTCACGTAGACTCTTTATACTTCCATCAGCTGACTTAACAAAAAAATGATCCCATTAGAGTAAGTGTATCCAATTGTATGACCTCATGTTTCAGTTTGTACTAGATTTGACAGTAATGTTATGGCTGTTATGAGGACAACAATGGGGTCAAAGCCAACAATGATTTTTGCTAAATTAAGTTCATCCGCTGGCAGGAGGAGATGCATTTACTTCAAATTACAGGATGATCATATGCCAATGCTGAGCTACAATCATTTCAGCCTGTCAGCAGGCTTTTGTTGAATATATAATCTCTCATTTTATAGTCAGTTGAAACTGCAAAACACAGATTGATCATTGTGTTTGCTGATCACTGACCAACTCAGTTCTTCAGGTTATTAGTTTTACGAGTTTCACGAGTTAGAAAATGCCTGCTGAACTCACGTGAGACTGATTTAGTCAAATGTCTCGCTGTAGAAACAATTCCTGTTGCCTGAACACTCAAATTGATTTACTTATATTAAGCTACATCATGTTTTTCACAGGCTTCCATTGTAACTTGAATTTATAATGTAATATATAATTTATACCAAAATCATTTGAAATACTATATTGTCAGAATTACTGACCATAAATCATATACAGTATTAGCTCCGAGATTATAACTTCCAGACTGTTTGTTATTAACCTGCAGCCATATTGGTTCAAATGTTAATGATAAAATACAAATGTAAAAAAAAAAGATGCATTGCAGTCTTAAAAAAATAGTATTAAAGTATTAAAAAAATGAAACCATCCTTTAAAATATATTCTCAGTCAGGTGAGTCATCCACAAAACCAAACCACACGAGGAGGACTGCACCAAATATTGATTTTGGAGCTCCACAAGAGGAAAGAATCCTTTGCTCCCTGTTAGCTTTAGAGGGTTTGGTAGTGTTATCTTTGCCCGTGCCACAATAAAGACTTTCTTACTTATTCAACACTTAACTGAACCTCAGTCAAAATGCCAAAAAGAAAACACGTTTTATGTTCGGTTCTCTGCATGAATATATTCATTCTTTGATGTTTTTTTTTTTCCTTCTGTTTAGCAACATTTTAATGATTCTCCAGGGCCTCACAAGATTTTAGCCAGTCAATTCTGTGGGTTGATTTTCCCTTTTACAGTGTTTTGGTAAAAACTGTAAAAAGATAAAACTGCAAAAACTGATGTTAATCTTTTTTTTTTCTTATGAGCTTTTTATGTCTTCTGTGAACATCTCCAAATGCATCTCTAACACAAGTAACTAAAAAGCTTTTGAAAATATAGCTTTATACACTGTATGAGAGCTGCTGTTTGCTTCAGGAGCTTCCAATATTCAACTTTGTTTACATACATGTAAATATCATACAACCTATGATCCATAGCAATACAAGGATAATATTACTATACTGTCACAAGATGATGATGTGTCATTTGTATTAGTAACATATCCAGCATTTTGTTCATTTAAATTACAGTTTACATCCACGTTGGAAGCTAAATATTCACACTAAAAGCTTGCAACATCTCTCCCCACCCCTTCAAATTTCTCCCACATTCTCCACCCACCAAAACTTCATTGGCTGTTTTATCACATTTGAATCTGGAAACTTCAGATCACGCTGTATCACAGTCGAGCTCACTGGGGTCTGTCTGAAGCCTGACGTGCCAATCCAGCAGTCACATCTTGGACTCTTTTCAGGTGCAGTGGTAAGGACATCCATCATGTTTCTTCGCACTGACTGTCAGTTATTTTCCTTTAATTACTTAATATTTTGATTTGATTCAGGCCTTTGCATTTATATTAAGAGAAGTCTGATTTTACCTTTATTGTAGTTTATCCATTTGATGCACTGCCAACCACAAATTGTCTTTTTATAACTAGAGAATGCAAATTAAGAGAGCCAGGATGCTGTTTGGCCTCTTTGTATTGTCTGGATTCTTCTTCGATGTGGGAATGTGCACTGCAGGTAAGGAACTTGTTGCAGAAATAATACTAATGCACTTACCAAATCTAACCTGGCCTGATCCCTTTTTATCTCAAACTGTACTGAAAGTGAGTGTGCACGGATGTAGAAGATGATCTGATTAATAAGAACATTCAAAAACATGTTTTGTCTGTGGATACTGATATTACAAAGTTTGACCCGGTCACTGCATTTGTAATTCAGTATGTGGCAACTTGCTTTTTTTCTCTGCCAAATTCCTCGTGTTTTCACTGCGGGATTTTGTTGGATTTTCTCAGGCTTGAAGAGACATAAATACATAAACTGTCAGCTCAGTTCAGCATCAAAGTGTAGCGCCACATCCTGTCCAACTTTTGTAGAAAAACAGAAAAGGAAGCAAGCCAGTTGACATTCTCACAAAAATGGTAATAAATCAACTCTATGGAGCAAACAAAGGCCCTGTGTTTCAAAGTGGCCAAAAAGTGACAGGGGCTTGAAGAGCTTGTATACGTGTCATCTTTTGAAAAGGAGGATCTGATGGTTGTCAGGATCACCCTGTGGTGATGGATCCCCAAGGCCTTGGCCTGAATCGAGGCTTTTGATACTCTTTGACTGCCCTCCCATCTCACAGTGCCACGGCATTGAGACTCTTTGAATCAACACGCTGCTCTAAATAGATTGTGTTCTACAAACTGTTTTCAAGTAGGAGACGAGAGCGGCCAGATCTCTAGGATACCGGAAGCCAGTTGTGACCAGAAGGTCAATACATGCACCCTGAAATTCACCTCAGACATCTCTGCATGTCAGAGTAAAATCTAAAGATGGCCAGCACACAAAGGAGTCTTTGATTTCGCTAAATTTAGGATGGACTTCAGCTGTGAAGAACTTCTGAGAGAGAAAAAATATATCATGACTCTGCTACTTTAATGTTTTCAGATTATTTATTCCACTAATTCCCAACTGTTTTGGCTTGTGACCCCATAAAGTGAACCAATGTGTAGTTCATCAGAGGTTGTATTTGTTGTGAGCAGTTCAACCAAATAGATTTTTCCATCCCAGATTTGTCTTCTTTGAAGAGTCCTGGGGGATTACATTAAAATAAACAATTTTCTGTAACTGATTTTTTTTTTCTTATTTCTTTAATCATCTGCTGAACTCCCTTCCCGACTTTCAAATATTTACAATGACACAGTGAACATTGCTTGTATCTAAAAGTTAACATGTTCCTTACTTTTTCCCCTGAACATCAGTGCAATCAGAGCTGAAAGTTACAACGATAAAGGTAGTTAATGTGTTTCTGTCAAGCCTATTGTAACTCTGAATACAAAATAAACAATAATAGCAATTCCACTGATTATCTTTTAACATATTTCCATTCAGCAAGAGCCGTATACAATGTCCAAAGGCTCACAACTGGAGGGCTTTTGCATGGATCTGCTGTCTGAAGTCGCCAAGAAGCTGGGCTTCAAGTACAAAGTGCAGCTGGTGAGAGACAGTTCATACGGCCGACAGGACGAGAGCGGGAACTGGAATGGGATGATCGGAGAGGTGGTGAGAGGGGTGAGTACGTGACAGCTGACATTTGGAGGGGTCAAAGGGCAGCTAACTACTCTGCAGAAGCTTGAATATCTATACAGGAATATTGGTAACCTTAACAGGGATGTTGTTGGTAAAAATATTGAATTATTTACTTACATGTCAACTGTATTTTTGCATTCCTTACAGGAGGCAGACCTTGCGATTGCTCCACTGACTCTCACTGCAGCTCGGGAGAAAGCGGTGGGGATGACCAAACCATTCATGCAGACAGGAATCAGCATCCTGCTGAGGAAGGACATCTCAGAGGGAGCAGGCTTCTTTGATTTCCTGACTCCCTTTACAGCAGAGACTTGGGTCGGCATACTAATTGCCTACCTGGGGACTGCTGCTTGCATCTTTATAGTTGCCAGGTTGGTGATGCAAGTAGTGTCATTCTTTAAAAAAGCGATAATTATTATTTATTTATGAATGTTTACTGATGTGCTGTGAATTTAATTGTGGATTTCTACTTCATGTCTGGACATTTCCACATATTTTGCTGGCAGTGGAATCCCTTTGAGTTCTGTCACATTAATAATGAATGTTTTTATGCAAATGCAGACTCAGCCCATGTGAGTGGAGTCAGCCTCAGAGTGAGCAGAACAGATTCAGCCTTATCCACAGCCTCTGGTACACAGCTGGAGCTCTGACTCTGCAAGGTAAAAAGCAAATGACACTTTGTATGTCAACACAATACAAGAAATAGAGAGGAGAATCTAAATTTCTTTTCTTTTCTTTGTTTTTCTTTTTTCTTTCAGATTTCTTTCAGATTATTCAGACTTTTTTTCTTTCAGATTATGTATTTATAATTTTCTTCTTCTTCTTTCTGCAAATTCTCTCCCTCTTAGCCTTTGACATTTTTCTTTTTCTTTTTTGTGTTGTCAGGCGCTGGTCCTCATCCCAGAGCTCTTTCAGGACGTGTCATCTGCTGCAGCTGGTGGTTATTTTCCATTGTCCTCTTGGCTTGTTATTTCTCCAACCTCAGCTCCTCTAAGAGCTCCGAGTCCACTCACCTGACAGTGAAAGGGTTTGAGGACTTGGCCAATCAGGACACAATTCAGTACGGCTGCCTGGCTGGCTCCTCCACACTTGCTTTCTTCAGGGTGAGTATAAAGATCTTTATCTCCTTGTTGTTAAGATTGAAAGACAGTTTGTGCATTGGACCGCTGATGGATCACTTATCTCACAGCTGTTTCTATTCTCTTTTATTCTTTTTTTCATACAGAATTCAAACAACCCCGTGTACCGCAGAATCCATGAACACATGGAGAGAACTAAGAGCTTTGTGTCATCTATGGACGAAGGGATCCGGCGTGCAAAAGAGGGCAACTATGCCTTTATTGGAGAGTCTGTCTCTCTGGACTTGGCAGTAGCACGCCATTGTGAACTGGTCAGAGCGCATGAAGTCATTGGCATGAGGGGATATAGCATTGCTGCCCCCCTCGGTAAGGCTGCTCAGTTTGAAACCTCAGTAAACATGAAATTTTAAAAAGATGTTGAAATGGAATAAATAACATGTCAAAACTATCAATTTCCTTAAGGCTCTCCCATCATAAAGAACCTCAGTGTGGCAATCCTACAACTGAGCGAGGCAGGAGAGCTGGCATACCTGAGAAGCAAGTGGTGGGCCAGCAGCTGCATGGCAGGCAAGGCCAAGTCTTCAGCTGTGCAGCCGCACAGTCTCAAGGGAATGTTTCTGATTCTTTCCCTGGGTCTGGGGCTGGGAACACTGCTGGCTGTCCTGGAGCTCACCTCCAGGAGCCGCAGCAGTGCAGCGGACCAGAGGGTATGTGCAAGCGTATACACAGATCGCTTCTGTCAGCCGAAAAAATACTCCAAAGTGTTTTCAAACTAAGCCAAGCAGTCTTGTCTTTAGCTCGACAAAGTGCAAAAGACACACCCAGACTCAGACAGTCATGCTCGCTCACCTACACACTCATGTTTACATTGAATTCTTGATCATATTGAAATATTGTGTTTCACTATCTTAATATGTCTTTCCCACAGAAATCCTGCTGCACTGTCCTGACTGAGGAACTCAGTCTGCGCCTGAGGACCAACAATACAAACAGACCCCAAGAAGCTGTAGATAAAGATAAAGAAAAGGCATAGAAACATCCTAGAAACATTGATAAGTCTGAAAATTGTGTTTTCTTTTAACTTTTAATTTTTTTGATTGAGAGTTGTTTCAAAATTTATTCTAATATTTGACAGAAACATTAACTTCATTGTAGGTTTTATTTTTTCTGACTTGTGTAGATACATCCAATAAAACATATTACATTTAAAATTAAAGTAAAAACTCACATTTTTATTAAAATAATAATTTTATTGATTTCCATATACGAACTCTAAGATTTCACTGAAAAAGACAAACATTAAAGTTTGAATATTATAAAAATAACTGTTGAAATGATCAATGTTATACTTGAAAAATGAAAAGATGACTAACAAATAGTGATGTGTGACTCTGCATCATGCTGTTTTGTACAGTTGGCAATGTCATCATGTAATTTTTTTAAAAACTATTTCATGCATAAAAACTGTGTTTGTAAACATTCCAGCAGATCTAAAATAATAAAAACGGTCTAATGGTGTAATTCTGCATCGGAGCTGTTTTGTGACTCCGTCATCTTTCTTTGTCTTCCCACATCTCCTTTTTGTTGCTCTTCTCCGTCATCTTCTGAAGGATCTTGTTGGTGTCACAAATCTAAACTGTGGTTTAATCTATAAAAATTAAACAGTACAAATAAAAGCGTTATTTAATACAGCCACATCGGAGGAGAAACACTTTTGTAATTGCAGTTTTTCATTTTACTTCTGCAAATGTGACTCATAAATCATCCACGACTCACCATCTTGAAAAAGCGGTGATTTACAGCGGATCTCTCTCATCTTCTGATCAAAAAGGGCCTTCATCTCCCTCTGCAAGGTGCCCTCACGCTGCTCTGCGCCAGCTGGCACACAGGAGGGCACAAACTCCAGACTGTCAGTGCTGCCATCACTGCTGGATGTGCTGTCGGACAGGCAGAGACCGTTGGGTATGGGTCTCACCTGGTTGCTGTAACTGCCGTGGCTTTGTGTTCGCTGTGTCTGCCACTGGGAAGCTGGCTTGCGGTTCACCATCGGTGTATGAGGGGAGGTAGTCGGTTTTCGAGGGCAACTGCGTGAGCGGGCCTTTGTTCGTATTGGGGTGGATGGTCGGGGGGTGGCTGGAGCCTCCAAGGTCCGTCTGACCCTGGCGGGGGATGATGGGGGGATAAGTGGAGAGGATTTGGCTAGAGGCTGTGGCACGGGCTGAGGCTCAGGGACTGAATCAGTTTCTGCTGGTTGCTCTGTCTCAGGGGCAGTTTCCGTGTCTGGCTCTGTTTCTGTTGGTAATTCCTCAGATGGTTCAGGCTGCTCTGGTTCAAATTTCTGAACTGTCTGCTGCTCAGCGCAGTTTGTTTGTGGTGATTTGGGTTCATTCTCCAACTCAGCTTGAATTGGATTTTGGCTGTCAGGGGCAGGACTATCAGGACATGAAGCCTGGGAAGAGGACTCAAGGTCAAAGCTATCTGCTATCACACGGGGAGCCACCACCACCTGGTGCGAGTCAGTGGAGGACATCCGGCTGAGGATTCCTCTCCTTGTCTCTGGTGGTTCATGAATTTTAACTCTGTGAGCACGCTTCACTGGTTCACTCATGGCCAATTTGTGGATGGCAGCCTTGGCTGCCGGCCCTTGCGCAAGAAAAGACAATTCTCCATTCCTGCTGTCCTGAGACATGGAGTCCACATCCTTGCGGAAGTAGAGAGCTCGTCCGTCTTCTGAGGACTGCACGGAGAAGTCTACAGAAGGATGCCTCTGATGACCCTTGATATGTTTCTGGGCTGCTTTTTGGATGTGTTTCCTGGCCACTTTCACAGCGTTTGTGGGCTTAATCTATTTTATAAAAGACACCAAATGTTTTAAAGATTAATGAAATTAAAGATGGAATTAAACGTGTTAGTTTATTTGGAGAAGCTTACCTTTCCTGTCATATCATTGATAGCGACATGAACAAAGATGGACGACTCTGCCATCCCCTCCAGGTACACATGCCGATAACCTACAAGTTTAGCATCAGAAGAATCATGTCTGGAGGAGATCTTAAAAGGAATTTTTACTCTGAGCCCCCCATTGAGTGTGCATAACAGATTTTTTATCATGTAATCTACCTGGCATCATGCTGGTGAAAGCTACAGTCCTCTGTCCAATGAAATCTCGACCAATAGGATCGTGATCCCACACTTGGAAACGCACCAGGGCGACCTGCGGCATTTGAATATTGAAGACGAGGGTCTCCTCCCACATGGGGTTGAAACCTGAATGACAGCAAAAATGGAAGTTGCACAGATCAGAAAATTGAAATGTTGTCACTCTGTATTCCAAGACGGATTTTGTGCACATACCATTATCATCCACCACCTTGGTCTGCTGCTTTGTACAGTCAACAGGTAGACCGATTATCTCAACCTCCACAAAGGGGTCGATAATCTGGAAGTGCAAAAACAGATTTATGTGACTAGAAAAAAGGCCGACATCTCTTTTATTTTATATATTATATGGTTTAAAAGGTATATTTATAGTATAGTTAAGATTATGTCTGCTATATGTTGACCTCACCTCTCCTCTGTCCCCAAACATGGAGTCTTTGGGTTTGGGAAGCTGCTGTCCACTGATGATCTTCAGCACTAACTGAGTCTTTCTGTGTCCTGGTAGAGGATCCTCCATATTGGGGTTAAAGGCACCTGTGGAAAACCATGAAAATTTACCACCTCCTCACACCGAGACAGTTGCCGCTCATGCTGCACAATCTGCATATATGCATACCTTTATACATGCATTTAGGCTTCAGAATATATCCGCAGTTTCCATTGCTTGAAAACTTGGCTCGGTTCAGTTCAAGCATACGTCCTTCTGTTTGGTAATTCAGCGCAACTAAAATAAAATGTCAACATACAGAATATACAAATGAAAAGCTGCTACGACACCAAACAGCCTTCTCATTGTAATTCTGTAATAGCAGGTAGTGTTGTAGCCTCTTACCCATATGGCATCCTGCATTCCAGTACGGTTGTGGGTTGAAGTTGCTCGAGTCCACTCTGTAGTTGGACGGGTAGACTCTGAGCAGTTGGCGCTGGTTGAAACGGACCAACGGACCTGGCTTCAGCTGTAAGATCTGGTTCATAACCGTCTCGTTGAGGGATGATACCTGCCAACTGTTCGCAAATGCTGCCAGACAGAAAAAATACATTAAACCTCCATTCCCAAAAGTCTATAGTAACACATATGCAAAGATCACAAGCTGGATGTCTACTTTACTGTGATGATGCTTGAATTTACCTTGTGTTTCTATGTCATGCACACGGACAGATTTTGTGTACTTGACCAGGTCAGACAGAGCTCGGGACAGCCTCATTGTTTTCCTTTTCCTGAGAGGAGAGTTGTAGACATACAAGTGTAAAAAATAACATAGAGAAGATAAGATAAGATACCTAAAACTACTCAATTCAAAGATTAGCCTTACTTGGGATGGTAAACAATTTGTGTCCTTTCCCTGCTGCTGCTGTAGTCCGATTCTCCATCAGACACAACCTTACTTTTCACTCGGATTCTCTTTTTCCTCTGAAAAAAAGAGATAAGTTACTTACAGAGGCCAAGTTTTTAATACAACTAATCTTAACAGAAAGCAGTCAAATTGATTATTTGAACTTTGTGTAACAGGTGGCAATGAAAATCAAGTAGAAGGAAGATGTAAAAATAGAAGAAAATAGCTGACCTTTCGTTTGAAGCTCCTTATGATCGATCTGGCAAATCGCCTCTTCTTTTTAGGTTGATTGGCAGAGGTAACACTATTCTCATCCTAAAATAGTCAAACTTCGTGTAAATATGTGTATTTATCAATCAATCTGTCTACCTTTCTACCAATTTATATTTTTATATGTATGTTTCACTTGCCTGTGAGTTATCCTCTTCATCATCCTCGTCTTCTTCCTCGTCCCCAGTGTCTTCATCGGACACATCTCCTTCCTCTGCATCAGGATCAAGGTTTGCAGGCAGCTTCTTTCCCTGAAAAACAACAACCATTTACTCAAACGTTTCATGTGTGACAGTGTTTGTGTTTCACTGCTGTATATTTTTACTGCTTGGTGAGACTCTTCACCTTGCGCTGAACAGAATTTATAGGTACCATGTGCTGTTGGAGTCAACTTTACCTTGACTAAAACTTTCCCCTTCAGGATTTCAGGAGAGGGCAGCTTCTTGCATTCAAGCACATTGACATTGGACAGGTCCAGTTTGTCCTGTAGCACCTCTTTCAGGTACTCAGCCATCTTTTTCTGCTGAGGCACAGTGCAGTGGTTCTCTATGGACAAGATCACTGGGTACCTGTGGGGGGTGGAGTGATGATACCTGAGCTACTGAGCCAGCACAGCATACAGGCATTTTTACAGGATAAAGGGCTGAGGAGCACTTACGGTGATTTGGTGAAGGCATATTTGTTAATTGTTTCAATGACGTCTTTGAAGAGGATTTTCGATGTCAAGGTGTAACCATGATGGATAATGGGCTCCCCGTCTGGCCCATCCCAGCAGTCCACTAAGAAAGGAAAAAGAAAGATTGAACCACAAACACAAGGATGATTGAATCACCTCGTCTGTACTGTCCTGAAGCTGAAGTTCTGGTTTTTATTGGCTCTCACCCTCCACACAGCGACAGCCAGCCTGGAGAACATAGGCGTACATTTCCACTCTAGACTGAGACAACAGCTGGTCTCCTGTCAGGTAGGTGTTGTGCGATGTGGCAATGAAGTAGTTACACAGAGGCTGCGTCATGTCCTGGTTCACCTGGTTGTGCTCGGGGTTGAAGATATCACCTGCAGGGCTTCGCATGTAGTTGGTGAAACCTGAAGGAAGGATGTTTCAAACCAAGTGTTTTTGTAATTATGTATGCTAACAGTCATACCTATAGTGACAGAAGTGTCTTTATTGATGCTAACAATAATTTTCAGTATGCATTATGAAATCAGTTGTAATAAGCAAGTTCTTTGTACCATCAATACCCAGGACCATACGCTGCAGGTTCTCAGGACATGGCTCAAATTTGGCCACTATGTCAGTTAGATACTCTCTGGCCAGACCTCGCATCTGCAAATAAAACAAAATATTTTAGTTTAAGTGATCCGATATTTTACACATAAAGGAATTTGCTCGTGTTTGTACACTAAAAATGAAGCTACAGCCAGCAGTTGGTTAGCTTAGCTTAGCATAAAGACTGGAAACAGTGGGAAATAGCTAGCGTTGCCCTATCTAAAGATGAAAAAATCCTCCTGCCAAAACCTCTAAAGGTCAATAATTAACCTGTTATATCTACTTTTCTCAATCTGTACAAAAATGACAATATTTTTTGGATGGGCACAGTATCTTAATGACATAAAGAGTTAATTATTGAGGTGCTGATAGGTGGATTTTATTACCTTTCGACAGGGCCAGGCTAGCTGTTTCCTCCACTTCCAGTCTTTATGCTAAGCTAAGCTAACTGGCTGCTGGTGGTAGGTTCATATATACCGTACAGACATTAGAGTGAAACTGAACTTCTCATCTAACACTCTGCAAGAAAGCAAATAAGTGTATTTTCCGAACATTATATTATTCCTTTAAAATATGTACCCACAACTTTTCCACTTGGCTTGAATATTTTTACACTTTGTTGTACCTTCTGTTCATTTTCCAGAAAGCGGGCAAGGTCGTGTAGATCCATGACTTCTTTTTGATTGCTGTAGGAGATCAGTATCAGGTAGAGGTCTCTGCGTGTGGAAATCATCTTATAGAACAAACAGAACTCTTCAAATCCCAGAGAGCCCTGGTTCTCGTCTGTGTCTGCTTCCTACAGATAGCCACAACAGTATTTTATGAGCAAGGCTCTCTCAGTACTTGTGATTTCAGATAATCACCCCGCCAGAAAGAAAATATGTCCCACATAGCCATCTGAAGGATATATCTTTAACACCAACCAATATGATGAAGCAAATTTCACAGGGACTATGATCATCAGGAGGGGAGGACATTGAGCTTCTGAACCAATGCAATATTGCAGTGCAACTAAAGCCATCTGTTCAGCGGTGGCCATATGGCTTTCCTGTGGCACTCTCCTGCACAAAATGCTGTATATACATATTATCTGCTAGCTCTGCCTCTGTTCTTTTGTCTGACTGCTTCTCTGGCTGTAATAATGTAAAGATCACATAGGCCTCTTAACGAAACAGCAAGGATTGTCCACCTTCTTTTAACTTAAAAGTCATAATAATTTATTTTTTAACCTTACATTAATGCATTAAAAATAATATAATTGTAGTGCTGATTAGTTTTTGTGAAACATTTTGTGCTACATGCCATTTTGTGTCTTAGCTATAAATACATAGTTTTACATTGAACTAATAAACCCGTTTAGCTATTTGTACCTTCAAATCAACTTCTTCACTTGAATTTATGTAGCTTAACACAGAGTGAATTATGTTTGGTAGCCATGTAGCCACAACTGAATGAAAAAACATTTCCATTTGGTAGGCTCTGTAATAAATATACCAGACATTTAAAAGCAGATGTATAGAAGTATTAAACAAGCACTGAGGTAGTTTTGATGGTGGGTTATGCACATTAAATCTATTATAAATTGCACAGTTAAGCTTTATGGATATAAAGTCTTACTTGGAACATCTGTCTGACTTTCTGCTTGGGTAAATTCACGTTGAGTTTGTGGAGCAGCTGATGAACCTCTCCAATGCTCAAGGTGCCATCTCCGTTTTTGTCGGCCTCAGAGAAAGTCTGCTGTAACCACGTGAAGCTGCAGTTAAGGCTGAACTACACAGATGATGATCAGGTCAGATTTATTCCCAACATCTTGTACAAATTGCCTATTTGATTTGTTTTTCTTTTAAATAATCAGTTGAATATATAGTGATGTATTTGTATCATTTATAAATTTAACATATATGAGTGTATTAAGGATATTGATCACGGGTGCGCTGCCTCCGGGCCAAACTGTCTTCATCACTGATACCAGCCATGAGGTATTTCAGCCCAGTGATCCAGGTGCGGGTCTCCTCTGCGTTGGTGGAGACCAGGTCGAGGGACTTCACACGCTCCCCGTAGTAAATGCTGAAGCAGCAGTTTGGGTCAAAGCGGTTGTCTGCGTACCGCCTGAAGATCTCTGACTTTTTCCCTTCGCAGACTTCATGGATGGAATCAATAGTTACTGAAACAGATGATCAAGAACAGTTCTGGCGGTCATTTAGAGCTCTCCATCATTTTAAATTTGGTGTTTTCAGTCACTGTGTCATGAAGAAACTGTTTTTTCTGTGATTATGAGCAGTACTCACTGAAAATTTGGCGTCAAGTGAATTTTGAGTGGATTAGTTGTAATTCTATTGAATAAATTTCCATCAGTGTTTGAGTTTAGCACAGTATAATCTTTTGAGTAGATATACACCATAATTCTGAAGGTGTCAAATATGTTTTTGCACATTACAGAACAATAATCCAACTAATCTGTAAAATCTGTAAACTAACTGGTGTAACTGAAGGAAAACTATGGACTCAGAACATAATCATGAGCAGTAAAAATAAACATCATAACATGGATGAAAACTGATAAAATGCTACAACCAACATTTACTCAAAGTAACTTTTGCTCAGCGTTTACTCAAGTCAAACCATGCTACTAACCTTTTTGACTTCATAGAGGTCAAAGGTCAACACCTACAATGTGACTAGTGTACAAAAGCATTATAACAAATGCAAAACACAGGCAACTATTTAGCTTTGTAACTTTTTACAGCCTTTCCCCCCACCATTAAGTACTGTATAATAGAGCACAACCAACACACATGTATGTGCACATGTTGCTTTAATCGCCATAACAACACGCAAGAAGGGGTTACAACCAAATGTGAATGACTAATAGTAATATACACCAATAGGGTCATGTGCAAACAGTGGACTGTGCTGTAGCCCCATTTGGAGAAGAAGAGGAGGTTCCATCTATTTATTCCTCTCTTAATTGTTTTTATTAAATCTAATTAGTCTATTAGTGATGGTGATTGATTTTACAGTAGTTTTACTGTCTCTTGCTATGTGGTCAGCGCTCAGTGACTTCATCTTAAGGGCTGCATCAAACCAAAACCAACACATATTCTACAAGTGATAAACACAGATTTCATCAGATATTTGATTCTGAAAATTCAGAACACTGACGGCTTACTTTTGGCCTTGTCATGTTTCCTGGAGGGCTGCCACCGGATGCAGGACTTGTGCTCGTCCAGGTAAAAGAATCGGACGAGTCCTTTCTTCTTTCCCTTCAGTTTGGTCATCTGGGTGCCAGTCTGCATTGTGCACATGCACCTCTCCACTACAGAGTAGCACAAGGAGACACATTAATCATCAAGTAGCAGAGGTACCCTCTTAGTCAAGCTTGTCAGAAATCCACCGGGATCATCACATTGTAATTTATTTACTGCTAACATCAAAGGGAGACTGCATATACAGTGTATTGTATATACAACTGTAGTGAAGAATTTCTACTTTACATGATTATCTCAAGTTTTTAAGTAAATTGTAGCATTTTTGTGACTAAAATAGTCATTTTTATCATCATTTTGTCAAAAGTGTTTTATTATCATTGCAATTTCTGCTGAGACAATTTGTAATATCTGCAATACTGCAGTGCATTTGTTGTGATTTTGTGTAGGGAGGTGGTAACCCCAAAAAGAATCCCTGAAGCAGTCAACACAAGGATAGATTTAAAGTTGTTTATGAGATTATAGGCTGCGTCACACTGGGATTTAAGTCCCTGTTATACTGTTATACTGTATGTGTTAATGATGAGAAGCACTCCTAAAGGAAAAAATACTCAACCCTGAAAATGATTATTGCCTCCAAAGCAAATAAATAAATTATTATTTGCATAACAGTGATTTAAATAATTTATCTTCCTTTGCTGACATTTCTTGTTACTTTTGAATAGAGTGTGCTTAGTGTTTGTGCTGGAATAAAATCTCAAATCCAACACTTTTCATGCAACATTCAGGTTTTTCTTCTTCATGGTGAGGTGTGTTTGTTTTGTGTGCTCAGAGCATTTAACCTTTGTTTGTAATCTGAAGCTCAGATGCATGTGACGCAACCTGGCACATCATTCAGGCTAATCCTAAAGGATTGTCTACAGTCCATATGCCCATTATCTACTCACAGGCCTCTCTGCAACTCCTTTCTGTAACATGCGTCGTTCAAACTTAAACATGGTTTAAATTTCAAATGAATAGCTGCTGCTCTTAAAATGTCGAATTAATGTCATTTTTGGGTCCAGTAAGGACAAATGATTTTAAAATTCCCTCTTCAGTTTGCAGCAGATTGTAGGTTTGTCAGCTAAACAACCTGTTGACATTCTGCAGTAATTTGAGAGTTTGAAGGCAAAAATATTGAATATTGAGTCATTTGTGAGTCTTACCTATCTGACCCAGCCTCCATTTGGGCTGTGCAACCACACTGCCACCAATCCAGAAAAACTCCTCTGCAAGTCTGGAGATGGAGGCTTTCTGCCAGAGTTTTGGGGAGCTCATAATGGACGGTGTGGGCGAATGGGGATTCGAGGAATGCTTCGCTTCGTGAGAGGAGCCCTTAGCCAGCGAGGGGGAGAACATTCCTGATGACAGAGATCCTAACGACTGAAAGGTGGTCTTCTTAGGTGACAGAGAAGCCATTGGCGGGCTGCCGCTCAGCCCTGGAGACAGAGGTGCCATCGCTGGTGTGCTGTTCATCCCTGAACTGTACATTTGAGTCCAACTCTCCTGTCCCATTCACACCACATGAACCCACCTTTCCCCCACTCTGCTGGACTCTTCAGCAGAGTTTCTTGTTAGCACAGCCTCTCTCATGCAGTTTTCAAAGTGTCAGCATATCCTCCTCTCCCAGTTAAAGTCCTCCCACGTGGGATCGGGGAACAGTCTTCCCATCCTGAAGGTTCATTCCTCCTCATCCTGTGTCCAGTGATCAAGTGTAGCAGCCATATAAACTTCTGCTTTTTTAAATTTATTTTTGCACTGAGGGAAGGCTTGAAGAGAGGAAGTGAGCAACATGTGTCAGTCACTAAATCTTCCTCAAGCTGTAATCCTGGAGTGAGGCTTCAGCCTTGCTTTCATGGAGGGATTTTCACGCAACCAGTAAGCCTATGAAGAAAGAGAGTGGGAGAGGAACGGTGCAAATATTCATTTAGCAACGCTTATGGCTCTCCTAATCATAATAGAATACAGACATTATTGTAAATTTAACAGACTGCCCTTATGATTGACAGTATAATGATTTAAGGTTGTAGTCACACTGGTGCATTTGATTATTAATGAGCTTGAAGCCTCTACTCTTCAACTGTGTGTAATGATTTCCCCCTAGAGGCAACTGTGTTGCATACAGTGCATGTATGCATAATGTTACTATATACAAGGAGATCAGCTGATATTTAGAATATATGAGTAGAGTTACTCAGACAGAAGAACAGACAGAAGCATATTTTCTACTTCAAGCTTTCAGCTTTACTTTAAAGGCCCTACACACCCAAACATGTGTTTTCACTTATTTATTTGACTTTGTGGGTGCGTTTCATTGACATCTTCCTCACTATTTTGGATGTTTTTTGCACCTGTTACAGCAGGACAACTTACAGTTATCTGTTTGCTGACTTAAAGTAATTCCCTTCATACTGCAGCTCTGTCTAACTTCAACCTGAGCAGCCATGCAAAGTGGAAAACACCTGCGTGACTGTGCAGCGCCTTCAACGCCATCATCAGGAGCAGATAGAGGCGTCAGAAAACAACAGCCAAGTGTGATCAGGTGCATCAGTTGTGATGATGATGTGACAGACCTACACTGCTTTAAGAATTAACATCAATAGGTAACTGTTACTTAAAATCTTTACTGGCTTAATATATCCTTTAAGACAGAAACAATAAGTATGATATGTATGGTGATGTATGATCCATTAAGAAATGGCTGACGTGGGTCCTATAGTTAAAGAATTTACTTCAGTTTTAAATGGTGTTTGCCCTTCTAATGAGCTTCTTAAGAAAATGTTTAATATTCAACATAATAATTGACTTTTTGTAAAGACAATATCACAAGCACTGGCAACATTTTCTCTCTTTTTTTCTCTGCTTTTTGGAAAGACATGTTTGTTTACAGTCTCCGTTAAACAGAGGCAACGTCTCTTGGTGATGGTAACAATAGACTCTTTTCAAAGCAGATATTTTCACTTGTCAAAGCAGGAAAAGCACAGATGTAAATAATAACATTAAGTATCCCAGTAAGTCATATCAGTGAGTGAGCTTGCAGAGCGCTTGAACTGGGTCACCTGAATGGAATGCAGCCATCATTAATGTTATTAATTCCACCTTTTTCGGCTTTGACAAGTCAAAATGCCCCCCCCCCCATCTGTGTCTTCACTGTTGAACTATCTAACTACTAAAAGAAAATCATTAATGGATAATATACAAAACAGTGAAATATTTCACAGCATACATTTTTACTCATCATGGTAGGAAAAGTTCAGCTATTACTAATAACATTAACGATTGCTCTGTTGTATTCAAGCATGTACAATAACACCATTACACCCAGAGCTGCAACGATTAGTCAATTAGTCAATAGTTGAATCATTTTGAATCATTTTTTAAGAAAAAAATTCTCTGATTCCAGCTTCTGTGTGAATATTTTCTGGTTAATTTAGTCTTCTATGATAGTAAATTAAATATCTTTAGGTTATTGACTGGTCAGTTATGGAAAAGAAAACATTTGAGGATGTCACCTTGGGCTTTGGGAAACAGTAAATGACATTTTCACCATTTTTGGACATTTTAGACCAGTCGTTTGGTCTAAAACCATCAAGAAAATAATCAACAGATTAATCGATAATTAAAACAATCGTTAGTTGCAGCCCTAATTACACTCACTGTGACAAGTCAAAAGCTCTTCTATAAAAACATTTGCCATTTTTAGCAGATGTAAAACTTCCTTAAACTATAGTCTTAAAGCTTCTTAGGAACTATAGTTGTTTACATGGCACTGAGTGCATCGGGTGTTGATATCATAATACATCCATGGTTGGTATGTAATGATTCAATCTCATAAACAGCTGGCCTCTGACATCATCATCCTAACTGATACAACTGAGCACACCTGCTATTTATTGCCTGTTGTTTCCTAATACCTCAACCTGCTCCTGAGGATGGTTTTAAAATAAAACCAACAGCTTGAAACAGCAAATATGCAAAAAAAAAAAAAAAAATATGAAAAAAAGCTAATTAAATGTACTGTTCACCAATAGCAGCTTTTATGTAAATTGTACAAAAATACATCCACACACACACACACACACACACACACACACTGTTTCCATTGTGGTGAAAATGTAAAAATCACTCCTCACAACACTGTAGGATTGATTTAGATTTTAATGGGTATTATACAAGTTTTCTGAAGGAAAAAGAAAACATTGAAACAAGAGGCAAGTGAAACCCCACTTCCAAACCAAAACTACAACAGCATCAGCTAACAAAATGGATATTGCTATAACACTGTACCCAACAAATACTGAGCGAGGGTATCATAATGATAAGACATAAAAGTGTTTCTTGTCTAAAATATACGAGAGCACCTGGGTTTAAACCATGAAGAAGGTGTCGCTTCTACTCTATCTGACGAGGGAGCCGGAGGTGCAGAGATTTCAATTCCATTTTTCAGTTTTTGGTCTGTGGCGTAATATATACTCTATAATTCAGCAAATAAAGATCTTCTCAAATAAACAAAATCAAGGGGAAGATTATAATATTCTGTTGGCATGTCAAATCTACAAAAACTACTGACAGGTCAAGTTCACGACCACTGATGGTTTCATCCTCCTTAAACCAACACGTCCATCCATTCTGGTAAATGCCCTGTGATTGCAATGATACTCAGGGATACAACAATGAAAACGCAGTTTAGCAAATCCAAATATAGTATCTTTTTGGTTTCAAGTAAGAGCAAAAAATAATATCCATAATCAATTTAAGTCTGGAGCAAGCAAACATACCAACAAATATCTTATTTACAATATCATTGTATTTACATCAGAGGATACGAAGGGGAAAGTGTGTTTAAATTCAAAGCTCATGTTAACTTGTGATTTGAAAAATGTAACAGGGAGTACAATGCACAATGCAAGGTTCTTTTTTTTAAAAAGTGCAATTCCTTTTCTTAAAGTAAAAAAATATATATCCATATTTCGTATATATGTAGAAATGTTGTTCATATAAACAGCATTTGTTGATTTACGAGCCCTAAAACCAGTGACTAAAAATGAATGCTTTCTGTCGATAGGCAGCAAATTATTATAGAATATAAATTATTTTACAATACTCAATAGAAAATCAGAAGTACCGCATTTCAACAAAAACAGACAGCTATTGGAGTTTTTTTTTTCTTTTTTCTTTTAGGAGGGCAATTGTAGACTTATCTGCACTAATGTGAGAGGACATTTGCAATTTATCACATGGTTTGGTTGCAAAAACATTACTGGAAAACAACAACAAATGAAGTCGTGTCATAATATTAAAAAGTAACACTTCCATAAAATATCTAAGCATAAAACAGTGGTGGACCTGAAGGCGGCCCACGTAACCTCCAATACGTCAGGTTTATAAAATACAAAAGGTAGACAAGCTGGTATACATGCGTACATGTTTGTATATGGATGTTTTTTTTTCTTGCCTGTGGAATAACAGTGCTGCGCAAGCAATATTTCTTAAAAAGTACATCCTCTACACAGTTATAAAAAGCAAGCTGATATTAAAAGTAAATAGTGGTAAACTGGTGTCTCTTGTTTCCAGTGGTCTGCAACGACACCTTTGAGTGTACCAATATTTTGTGGCACCAAGAGTTTCATCATCTGCTCATGTTTCACCAGGCGCAACATGTTTCTTCCCTTCATATTCAAGTAGTGTTATGTGGCTATATTTGCACATCTTAGAATAGCTTATACCAAAATAAAATCGTTGGACAGCGTCAGGTGTCTAACCGCGGGCTCTGACGTCACTGGAGAGATGTGTTCATCACTGAAGAAGTCTTTCTTAGTTTCACGCTCTACAACATGCTCAGACATCATGCTACTTTCCAGTTCATTTCATAAAATTCATATATTGCCATAATAATATTGATCTATATCGTATCATATTATATATGACAGATTTTTCCTCTACAAAACTGACTTTGCATTCTGCTGAGTTTCTTTTCCATAACAGGAGGTGCAACAAAGTCCTTAACCATGCTCCTTTTTATTGAGTCTTTTACTCCAGTTGTGAATGTGCAACTTTAGGATCCATTGATGTGTTGTGTGGTCTGTCTGTGTGCGTCTATGGAGTCTCCAGGAGGGCAGTTGTCAGCCTGCAGGGCCAGCTGGGTTTGCAGGTCTTTAACAATGCTCTCCAGACTCTGCCGAGCTTCTCTCTCCTGCTGCAGTTCCTGCCTCAGCTGCTCCCGGTCAGCTTCTGCTTGTTGTAGCTGCACGTGCAACTCTTCAATCTGCACAACGCAAGCAAACACAGACAGCCGTCAGAATAACTGAAACACTAATAAGGGATACGATCAACAATCTTTTAGTGATAACAGGCATCTTACCTGAGTGGAATACTTGACCCGGAGACGCTCAGCCTCGCAGCCTTTGTCGCAAACTCGCAACTGTCTCTCCCTCTCCAACTCTCTCTTCAGCCGCCCACAAGACTCCTCCGCGTCCCTCATCTTCCTCTCCCAATCCACGCGAAGGCGTTCGATCTCCTTTCTCAGGTTTCGCTTGGCTTCTATGGCTTCACGAAGACGTCCTTTCTTAGCCACCCTCACAAACTCCAATTCCTGTAAAAAAAACATCACAAATATCTCATGTTTAGAACACTAATATGTGAAAGTCTTGTGCTGCCATTTACATTTTTTCATGTAGTATTTTAGACGAATGGGTTGTGATACCTGCTGAAGGCTGCGTTTCGCTTGCACAGCAGCTGCCAGCTTCTCCTCCTGCTTCACTCTCATCCTGACAATCTCCTGCAGGAGTTTTTCTCTGGCTTCCTTGGTGTCCAGGCCGGCGTACAGCATCTGTCTTAGAGTTTCCAACTCTGGGCAGACGGTCGCTGACAGCCAGGTGGGTCCCTCCTGAGACCGAGCAACACTCTGAGGGGTCAGAGTCTGAGACACACCGGTGCAGGCGGAGGGAGGTGAAGCCAGGGAGGAAGCTGGCACTGGATCTAAGAGAGAGAGACAGAGAGAGAGAGAGAGAGAGAGAGACAGAGAGAGAGAGAGAGTTTTAACATTATTAAGTTTCAAGTGCAAGAATACTTCTGTGTTGGATCTCAAAGATTTAGTATATGAAGGCTTTTATTGATATTCACCAAATTTTCTTAGGCTTTAAAATTAATTTTTTGTATCCTCACAGAAAGTTTCTTTGCTGCATGTGTAAAGAAGAAAACCAAGCAGGAAACCACAACTAATGTTTCCTTCCTTCCTACTTTTGTGGTTACAAAGCAGCAAAATCTGCAGACAGCAACTTTTCTCTCTTGCGTACTTCTTCCATTAAACACCAGGTGGCGCAGTTGCACAGTAATCACAGTCAACCAGCTCTGCTATGGCTCATTTCCAGTGAGACTTGTTTAATAAAATTTGCAACAGTCAAATCGTTGTCTTATATAAACTGACTCTTACATTGTTCAACTTTTCAGTCTCTCTGATTATTCCAAACTCCAGATAATGGGTGGTACTCACGATCGTCACAGTCATCCACATCAATCTCTCCATCTGTGTCCATGTCATCGGTTCCGTTGGCGGTACTGGAAGGGGCCAGTTTTGCTGCAGGTTGTGCATCACCATTATGCAGCTCCTGCAGTGGCCTGGAAATGGCTGCGAGCCCCCTGCCAGGAGCGTGGCTGTCCCTATGATGGACCAGAGGGGTCAGGGGAGCTAGTGTCAGATTGGGAGCTGCCAAAGTCTCCTGACTCTTTGAGTAGGACCTGTGGAGGCGATACAGGTGTATTTAAAGCATTTTGTTGGTTATAAGCTTGATTTAACAGATATTCTGTCTTTAAACCGAAACTATCATGATGACTCACCTCTCCAGCTCATTCTGAGTAGCTGGTTTCTCTTTTTCTGCTGCTTTAGGAGACCATGGGCGGAAAGCAGAGGGCCTCTGTTTCAGTTGGACCTGTTTCAGATCCTGGAACAGCAAACAAAACAACAAGCTTGGATAAACTCACAGTAAACTACCACTAGAACATTTAATCAGCTGTGACGAACACACTCAAAGGCTCCTCTTCATTTAACAAGCCGAATGACGAGAGGTCATACATAGATGATAATGTGATGATTCAAAGGGACAACGGCTTTTACGTCACCCTTTTGACCTTTGAGCTTAACAGCAAATCCTGTTTCACACCAGCAACATGTACACACAGCATACAAACCTTATGTGCCGACTTTGACAGCGATTGTAACCAGTCAGGTTTCCTGTCTTTTTCAGCTGATGGGGATTGTAGTTTGTCAAATTTGGACCTCTTAGCTGGGATGGGGCTGGGAGACTGATGAGAGAAGGGAGAGAGAATAGACGGTTAATCATCATGATCCTGCAGATATTACATCATGGAGTACAGTGGATATTTCAAGAGCCCACAAATTCTAAAAATGCAACTGCATGACTGTAACTGGCATTATTCATAAGCAACACCCAGATTTGTCAGAACAAGACAACAAAACTCAGTCTTACAGTAAAAGAGCAGACAGTTACAGAAAGGGAGAAAATTACCGATCTGGGCTCGACATGTATGCATGTTTGTGTTTGTGTGTGTGCGCGTGTGTGCGTGTGTGCGTGTGTGCGTGTGTGCGCGTGTGTGTGTGTGTGAGCAGGGCTTTGAGCTGAGCTGAGCAGACACTCAAGCTGGTCTGGCTGGCAGCCAGTAGGGCTACATTGCTCCCTGCCAGGCAGAAGAGGCGCCGTCAGGTGGAGCAGATCGACTCCCCGAACCACAGAAATATTGCAATATAGAGACAGAGGCAGACAGCGAGGGAGACAAATTAAAGTAATTGCACTCAGATCTGACAGACGATTGAGTTGAAGTGTTCCGAAAGAGTTGCATATTAACGCACGGCTACAGAGTCATGCAACATTTAAGAGAGACTGAACTTGGAGAACCTGCAGACCTTCAGTCTTGTTAAGTGCCACAAAATACTGAATCTCTGAAAGGAGCTTTTTATTTTATATATTGTATGTCTGTTTGTGTGGTGAGCTGCGAGACTATGTGTTGAGATAGCTAACCTCCTCAGCTATCTCAGACAGAGGATATGTTTACCTAGGCAGGCGCAGAGGCCAGCACAGACCTGCCTGCTGCTCTCTTACTCACTACTATGACATTCTGCCTCCAGGAAAGACAAACACTCCCATCCTCTCTTCTGCATATGCGATTCAAGACAAATGATTACTCTGTCTACCTTCAAAATCCTCAATGGAAATAACTCCTGCAGGGTTGCGTGTAGTTGTGAAACCTTAATTGTTGCTCGCTGTAATCACCTCAAGATGGAAATTAATGACAAACCTCATTTAGCATTAAGCAAGAAGCCCGGCTTGTAATGAATCATGTCTCACAGCTTTTCCACACGAAGCCAGACGTGTGTGTGTGTGTGTTTGTGTGTGTGTGTGTGTGTGTGTGTGTGCGTACACGCAGCTATGAGGAGGTTGGAACACGTGTGGAGATTGGTGGGTGCGAGTGTAGACATGCATATGTGCGTGTGGGAGGGTATGTGTGTGTAGGAGTGTGTGTGTGTCTGGTACAGTTTGCTCAAGGGTGGAGGTGTTAGTCAGGTCTGGCACCGCATACCTGAACAACAGATACTGAAGTCTGATGTAACACTGAAACAAAATTATTCAATTGACAGAAAAATAATTGCCAAGAGTTTTAATAAATGTTTCAATTTAAGTTATTTATGAAGCAAATAATATAACTATTTTCTTGTTCACACTTCTGAAAAGTTAGTAATTGCTATTTGTTTCTGTTTTATATCATATGAAATGAAATATTTTTGGGTTTTGGACGGTTGGTCAGACATCACCTTTTGCTCTCAGAAATGGTGATCAGCATTTTAAAAACTATTTTCTGATATTTTAAAGACTAATCCATATCTATATATACACCTCCAGACCCCTCAGATCTACTGGCCAATCAAGGCTCTTCATTCCACGTTGTTCAAGATACTCAAAGACGCGTTGTGCTATCTTTGAGTAAAAGCATTTTCCATTGTTGCCCTTAAACGTTCAAATATCTTCCCTCCTCCACTAATATCTTTAAAACATGTCTTACGACTCATTTCTTTTCTTTGGTAACTTTTTGATAGTTGTTATGAAAGCATAACTGATCTGTTTTTTTAAAATTATTTATTAGTTCTTTGTGAGGTAAGCCTATAATGCTTTAGACTTAATTATTGATTCTGATTGATTCCTTCATTTCTTGATTTTCATATATTCCTCTGATAGTATTTTTCTCTTCTTCCTCTAAAGGACTTTGGTGAACTTTTTTGCTTTAAAATGTGCTCTATAAATAAATTGACTTGACTAAAAAATCAATCATAAAAATTCTCAACAGCCTAATCAATAACTAAAACAATAGTTTCAGCCCTAGTCTGCTGCATTAAAAACAATACTTCTCATTTCTATCCTGCCTCTTCATACTGTCTTTTTTTTTTTTTTTTGCTTCATGAGATGTACCTACATGACATGTTTGTCTGGACACTCCCCTCATGACGCTCTGACTCACGTATGTCTCCTCTACCTGTCTAACCAGTCACCACATTACACACACACGCATGCACACACACACACACACACACACACACACACACACACACACACGTGCACACACGCACACACACACACAGAGCACAGCGTTTAGTTTTTGCTACTGTAGGTTAATTCTTTTAACCCAGACCTCCCACTGACTGCGTCCTGCTGCCGTGGTTCAGCAATGGTGACTCGAATCCTCACCTGCCTGACTCAAGGCCAGTGGTTTCCTAAGAACTGCTGCCCTGGTGTAATCAGAGTCTGTAATTACTGACGTGACTGTTGTTTTCCCGACAAAGGATGTCTGCCTGTCTGGTACTATTTCTACCCTGAGGTTTACAGCTCCAGGAAGGCTATGAGCGCTAGACATAATAGAGTCAGAAAACAGACACTCCCAGACACCACAAGGGACCTGCTGGCTAAATCTGACACTGACCTCACAGGAGAGCAGCCGCACGGGCTTTACTCACCACCACATCATAGACATAGCATGGCCACGGAGTCATAACACCCTCCTCGCACATCCTACTGCCTAGCAGGTCCCACTGAGCCAGATGATAGGACATCCCTCCCTCCCTCTCCCTCTCCCTCTCTCTCGCTCTCCCTCCCTCTCCCTCTCTCTCTCTCTCGCTGCTAAGAGAGGGAGACTTCCTCTGAGGAGTTTGCTTTGGCCAAGTCCCCTGTGGGAACTGAGTCTTGAGTGGGAGGGGGGTGGGCCAGGGGAGCGGGACCACAGAGGAAGCACTGAGCTGAAGGAATGTATACTTGAAGGCCAAGTACAGCCTCCCCTTTAAGACTCCATTCAAGCATTGCCCTTTTCAACTCGCTATTGTATGATATTTCTTTGAGGCGCTGTAATGAGGGAGTGTTTCAAAGCAAACCTGTAGGCTAAACAGGGTCTAATAGCAGCAGGGCAAGAGTAGACATGCTTTATTTTTTAATTAGTGCCATATAATGGCATGGTAATACTGGGATAAGCCTCAGCTATTTTCATGCTGGCATGGCAGATAATCACAGAGACACACAACACATTGCAAACATATCAATATCTATTCTAACAGTGGAGAGTTTGACCTGCTTGAAGAATAATTTGTCGATGTCGTGCTAACTGGGGCGTGATGGGGACTGAACTGTTATTTCACTTGAATATGGAGCTAATCAACATTATTTGTTTATTGACCTCTGGTTTAGTAATTCTGCGACCAAACCAGCTCTGGCATGGACTGGTGTGTAAAAAAGTCTAACCTTAATATCTTGAACTTGGTTAGCCGAGAGCAAGCTTCATTGGCAAAGACACTGCCACAATAATTGGAGGTTAAAGAGTCAGTCCACCCAAATTACAAGAGAGATTGTAAACCAGATTATCTAAACCACTTTATTTGCTGGTAAAACTTAAAGGGAGCGCACTAGAAATGTTAGTAATAATCCCTCATTGCACAGGAAAACTGCAAATGTACAATAGGTCAAAGTTGAACAAGTTGCACAAAGTAAATGCGTGTAAAGTAAGTGTGATGGAGTTTTGGGTAATAATTTTTACTGTTCACCTTTTGTTCACCTTTTGTTCACCTTTTCTTCACCTTTTGTTCACCTTTTGTTTTCTCTTCTAAATAAGCTTGACTAACCTGTCGGTTTGTTTGAAACCTGTCTCATTGTCAGACTGCTTGTGTATCTTGTCTCGCCAAGCCCGCTGTGCTCTCAGATTTCAGCAAAAAACTTGAGTAGAAATGCATTGTTATACATAATATTATATATTATTATAGGAATGACAATAAAAACTACAAAAATAAGACCCAAGTTGTAATTATCCTTTAACTTTATAAAGAAATATTGACATCTTGAAAAATAAGGTTATTCGCTTTCTTGCCGAGAGATAGATGAGAGGATCAATACCACATGTCAGTACGATAAATATGATGCTACAGCCAGCAGCCAGTTAGCTTAGCTTAGCTTATCTTAGCTTAGCTTAGCATAGCACCTCTAGAGCTCAGCAATGAATAGCCTCCATGTCTCATTTGTTCAATCTGTTTAAAAACGGAAGTGTAAAAATGAGAAGTTGTGCTGTGTACAAGTGTACCTGTATGTGCTGGACTATATTTTTGGGCTGGGACTTCCAGGTGGTGTTGGTAGGCAGATTTTGTTAACGTTAAACAGAGCAGGCCGCTAACTGTAGCTTCATATTTACTGTAAAAACATGAGAATGGTACTGATCTACTCATCTAACTGGCAAGAAAGTGAATATTTCCGAAAATTTCCAACTATTCCTTTAATACCTTGTCCCTTTAATGTCCCTTTATGTAATCTTGACATGCAATTTTCATGTCTTTCTCACGGGGAAGCCAGTGACGGCAGGCTAAAATCGAAACCTCTGGCATCTGTTGTGGTGGCGCTAAAAAAACTCAAATGAAATTAGCAAGGAACAAAACATGGGGCAGCACTCATCTGGTGAGACAAAAATAGTCTCCCCAGCTGAACTTCCTCAGGCAACAGTCATACAATACCAACGCATGCTGCATGATAGCATGGCATTAAGAAAAGTGCACAGCAACAAGACACAACAGTTTCAGATTACGGCCTCCTTTCCCCTCCTAAACCCCTGAATGTAATCCCCAGATCGACATGTGCTTAGTGGGGCGCTGTCTCACTCAAGGGCACACCAACTGGCACGGCTCACTCGGGTAACGGCCTTAGTTGGAAGTGAGAGAATACTAGTTTGAGTAATCTGATCCCTGTAGTGGTGTGGATGGTCACAGGGATGCCTTGAGCTTTCTATTCAGCTCTCGCTCTGCATAAATTGTACGACAGTCCGTTGATTTATATAAAGCCCTGTGGTCACCTCGTAACAGCTGGGGGGAAATTACTGGTGTCTGCCCAGAATATCCCTGAAACTTCATCCCTACTCCACACAGATACAGCACAAGCTCCCATTTCCCCTCTCTAAATCTTAGCTTAATTTATCAATTTGCTATGTCTCTGCTGTGGCCAGGTCCTCATCATGCTGCCACTGTTCATTTTAGGGTATATTGTTTATGTAGCTGAACTGAGCCACAACAGTATGGACATATAAAGAGAGCTGCAGGGCTTGGCATAAGGTCGGCATTACAGTAAAGCTTATTGGATTGTCCTAATTGTCTTTGGGATTGAGACTTGGCGAGGCGGACTCAGGATGAGCTGCTGTTCCTAAAGGTGGAAAATATCTCATCAGGTCCATACAGTTTGACACATATAGCTTCAAGGCAGGAAAACAGAGTGTTAAAGCAGTGTTCTGCATTTGTCAAGCATTCTTAAGTGGGCTATGTGTGGAAAATTAATGCTACACAAGATCTAGTGACCCCAGAGGAACCAGTTAGGGTCATTCCTCAGAACAGTCTTTATATATATGTTTGCACTTTGTTTGCCTAATATTGTCATTCTGTTTCTCCATATTGTCATTTTTCTACAGCTTCTTCTGTCTACTTCATATATACAACATATATTGGATCCTTCCTCTGTTGTTTTTCCTGAGGTTTCCATGTTTATTTACTTTATTGTTTTGTGGGTTTCTTCCTCATCCAAGGTCTAAGGTTATAGGGTGTTTCTCTGCATGTTGTACAGACTGTGATGTCGAGCTATAAAACTAAAACTAACTTGACTTAACTTTAAACCTGCAATTACTGATTTTTGGCCACTTGGGGGCAGCAAAAAAAGCCATAAACGAAACACTGACATATTATTACCTTTCAAGTGGATATGAGGAACTTGCATACAGAGCAATGTTAGCATCAATTTGATTAATATAAGTCCAATATTCACTGTCCTTCTAGGTCTGTTTTTGTCTCCACTCATCACAGAAATATCTGGCTCTTTAGCTGCTAAAAGTTCACCAGCTAATGGCTAACTTTGTCTGTCAGCTGTAACACACAGTCAGTTTTGGGAGCTGTTTTGCTGTAAACAGCTAACAGCTACATTCAGAAACAATGCTACTGTATGATAGTAGTGAGAATGAACCAAAACGAAGAGCTAAAAGATGCTATAAAGCTCTGTAGAGCTGCGGGAAACTACAGAAATTTCAAAAATTTCACTTCATTTGATCTTAATGCTGAATCTTGCTCCTGATTTGTGGAAAATTAATGAAAAAAGTTGTTTTTCGGGCTCTATGATAAGATGGAGAAGATTTTTGGCAGTAAAGAAATACTGCTTATGTATTATTTGTGGTTTAATTCGCTTAATTAAATGCAATTATACAATGCACACAAATGTGAATCAAAACTAAGACACTGTATTCTCTTTAATCTTTTGATGACATGTCTAATGCTGGTTCTCATCGTGAAAAAAAAAACTGTTCTGAATGCAGTGAACTGTCTGTGTGTGCGAAAAGATCACCTCACTGGTGACAGCAAACAAAAAGAAAGATTACTGTACCATTGCTCGGTGAGAAATGAATTCCAATTCAGGTCCCAACATGGCAACCATAACAACAGGACATGCCTGCCTCTGTTACAGTATGTTGACAGTGGTGTCAAAATCACTCTCGCTTTCAGAGCATGACCTCACAGTAAAAGGGGATCATAAGTTATTTCAACAGACGGGGGCGACCCTAAACTAAAAGACATGAAACAGATATCATTGCAGCTTATACATTATTAGCATGAGCATGTTTGGTATGGTTGTGAGTCAAAGTTATCTTAGGAAATGAAACGTGCTCTGTGACTGGTGTATTTATAGATGCACATAGCGCCAAATTCAGCAGATAGTTGTCTGGACCCCCCCCCCCCCCCCTCGCTGTACTATTGGAACAAGAGAATTAAACATCAGACCACATGATCTGAAGGAAGACACAAGACTGTATCTGCAAACCAATAAGGCAGACACACACACACACACACACTCTCCTGCACATTCGCTGGGACATACCACACACACACACACATATACACACATACACACACAATGCCTTTATGCTTCTATTCACATTTAGCACACTCATAACGTAGGAGCAGCTGCAGTGCTAACCAGGAGGCCGGAGGGGATAGAGGTTAACGAGAAAGACAGAGAAAGAGGAAGCTGACCTACGCTTATTGAATTTAATTCAGTGCTCATAAAGAGTCAAATGAATTCTGACTCGAAGTGTATTCACGCAACTTTCAAGAACACCATGAATAAAAGAAGAAAAAGTGTCTGAGAACTTGTGAGGAAATTAGATTTGTAAGGCAATTACTGCTTTGGTTTTGGTTGTTTCTGGGTATAAAACATCTCACTTCAATTGAGTAGTGATTTGTTTCAGGTGGAGAGCCAAACAAATTAAATATTTGGAGTCACGTAAATACTGTTATTTTTCATTTCTATTCAACGGGATCCAAGAAAGAGCTCTGACCAAGTAGCTTTAGCTGCAACATCACTAGAACACACAATGGTAAATAAGATTGCCCGCATGCTCTTAAATTCAGTTTAGTGAAAGCTGTGAAAGAGTCTTTGTTGGTTAAATTCAAATGGTTTCCAGATAGGCATGTGCTGAATGAGTGCTTCTCACACTAAAAATACAGAAACCCTCAATGCAATCTAGTTGTTTTTAATGTTATTTCGAAATTACAAACCAAAAACATTTTTTTTCAGTATTTCATCAAGTCTCCTGCAGCAGTATTCCAGAAATCTGAGTTTTGTCTGGCTGTATCCTGACTTTCATGCATGTCTGCATGCCTTCACAGAACTTGATCTCTGTTGTGCAGCAGTGCCAACGCCATCTTTGCCATGCAAGCTTAATCCCTTGGCTTTACACTGAACCTCATCTGCCGGTGGTGCATCTCTGTGTATTTAAATTATCTGTAACCTTACATTCACTTAATATAATCATTTAGGACATAATTGCTTTGTCATACTCTGATATTCAACACTGTAAAAACCAGATAAAAAGCATTTGCACAAATTCTGATGAGCAATGCAAACATTTGTAGCATCATCAACTACAATGCAGACAATACAGCTTTGTTTCAATAACTCTTATCTTGGGACATCTGTTAATAATTTGTTGTTATAGAGGAACAAGGAAATGATTTACTAAATCTACTGCAGTTTGCCTTGATGAGATTACAGTGAATATCTGACAGTTTTTTTAAATTTTGGTTTGATGCTTGTAATAATGTCAGAAATGTAGCAGAGGGATTTGAAATAAATAGTGCTATATCATGACAAGAAAAACATTTAAAGTACACTGAAACTACATGTTGTCCTATGACCATTTTTTTTTCTGCAAAAACATCACTTGTATCACCATAACTGAAGTGAAACAAACTTCACAGTTTCAATATATTAAAACTATAAAATATCTGGGTCTATTAATAGATTTCTTTTAATGGCCCTTCCAGTGATTTAGTAGATTGATTTAGTATTGCACATCCATAAAGTTGGGGGACATGTACAAGACAAATTATTTTATTAAGATTAGGAAAAAAAAAAAAAAAAAAAAAAAAAAGAACGGTCAGATATGAGTCATACTTAGATGCTGGATCCTACATTTCCCATGATGCCACACAATAATGTCTTTCATTAGAGCCTCCCTGCCTGTAAAACACCCTCCAGTTTGTAATGCAGGTTTTCTGTCAAGTAATTCCAATTTTCAAATTCTGACATCATCGGTGTTATTTTCTCAGACTTCAGAAAGCTCCTCCAGCGCCACTGAAGACATCATACAATTGTTTTTACAGGCTGAGCAGTACTCTCCACTGCAAGTAAACTGGCCTTTATGTGTATAATCGGTTGAGTGTATTTTTTTTTTAAGACAATTATTTGAAGAACAAAAGTGGAAAATAGGCATTTATGTCTAAATACAGGATAGCAGAGTGCTGTGGGTTTGTAATAGCAGAGTAATGACAGAGACGAGAGAAAATCTGTGGTCTCTCACTGATAAAAACAGACTCTGTCCCTTCCGAGACAGTTGGATGTGTTAACAGACCCATCCTCTCATCAGAGGTCTGATGTCTCCAGACTGAAAAACCTTGGTTTGTCACTGATAAGCACATCCCTGCTCATTCACAGGGAAGTGTTTCGCCGCTGTTCTCGCTGTTAGCACGCTCCCCCTCTGCTCTACAACAAAACAGCAAGTCCAGTGTCTGGCTGGCTGAGGTTTAATCCTGCATATTAATACTAATGCCACAGCAAATAAGGCAGAAAGACGATTAAAATGTCACTGGATAACCTCTCCACAACCCAAACAGTAACAGCTCCAAATACACAGACCATTATATCACTCGCTGTACCTGGTACTGGACGACTCCGCTCCACCTCCCTCACAGGGCAGATACGGTGAATAAGTCAGGACAGGAGGAGGCCTGGGAGAGCAATGGAGGGGAGGGAGAGCAACTGGGGCCTGCTACTTACAACTGATCAGGCTCAGCCGGGGTCTAGACCTCCAGTGTTTGACAAATTGACAGACGAGATGGACAGTCAGATCTCAATGTTAACAGCTGAGTACAGGGAATAAAACAGACCACCTTCGTCCTTAATGACAGATACAATTTCTTTTAAAATCAAAATCAATCAAAACTCGTGTGATCCTCACAGGTATTTTTTCTGGCCACCATTTTGCTTTCTTCATGCAATTTTATTAAAGTAGACTAAAGCTGCAACTAATGAAAATTGCAGAAAATAGTGCAAAATGCAGATCACAATTTGTTGAAGCCCAAGGTCATCAAATACCTGTTTCCAGTCACATAAGACAGAGAAAAGCGTTAATTTAGGCGCTGGAGAAATTTTTGTTTGAAAAATATTAATCATTCTTATATATATCACATAATACATAATATATAATAGCTGCTGATTATTTTTCTGCCAATCACCTAATAGGTTAACTGACTAATTGTTTCAGATCTAACTTAGACCTTTTTTCCTTTTATAGTTTGAGTTATATTGCAGGCTAAAACTGACAGTGCTTTAAATTATTTAAAGATCCCCTCCAGACATGTTTTATGATGTATATAAAATACTCTACTTTGAATAATAATTTGTGCCTGATATGGTTTTTCCCTAAAAAAAAAAGTAAAATTATTTTGTTAAAATAACATTTCCTCCGTCTCCCTCATTAAAAAGAATCCAGAATCTATGAATATGCAAATATATTTCATTTTCATTTCATTTGCTGGACACACGATGTCTCCTACTTCACTGTAAAGTGTATGTGCACTGGAGGCGTCAGATTTCCACATCACAGTTGTGTTAGTTGAAAATTGGACGAGAACTGGCTTCCAAACTATTTGTGATGTCACAAATCATGCTCGTAGGCCCGCCCCCTGATATTGGATTTTCAATGAGCACAGAGACATTTTCCCCCTTCAGCAGATGAATGTGAAAACAGACTTCTAGTGTCAAACTTTGCACATACATCATTCTGCAGCTCAAACATTCAGCTCTAGGAACAAGAAGCAAAACATGTTTTTGAGTGGAGGGCGGCTTTAATTTTAGAAAAATAATCATCAGCACAGTAACACACAGCTAATTTCAGCAATAAACAAACCAGCAACAGCCGAGCAACCAATCACACATCGAGGGCTGGAAATCTTTTTAAACGGTAAAGCAGCTCACCAGTCAGCTGAGCTGTGGTTTGTGCCGCCGTGCCTGGTAAGCTGATCCACATGACCACGTGCCCCCTGAGTGGCCAGTGGAGAGGAGGGCAGGTGGCAGGTTTATTTGGAAAGATGAAAATGGGATGAATACCAGAGGTTAAGAGGTGTGAGAGGACGGGACGGGGCAGAGGGGGATTTAGGGGAAGAGGCCATAAAAGCTGTGAGAGGGTGAGGTGAAGTTAGGGTCAGTGCTCACTCAGGGTCCCATGTGATGTCATTTCACCAACACAGACTATGTCCTGAGAACGGCTCGGGAGCTAATTGGTTGAACCAAGGTAATAAATCCTGCTGAAATTTATAGATACCATTCTGGCCAATGCTGCCTCCCTGGTCACCAGGTTAGAAAACCTAATCTCTGCTCCATGACTGTTGTTTCCACTTAAACCACTCACACAATGAAATACTATCAAAGTACCAATTTGAGAGTAAATTAATGCTGCAGACACTTGATGTCACGTTTGGTTCAATTAGCTTTGAACTTCAGATTTAAAATAAGCCATAAAACATAGCGTAGGACCCATTAGCATTTTTCACATTATTCTTACTGTTTCTTAACAGAAAACAGTACGAATAAAATACCTCATATTAAAGAGCAATAAGAGGCCTTGACATAACTGAGAAAAAAAAAATAATAAAGCCAGTGGGTTTTATAAGTGTTCAACCAATTAACTGTCAGCACATTTTCAAAACTACACTGGGAGTATTTGCCTCTGAATATGTTCTGCTCTCTCTGGCAGAGCAAAAATCTGACTCAAATGTGCGAGGGCCTCACTGTGCGAGTATGTGCACACAGTAATATTTGACAGAGATCAAATAGCATTTCACTTGTTTCCACTTGTTCAAGGAATTGTCTGTAAGGGAAATAGGGGATAAAACACCCACAACATCCGTTCCTAAGATCACACATTCCATCCTTAAACACTGGTTTTGTTTCCCTCCTCCGTTCATAGGAAAACATATCTGCTTACAGAAGTAATTAGGTGAGAGGGCTCGAGCCTTGCAGCTTCCATAAAATGAATACGAGCGCTCTAAAATGGAGGGCTGAAAGAGGCGGGCGGTGGACCGCAGCACCTCATGAATTCTGCAATTTGCCGTCTGTTTCTTGACTCTAAAAAATTCTTGGAAATGTCTTTTCCTGAATGATTTTATTGCACAAGAGCCTGTGTTTTTCTCCATGGCAACCACATAACAGTAGAGCCCAACTAAGCTCTGACTCAACAAACAGAACTCCACAAAATACCCATTTCAGCGCCAGGGTTTTCCCCCCTCGCCCAGCTTTCCTCCAAACCCTACCCGAGTCGGCTTTAATATAGAGGCTGGACGAATGATTGCGCTGACCATGAACGAAGACACATGCCGGGATTAATCAGGGCACATATGTGACATCCTACATGAGATATGTGCAGGAAAACGGCCTCACAGGATCTTACTGGGCCTCAGGTGCTGCATGAGTTCAGGCTTTCTGCGAGCCGGAGCCGTGACAAGTTTTGTACAGTAGGACAGGCAGCAGCCGGGTGCTGTTAACCTGAGGGAGCCTGGTCAGCGAGATGAGCTTGCTTAAAGCAACAGCAGGTTCAGAAAAAATACACCGGACAGAGCATTACATAAAAGTCTGTCTCTCTCTTGGTGAGCTGAGCTGTAAGGACGCAGGCGCTTTGTGGCCCTAATGTAGCTGCTAAATGGGAAGACAGGCCAGGGATTAGTGTTGCAGGCAGGCACAGACCTGAGAGGAGGGCATGATGTGTGTAACTATGTAATCTTCATGGCCTTTACTGGACAGCCAGTCTCTGAGACCTGCAGGTAGGACACGATGACCTACAAGTAACTAATTACACAAACTAGTGCAAAAAAATGTGAACTAGCTTGTCTTGCAATTAACATTTAAACTCTGGAGAAGCTGTTCTTGGTGTGTCAGGTCTTTATTCCTGCATTTATGCTTTAAAAAAGTCATATTTTCAAATTCATGGCCGTCATTTACTGTGAAGACAAAGTTATTTAAAGGAGACTGAAGGAGTTGTCGTCCTCCCACCACCTGTCCTTGAATCATATTCATCACTTAGCACGCCAGGAGAGGATTTAGTTCGCTGCTTTCTCATTGGTGTACCGTCAACCTTCTTGTCTTGACTAGTTAAGGCCATTCCTAAGAAAACAGGACATGTCTGCTAAACTGTAACTTAAGACAACAGTGTGCTAGGTCGGAGTTTCAGCTGCTGTCGAGCAGCTGTAAGGCTATTAGCGTGTGTGGTTGCTCTCAGTCTTACAAGGCTTTCAGAGGCTTCACCCTTGCAAAAACACAGAATCAAACAAAATTATCCTTTATTTGTTGCATATAAGGTCATTGCAAAGAGGCATGGTAGGCTGCCAACTTTTCTCTTTGCCTCTCTCGCACTCCCCGTCTACCTCGTAGTGAACACAGAGGAGTATGCCACAGGGAGGGGAGGCCCTACACAGGAACTCAATAATAACTTTCAGCAGTCTAGCCAGGAGGCTGGAAGCCCAGACTGTGGCTGTTCCCTCCTGTCCTCGTTCCTCCCTCCGCAAAGCCCCACGCTCCTCCCTTCACCCCCCTCCTCCTCCTGGCCTGTGTCTGCTCCACAGGACTGATGCATTCTGCAGACAGGCCAGCGCTCTTAAAGAGACACAGGCCACATTTTTATCCCCTGAATCACTGCAGTGGACGGAACCACTAAGCAAGAGCAGAGTCCCTCATTTCCAGCCTCTCAATCAAGGGCCAGCGCTTTATTTCGCTCCTTTTCTTAGCGCTCGAGACTCTGACATGACGCAAAATGTGAGCGAATAAACAGGCCGAAGTATGTTAAGAGTCTCTCAGTGAATCTCCGGCTGGATTCTTTCACCGCGGCTGCTTTTGAAGGTGCCTTTGATGCTTTCTTTAAACTTTGTCAAGTGCAATCAAATGTCTTGGCATTGGAAGTATATTTAACATTGTCATGATAATTTTTGAGACACTCCAATAAACCCAATAATAAGGACTTTGGAACAACAGTGCCACCACTGTGGGTGCTGCTATATAAATTGCCTCTGGTGTTAGACTAGATTACACTGTGGTGTCTGCCTCAGCGCGTACCATCGAGACACATAGCATCAGTTTTAGCTCAGCATCAACTCTTGCTCAGTTAATTTGCAGTCAGCCTAAAAAGCCAAAAGGGTTGCTCTCCATGTGTAAAATGTATATAAGTGAGAAGACCGAACGCTACATGAAAAAAAGAACTCACTGTATTAGGTTTATTGTTTTGTCCTAATGAGAGAAAATCCTGACTGTACAGTTTTTATTTCTCCCTTCATATGAGTTGAACAGAGCATAAGACGCCTAAACAGTGTGTGGCTGAGCAGAGCCATGTTGAGCTCCATACCACAGCAAGGAAACGATTAAAAATTTAATAGAGTTGAGTGACACAGAAACCTACAAGGGCGTGCCTGCCAAACACGCTCTCATTCTTTTGCTGTCAGCACTTTTCTTCTCTTCATATACGAACTGCGTGAAGTGGCAGAGGGTCTGAAAATCCAACCCCAGACTGGCTAGAGAAAGAGGTCATTAAAGCTAATTTATATAACAAGCACATTCACTCTTATTTTTTTTAATGAGAGGGTTCATATTGGAAACATATACACAACAAATATATGTACACACAGTAGCAAAGTGGATAACACAGCTCCATAACCTTCTAATACCTAAATATCTTGAAGAGGCTAAAGGGTTAACACATCTTAGCTGCAGCATAACAAAAGATGAAATCTCTATGGGAGGTATCAGTGCCAGAGTCAGCAAAGCAGCACAGTCCTCTGCAATGATAACCCCATTCTGGAAAACCTATAAGCTGAGCATCCAGATTCAGATGGACCAGGCAGCTTCGGCTCAGGCTCTTAAAACTGGGGAAGAAATCTTCCAGCAGAACATAACTGAGACTCTCAGGAGTGTCTTCATCACAGAAATCTCCATGAGAATCTCACTGGCAGCAAATTCCAGTATTTTCATGGCTTAACGCTGCTGTTATTCCCACTTAAGTCAGATGTGCAAACAAAACAAAGCCACCTGACTATTAAGGCTGTTTCTGGACGAAGAGAGAGCCCGGGTCTGTAGTCGCACAAAACAACTTACTGTTTGTTACTCTGTGGTGTGTGGAGGGCTTTGAGAGGGTGACGCATACCCAAACAACACCAAGCCATTGAATCACCAGTGTTTACGCAGCCACATAATTCTGCACCATCTGCGGGACTCAGGTCTGATCTTCTGCATAGCATAACAAGCTGACGACGATGCAACAACAAGGGGACGCGCACTCGTTGCTACACTGAGCTACAGTTTTCTGAAGCACTTATAAATACGGCAAGCTCATTAAATCAATATATTTTTATTCACGGCAGCGGTAACAGCTTCACATAGACGTTCTCTCTTTTGCCCTCGAACTCTGAACCAACCGTCACCTCCTTCACCTTACAAGGCAGATGCAAGATGAAAAAAAGGCAATGAACTTCTGACCTGTCATTCAGACTGCAGAGGAAGCTTTGCAGCTCGGGGGCAACCAGAGTCCACCATCCACTCTGTCTCTCCTCCCCTCAGTGTCTCACCCTACCATCCCATAAACCCCCACTAAAAACCTCCTGCTCCCCCTTTTATGGCTGCCAGATGGTGGGGAGGCCTCCTTGCCTCTGGACTTGCCTCTCCAGTCTAGTAAAACCAGTTGACCTCGGCAACATAAAAACTGCTATTTATGAAAAGGCTTGGAACAAAACCCACAAACATCCTGCCACTGAAACAATCAAACGCCATCTCATCTCCCAAAGAGCCCTTTTACAAGATGAGAGAAGGACAGAGACACCAATGGATATGTACCCCTGCACTGGGGTGGTGCAGTCCAGATGTAGCGGCTACACCCAGGTACATTTTTTTTTTCTGTGTGAAGGGGTTTTATTTGCGTGCCTTGGGTGTGAGTGCAGGACTTTGGCAGCGTCTAAATTTCTCCCTGAGAAACGGAGAAGCAAAACAAACAGAGCCGTCTGCATTCAGGTCGAAGCTGAACCGCAGAACCACAGTCTGGCCTGCGGTTCACAACATTCTGTTCCAGCACTGACTTCACCTAAAACAAACACTCTCAAGACCAGTCACCTCAGCCAGAGGGAGAGGAATCTGAGAAAAAGTTTAGTTTTGAACTCCATTAACAAATCCCCTCTCTCACACAGCTACTTCTCTGACCGATGTTTTCAACAAGTACTGGGCAAACTCTGCACAAATCTTTTCACTCACTTGTCACTTGTGTAGGAGTTGTGCCCTTTTGACGGCATACTCGGACTGATTCCAAGGTTTGCAAGCGTGCAGAGTTGGGTGGGAAAGCGGGTTAAAAGGCCACAGATCGCCTCGTTATAAAAGAGCAGTCCAATCAATGGCTTCCTTTTACTGCAAATCAATTTAAGTGATTATCTGCTCTTCCAATAACAACTTTCTTCCCCCTTTGCTCACCTCAGATGCCCCTCCTTTTTCTTCTTCCTTTATTTGTTCTACCAGTTGGAATCTACCATTTATGTCCTGCAATTCAACCTGACCTCCAGGCAACCCCTGGCATGGCTGCCTAAGCCATTAGGGTAGCTGTGACTGTGGGTTATTAGTGTGATAAAAGTTTACTGTCCCTCCAGCCACTCTGCACGGCTGCTGTTTAACGCCTCTGAGGAACACGTCTATGGGACCTTTCACACAGCAGATTGGCCATGAGGGCATTTGGTCAGTAGGCCAACACACAAATACATTTACAATCTTTGAGAGGAAGAGTAAAATATTCAATTCAGACACACGACACAAGCAGCCGGGGGAATAAAGGACTGCAAACAGAATATAAGAGGCACCGAGTAAACCAGCCTACATCCAAGTCAGGATGATGAATCAAAGTAGAACATCCCCTGTGCGTTGGCTTTGTGGAAATATGTAGACAAGAGGGCTGGGGGAGGGGGGTGGCGGTGGTTGTCTGTGCTATGTTTTCTCCTGTGCGGCAGAAGTTGTGGGCAGCCGAGCTAACTGCAGCCTCAGCACTTCTTTCCATATTCTCCAGTTTCAAGCCAAGAGAGAGAACAAAGGCAGAGAGCTAAGCTGCTGCAGAGGTAATGAGGACAGAGGCATGCAGTACAGGAGTGTGTGCCCTCAATAACGAGTGCTGCTGCAGTCTATGATGGAGTCCTGTTGGACAGCACAAATAAAAATCCATGCAGCTGCTCCTAGCAGCCACTCCGCCTGTAGTCTACCCACAGACAGCAATAACTGACTGAGTGCAGCCCACCCTTTTTACACTGCAGCTCTGTCTACCACAAAATGGAAACCACAGTGTGATTGGAATTTGCTCGGAGACACATTGAGGTCCATGTAGCAAGCTAGTAAAACGCCATTAAAACTGTTTATTCCCATTTAAATACTTTAGGTAACAAATTATCTAAGTGTGGCTAAATGCTTTTAACTGTTTAAGTCATTGCAAACAGTGGTTACATTGCATAAAAATATGGCTTGCACATTTCTCACATGCAAACAGAAACATTTCAGTGCAATGAAAAAAAGAAATGTTCCCACAGAAAGTGGCAGAACAATAAATTCATATCAAGATGATACTAATAATGCACTGTTAAGAAATCAACCAAAATGTGTCGGATGGCAGAGCCGAGTTTTCACAAATGACACAAGCTAAGATTCCTGCGAATGACAAACACTGCGATCTGTGGTGTGAAGTATTTGAAAAGAATAGTGCAGCAGGGCACACAACTGAGGAAATCCACATAATTTATTGCTAAAGGAGAATCCCAATTAAACTTGAGGACACACCCTTTATCTAGAGCATCTGCCAAAGTCTACCCAAATCTCCGGCTCACCAGTTGGAATCAATAATGTGATGAAGAAGGAAAAAGCATGTGAAGGGAGGAATTTTACTGCAAAAATAAAACTTGGAACAGAGAAAGAAAAACTCAAAAGGGAGAAACATGTCTTCCCGGAGTTGGTATTCATTATGCATTTAATATCCTTCTGTAAGCCCAAACAATGCTTGCTCATTTTTTTGCAGTTTCAAAGCATCGTGAATGACATGTTCAGCTTTGCTTTGCTGCTTTTTGCTTTTTCAGGCTGGTATGAGCTCCATCTCATCACAGAACATGTTTAAAACCACGCATTGAAGAAAAAACATGTAAACATCCTACATGTTTAAAAAAGTAAATAATTATAGTAGTATATATCTGCCGGGTAAATATAAGTACAACTTTATTTACTACAAATGTCTTTAATTTTGAAGTCGGAAGCATTCCACAGAAAGGCTGTTTTGGCAGCTCTTGGCCGTAAAGCTGTGTCAGTGCTGGTCCATGCCAGCCCCACCCCATTAAGGCCGAACCCTGCACATCATGTGTTTCCACTTTACCGATAGGGTGGAAATGACCTCAACGCAGTAAAAGATGACAGGGGTGCTAGCGCTGTTCACCAGATGTGTGCAGAAAGAGAGAGAAAGAGGAGGAGGAGGAAGGGGAGAGAAAACCATTCGCCTGAAGAATTTACTGCAAACCCCTGAGGAGCCCTGTGATTGAGGGTTCAAGTCGAGCTCCAGAGGTTCCTGGTGTATCTCAGCGGCACTCGGCTTCACGGAGCACATACCCTCCTGGCCCGGGCCAGACACAGAACTGCGCGCACGTACACATGCAGTAGTGTATGTACACGCACACATCCCCAAAAACCCCACTGTCATTCCACTGCACCTGCTAGCTACACAAAAGCCACTTCCTCCCACTGTGTCCGGCCAAGCCCCTTTATCCCATTTCGTACAGCGTGCACCACAACAAAGGAAGAGAAATTAGGGAGCTGCGTTGATGATAGGGCGACTAATCTCTTTGGAGGGACTCATTATATCAGCAGCCTGTACAGTTCGGCAGCTGAAAGGGGTGAATTAAATATGGACATGCAGAGATGGGCGTCTTTGTGAAGATGAGTGCACCAACAATGCCCTGTTATTACCTCTGGAATAATTCATACATTCCATATGGGACAGGTGCCCTGACCAGACTATCATCTTTGCATTTGATTAAACACATTCGACTGATACAAGGTCACAAGTGAATTCATTATCTTCACAATATCTGAATGTTTTGTCTTACATCCATATTTTTTAGCCCATAACGGTCATGTAATGCCGGTTCATATTTATTCTTAGCAGGCTGTCTTCTCTTGAAGAAGAGTTTCCTCAGGTCATCAAAGGTCACATGACCTTGCACTAAAACACATACTCCTGTGCGGCAGATTAAGGCTGTTGGCGCCAAAAGGAGAGGTGATTACTTAGTTTTTCATGATAATCTGAAAAGCAGCTTGAAGATGATGTGTGTGCTAACTCAACTCTTCTCTTGACATCGGTCATACTCTGCTTAAGTACCTCCTCAGTCACTAATCTGGGTGTTAGGTTTGATCCTCAGCTGACTATTGATGATCATATAAGACATCTATGCAAAACCTCTTTCTACCATCCTAAAAACATTTGTAAACTCTGCCCCTCTCTAACGCTGTCAGGTGCAGAGAAACTTGTCGATGCCTTCATCTCCTCAAGACTGGACCACTGCAATGTGCTCTTCACAGGGATCCCTGGCAGGAGCATCCAGAAGCTCCAGTACATTCAGAACAGCGCTGCCAGAATAATGATGAGAGTGCGAAAATATATAACACCAATTCTGTTTTCATTGCACTGGCTCCAGGATTGACTACAAAGTCCTGCTACTCATATACAAATCCATCAATGGACATGTGCCTCCCTGCCTACAGGAACTGATCATACCACAAACCTCCACCTGCACCCTCAGATCTGCCAGCTCCTCCAACCTCCAACCTCCACACCATGGGGGGATCGAGCCTTCTGCTCTGCTGCACCACGCTTGTGGAACAGCCTTCCTAACCATCTGAGGGCGGCACAGACCCTAGACTCTTTTAAAAAAGGCCTAAAAAACCTTTCTATTCAGGAAGGCTTTTTGTGTTCTATGTTATTAATACCGTAGCACACAGTTTCACTATGAATGAAAAATGCAGTACAAATGTAATATATATTATCATTATTATTATTATTATTAAGACACAAGGCTTATAATAGTCTCCTCATTATAGGATAAAGGGTGGGCCTGCTCTATTTCAGGTCATGGCTGTCTGTGTCTGTGCTTGTCGACTGCCTGGAAATAAAGCCAGACGCCTGTCAACGCCACAAGCACAGGGAGGCAGGCGGCCCTGCTGGGCAGCCGGTGCAGCGAGCACAGTGTGGGCGACCCTGCAACTATTAGACACCTGCAAAAAGGGGGGAGTGGGAGGGAAGAGGTGTCCCCAGCATGTGAGCAACTGTGGCCCATCTGTACGCCTGTCTCACTAAATGTAGACCCTCCTGTATTGATAGAGAGAAAGAGCAAAAGGAGTGCAGGGTGGGGCGGCGGCTAACAAAAAAAAAAAAACGAGCCGAGATACAGTACATTCTGCTTTTCGAATGAGGTAATAAACAAGGCTAAAAGAGGTCAAAGAGGGAAAAGGCCCACCTGACCAGATGATGCTGTGGCAAACAGTGACCATGACGGATCCTGGGGTGACTGTAATACTGAATAAATAACTTTCCCCCCCTCACTGCATTGGAGTCTGCTAGGACAGCTGTGCTGAATTCATTTGATACGGGTGCCTGCTGACAATGCTGCATTGCTCCGTCTCTGCAAGAAAGCATGTCGAGTTGGTCTGATGAACACACAGGGGCTCGCAGCTTTTCACCAACACTGAATGATTGTTCTGCTACACAACGCCAAAGCTCTGACCTCCTGCGAAACTAAAGCTAAGAGAAATAAACCATGCGGGGAGATGGTCGGTTGAGAGCTCTATGGTACTGTACGTGCAGTTTGTCAGAGAGAAGACACAGGCGCCTGTAATGGCACACAGCAAAACAGGAGAGAGCTGAAAATGTGGATCCCACTCATTTGTTCATTTAGCACGCTCTTGAAACTAGCCTGGAGAAGGCGATAGAGGATGGTTATGAGGTCATCCTGACAAAGTAGCAGTGCCTCTTCACATCTATCTATCTATCTATCTATCTATCTATCTATCTATCTATCTATCTATCTATCTATCTATCTAACTAACACCCCTCGAGCAGTACAGTTAAACATGTGCGGCGTATGTAGGCCAGTCTGAATACAGACTGATAACAGCATGTGCTCACTACAGTGGAGGTGGAGATCTAAGTATAAAGCAGTGTGAGGGGGAGTGCAGTAGGAGATCTCAGTGGAGGAGAGGAGGAGAGCCTGCGTATGTGTCTGTGTGTGTGTGTGTGTGTGTGTCCTACAGGGTCGAGGAGGTGTCAAATGGAGGAGGTGAATGATGGTGGCAGGGCAGAGGAGGTGTCAGACAAGGAGGTCTCAGTGATGGAGAGGGGAGCTTTATACAGCGCTGACCTGTGGGAGAAGTGTGTGTGATGCAGAGTGGAGGAGGAGGAGGAGGAGGAGGTCTGAGTTGGAGAAAGGAAAGCAGCAGCAGCAGCAGCAGCAGCAGCAGGAGGAGGATAGACTCGTGGAGTCACAGTGTGGAGGTCACAATGAAAGAGGATGGGCAGTGAATGGAGGAGGGTGAGGTCTCTGTACTGTAGGTCTATGCACTGTGAGCACATATGTGTGTGTGTGTGTGTTCTGGCACGCTTCTTTGAGCCCACCAGCCAGAGAGCACGAAGTTCTTATTTAGCACAGGAAGAGCAGCTCTGCTTAGCAACCACAGCCGCCCTCCAATCACAAGCGCACGGAGCAGACTCCAACTGAGGACGAGTCCTTTTCTGAGTGTGTGGAGTCTCACAGAGGCCTCGAAATGTTGAGGTACACACCTGCCCACACGCGCAAACATACACAAAACAGGTCTGTAATGCAAAACTATTTCTGCCGAATTGTACTCGGAGCTTTTATGTCACCAGCAGACGAAGACAAAAGTGCATTCACACCCTTCTGTCTCTCCCGTGCTTCGCTGTCTTCTGAACTCAGCAGAGAATTCAAAGTTAATCTAAACCATCCTAATCCTAAAATAAATTATGCATATCCCAAAGAGCAAGGGAGTCGTGTAAATCCCTAAAACATTCATTCTCCTCTTTCCCGTAGCCACACACAGAACTGTACAGCAGCTTGGCACGGCACCAGTTGCAAGTGAACTGATAGCGGCTCCGATTGTGATCTGCTAGCCATCAAAACAGGAGGCACGAACAAGATTTGGACCAAATGCTGTCTGAACACTGAGCAGTCTGTTTGGTTTAGCTGCGTGAGCTAATCCTCCTGATATCTTTGGAGGTGGTCGGTGGGCGGATTGTAGGCGAGAGCAGCATGCCGATTTGTCATATGGCACCAGCAGGGCCTACTTCTGCTCTGGCTGGAGCTCCATTAGCACATCTCCAATGTGGTCTAACAGTTATGTAGCTTAGAGCTGCGGGTCATTAAGGAGACAGGGAGAAAATTTAAGGGGATAAATATTGTAATTCAGCTGGTGTCTTTGGCCTCTGTAGTCTCATCAGAAAAGCAGTTGAGTTCGTATGTGCAGTTGAACTGTTGGTTTCTCCATGTAACATATTCTCTGCAGTATATCTAATTCATGCTCTAATTACAAAATTCCAGAGGGACTGGTTATAAATTGTGAGGATGCTTTGAGCGAGCCAGGGAAGGAGGAGAGAGTCCACGGGTGATGACGTAAAGCAACTGTCTGAGTCTATCTCTGCTCCTGAAGACGTTGTCCAGAGAAGATGACGGTTTTGATGTGCACTGTGGTCTCTGCATTCCAGGAGTTATGTAGGATTATCAGAGTTTACCCCCCCCCCCCCCCCCCCCAACTGCAAGAGCTTAGTAGCTCAGCCAGCAGCAGATGCAGACTCCAGGATTTCCTGTCTCTGCACCAGATGGGCCTGACTCTTAATCACAGAGCTCGAAATCAGGAGGTGATCGAGGAGGAATTGATGATGATTGTGGAATAACACTAACCCGAAACAGGCATCTGTTTTGCCACTAACGGACCGGCTGACTGGCTTGTTGACTGCAGTCACAGCCAGCGCTCATCTCCTCCCTCGTCTCATCATCACTGATCAACACTAATCATCCTCCTCCCTCACTCCAAGAGTTATACAAGAAGTCTTTCACACATTAGCACTGTGCTGTTTCATCGAGGTTTATAGAGGAATGCACGGAGGAAAAAATTGTCTACTTTAAATTATTAAAAAGATGGGCAATACAGTATACCATCATAATTTTGATCTTGCAACACAAGCGACTAGATATTGCCTGAAATTTTTGTTATTTACTGTAAATAGATATGATACTGAACCCCAAATCGCTCCCGATGGTCAGGCCAGCACCTTGCATGGTAGCTTGCTGCCATCAGTGTGTGAGTGTGTGTGTGCGAGTGTGTGCGTGAATGTGAGCGTAGACGGGTGAATGAGCAGCAGAAAGAATGCAAAGTGCTTTGGATAAAAGCGCTACATAAATGCAGCCATTTAAATATGATATGACTTTTCAGTTTTCCAGTAATTGCTGTTTACAGTAAAGTCCTAACATCTTTTCTCTTACTTAGACTTGTAAGACCAGTATCCTGTTTTACAGTAAACCACTTATATTCATTTAAAGGTGTTCTTATAATCTTGTGTGTGATCTTATAACATGTGTATATAAATATGTGTATTTAGACGTACATTAGTGTATATATATATGTGTATTGGTATTTCATTTGTCCTTTTTCCTCATTGCTATTTGTTTAAATTTTCACTGCTCATTTGATTTTTCTTATTGCTTCATGTTTGGCTTTTGTAAAGCATTTTGTAACCATTGTTTTTGATAATTGCTATATATTAATAAACCATTTTTAATAAAGAATTATCATTATCATTTGAACCTAATTGTCTAACTAATGACTTTTCTCATGAATTTTATGTGTAAATATTTTCTTAAACAACAACAGTAACATATCATGTTATCTTTATGGAGGAAGTTGGTCAAAAATATTGTGATATGGTGAATTTGATCAAAATTGCCCCCCTGTTCTTAAACAAATGTGCTAAAAGCTAAAAGCTGTATATATCTATGTAGGACGATGTATTGTTGAAATCATTACTACAATACTATTAAGGATATTTTCATAACACCCATACACAATATGACAAGTGTATTCAAAATTGCCTACTGTTTGTAATTCCATGAGCTCTTAGTTTGTGTAAAACAAAAACGTCAATAACTAATTTTGTTAAACTGTAATTACAATTTGCCCAGAATCATTAATTTAGACAACAGAAATTTGTATAAATATAACATAATAAGATCATATTGTGATGATATGATTCTGCTGAAAGTCGATTAATGATTATACCGAAATAATTGCCCATCCCTATCTCTTTCAGACATGCAGACACCACTATTGGCTCCAATCTGTCTTTGAGCACAGAACCAGGAAGCCAGTGACACAAGATTTCCCACCCTGGGAGAGGCTGGAGGTTACAGACCTATCCACACACCACCTAAAGAAACAAGGCACTAACAAAGAGAAATGGCTGCACTTCACAGCCTCTGAAAGCCCGGCTCTCAGACAAAGGAGGCGGCAGGTCTTTCGCACACATCACCCATGACAGAACCCCAGCTGACACTCTTTTAACATGGGGTCACCGCTGCGAAAATGGAGGCCACAACCCCTGGGAGCTCCTGACACCCCTTTGCCCTAACACGCGGTCCCTGCTTTGTCCAAACGCTCTGTCCAGCGTGCACTGCAGAGACGAGGTGATGGTCTTCTGGGGGGGCTGGTCAGTGGGGAGTAGGGTGCTGGGGAGGGGAGGGGTTAGGACTCAGGCGACTACTCTCTAAAGAATGATGTTTCCAAGAAAAGAGTGAGGAGGAGAAATAAAATTAAAGCCGCAAAACTACCAAAAAACATGGATTTGCTGCACGACAAAAAGCCTTCAGGACTATGATTTAGAAATATGCGAAATCTGAATCAAATGACTGACTCTAAATTGAATCTGGGTGGGTCAGGTCTTAGCTGGCTGGGTCAATGCTGGGCAGACAGGCCCATCAAGGACCAAAGGGATGCACCATGTCAGCTTTCAGGGCTTCCTAGAGGTCAGCAGACAGATGGGAATGGAAATGAGCCGGCAGTGAGCTCATTTTAATCTGGCTCGCACAGCTGATCCAGTCATTACACGCTCCTGTTTACATGCAAACACACTCGTATACTCACCACACATAAAAACCCGCACATATAAGTAAAGAAGTTCATGTGTTTGCCTGATGAAGACAGAGGTAGATTTCTCATTAATTCATTAACTTTAATAAGTTAATAACCGAAAACGCACAACCCTTTACCCTTCGACACACACTTGATTGGTTTCCTCCAGGTTTGAGGCTAATTTCATTGAGTGAGGAGAACAAAAGGATGAGAAACGGCATAAATTGGCCTCAGTTGAATGGCTTTAATATCCATTCCATTAAGGAGGGTCTACACAGTTCTCCAGAGTCCCCTTTTGCTCAGATGATTGATCGCATTGCCCTTACTTCTTAGGGATATTTTTTTACAGTTAATGCTCAGAAGTATTTGACTTTGGATTGAAAAAAACCCAAAGGTTTTGCAATTCAAATCCTCTTTCTTTGAGATTTTCATGCTAATCAGAAAAGTTAACATTTGAATTATTATACACAAGGTTCAGCACAATGCAGCAACTCATTTTAAACAAGTCGAGGTCAAAACCTAGTATATGGCTGGACTGTGTATGAAACACTAGAGGGTTTTGAATTTAAAACGACGGATACAGGAAGTGGCTATACGTGGCAACCAAGCCCCCAGGAAGTGCGCCGGGCTTTGACTGAAGCCAATTTCACATGGTGCCTTTCTTAATACCAAGTATGCCAAGTTCGGACTTGCACACTTGCTAGTTCAGACTTGGCAAGTTTGACTCGGGAGTACAAACTTCAACACAATGACCTAACTGTACTGTGACAAAATAATCTCAACTCAAAGCTCCACTAAGACTTTTTTTCTCACAGAAAATAACCTCATTGACAGACAGATGCAGTAAATTATGTTATTCAGTTTGTAATGTTACTATAATAAAAATCCAAACTGTTATGTAGCTTAATAAAATAAAACAAAATTTAACTGATCTGTTCATTTTAATACATTTATATTTATTAAAATGTGGTGATATCGTACATATAGAGCCCCAGAAGCAGCGCTGTTGTTCTGTCCAATAAAAACATGACACTTCACTTTACATTCAGACAAACTAATGTGGCAGCTACAATTGTTAGATTTTATCTGTGAGACCAACATTTATCTTCTAAAAGGAATTATATCATATATCAAAATGCTGTGGAGACATTAGAGCCAGCTGTAAATTACCAAAGAGCTGCACAGATCAGTCCATCAGATCTTGTTCTCCCCGGGATGACGACGAACGCTGACCGGCCGATCATCTCAGGAGCCGGGCTGCTAGCAGCTGAGATGACCGGCTGATCTCACCCGGCCAGCAGCTCTTAAACATCTCCAAAAATGTCCAAATAGGCCTCATATTGGGAATCTAAATGGTTACTTTCTCGCCTTAAAAAATATTAAACTTAATAAATTAACAGTCCTACAGCAAAAATTACAACAGCTTAATCTCTGCCATTGCTGCTGGTTTGTGCAAAATGCATTCTGGGATACTTAGCTTCAGCCGCCTTCGGCCGACCAATGGTGTAACTTCATCACTCAGTCAGTCAGTCAGTGAGTCAGGGACAGACATTCACGTTTATACAGCTGGCCGCACTGTTGCGGTCCAGCCAAAAAGGTTTCAAAATTCAAGTTTCCAAATTTTTTGGCAGTGTGGGAATAAAAATCATGCAGGATCTTGGATAAACAGCACTGTAACCATCACAAAATAGTGATATTTTATTGGAATCAAGCTGCATTTCAGAGTAATGTTTGTTATCTGTTCATTGTACATATATCCTTCCGTCCTTTATCAGACAGCCATCTGGCCAGTGGACTGGACACAAGGGCATGTGATTGGATGGTGTGAAAAGAATGGGGGGAGGCTGGGTCAGTGTCTTTGGGGAAAGGTCAGGGGTTATGGCCCTTTGACAACACATGTCAAGGCCTGGCTCACACACCCTGCATCTTCTGAATGAGAGAGTCTGCTGGCTCCTCTCAGCAATCTGCCCTCATCTGCACATTAGGCAAAGGGCTAAATGACCAAATGCTGGATTTGATGCAAAACAGACACAATGGTTCACTGGTCTCATTCCCTCCTCTGATCCGGCTTCTGCTTTTGTGAGGGGGCTGCAGTATTTCAAAAATGACTGGTTATGTTTCTTTATTCACAGATTATCAATAAAAACTGGAATCATTCTAAATCGCACTTAAATCTCTTAAGAAAACTTCAAAACTATTCCACAAAAAAAACACTCACTCCATCAAATATAATCTTCTCAGCAGTTTCTTGACAGCGCTGTATCTGCACTAACCATCACGTACATGAGGTGGGAGTCTAGACAGATGATACCGGCAGAGGAGGTAAACTTTGAGGCTCTCTCTTATTAATAAAACACTCTGACATCAGAGGGGAGGCTGAGGCAGACCGATAACATTGAGTTTTTGTTTCATGGGTAAGCTGAGCCAAGCTTTGTCTGCGAGCCCCCCGTCCGGCCTTTCAGCAGCTTGGCCTGTCAGGCTGATGTATGGGAGAGCGCTGGTGTGCAGCTCCCTGAGGACCAGGCCTGTCTGCTAACTGGGACACAACTGACAGTGAACCACAGCAAACATGCACTGCCCCCTCTGCCACGCTCTCTCCGTGATGCTTAGCCCCCGTGTATATCACACACACTGAAAGACTGTCAGCGCAGGACTCAACATTTTGGAAACTATATAACACACAGGTGATACATCAACAACTGCTGACTACAGTTAGGGAAGAAATTAGCCACAGGTGCAACACAAGACAGATATTTCTTGACTGTACAAAGATTTTGTCAGGAGTGTGTGTCGAATTCTTGGGAAAACATGATCTAAATCAGCTGTGGATGCTTTCAGGACCTCATAGCATGAACATTTCTAACTTGAGAACCAAAACATAAAAGATTGCTTCACCTTTTCTATCATTTTCAGACATGTTCCCATAAGCCAAATACTTTTTCTGAGCACTTTTTTAAAGAGAGTACTGAGTTTTCCCAGTGAGACATCTCCTGGCTCGTGCTCAGACTGGAGCAGCACCATGGTGATGCAGACAGAGGTGTCCACTCATTAGCAGAGTCCCACACAACAGCTGCTCTGTGACGAAGGAACAGCCACCTTGTCTCCTGGCTCCTTTGTCCATACTAAACATCTCTGACCCACGCAAGGCGTCAGGACGGTGACATGTAGACACAAAACCACACACATACACGCACACACACACACACACACCTCTTATCCTATCCTGACAAGCCACAAAAACCCTCCTCTCTCTCTCCTCTCTCACACACACACACACACAATTTCCATATCCAAAACCTCATTAAACTCTTATCCCCTTCCCCACCTCGTGGCACCATAATAGGCTCCCCTGCCCCCCTCTCCTGTCTCTCACTAATAAAATATATCATCGGGACTCCATTTATCATAATGCAGATGCCCTTGGGTAACCCTGTGGGGGTGGACCTGGGAGTTTTAGAGAGGTGAATGAGGCTTTATACATGTATGAGGTGTTTCAGTGCAGGAGTAGAGGAAAGATGTGATGTGACATGTGATTTGCATTATTACTCTGTGTGTGCGTGTGTGTGTGTGTGTGTGTGTGTGTGTGTGTGTGCAAAAGATACAAACAATCAATCAGAGTAGACGCTGTCAAGCATGAGAAAGAAGCCTGAACATTCTGAACATTCATTTATGCAGATCCTGTAGTAGGCCTGAGGCTGATGAAATTTCCACAGATACAAACAAACGCAAAACACTGAAACATTCCTCAAAGACAAAGAGTGATGGTTAATAACAGGGTGAAACAGAACAGACTTACTCTGCACGATTTACTGGACAGCTTGCCCGTCAGATCATATTTTCCTTTTAACTCTTTAAGCAGCTGCTCCAGGTGACTCTTCTCCTCCTTGCCGGTGTAGTCCGGGTCTAAGAGCACATAGGCCCGCCAGTTGGCGGAGTCGAACCCCCAGTGGACTGTCCGGTTCTCAAGTCTCTTGTGACTGTGGACCACAAACTTGTGAGGTGGGAACATGAGTCTGCAGTCCATGCACTGGATGCAGGCAGCACTCGGTCCGGTGTACAGTTCAGGGACAAACAAGCCTTTACACCGGCCGAAACATTCATGATACACTTTGAAGCTCTTCTCGGTTCGCTCCAACTCCAGCGAGCCTAACTCCTTGTTGCAATGAGGAGGGTAAGTACCGCCGTAGATGAGAGCGTTGCAGAGGCGCTCAGCATCCGTCTGAGTAATCAGCCCGCAGGACGGAGCCGAGAAGGGCAGGATCCCCACCACTTTGAGGATCTCCAGCTGGTCCGCCGTGCACCTGGAGCAGTAGATGTGCAGGTCATCGCACACCGAGTTGATCTGCTGGAGGGAGAAATCTCTCAGGACGCTGTTGAGGATCTGCGGCAGGCACAGCCGCTTCTCGCCACCGACAACGAAGCAGGAGATGGGCTCCCGCTCCAGGACCGTCTCGCACCTCTCCGTGGAGCGGTCGGACGGGATGAAAAGTGGACCAGACATTACTGGAGGTGTCTGAGCCGGCAGGGTGAGCATCATCTCTGCGGATTTCCCATCTTTACAGAAGAGTGAATCCTGGTGCCACCGAGCGGAGAACGCCGCCGGTCCACCGAGAGAGCGCATGGAACTCAAATGAAACTGCTTCAGAGTTTGTTGAAGTCCGGGATGGGGCTGAAAGCTCGTGCCCTCCATGTTGTCGCCGGTTGGGAAAGAGAGTTCAAAACTCAAAATGAAAGCTGAAATTGACTTATCGGATCGGGCGTCCTCAGCATCCGGCTACACGCTCAATAACGCGCATTTCCATGTCACCGGAGAAGCTTCCCAGCGCGTCCATTCAGAAAACTGAAGGCTGCTGAATTCATAGGGGCTGTTCCTGTAAGCAGACGCAATTAAAGTCGACAACTCCTAGACTCAAAACTCGTATTACCCAACGCACAATCACCGGGTACTGTGTTTCTATGCGCTCCTGTGGTTTTACGCACTCCTAATGTGCGCTCGAAATATGCCTCGTCTGCTCAGTCTGGCGTACTCTCAGTCTGTCTCCCCACTCACTCAATGTGTGACTCTCTCTCTCTCTCTCTCTCTCTCTCCCTCCCTCCCTCCCTCCCTCCCTCTCTCTCTCTCTCTCTCTCTCTCTCTCTCTCTCTCTCTCCCTCGCCCTCTCTGTTTGTTTGTGTCTGGTTCAGTCATTGAATCCCAGCCAGGAATGTGACTGACTCCCCGGGCTGGCTCTTCCCTCAGCCAGCTGTTCCTCCCTCTGCTACATGGCAGCTGCACATTAAGAAAAAAGAAAAAAGAAAAATCCTTCTGAACCGAGGCGAGGGTGGAGCTTAGGAAAATACAGTTGATTTGAAAATATAAAAATAAACTTTTCTTCAGATGTTTGAGACTTGCAGATCAGCAGTTTCGTTTCTCTTTAACAGAAACGTTTTTCTTAAACATAAACATTTTAGATGAGATGATGTAGAATATACTTTATATTTTCTAATGAAGGTCAACATGAAACAATGAAAACATGCATACTTCTACTCCAACATGCAAACTTTTTACCCCATTACAGTTAAAGTTACTACTTAACAAAACATATAATTTATGAAATATGATGCAATGATATTCATTAAACTACCTAACAGTATTTAAAATAGCTAAAGTTAGCTCAGTAAAATGCTACTGACACGTTAATACATTAACATTAATAAATAATGATATAATGTATCAGAACAGTAACAGTACAACACTGGAGAGACTGGGGGACTTGTTGTCATAATAAGCTCTTAGCCCAAAATCCAGATGGCAAACGCTCAGGGGAAAACTGTATTTTTGTTACTCTATTTATAAATCCAAAAGTATTACTTGTAAAATAACACCATAGATAGATGGTTTTCATCTAACCCATAAAAGCAATAACTAGATATATCCTTAAATGACATTTTAAGCACTTCATATTCATTTTATTCCTAAAAAAATCTGAAATTCAATTTTTTGTTTACTTCTTTTTCTTTTTTTCATTCAGAACATTTGTTTTGTACTATTATCTCTGGGCCCAAACTTCTCCATATACATTACATATGGAAATGTATGAGAGCCATTCATCCTTCACCACTTATGTCTATCTGGTGTATATTTACTGTGGACCTCAACTGTCATTAGCATCATTATTTTACACACCAGACAATTTCCAATTTGATACATGTGATTATATTTCTTACCTCAGAAAAATGTTCATCACATCATCAAATTAATTAATAAAACTGTACACATTTACATTTACTCTCTCTCTCTCTCTCACACACACACACACACACAAACATATCAGATCATGGTCACTTTTGGGGACATTACATAGACTTACATTCATTTCCTGGAGACTTACCCTAACCTTAACTACTGACTTAAAAATCAGCTTTTTCCAAATTGTGGACACACCCTTTGTCCCCAATTGGACGAGCCGTCCCCAATTATCTGGTATGACATTTGTCCCCAAAAGTAACCTATGACAGACCACACACACACACACACACTCTCTCTCTATATTGTTTTTTTTCCAAATTATTTCTTGTTCTATGCATTTAAAATGACAAGCATTACTATAACAATAATATAACCTTCAATTCAAAATAATTATTTGAATTGAAGAACTGAAATATCATTTCCATACTGATATTACACAAATATAAACTTATATAATAAAGATAATATAGCAGGAAGTCCTTTAAAATTAATTAAAAAAAAATAAAATTCATCCATTCACTTCATTGATGAGATTACCCTGAACTGTTATAAATTTTACACTTAGCACTTTTATAATTCTTGGTTTTATTTATTCTTAGGAAACAACTTGTTTAGTTTTGACTCACTAACAGCTACTACAGCTTTGAATTCAGCTCACTTTGGTCTTTTACCTTTTGAACCACTGGAGGGCACTAAATATTAACCAATGAGTGCTGAGACGCATGTAAATTAAAGCATAAGTGGAAAGTCACACAGAGAGTTTGTCCTGCTGACAATATAGAAACGAACAAATATCTACAGTTATATTTTATTAAAAGGAACATAAAAAGACAACATTTATTTTCTTCAAAATAAATACAGCTCTATCAAACTTACAGCATGCAATTAAGAAAAAAATATCAGAAAATTGATCAATAAATCTGCTTTTGGTTTAGTTTGTATTTAGTACTGTAGATATATTTGTTATTATTAACCTTGGCATCTAAGTAAGATGATGTTGGAGAAGTAAAAGTTGACATTTTGTAACAAAAAATACAGAATCTTGACATGATCCTAAATGAAATAGAAAAACATTTATTCACCACTTTTTTTTTTTTTTACAAATATCGCAGCATAGTTTAAAGGATTTAAACATTTAAACACGTACAAGTACTGAGAATATCCAGCAGTTTATCTCTGTTCCACAGTGGATTTTTTTCAACCTCACATCTTATATCCAGATTGCGTTTATCTTCTGTTAATATCTGGGTCAAAAAGGTCATTTGAACCAGTTAGTTAAAGACAAAGGGATTTAAAAACAACTTACAAACGCATTCACAAACAAACAGCAAATAATTCATAAATCTTTGGCCTCAGTGTTTTTTCTTCAAAGACATGCAAATCACAAAAAGGTCGCACATCTGATGCTTATGTTATTTAATACCACTTAAAAAATAATAAAGGTAATTGGTTTCCCTTTTCCCCCTTGAATCACCACACACAGCTTCAAAACAGCCACAATTCAAAACTAATCAGAATCAAAACAAAGCAACGATGATAATTCCTGGTAAGGTGAAAAACATAAGGAGGTTTTCTATTACTGCACATTACAACTGGCTATTAAATAAAACTGAAATGTTGTCCTTTTGACATAACTTATGGCATGATGTTTAAAAAAAGCCGATGCTTTGCATTATAACAGAATAAATATGCCAATCACAAGCTTTGCCGATAAAGAAGAGCGAGAGATTCACTTGAAATTTTCCAATTTCAGGGGTGTGTCTGCACAGCCTCCATCACGCTGCTCCCAGCAACATTTAACCTACTTAACACCATCCTTGAAAATGGGTTTTCAGAAATGTTATCATTAGTCCGTTTAATCCAGAGATATTTTTATTCATCAGGAACAGGCAATAAGGGTGACATAAGGGAGAGGCTCTACCCTAATTCAGGCATCTCTTTGTCATACTGCGGTGGCGGAGTGATGGGTTCAATGGTCACTGGATTCTGTGTGGGGCTACGGATTTGGAGGCGGAAGTCCTTCAGGTGCAGTTTGTCTGACTTGATCCTCCTCACCCGCAGGGGCCGCAGTAAACGGCTGGCCCGGCTGCTGCTGCGGGTGGGCTGGCTGGGGTTTGACGTGAGGGCGGGATGGTCGGCCTGGGGCTCAGCATCAGCAGCAGCAGCAGCAGGCGGGGCGGGAGCCGGTGTGGGATCATTAAGAGGGGTGTCCTCGGTGGGCTCCGTTCCCTCGTTTTCTACAGCAGCTATGATGTCCTCGTAGGACGGCAGCTGGGAGGTGCTATGCTGTAGGTTGCTCTGACGGACCGGGTATTCGCCGCTGCCGACGACCTCCTCGTAGCTCGGCACGTTGTATGTAGATGGATCTGCAGCTCTGGAAAAAGATGCATGAGGTGACCCTCAGTGAGAAAACACTCTCTGCTTCCTAAATACATGAAACTCATTGAGAGGCACAACTGTCAGTGACTGAATCTTAGATGATCTTTTCCAGAAAAACAAATTGAATACCGTCTTATGAGGCAGAATTACTAGTTTAGCTGGAATACTGTGAAAAGTAAAACCCAGAACAGCTCAGTTTACATCAATCTGTGCTGCAGATTCACAGAGGTTCTGGAAATTTCTCAGAAAAGTTATATAAAAACATATCCTGCTCCGCAGACTAGATTAAAAACTACACATTATATAAAGGTAATGTGTGAACGATTCTTTTTTAAATCATATTTTTTCGAATTATTCTGATGGCAGGTTTTTGTGTGTAGAAAAATGTGATATTCCTGATGTAAACTGGTGCAGTGTGTGCTGCTTTTAGCTCATTCATCCTGTGTATCCAGGTTGGTTTCCAGGCGGGGTACTTCCACCTGATGGCACCCACGTAAGGAATTTTCAAAGTATTCCAGTTTTAAAATGTTTCAGGGCCTGGAAAAATCAATAATACGTGTACCAAACATTCATGAGTCATCACTCACGGCTCTGCCTGCTCTCCTGCCACATGATGCATGAAGGGGACTCCTGTTGGTGCTGGCTGGCTTCTCATCTCGCGAGCTCTCTTCTTGCTTCTCACCCCGAGGCAGATGGACAAGAGCAACATGACTCCCCCAACTCCAACCAGCACCATAGCCACTGTCGAGGACTTGCTTTCTTCTGTGCCCTCCTCGTTATCATCAGAGGTATCTGTGGTAGAGTTGCCTGACGGACTGGGTGGGCCACCTGAGGCCTCTCCATCCACGGGTATCACAGTCCACACGATCATGACAATACCCAAGGCGATGAGTCCAACTCCCAGGGCGCACAGGGCATAGTGGGCTCCTGAACTGCTGCCCTCTGAGCTGGAGGATCTGTTGGTAGGGCGGTTGTTGCCGCCGCATATACCCTGACTGGAACACATCCCTGCAGGACAAACTGCAAGAAGAGAAAAAGGCTAAATACACACAAAGAAATTCTAACTGGAAAGCTGCCATCGAGTAATAATCTAAAATTATTCGAGTAATGTGCTTGGACAAAGATGTATTGCAGCAATGCTGTACTGCTATTAAGCACACCTGCTACACTTTACCGGTCGCTATGGCAACTCTTGTGGTGAAGAGGGAAGCTTTTTCCTCCTCTTTGAAAAAAGGTTTTTATATTTACCACCACACACATAAGACGATGATGAAAATCTTCTTGTAAAATAATAAACGGCACTTCCAAGGTTAAGGTAGTTCAGAATAACCTTTTGGTTTAATATGCTCAATAAATAAAGAGAAACACCAGCTAATGCTTCAATGCAGCCTTGAGGAAGTTTAGGCAGAGACAAAAGTGGATCAATAGTCTCAAGTTTCATATAAAGTCCGTCATATGTGACCATGACGACCATCTGCACGAGTCAAGTTTATTTATGTGGCCCAAAATCTGAAATTTACAGTAGCTAATGACATTTGAATGTTTCTGTTAATACAATGTTCGTGTTTCTAATGTTGCTGTATATCTCAGGCAGCACCGTGACTGCTACGCACCTATCTGTGAATAAATTTGTTGAATTGTGATTTGCATACAAGCGCTAAGACGGCTTCATTTCTGAGCGTCAGGAGCGAGAGAGCGGGAAAACAGGTTAGGAGAAAACATCCAGGTGTGGTGAGCAAACAGGTTAGAAGAAAACAACTAGTCCAGTGGTAGGTTCACACAAGTCTTAACATGAAACACATAAACCTGGGAGGCAGTATCACTGAGGGGAATGACTCGCACTCAAAGAATGAAGTGACAGAAAAATGCTAATGGTAACGTTGATGGTATTTGGCATGTTACTCAACATACAGTATGAAATATGCAGTACATCACAATGCAACACATTGGACCTAATAACATCAACACCTGTACAATATAATCCCATCCAACAGTCCTGTAAAAATTCCTACTTTATGAAGCTTATAATGTTCGTTTTCAGCTCTCATCATATGTGTGGCCATAATTTTTAACTTGACTTGTAAGTGTTCATGTTATTGTGTCCCTGTGTATTTAATGCATACCTCCATTTTATTGGGTAAACCAAACTATTGGAGGGAAATTCCTGCTATAAAACAGTAGATTCCAACTTTTTCAGCTTGTGAGACTTTAAAATGAAGCAATATTTACTTACACAGGATGCATGTTACAAGCTGTGAGTAGTTCAACCAAAAATGTCTGAAAATGTTTTTAAAAAAATGACAATCACTGTTTCCCAAATAGTTGATAGTCGATTAATCATTTTGAATCATTCTTAAGGAAAAAATGCTAAAAATTCTCTGGTTCCAGCTTCTTATATTTTCTGGTTTGTTTAGTCCTGACAGTAAACTGAATATCTTTGGGTTGTGGACTGCTGGTCGGGACAAAACAAGACATTGGAGGACGTCATCTTGGGCTTTGAGAAACAGTGATCAGCATTTTTCACCATTTCCTGACATTTTAAAGACTCTTACTAATCGATTAATCAAGAAAATAATAATCATTAGTTGCAGCCCCAAAACAGTCCATAAACCAAATATTTTTCCAAAACAAACAATTGATTATCAAAATAGTTGGTAATTAATTTTCTGTCAATCGACTAATTGATTAATCAACTAATCATTGCAGCTCTAAAAGTGTCATTTTTCATCTGAGACTGTTCCATTTGAATCATTTTTAGAGGCCTGAAGAGGAAACTATCTACTATCTACTATTTCTCCATTAAAAAAGTATATAAATGAGAGTATAATTGGACAAACATAATACATAAAGTGAAATATGTTTTTGGGAGTCCCAACCTACATGTTAACTTTTTTGCTAAAAAAACATTACGGATGTATCTGAAATATACTCACTGCAGTGAGTGTTTGGAAACATATTCACATAATGACATCCTGCAGGGAGTATGCATTTGAAGAAGAAGAAAAAAAAACAAAAAAAAAACACAGTACACGGTGGCCATAAAAGCTCCACATCTGGTTCACACCTGGTCAGCAACAATGCTGAAGTTGTGCTGTGGTGTTTATTAAATGCTCCATTTGGACTGAAGGTGCTGGAAAAATGTTCTTCATACCACCACACTGTGGTATGTAGCACTAACTCTACTTTTTGTGTCAGGCCGGATGGAAACATATTCATACTGATTAGACCATATTCTGGCTCAGCAAGAAGCCAGGCGGTGTTTTCCACTCTTTAACCACTCTCTGCAATCATATCCATATGCAGCAATCCTCTGCGTCTGTAATCTACTGTATGAGCTTTAATGTTTGATGAGTTGTGTGCTCTGAGACGCCCTCCTGCATATAGTATCACTGTGGCACTGAGCTGTTATGTAAACATTATATAGTGCAGGGCACTAATTAAAACATTCAAAATAATTCTAGCTCATTGTGATACTTAGTGAAACAGTATTCAATTGTGTATTGGCACAATGTGCTAATATACAGTATGGCTGCAACTAACAATTATTTTCATTATAGATTCATCTGCATTTGTTTTCTTGATTAACTGATTGTTTGGTTTTTAAAATGTCAGAAAACGCCCATCACAGTTTTCTAATGCCCAACGTGGTTGTTTTGTCCAACTAACAGTCCACAAAATCAAAGAAATTCAGTTACATAAGACAAAAAAAAGGCAGAAGATCCCTTTTGCTTGAAAAATCCTCAAAGCAATTAATCAATTATCGAAATAAAGTATAACAATTTCAGCTGTTATATTCTAAGAAATCATGATAATATGAATTAAATGGTAATGACTGACAGTTATCTCAAAATCAATGATGCTATAAAAAATAAACCCACAGTACGAATCCAAACATCGTCCATCAATACAAACAGGATGAGAAAACTAATGCTAAGTGATCAAACATGGATATAATATGTGGAAGATGTTATTATAACCACAGCAAAACTCAAGAAAAAATGTTGAAGCAACAACGTTTTATGATTGAATTTGAATCCTGAATTCCTTCTGTATGTAGTTCACATTAAGACTGAGAAATATTTCAGTATTACAGTATAATTTATCCTCTATCATGGTTATTATATTATGGAATTTAAATATCCTAAATACAGTTGTGGTCCAAACGTTCACACAAACTTGTCAGGACACTTGTTAGTGACTTGTGATTGTCTTTGTTACAAAACAAATAAGTTTGGTTTTATTTTATTCAGTTTTTTTGTGGGTCTTCTGAAAATATCACAAAATCTGACGGGTCGAAAATATACACACAGTAACTTAAATTAAAGTTACTCTTTTTTTATTCTACGCTACACTCATCATTATGTCTGGTTTTATTTGATTGTAATTATCTGTCTGTGAAGCATTTATTATTTTTTTTGTTTTTAAATGTGCTTTTTTAAATGACTTGACTTGACTGACTGTATCTGTGTATAAGTAGGACATGTTTGACTTCATGCATTACTGAGACAGAAACACCACAATGGGAAAGTCCAAAGAGCTCAGTACAGATCTGCATAATAGATTTACAGGTCAGGAATGTCACTTGGGGCCATCTCAAAGCAACTCCAGGTCCCAAGATCAACAGCGCAAACAAGTACTAAGTACTGAGAACAGTGGTCTCTTTCATAAGGTCACCCTCTGCTGAGAGACCACTGGTCAGAATGGTCAGATGTAATCCAAGAGTCGCCAAAAACAGATCTTCCGTGATGTAGAGACTTCTGGCACACATGTGTCAAAGTCCTCAGTCCTCCCTCTACACAATCAGCACTTAAAAGTTCAACTCAAGTTTATTTTCTGATCACACGTACTAACAAAAAGCCTTCTGGAGGGTTTTGTGGTCAGATGAAACAAAGATGGAATTATTTGGCCACAATGGCAAAGATGTTTTGAAGGCGAAAAGACAGACATTCACCCCTAAGAACACTGCACCGTTATTTTCAGTAGAGCTACAAATACCTATTATTTTTATTATCAATTTACCGATTAATCGTTTGTTCTATAAATCACCTGAAAGCAGTGAAAAATGTCTGTCACAGTGTCCTAAAATCCAGGCTGACATCTTCAAATTGGCTGGTTAGTTTGACCAACAGCTCCAAAACCCAAACATACTCAATTTACTGTCACAAATTACTAAGAAAAGCAGCAAATGCTCACAAATGACATAACATATGACATAAAATGACATAAATAAATTATCAAAATAGTCTAATCGATTAATCGACTAATGGTTGCAGCTCTAGTTCTCAGTCAGCTCTTTTTATGGCAGGACAGACTCACTCAGAGTAATATGTGAATACACACAACTTTTTTTTCAACTTCTGGAAAAAATCTTTGAAAAAATTCAGAGTTACAACAAACAATTGCAGGACTTTATTACAGTATGTAACTGGGCCCAAAGCAACTGAACATCTTCATTATAATTATAATTAGATTGACTCTGTAAGATCACAATACAATTCAGAAATTCCATCATTTGTGGACGACTTATTGGAAATGCAGCTATAAAGTGACTCATAAGTTTATCCAGTTTATTCAAGTAAGTAAATCACTGGAAACCTCCGCAGCTCTGTTCTCAGGGGAGAATGGACACACATGAAGAGTGAACTGATGTAATATTCATGTATAATTTTAATCACAAAGTATGTCAAGCATGTCTGCCACATGCATAAATGCCAGAACATTAGTCCAACCCTTCGTACAGAGTGCGCCCTGCAATTTGGTAGGGCTGAAAAATGGTAATAGAGGGGTCCTGCAGGCTCTGTGCATGTGATTCAAAGAGGCTGGAACTGAGAGAAATAACTGATACTGTGGTATAATATGATTTGGTCTCTTGGAATATGTTAGCAGTACACTATTGTCCAGTATCTCAGTGCATTTCCTTGTGAATCTGAAGCAGGTGTTTCCTTCCTTTCCTGAACACATTTAACCCTCCTGCTTTCCGGGAGTTTAGCTTTTTACTCCTCAGTGACTCTGACACTGAAATGATGGCACACTGTGTCTGTATTACAAAGGATGTGACGTCTGTTAAACTCTTTGAGAGGACATTCAGTGGAATTATATTGTGCTGATGTGGTCATAATGTATGGTATCATTGTTTTACAAAATGATGTTTAAATGAATGATTCCAAGCAAACTGGGAAACTAGAGTAAGCCGTTAAGGATTTTGAGCCTAAAAGTTCATTCTTGACCTTGGAAACAGCAGTTTGACAAAACAATCTCTAACAGAACTGTGGTCGAAACCCCAGACAGGCAGGTGTTTTCTCAATTAAAGTTTGTGAAGAGTGATGTAATGTATAACAGTGGAAATCAAATATATGTAATTTTGTATATTGTTGTCATATTGTTATATATGTATACTGTAAATATGAGTCAGGTTATTGATTTCAGCCGCACACACACTCTGCAAGCGTCTGTTAAAAAGTGACGATTTGCTGTTTTTTTGTTTTTTTTGTCATATATGACAGTGAACTGAATATCTTTGGGTTTTTGGACTGTTGCTCGTACAAAAAGGACATTTGAATACATCTTCTTGAGCAGCAGGAAACCATAATGGGCATTTTTCACAATATTAATTGCCTAATCGAGAAAATAGTTGGCAGATTAACCGATAATGAAAATAATCATTAATTGTAGCCCAGATAGGGATGTATCGATTTGACACACGTGATCAGTATTGACACCAATACTGGTCTTATTAAGTGGATTGAATATTGGCATAATATGACATAACTTTTTTAACATGACACATTATTACAGTTTCTTTGTCAATGTCATTATAAACTCAGTGTTTCTGCTGTCAGTTGCAATCATTCAGTTACACCAACTGCACAATTAGTTTTCCCTGGACTTGTGTTAACTGACATAAAAACGATCCCAATCATTTCCAAACAGTGAAGTATACAGATTTTAAATGAGGGAATAGGAGGACCGGTTTGATGCATCCAAACTGAAAGGACATCAGTTCACTGAATAAATACAATATGACTGATTTCAGCTTTTTGTGAAATGACTCTGCCATTCTGGGGACTATTTTCCTCTTCAATTATTTAGATATAACGTGTATGTGATGCAGCTGACTCACAGTATCACATATTGCAGAACCACGTGTACTGTGATCATTATCAGTAGGTATAGCACAGTGAGTTACCCTGTGATTCTGTCAGGCTCAAGCATGACATGAGACCTTCTGTGTCACTTCTAATGGCTCCTTCACTTGGACATAAACCCTGAACTATTGTGTAGGCTGCAGGCCTGCTGCACAGTGTGCATGGGTGTGTCCTGTTCAACATCAGCAAAGACACAGCATTAAAAAGCAGCTTCTCCTGTAATGCACATATGGGCCTCCTTGCTGTTTCTATTAGGCCACAGGATGGGCAACATTAACAGCTCAACCAGTGAGACATTACTGGCGCAGTAAAGGGGAGAAAGTAGTGCGAGTGTCTCCGTCTTTCGGCGCATTCATCGTTTGTAAAGTAGGAAGGGACCTCAGAGGGAGGGGACCTGTCCCTTCACAGGTAACTAAACTCACCTTAACTGATTTAACACCTCATAAACAACACAAAGAGAAATTTATGAGCGTTGGTTAAATTGATAATCACGATCCGGGGTGGTGAAGGTGATCTGGAAGAGGCCTTACCTTTTTACCGCTCAGTGCCAAAGGACTTCCCTCTTCATGGGTGAGATACCTGAATCACGCAGGTGTTTTCAGGAAGATCAAAGACGCGGAGGAAGAGGAAGAAAACATAGACGCAACACTTGACGCCCCGTTTAAAATGAGATATTTTTAAATCACAAAGTGTATTTCTTCCTGTAATGATCACCACTACAAATAACAATTTAGTTAACAGGAACTTTGTCTAAATTCCAGCCGCAGTGAAAACCTTCCTCCTGGTTGTAAAGTGCGTCTGCCACCTGTCTTCCCCTTGGTCCTAGTGCTGCTCATGTTAGCTTCCTCTGGGTACAACAGGGACATCCGGCCAAAGATCTGATCAATTTAACTGATATTGAATAATATTGCTATATATGCTGGACAATAAAATCCTCTATTTAATTTTAGTTTCATCTTAAGCTATACAAAATCTTTCTAATAGCTATTATCGTTATCATTTAGATCATTTATCAAACTGTATCCTTTGCTGTAATATGTACAAGAAGAAAACCAGCTGTTGTAACATATTGTGGTCCAAAGTACGGATGTAGTGAAGTGAGGGAGGCAGGTTTTCAACACTGGCAGTGATTTCTAGAAGACTCGCTCTGTGATTAATTGGATGATAATTGGTAGCCTAACATGATTTTAGTGCTACTTCCAGAGGTTTATCTTTTTGTTTTTGATGGCAGCGTCACTACAGGGGAAGTAGTGGCTGAAAAAAAAAGAGAAGCAGAAGTTACCTGATTGATACCTTGACCAGCAGAATAAACCTGGGTTGGTGGGGGAAAGTGAAAGAGGTCTGCCCCTCTCTCTCTCTCTCTCTCTCTCTCTCTCTCTCTCTCTCTCTCTCTCGCCCCACCTTCTCCAGTGGAGCCGCTCAGTGGCCAGTGAATCTCACTGTGGTTGTACTGTGAAAATTCATTTGAACTGAGAGTCAGAACATGCAAACAGGAATTATGATGACTGAATTCAAACATTCATCCTAACAAAGTAGCAGAGTCTATTTCTAAAATATCACAAAGCTGTAGCACACCACTCTGCAGGAGAAACGTGCATATTTATCCAAAATCAATGCAGGAAAATAGATTTTAGATTTTAATGCATTTGTCCTGAAAAATGACAATAACAGACGTTTATGTGTGCGGCAGTTGACAATAATTTCACCTTTAATGTTGGTACATGAAAAGCTATGACAGCTTAGCGCAGAGGGACAGTTAATATTAACACAGATGTTAAAAGCAAACAGTCCTTCCCTTGTTTCTGTCTCTATACAGGTTTGAACTGGTCCAAACTTCCCGCTTAAACAGCTTTGCTCTGGTGACTGGAGACGCCCAGAAAGCAGCAGACAAACCTGTTTTTCTCACTCCTCAGGGTTTCAACTGCACACAGAGAGGCTCTGTTTATGTCCCAGTGGTGACATTTGTGTGTTTTCATGCTCAGGAACTGCAAACATTGTACAACTGTGTGTTATAAAACATGATTAAACTGTACAAAATATACTGTTACATTCTGTCCATTGGATTGCATTTTTCTGTCAATTTAGTGCTTATACAGTATAAAGATAAACTGAGGACAATTTACTTAAATCTTACACATTATCACTCCAATAAAAACAACATTTAGCCATATCATTCTTTTAGTAACTTTTTTTTTTATCAACACTTACATTCAACTAAAAAAGCAAAACAACATGAGTTCTTGGAATAAATGAATATATGTAACACTGATGAGAAGATGGGCTCCACTTCAAGTTTTCAAAGGGAAAATTATACATATCAAAGATTGTCCTGCATGCTCGAATGTTCAGTTTCATAAAAACTGTACCTCTTGAATATATTTGTGACAGCAAATTCAGCTCCGCCACATGTCAGAATTTCATATCTTTTACTGTTTTTCTTTTACTAAGCTCCACTATTTATCAAAGTAATGAAAATAATTGAAATGAAAAACTTGATTGGACTCTGGAGGTTGTGGGACTGATCAGTCTCTTACTGCTGACGTGACAAAGTTCAGGTCCCCTCAGAAGAGTAACAGTGGATATGTATCTTTCTATACCTTAATAATTCTTATATATGCAAAAAACAAAAAAATAATGTGACTGTGCTGTGAGACCTATTTCATATAAGGCGTCAAACGAGAACACTCTATTCAGTTATTTTTGTAGGTTATGTTTCATCCTTCTCATCTTTGACATCAGTATTTTCTATAATGTATAAAACTCATAATATAAAACACATTTGGAAATTAAGTTGGAAAAACAAAACAAAACAGAACTTTGTGTTCACAAAATCATCATCATTATATTTACAACAGCTCTATCAGGTTAAAAGTTATTTTTGTTTCTGTTCAGAGGATGTTCTATTATACTGTATGTTGGCCATTTTTTGTTAAGTTAAGTTAAGTGGTAGACCCCTTTAAGACAACTTATCTATCAACTTTATTATACTCCAGCGATGCTGAGTAGTGTAGGTCTTCCTCAGTAGTAAACAACTATGATACAATATCAATGTAAACAATAGGAACAATGTGAGCGGTCTTGATGGCTGAGAGTGGTTCAGACGTTGGTGATTTCTACACTCTTGTAGGTGTGCATCGGGCTGCCTTTGGCCCGGGGCACAGCCTGAACTCTGGCCTCTCTGGGCAGAGAGCCGCAGCTGCCGTGGAAGCCATGACTTCGCTCCACAGAGTGGCTGTTTGCACGTAACCTCAGCGGACTCTGGAAAAATGCAAAGGCATAACACAAAATATGAAGTTTCATGCAAGAGTCTGAACCCAAATGGACCTTTTTTTTTTTAAAAAGTGACACCTTCTATCAAATATTATCTGCTGACATTAAAGTAAAACGGACCAATAAAAGCTACTAACAACAGTACAACTTACTAGTTGAACAAACTTTCAGTTGTATTTTCTTCAAAAAATAAATAAAACGTCCTTTAAATCTTGAAGCCACAATGAAATGTCTGGCTGAGACCTTTTCAACAGTTTTTATATCCAAATCCTTTTACAACCCAGAAAATTGTGACATCATGCTACATAATAGATGTTTTAAACAGAGTCACCCCTCTAAACTCTTCACCAAATCAAACTTCCTCTCTCTAACTGACATCCCCGCTCCCCCCATGTTTCATGTCCTGCCCAAACATCCCAATTCAACAGGAAATGCATCATATTAAGGAGGTAACATGCTCTTGAAATGATATTTCACTACTTTAATTTATGGTCATATGCTGTAAACACAATGCCTGTCAGAGCTTAACAGCTGCTGATTCAGTGTTTTGTAAAATAGAAGTCAAGTAGTTGTCATTGATGTATGAAAAAGGACCCGGGGGTATTAAGCAGTCGTCAATTTGCAGCGTTGCACAACATTGCGTCCATTGTGTCTGTGTTTACACATGTGAAATATATTTTTTAAACTGACATTGACTGATGAAAACATTGCACCACTACAAAGCTGAATAATTATATATAGTAAGCCTCATTATATGTGATGAACTACAGTAAATCTTGTGATGTTGATTAAAAACTTGTCAGTCACTGCACAGCACTGAATAGTGGTTCTAACAGTTGACTTTGTGTAAATATATTTTGCAACATGTTCATCCGTTCTCTTACTATTACTACATAAATCACTTAATATGATATATTCCAATCGTATGATGGTGAAATCACATGATACCTTGCCTGATCTCCTCATAGACACCCTCTCTTCAGCAAAGCGTTTAACAGCCACAGGCGAAGAGGAACCAACAACCTCAAGGCCCTGCTCTGCATTGCTGTGAATACAAGGCATTAAAAGACTTATTCATTTATTTGTTATGTGCACTATATGATGATTAGTTCCTGAGATTTGAAATAACTAGAGAAGATGCATTTTAAAAGCACAGAACAAAACGACGTAATTAAGAGCCAAAAGGTTGGTGTGTAACTACTGTAGGATAGAGATTTTAATCTACCTGTGAGGCACAGCGAGTGATTTCATCTCTTCATAAAGGTGCCGATGCAGCATGTGTTTGTTGCTGGGGATCCCCAAGGCTTTGGCCATGGCATCTGTGTCAAAGGACGGGTCCAGAGCCATCACAGCGCCGTGAATCCCTTTACCCTGAAGATTGTCTGCAAACTCCTGCACAGAACAACACAGAGACAGAATGTGTACCTCTTCAGATTTTATCTTTATTAGTCCTGCCAAAAGTCTTTGAGGCACAGAGGTCAAATTAAACAGCAAATAAAGTCATATTCTGGAAAAAACAAAACAAACAAACAAAATAATAATAATGGCTGCTTAATTCTAGGGCAAAAATAGTGTTTTTGTAGTATTGCTCATTTAAGCACTCATAAGGCTGATTTGTTCTATTTTTTTTAACCTCTATTTGTGTAAAACAGTGTTTTTCTTCTATATTTCTTTCAGCGGTGATGAGGCACCAAAGCAACAAAGCTTTGAGTATTTCTAAAGGGGGTCCCAGACCAATCATATGTGGTATCTGTTTCCAGTCTGCCCTAGAAAACTCCAGAGCAAAGGGAATACCATCACTGACCTCCCACCCACCTTGAGATCTATGTCTCTGATCCACTTCATTACTCTATGACATGTCCAAACAATGGGGTCCCGGTCTTGGTGCTCACATTTTGCCCGCCGTGCCTGCAGGGCCTGCAAAGACACAAACACACAGATTACGGCGGAAGCACTAATGTGGCAGGGGCCAAGAAAAACACAGAGAGAGGTCAGGGAAGGATGAGGGCTTTCTCAGATAATGCAGCACCATGAGCTTCTGTGTGCCTCCAGCTACGGTGGTACAAATGGAAATCACATGCGGTCCTGTCGGTGTAGCTAAAGTAGAAAAGTTCACACGGTAACTGATTGCTGAAAAAAAAAACACAAACTAGTCAAAACCTTTTCATCTGATCTATAATCTGACCTCTTTATCAAAGCTGAGCATCTGCAGGAGCTGGATTGCCAGAAGTAGACTGGTCTGGTGAAACTGGTCACTAATGTTGAGGAATCTTTCCAGGTCTCTGCGGCTGAGAGAGTTCAGCACTCGTCCGTCCACTAAGTGAGTTTGGAAAGTTTGGGAGTATTGAGGCAGCCCCACGTCACTCAGCCATGTTGTTGCAACCCAGTGATGCTCCATCTCGGATGCTTTTGATAGTCTATGGGATGAATACATACCTCTGATCAGTAATATCAACTTTTTATCAAACAACTTACAGTTTCTTCAGTGTTATGTTTGCTGGTGCTCACCCTTGGTCCCCTTCAGCTCTCCTGTAATCCTCAATGGCCAGTCTTAGTTTCCTGCGATGAATTGGGTTACTGATACCCAGACCCAGCTCTAAATCCTCATCTGTGAGGACAAGCAGCACCTAAACAGCAGAAATCCAGTGTCTTTATCAAGCAGGAGCAGCACCTGAATATCCCCATCTGCTCTCAAGCAAAAGGCAAACAAACAGTAAAAAAAAGTGTACCTTGCCACTTTTGACGTTTTCAGAGCAGGCACGGATGTACATGGGCATTCCCATGACAACCTCCAGCCAGGCCTGGACTGCACCTGCCCTCCACAGTGACATGCATGCATTTCGAGTGAGCTCCGCCTGCTGGAGGCGGTCCAGCTGCTCCTCTCCGTCAGACAGGCTCTGCTGTGTGAGGCTGTCAGAGTCTGGATTGGTCAGGAGAAATTACGGTGTGGCATACAGGAGGGGTTCAGGGGTCAGAGGGATATGGAAATCAAAAAAATGACTTATCTGGAGACAATTTGACATCAAGTCAGAGGGTAGTAGCATAAGAAATACACCCTCACCTCAATGTGTCACAGTTTGCAGCAACTTAATGTGTCTTTCTTTGTTCTTCCTGTGTTTACTAAGATTCCTCCAGTTCAGTCAACTGGATAAAAACAGTTCTAAGATACCTTTCATCTATCCAACCTTGACATAAAGTGTCTTGACATTGCACCTCATGGCCACTAGATGGAGCCAGAGTAATCCACTGGCACTACACTTCCTGTGTCTTCATAGCAATGGCTAATAAGGTTTTCATAAAAACCTAAACAAAACATGGTTACGTGGATCTTATAACAGATATAATTGCTATTTTGTGATATGAAAATGTAGTTGTTTGGTCAGTTCTAAACTACAGTACCATATTTAGTAAAGGTGTTAAAATACTTTAGTAACTATCTGATGATTATGAGGGGATTTAAGACCATTAGGATAATGTATTAGAGACACAGGGATTATTCATAAAACATCATGCTCCTGCCCATTAACCGTCCATCTCAACCACAGGAAAACACTGATTCATACTGAACCAAACGAATCCAGGATGAAATCCGTGTGTTTACCTGATTCGTCCCCGCATGCTGACAAAAATGCTTCATGCAAAGTCCACCATCTTTCAAAACAGTTTCCACAAAATATGAGTTTTCCAATGGACCTGAGTGATATGAATAATCCCCAAAGTGCAGAAACAGACAGCTGGTCATCACAGATGAGGAGTTACTCACTGGCAGGAGAGATGCCATTAGAAATGGCAGGAGAGGGAAAGACACGTTAGACTGGGACACAAGAACAAGATTACTCATGGAACAGAAAACGGCCACATAGTATGTATTCAGTTACTAGTTTTATTTTTAAAATAAGATTTCATTTCAATTATATTCATTTTGAAAATGCTAAAACCTCCTCGACATCTGGCTGCAACAGCTGCAGCAGATAAATATTTGAAGTTACTCTTGTTTGTCTTTTTTTAAATAAAATACTTCAATAGATTTAATCTTTTACGCAACATCTCCTAAATTACAAAGCATTTAACAGAGAATTATTAGAGCCACATTTGCAAGAAATGAGGAGGGATTCTACACAACGCAAAACAAAAACAGCAAAAGGAAAAAAAAAAAGGGACCGTGCATTCATAATGCAAGGAAAGATAACTTGGTAAAGAGACGGGGCAACATGGGAGCAACACAGGATTGTGGAGATTAATAATTTGATTGGCAATGAATGAACATCTAACCAAAGCAACACATAGGGATCATGCAGGTGTTTAATGCACATTCCTTCGTCTCATATTGGCACGTTAGATAGCTCTCAGTAAGAGATGAGTCAGACATAAACAATGTTACGAGGCTAGTGCTAACAGTGACAGAATGATGCGCAGATTTTTCAAAGATGAGTGTTTAACCTTTGGCACTTGCACATGGTTTTACAGAAGACGAGAGGTGTGCCTGCATTACTGTTCGTTTTTGTTTGTGTATTCAAGTCAGTGCAATTCATTCTTTTTTAAGGAAGACTGACTCTAAAACACTTATTGGTAATTATTTCTATCATAAAATGGATCCCTGCTGCCCATATAGTGATATGTTGCGAATGAAACCTCAAAGTATAACTCTGTACCACAGTCAGATCTAAATATAAAGTATGCATGTTTTTCCATATCAACAAACACTTTAAAACAACAGAATATGGTGGATTAAACTCCAAAATATCCATTTCTTTCCAATCCAATCAGGTAATGTCTCCTCTGTCTTAATAAGAAATAGGCCAAGTAAGATTGGGAATAAGAAGAAACTTGGAAATCAATGTTGAAAAGCATGATAAAAGCAACTGTAAAGTAACAAAAGCCAAATGACATTGACAGTAAAAACACTAGTTTCACAATAACTCCTATTTACATATGAACAGCAGTCCTTCAAGTCTCCAGTTATAAAAAAAAACATAAAACATTAAGACATTTGGAAGATAATACAGCATAAACATGTCTACACATAATAATAACCCCATGTATATATTTATATGCATGTAAACATATATACAGATGCATACATGTACATCTATAAATATATATCTAATTTACAAACATACAATTTGAGGGTAATATACTGTACATTTATGTGGATAGCAGTCTCTTTTAGGCTTTTCTTTTAAAATTTACCCCCCTGCCCCATCCAATCAATTCCACACACAAAACACTCTGTACACACAGTTAAAGCTAGGTGGATATCCACACATATTCAAACATTAAAACACGCGCACACGCACACACACGCTCACGCGCACTCAGCATCACCAGTCGGCATCCTCCTCTATGTAATAATCAGGTGTGGCTGTACCATCAAACAGGCCGGGTTCCAGTGACTTGCGCTGCTTGCCCCGAGCGAACACCCGTGACAGAGATCCCAGAGTCATCTTCTCCTTCTTCTTCTTACGCTTCTGGTCCTCCAGGTCCTCCATGGACTGAACCAGGCAGAGGGGACAGGAAGCTAAGGTTAGTCCTCTCATATGGCTGAGTTAAAGCATTTTGGGAAATACAGTTATTCACTTCATGCTGAGAGTTTGATGAGAAGATCGATACCTCTGTCATGTCTGTACGCTAAATATATAAAGCTACTGGCAGCAGCTGGCTTCATCCAAACGGCAACTACCACAGCTTGAGGGTGAAGCCAATGTGGAAGTAACTTAAGGTGCAATGTCCATTCAAAAAGCGTCAACTTCTCTCTAGAAATACTAACATTTTTTTTTTTATGATCTCAATCACTGAATTCAAGCCCTCTAATAAGTGTGCAGGTGGTCATTTTGGAAATTATTGCTCCATTAATACAATTTACAGAAGCCTTTGATGTCTGCCATGTGGGTGTTGATTGACAGCTGTGATTCAGTCAGACTACTCAGTCAGACTATTGTCACAATGTTGTGGTAAGTTTAATGTTACTTGATTACGATACCTGCCCTGTTAGCACAATTTAGCTAAAGTAGCTAACGTTAGCCCAAGTGTGCACCACTCGGTGTTCCCACTATGCTAGCAGGGCGTGTTTCCAGAGTGTGAAAGGCAACACCCCGCACTCCTTAATTGGAAGGTACAATAAGCTGCAACTCTGGGCTTCAAACTGGCTCCAATGCAAACCAATGGGTGACATCACACTTAGCTGTGTCCATCTTTATATACAGTCTAAGCTACCAACACCTGTAAAGCTCACAAATTAACAGGTTATATCTCCATTGTGCAATCTGTGCAAAAACATAGTTTTTCAAGTGTAAAAAAAACTATATGTGGTTTTATGGGTGAGTTATTTGCCCCCCAGTTACAGTCTTGGAGTCTCTGCTGGTTGCCTGGCAACCTCACACTGATAACAAGACTTCAGGAGGTGAACATGACCAAGAAAGAGCACGGCACATAAACCCTCATAACATCGCATTTTTACACTTTGGTTTTGTACGAATTAAACAAACAAGATATAACATCTCAATTATTGAGCTTTAAAGGTGCTGGTAGGCAGATTTTGCTACCTTGAGACAAAGCCAGGCTAGCTGTTTCCCTCTGTTTTCAGTCTGTATGCAAAGCTAAGCTAACTGGCTGCTGGCGTTAGCTTCATATTTAGCAGACAAATATGAGAGTAGTATCAATCATCTCATCAAACTCTGAACAAGAAAGCAAATAAGTTTATCTCCCAAAATGTCAAACTATTGCTTTAAAGTGAGTTAAATGCAAAATAACACCACCACCACCACCAAGCAGGCAGGCTGACACCCAGCAGGCCGAAAGGACAGAGGGACAGACACAGACAGGAGAAGACAAAGAGGAGGGAGGTGTGATTACTTGGTCGAGGGGGCCAGGCAGCTCTTACATTGCAGAGGGAGTGGGTCCGGTGACGAGGCGAGTTGATGTCGCTGGGCGTGGAGGAGCGGTCCCCGTCGGCCGCAGAAGCATCAGAAATGACGGACGGCTGGCGAGAGTGGCAGGGGCTGATCCTGACCACAGCTAGAGGTGCCACACACACACACGAACACATACACATATATTCACACCCGCAGTTAGTATTAGAAACCTCCAGGAAACCCTCTATTAGTATATTTAGCCTGTAAAAGCAACACCAAGCAGCGTGGAGAGGCAGAGCAGATAAGAGAACCTACCCTGTCTGTCCGTTGTGTGTCCGTGGTAGAGGGTCTGTTGGCTCTGTCGGATGGCGGCGGTCAACGGCAGGTCGGCCTGCATCACCCACTCCTGACTGCCGTTCACCACAGGCTCTGTAGGCATGGCCAATGAGTGGCGCTTCGGTACGTCTTTTGTCAGGGTGGCCAGAGACTGCTTGGCCTGAGAAACACAAGAGAAAAAGAAAACAGGCATGAGCTGAAAGTAAAATGCACTAATCTGTTATCACCTAAACTTTGTCTGTTTTGGGATATAGAACAGAATTAACTCATATATGTCTTTCAAAATGTCTTTCATAACTTACAGTAATTTCAAATCTTACGTACCAACTATCCTGAAACATGATTTGCTAATTATGGAAAGTGAACCCACGTTGTGATGACATTGAATATGGCTGCAGATTGTTAGTGTTTTTCTCAGAAAGCATAAATGTTACTACCCCGGGTAAATGAGTCAATTTGAGAACTTATCAAACAAACATTTTGCACTTGCAACTGCACAGAGAAGCTGCTCTAACACTGATATGGGCTTGTATAATGGTCCCAGAAATTGTGTTACCAAAAAAAAGAGAAATGCAAAAGATGAATATTATAGTAATAACAGAGGAAAGAGGAAAATGTTCTGTAGTCTGGCAGCAAATACATAAACTGAAATAAAACTGTGAGTCAGCTGATAATAAACAAATGGTTCATTAATTTAATAGTTTTATTGTTTCCTCTGTTGAGGAACTTGCCAATAACTTTAAAAATCCCAATATGAATGTACCCAGTTTTAAAAATGAAACTAAACATGTCCTTGTAAAAATAAAAAGAAACATTACAGTAAATAAATAGAATTAAATTAATTGTGGGCATCGGTTTGGCTACCCAGAATGATCTTACGCCCCCTGGAAAAATACAACAGCTCCACAAATAAATCACAAAAAAGTGAAATACACAAACTCACATCGGTACACAAATTGTTTTAATCTTTTGTAAGTTAATGTAAAAAATGTTTCTTTGCCCTTATTTGTTTTTGCTTTTTCCCCACGCATTGCAGAGAAAAAGATTGTTGTCCAATTGACTGTTTGTATGAACTGTAGATAAACTTACATACACTAACATAAATGCTGATTGCCTGTATGTGTGCATCTACACAAACACTACAAACAGTAAGATTTTAAATAGAGAAAAGAAGAGAAAGAAGAAAGAAAAAGAAGGTAGAATGATATTTTGTAGCTGGGCTGCTTGACAGCGATGCAACTCTGGCACTGATGTGCCAAACAAATCTGATCTGTGATGCAACTTGATGTGAGGATCTGTGGGTGGTTGTGACTTGCCGAGGGAGGAGAGAGATTAATGACACACAGACTGACAACTGTACCTCTGAGGGACCGACACACAGCAACACAGAAAGGAGGCATGAATTTCTTCCTCAGTAATGCTGTGAGAGAGGGAAGGGATGAGGATACACGGCAGAGGAGCTTACTGCATGTGTTTGAACTGATATGAACGCACTGACAGGATTGCAAGCCCACATCTTGTTTGCATTTATGTCCTACATACAAGACAATGAGACTTAAGTGGCATCATTGTGCTCCACTTAATTCAGCAAAAGTTGTGTCTGTGTGCAGAATGACTCACCATGGTGAGCTCGGCCTCCAGTTCTTTGACCCTGTTCTCCTTCATGTCCATCTGAGTGCGCAGGATGTTGGCCTGCTCCGTGGCTTCTTTGGTCTGCCTCCTCAGGTCCCACTTCTCCCTCTCAAGCATGTCCTTCTCTTTCGCCAGGGCTTTCACTGCATCCTCACTCTCCTGCACAACACAAACACACACACACACAGACATGGTTAATCCACACCAATCTCACTTTGAATGATCAACGGAGCTCTGATAGCACTGTTTCTAAATTACCTCAAACATTCCTTTGTCATTTCTTTTATATATAGACACACCAATAAAGATATATCTGCAATAAGCTAATAAATGTGTTACCTTTCGGTGCTGGTCGTAGTTGCGTATGAATTCTCGCAGCTGGTCTTCTCTGCTCTCCAGTGTTGTGTACAGCTGCTGCATCTGACTCACTAAGTCTCCCTTCTCCGCTTTTAGACGCTTACGGTCAGCTTTCATAGCTGCAACACACAGATAAACACATTCACACACCTAGCAGCACGTACATGTGTCTATCAATGACTAATTTAAAAGCCAATTTCACTGTCAAACCTAACAAATACTTCCAATATGACAAAGAGATTTGGCTTCCTTTAAGCCAGAGACAAAGCTTTGCAACTGCAGCAGGGAGCCACTAGGTGACACTGTGTCTTCTGTTAATGGGGGGCCGCAGCTGGTGGTTTGTTTGTTTTTTTTTTCAGAGAGAAATGGCCCAGGGAAAATGATGTAATCATCTCAAAAGATAAGTGGCAGTTATACATTCATACATGAAACTGTTTCAGCTGGCATGTGGAGACCCTGTTGGCTCATCCCCGAGTAGACCGACTGGATCAGAATTGTCTTACCAAAGCAACTCAACAGCGATGATGCAACTGGTGGGGCTCTTTGCATACAAACATAATAACGATGGTCTCCTGAGAGTCTGTGCTCAACAGAGAGGCAGGACTGAAACCAGTACTTTTCATAACTGAACACATGTGTCACTCAGGAAGCATTCCTCCTGTCAACGTTCAGCTTCTTCATATTTCACACTTGACATTCAAACCTGTTTTGCAGCAGTTACTTAACAGCGTACAAGCTCGCAGCTAGCCACCTATGATTCTCCGGGGCAGAGGAGAGAAATGCAAAGCAGTAGTGCTCAGTTTAACTAAACCCATAACTGGTTTCCCTGACAAATTTTTACTCCTCTCCCGATGATGAGAACTGTTGGACTGCATAATAGTTGGATTTGTTTTCATACAAGAAATGAAAGCAATCTCATGCTACATAATCAGCACCGCATTCCAGTCTACATCAATACCACATTCATATTTGAAAGTAAAGCTTCTTTGTCATGATTGATGGATCTTAATTAAAATGAGGTAAACCTGGAGTCGACTTGGCTGCTCTTCTGGTGCGACACCCATATCTGAATAATGTTGAAACACGCACGCTTATACTGTATCTGTCTGCTGTGCAGACCTTCCCAAAAATAAGATCTAAACATAACAATAACATGTTTCTCTCTGTAAATTATGAATTGTTGTCATTTGTGTGCACATATTTCATACATTGGGCACACACAAGATGAAACTGAGATTATATCTGATGATCAGAGACATTTTTTCATCTTTTTACTGGCCCAGGTTTTCTTTTTGTTTTGTTTACGTTGAATTTAATTTATCTCAGAAGATCTTTTTGTACCCACATAAGCCACAGGTATTTTACTACTCTTATGTAAGTCTGCAAGAAGAAAAGCAGATTTGTTCAATGTGCCAGCGTAATGTAATAGATAATGAGTTTTATTTTGTTTCTATACTGAGAACCAGTATATAAAACAATACTTTGCTTAGTAAGATAAAATTTTTTCTTTCTTTCTCCTACTATTAAGTGAAAAGTTTATTAGAAATTTTGCTCGTTAACATATGATATTTGACAATTTATTGTTATATTTTTTATATTTGATATATGGCTTCCAACTACTTCCAACTTCCAACTAAAAGCTCATGTATTTGCAAGGTAGCTGTTGAAGAGAAGCGGCTGGATTAGGTGAGCTGTTGGCTCCTGACCTTGTAAGGCTTCCTTGGCACGGTCCAGCTCCTGCTCCTTGTCACCCAGCTGCACACGGAGCTCGGTGGCGGAGAGCAGATTGGCAGTGCAGCCTCCTTGGGTCTCCTCCAGGTCCTTACTCAACATGTCCTTCATCTGCCTCAGGAGGTGGACCTCCTCTTGAAGCTGGGCCACCTCCTCACGCAACAACACTGGGGGAGAAAAACACAGGGTTTGGGAATGAGTATGCAGAAAAAGGAATGAGGAAGGTAAGAGTGGGGGACTGGGGGAGATTCAAAAGAGAAGATCAGTAGAGAATAAGAAGCAGGAGGGAGACTGAGGAGGAGAGTAGGAAATAAGAAAAATTGAAAGGGAGGGAAATGGTCAAAAGAAAAGCAAAAAGGGATACAAGAAAAATGAAAGGAGGTTAAAAGAGCAAATGTACAAGCAGCAGGACATTGAGGAAGTAGTATTAAGCAGGAATTAGTGAGGGGGTGTGTGATTATGAGTCACATGAGAAAATATAGGCTCAAACCAACACATCAAGACTCACAGCTCCCCCTCAGCTGAGGCCACAGGTGTTTTAGACATTCAGATAAATGATGAGTGACAGACTCGGGACTGAAGCCGTCGAGGGTAGCAGGTAAATGAGATAAAGCAGATTGATAAGACTTCATAGAATATCAGCAACACACGCTTCAGCCGTGCTCCTGAGTGCTGTGTTTTCCATCTGCTCATCCACTGTGAAACGCCCTCCCAACCCTTGGGGAAAACAGGCAAGCAAACAGGAGCAGGAAGCTAAGGAAAGGACACAGCGAACTGAGGAGTGAACTAATGGACAGGAGCTGGTGGACACGTTTGTAAAAAGATGATAAAAGATGAGTTCTTTCATTGCATGGCGAATAAATAAATAAATAAGTTTAGTCCAGGAAAGGAAATACATAGAAGCACCAGAGGAACAATCGGTCATATTGATTTATATCACACACAAAAGGGTAGAAGGTCTATTACAGAACAATTCACACTTTTCATAAGAACAAAGACAAATGACAACTGGCCAAAACATTCAACTATACTGTAAAACCGGCAACCCCTGATGATAAATTATAATTTATAAAGCAGTACATCAGTGGAAAAGTAACTAGCAACTATTTTCATAAACAAATAATCATTTAAGGCATTTAATAACTTCTTAAATGTGTGGATTTGCTGCTCTTCATGATTATAAATGTAATATATCTTTGGGTTTTGAATTGTTTTCAGACAAAACAAGCAATGTGGAGAGGACTACTTGGGATCTAGGAGCTTGTGATGGGTATTTTCCACCGCATTCTGGCACTTAATTGACAAACCAATTAATAAGTTAACTGAAAAAATAATTGACAGATAAATCATTGATGAACCAATCAGGTTGCATCCCTAAACTTGCTGACTTCTACTTGTAAAATTGTGCATGACTTATTGTGTATGTTAAATTTTGTGCCCACACTGCAAACCAATTTCCCGTTGGGGTAATAAAAATACAGTTAAATGTGAGAGAGTGCAACCGTGTGTGTGAGTCTACAGTCACACTAGCAGCACTGTAAGGGTTTAAAATCACATTGTAACCCAAACTGTTAGGTAAAGTCACACATATGAACATTTGCTAACATGTAAAGTATACTAACAAAGTATAGCTGAGGCTAATGGGACTGTCATTGATTTTGCAGGCATATTGACATTTTGACCTGATGATGGGGCTAGATGAAAAATCAGGGGATCATCAAAGTATTTAGGATTCTTCCTCTGGGGATCATGTATGTCTGTACAAAATTTCATGGCAATACATCCACTAGTTAAGATATTTCAGTCTGGATCAAAGTGGTGGACCGACTGACAGACAGACACCCCTGGAGCCACGCTGCTAGAGTGGCTAAAAAGTAGAACTAAAAAAGTAGCCTGTGGCCTTAATTCTATGCAGATGCCTATAAGACTTCATGTAAAACTATGTAAGATTCAAGTGCAAATGAACATGCAAGGAAGTATGTACATGTGTGTTTGTGTGCACGTGTGTGTGACTTGGAGAGAAAAAGGGAGAAGGTCTCTGCAGGCCTGCAGCCAGACGTTGTGGGGCTGCAGCAGCTCCGATAAGAGAGAAAGGGACAGTCCATCAGTCTCTGTCGACTCAGTACTATGGAAACACCGGGCAGCTCTGTGCTGCATGTGACAAAAAGAGTTTGTTTCCCTGAGAGAGCAATCTTTCACGGCCTTCTTGCAGCCTAAATCCGCTTATTCATCTGTTTACCTACAGGCTCTCTCCTATATTTGTCGCGGGGAGCCCAGCTGCTGCTTTTCATGCCGCTGGACAGAAGTGTGCATTTTGGAGGTGCCGTGTTGTGCTCAGCTTAATCTTTATCTCCAAACAGGCTGAATAAATTATCATCTGCACTCGCTGTGATGTGAAGGTTGGTCTGCTCTTGTTGTTAGCTGTAAACTTAGCACGCACAGCAGCACTTGTGTTGTGTGTAGCTTTGTTCCTCATATCTGAATATTGCTTTTTGTACTCATCATCTCCGAATATTTATGCAGATCAGTGTTACGTCACATCACATATATGTGTTATTTTTTCAATCTATCTGAAGTTCAGGAGTATTACCACGAGTGTTCACAGTGATCCACATACACACACACACACACACACACACTTTTTCCTCTTTCAAGTTTACTGTCTCAAATTGGGGGTGAAATCAAGGCAAACAAAACTTCCCAGGATCTCCTAATCTTCCCCGGATAAGTAGCCATCTCACATCTAAGAAATGTGTGGAGGGGACACAGACAACAACGCTTCATTGCACACCGACATGTGCATCAAGCGCACTGACGAACCATCTACCTATAGATAATTTACCTCCACATACACCGTTTCATTCAATCTTAAAAGCAATTTCAAATGGCAGGAGTCACATAAACACAGCAGTCTATATATACTGTTATCATGTGGGCCCTCTCACGTCTGACCCTTGAGTGGTTGTGCGGTGAGCCTGGCCAAGCTATTAGAGTCCTCTGACAGAAGAAGAGAAGCCCACTCTTCTTCCCACTAAGCAGTGGCCCATTCAATTAACTTCTCATCCAAGCATCCCATTAGAGTGTCCATCAAAGCCAGCCAGGACCAGGCCATCACTCCCCGTCCCTTTCCCTCGCACAGCAGAGCTGTCATGCACACACACACACACACACACACACACACACACAGAGAGAGGTAGCGAGCATAGTGGCTCATAATTAGGCCTGAGAGAAAGCAGAGGCACGTTTTTCTGATTGAAAAGGTGACGTGAGGGCTTGAAATTTGTGGATTTGTGGTCAAAGACCTGAACTAGTCTCCTGTGAACCGTATGCAGGATTAAAGAGGCCCCATTTATATACACGAATGATCAAAGATGTTTAATGTGAGCCGTATTGAATTTAGAGTTTGGAGAGGTTTATTGCAAAGCCCTATTCTATTTTAAAAGCAGTTTCAGACCAACTATTCTCAGTGCATTAAAAAGTGGACTCGGTCTTAATTTGGCTCCTGTCATTAAAGCAGGTTTGCCTGATCTGAACCAGCAATTTAGATTCTAGCAAACTGATCTAGCAATTTAGACTACTGCAAATGTTCTGTTAAAGAGTTGGTTCACCCCAATTTAAATTTTTAAATTTTATTTGCCCAATGCTAAGATATCCAGTTTCCCGCTACTTCCAAAAATTACATTAAAAGAATAACAGCAACATCTCTTTCAAAGAACAGTGACTTTGTTACTCTAGATAATCCACAGACCTCACTAGGAAAAGTTTTCTTTCACATTCTGGATTGACGGAAAACTTTTGTCAGTGAGGTCTGTGGGTTACCCAGAATAACCGGGACACTGTTTCTGAAAAGACACACTGCTGTTGAATTTTAATTATTCAATAAAGTGAGAACCACAAGCATCAGGAAGCTTATAGAGACAGATAATCACAAACACCTGGACAAATAAAACTATCTGCACGGCTATTTTTCCACTAATGTTATGTGATAAAACACATTTTAGGTTTCAGGGACCATGAAAGCAAAATCATGAAAATAATAGGACCATAGAGGAGAGTGTCAAACATCTCTGCACTGACAGCAGCCAACTGCTCTGCCCTGAGGAGTTTTGATGTGCATTGCTGTCACTTCTCCACCTCAGTCTCCCTGACAAGTCAAATCTGTGTAATTTTAGTTAGTACAGTGGTTCCGCCCGGCTATTTCTGTCCACGACAAAGCCAGAGGCGATGATGGTGTTTTCCTTTCTCCCCTAATCTCTCAGGTACAGTAAGAGACAGTTGGATAATAAGGTCACACACAATTTCACATCTTTAGTATGTAGATATACAGCGATGTCATAACTGTCGTCTTAAAGCTAGATTTTTAACAGAAGACTCCTGACATTGGAGGACTCAAGAGCATAAAAATGTGTAACCTGCTTTCAATAGATTTATCTTCACCTGTTTCATTTACCTTGAAATATCTGATTTACATTCATAAAAACAAGAATAGAAAGAGGCTTTCACAAACCGCAGGTGCTTTCCTTACGTCGTTATTTCATAAAAGGTCTTTTGCAGTGGTATCAACCTTGTAAACAACTATACAACAACACTCCCACTTACACACTCTGCAGGGCCTCAGCAGCTGTGTGACAGGCAGATCAGATCAGTCTGTCTCCTCAGTCTGGTTTAACGGCTTTAGCTTCGATGGAACAAACATGTTAGCAAGTCGCTGCTCAAGCTACGACTGTGATAACTGCTTCAATCTTCTGAGACTCACAGAAGAATACATGATCTCCATGAGCTTTCATTAAACCGTATTACAAGTGCTGGACAGTACACAAACAGCAGAACACAGAGCATTAGAACTGAATGCAATTATAATCACTGGGATTAGTCTTTCGTTGTCAGTTTCCACAATAATGTGGAAACAGAGCCTGAGGGAGTTTTGGTTGCTCCTGTAGTATTTTCACATTTTTCTTTTTCCCTGTTGGCTCCTGTCATGTTGGTGCAAAGCTATAATATGCTATCTATATGGTGGATGGCGGTTGTGTGTGTGTGTGTTTGTGTGTGTGTGCGTGTGTGTGTGAGAAAGAGGGGGAGGGGGTGTTCAGGGGAATAGGAGCCAAAGGATGAAAACAGTAATGACTTTCTACAGAAAGTGCTGCTATAGCATTGCAGGGAAGGGGAGGTGGGGGTACAGCTATTACAGCAGGACCAAAGGATCAAAGCAACATAATTTAATGGTGTATTTCTTATACAAATTACTATGCAGCAAAAAAAAAAAAAAAAAAAAATTAATCAGGAAACATAAGGGCACCTATATCAAAGTTTCCTTTAAACAAAATTATAAGCAATAAAACAAATGTACACTGGGGATGCAGAGGAGGCTAAAAAAAGCAGCAAAACAACAAAAGTGTTTCTGTAACTCACTGATACAGTATGAGCAGAGCTGTTTCAAACAACCTGAAAAGTCTTTAAAAGGCTGCATCAAAGCTTCTTCATAAGCTATTCTTTCATAAGCTCCTCTTCTTGATAAACTTTACCTAGAATGAACCAATAAAAACATCAAAAACTCTTCTCCCAGGACAGCGTCCTGCTCAGAGGCTTCCTTTGAAACTGGAAACATTACATAAGTGTGTACCTGCATTGCAGGTGATTGTGTTGACTCAAACTGTCAGCCTCCCTGAGGGAGAGAGAGCTAGCACCACGTCTCTCTAACAACTATGAGCTGATTTGATGACTACTGGGTGAAATGAGCTCCATGACACAATAAATCACATCCTCAGTGACTAATTCTCTCTAGAACATGGTTGTCTCTGAAATTTTTGCAAACACAAGATATCAAGTCATAACCAGAGTATTTCAGATCAAAAACACTGGGACATTACATTGATGTAATCCCTGCACAGTGAAAGCAAAAAAATAAAGATGATAGCTGGACATAAACATTTTTTTTTAAAAATACCAACAACTGCAAGAAAGACTCTTAATTAGGCAACAGAGGATCCATAGAGGAAGAAAATGCACTTCTTCTACCTGCATGGTTAATCTACATTGCATAAGACATATGATTGCTCTGCAATGTTTCGTCTGCAACAATATCACACTGTTGCCTGATTGGTTAAATGTCTATTACGGCATAAAACTAATCAAGGTTAAAGTTAAATATATTAGAATTCATCAAGCATTCATGAAATGCTGTGGATGATGCAGACATGAAAAGTTAATTAAATTCGCTCTAATGTCACAGTGCAGTTTAGAAAAATGAACACCAGAAGGCGAAACTGCTATACAATGCCAAACAGCTTTGGCATCATATACTATACTATATAATATTATCTAAGCAGTTATGAGGACATCCTCATCATTATATTAGTCCATGTAGTGAAGTGTCTTCCTCTGTTGCTGCTGGATTACTTGATTTGTGTGTGTGTGTGTGTGTGTGTGTGTGTGTGTGCTCACAGCTGGCTATTTCTGCACTGTATTATGAAAGGAGCATATGTCTGCTGAGCTCTGGCCTCCACTAATTACAGTATAAAGATCAGATGAGATTGCCCTGGGAGAAGACAGCAGTCTGCTCCAGCTCTTGATTAAACCCATCATCCAGGTAACACAGTAGCCTTGACAGGCAGGAAAAACAGCCTGGGTGGACTGAAATAACCCATGCAAGTTACATGTTGACTAGTGAGCGATAAGCCTCATTGTATTAATAATCTCTGTTGCTTTAAAGTGCTTCCTCGTATGACAGTCTCAAGAGATTTATGCTGCACAGGTGATAACATGTTTAATATTGTATGGATAACACTAGTCACCACAGTCTTTTTCCTTATGACTCACTCCTCATCCATGACTTTTTCTTTACAAAATCAGGCAGCTAACAAACAAAACAAACATAGAATCCCCTTTTGTTTAACTCCTCAAAATTTTCTTACAAAACTTCATATTGGAAAAATGTCTGTTCGGAGTTGGCCCTAGACGAAATATCCTGTGATCTCTGAGGCTACTCGAGACAAAAAGGACAGCCCAAATACTGTTTTAAGGATTTATGAAAGACTAGCATCCGATCAACACGAAACCCGAATCTGACAGAAAGACAGAAAGGAGGGAAAGAGAGAGAAAAGAAGACTGAGACAGAGCGGCTTCACAAATAAACACATTCATTCTGTCAGCAGCTCCCTGCAGAGTCTCAATTACTTGGAGGTCGGGTGGGTGGGTGGGTGGCAGAGGTAGGCTGCAGGAATTATGGGCCTTTTTAAAATCATCGACAGGACTATATTTAGCATCTTTATTGTTAATTTGTCCTATAATCACAGGAAGAACAGAGGTTGCGTAGACCAGTGTGGGCTGCATAGAGTCAGATTTGACATGCTTAAGCAACAAATAGTGATAAAAGCAGCGACGAGCCTCCGTCTCATACTCCAGGAGATCGTAAAGAACCCGGAGCGAACGCCTTATTCATGATGCCTCGCCACACCAAGGCTCCAAGCGTTGTACTGCATCCTGGAAAGGCCTTGTATGTAAGGGTCAGGTCCATTTCCCACTCAGGGTATTACACTGCCTCTCTATAATACATATGGGCATAAATAATGCATGTCACTGGCTCTCAAACCCACCTGACCAGAGTACTCAACAGTTCATTGTGGTCTGCAGACGGAAACATCACAATCTGGTTCAGTACATCTATAAAAATGGAATATATATATAAAATACTTCACATGCTGTGCTTGAAACAGGCTAATATAGTCTCAGAATTAATCGAGCAAACATGAAATCCGCCATATTGTTGCATGTATGTACATCTTTGTTGATGTGTGCGCATATTTGTGTGTGTGTGACCCGTCGACAGTATATCTGTGTGAGTATACAGTATCTATTGTGAACAGCTTACATTAATTAATTGCCTGTGGGTTTACATTACAACTGGGGTCAGTGCAAGGATGCCAAGTGCAGATAGCTGTAATTGATTTACACGTTTATTATGTGCAGATTAGGCACGCTGCCAAGGATGTGCCACCGGAAGAGCACTGAGAACTTGGACAAGGTTATTTAGATTTCTAATACCACTGTCAAGGCAAGAGCTGCATTTTGTAAGAGACACACCCTCACTGTCACTTGACACTGGCATCATCCTCTGTGCATGGGTTTAGTTTACGTGAAGTGAATTAGCCAGTGATTAACCTGGCTGACATGGCGGCTCCGGAGCGGAAATAGAAGTTCTTTGATTTATGTCGGCAACTGAGATATCACTGAGATATCTCAGCTTTCAATTTAGTCAGTCATGATAGCTGTTGTCCCTCTCAAACTCCACCCTCTCGTTTTCCTCTAGTTCTCATAGGTGAGATGTCTGAGCAGCCAATCAATGTGCTCAAGCTGTTTTGATTCAAATATTCAGTCTGTTTCAGTGCTCCCACTAAGCCCTAAAGCCGCGTTCACATCAATATCAGAGATTGGAAAGAGCGATCATCCGACAAATCAAGACAGGTGTATGATTGCAGAGTTTGTCGTGTGAGGATAAGAAAATACTGCATTGACAATAAAACACTTTTATCTATTAAATTACAGTGTAATTAGTTTGACAGACTTCGGCTGATGTGAGGTCTCCATATTTGTAAGCTGCAAGTCTTAAAGGTTTCACAAAAGTGTTTCCCAGTCGTAGTGACGACTTGGATGTTTACGTGGACGCTATTTACATAGTAGAGACAGACTTCACTTGTGTCAAGTGCAGGAGGGTCTGAGGGCTCCAAACACTGTATGAGGTTTATATATGAGGCATTTAGTTAAACTGCATTACAGTTTTTTTTTAAATGGCCAAAATAGCCAAAGATGCTGCGATATCCTGACTTTTAGTCCCTTGTATGGTCAACCTCCAAAAACACTGGATCCTACATCTTCCATAATGCAACCAATAACATAATTTCGTTTGACCTTCGCTGCCTGGCAAATATCTTTTAAACTTTATGCCCCCAGTTTGTAACTCAGGCTTACTGTTATACATTTTTTGTGGCTGGTTAGTGACGTGTGTTTAAAATTACAGTAAAAGGAAGATTTCCTGCCAAGATCTTCCGGGTTTTATTTATTTTCCTTTTTTTACAATGTGGAATTCACTGTCATCAAAATGTTGCGCATTGTGGGTTATTCCCTTAAACAAAAGTAAGTATGAACACACTACATGCTCACAACCTAGTTTAGAATTAATAATATGAATTTGAGACACAGCAGAGTTTCCAGCTCATGGAAAGTGTGAATAAATGGTCAACCAGAGAGACCTCAAACCCCCATTTCACAGTCCGGAGCCCTCTTGAACTTAGCAGAAAACGTGTCTCAAAGTCTGTCTACATACTGTATCTACGTATGGTAAAACTGCATGAACAGCACAATCAGCACAGGGGCGGAGTCTGGGGGACGTCGACCAACTTGTATAAGCCACTGAGGAACAAAATGCCAGAAGGCCTATTATCCCTGTTTTGAGTCTGTAGTGGGGACTAAACATCTGTCAGAAACAGCAGGATCTGGTCTGTGGAGAACTGGAAATCTAGATGATTTGATACACGACCTCCCTCGTGTCCCGGGGCAACGAAGAACAATCCCACAAGCTGCATAAGGTGCCTGCTCTGCAGCTGGAGCTGCTACTGAAGCTTGTGTATGAAACTTTAAAAGTAAGGAGTTATAAAATATGGCAATAAAACCTGTTCTGTGCTCATTATTATTCAGTCTTACACTTGTGGAGACGATGAGAGTAATAATGGTCTCTGATTAGCTCATGCAGAGACTGAAAAGAAACGATGCTTAAAAAACAAAACAAAACAAAACAACTTGATGCTCTATACGGAGATGTGCCATATGTTGTCTCTAGTGGTCTTGGTGAAAGACTAGGCCTTCGCAACAAAACTGTGAATGTGACGCTGAAAGTGATGGTACCATCTGTCTGTCGCAGCACAACCGGTCAAACTCATTATCTATCTGCAATTTTGAGTGGTGACCTCAGGGTGCAGAGTAGATCAGCCACAGCAGTCACTGTCACGCAAAACACAGTAGGATCAAACTCATCTATATCTATTCATAAACCGCCATCAGCACACCCATGAGTGCTAATGAATGTGTAGACACACACACAGATACACACAACACATCAAAAAAAACGTGGCATTTAAGTACATAGATAATTTCTCAAAGCCAGAGGCTCTTCAATAGAATTCAAATATCTATAGTTTCTCTAAACATATTTAATAATCTATAATGCCTCTTCATATACTGTCTGGTTCCTACATTAATCCAAACACAAGAGTCAATGTAAATTATGCCAGCTTTAGTATGTCTGCCGAGCTACTAAAGTCTGTAATACTGCACCATATCTGACCAAATACCACTCTATTTATTTACAATGCTTATACTGTAGTAGATTAACAGATTACCATGTTATCCATAGGAACATGTCATATCTAGGTCAGCATTTAGTTCTTAAGTGAAACAATAAATAAAGACTGGGATATGGAATAGATTTAAAACGAATTTGCACTTAAAGGGCAGCGCCCTAAAGAGTTGACGGAGAGAAACAAAATATGCAGAATATCTCTCAGTGAGAACATATTTAACATGGTGGAAGGAGTGCTCAGATTCATAAAGTAAAAGTCAGAATAACACAGTGTCAAATAACACTACATTAAAGTTAAAGTCCTGTATTCAGGATTTTGCTGAAGTACAGTAATAAAGTAGTATTTTTAGCAACATGCTGTATATTTAAAAGTAAAAGTTCTCATTATGTAGAATGGACACTTTTCAAATATATTATTATATGCTGTATTATTTTATATTATTGGATTTTTTTTTATTACTGACACATTAAGCAACATTTTAAAGTGCAGCTGGTCAAGGCTGAGCTGATTTGGACTAGTTTACAAACAATTGTTGGTTAGTTTAGTCTGTAACAATGTATCACATTTCATGACGTGAGCATATGTTTTGAATGAAAATCTGCAAAATAACTAGTAACTATAGCTGTCGAACAAATGTAGAGCACTAAAAAGTGCATTATTTCTACCTGAAATTTAGTGTAAGTGTAAAGTCGAATAAAATGTAGAGCTACAGCAATTAGTTGATTGATCAGTCTAGAGAAAAAATAATCAACAACTATTTTGATAATTAACTAATCATTTAAGTCAAGAAAAAATGCTAGTTTCTTGGGTCCAGCTTCTTACATATCAGCAAATTTGATATTTTTGGGTGTTTTTGGCCGAAATTAATAAAAAAAGTCACCTTGTGCTGTAGGAAACTGTAACTGGCATTTTTCACCGTTTTCTGATGTTTTACAGACCAAACAAGAAAATAATTGTCAGATTAATTGATACTGGAAATAATTGTTAGTTGCAGACATAATAAAATAAAAAACGAAGATACTCACAAGTATCTCAAAATTGTATTTAAGTTGAGGAGTTTTACAAATGAAGCAGTTTTGTCTCATACAAATAATGCTTGATGAACTTGAGCCCGTTCATACACCACCGACTCAAGCCAGTTTTATGGCCTACACTACCCACCCACCCCCCACTCTTTTTCTGTCTCTTATCTGTCTCCACTCTGTCACTCACCGGCCTTCCCCTCCTCCTTCTCGGACCTCATGTCCTCCTCGGCACAGGCTCCGCTAGGCTCCACTGTCAACTGTGGTGTGAGCTCTCATAGCAGGTAAAAAAAAAAAAGGAAAAAACGCACATGTATACGTACAGACCAGTGCACACACCATTCAAACCAACATACACAATGCACCACCACAGCCACCCGCTCCCAGCCCCGCTCGCTGAGGCTCCACCCAGACAGGTTACTAGGAAGTCGTCCGTCCCCTGAGAGTCACTCAGCTACATTTCCTGTTCTATTTCTTTCATTACTCTGTATGTGCCTTTCTTTCTCTCCCACTTTGTATGTACCTGCTTTGGGACACGCCTAGAAGCAGCTTGGGCAACTTTTCACCCCACGTCCACTCCCGCTTCTCATCCCCCACCATGTACACACAAGGAGGAGGGGGAGGGGAAGACAAACTGTACCTCAGGCCTCAGGTAATGAACCAGGTGAGTCAGTGGAGCTCTCACTCCACCTGATGGCCGAGAGCTAGCAGAGGACAGAGTGTGCAATTACACTCACCGACTAAACAGGGAACAATACACCCCTCTGTATGAAAGCCATGCACTCCCTCTGAGCCTATAATGCCTTTGTAGCCTACATGAGTTTACATTACTCACTTCCTGAATGTGAATGTGTGTTTTGGCCAGAGGAGGCAGGAATGTAAACTCTGAATAAAAATGCTGTGAGTGTAAACTCCAACATAAACACCTCAAAAAAACAAACAACAAAAAAGGGTCATGACAGTGCTGAAGTTCATGCTTCTAACCAAATTTCCTTAAAAAAAAAACTCCACTTTTAGTGGTTCACTCTACACACCGAGATTGGATTAATATGAGCTCTCCCGTGGTATCTTTAACCCTCCAGGGAGTTTTCCATGCACTGCTCTTTTGCCTGTTGCTGAGTAAGGACAGTGTGTGTCATGTTAGATGGGAACTCGGATGTGTGTGGACACAATTACAGAGTAAATAAGGTTTAGGCTGGTCCAGTTTACCTCACAGAGCTCTTTAGGCCTGACAGCCTAAGGCAGGAACAGGTGGTAAGGGGGAAAAACAGATAGGGCTGCACCTGAATTAATTCTGCCTGCAGAGCTTAGTCGGATATAAACTTATAATGGAATTTTTGGTTTATGAGCACTTGAGTAACATAAGTAGCATACTAAAGCATGAGCGAGTAAGCATTGTGTGTGTGTGTGTGTGTGTGTGTGTTTGCCTGCAAGACGAAGATGAGTTAAACTCTTGCATTTAAAGACGTGACAGCAGTTCCCATACACAGCAAGCATGCCATTTGTCCTGCCTGTCAGAGGCTGACGCGCAGCGTTTTAGCTCCGTCCAACGATCAGATGTGCTCTAACCAGATACTTGTCACACGAGGCAATGGATCTGTCAGTCACACGCTGACACCTCAAGGATTACTGCTGGGCTCATTCTCCCTGACTGATCAGAGCCGAGACAAAACAATAACTCTTCTATGGTGGACATAATTAGCTCCTCATTAGAAAGTGATGCATATGTTGCAAGTAAACAGCAGCTTATAATGTTGCATCGACGTATTATTACAGCTATAAGAGCTCATAGAGGATAATTAATAGCAGTTACGCATGCTAATTATACCCACCGCTGCTTTTTACTTGTGTTTCATATGAAGAAGACATTTTTGACCAAATGTAGCGCTTCAAAATTCCAAGGTCATGCTGTAGCCTGCCTCTCAGCTACACTGAATCTTGTTCACAGCATTGCTTTTATCCTGACAGTTCTTCATTCTGAAATTTTCCACTCCTCAGTGTCCTTATTCTTCAGCTTAACTCCCTGTATCACTATGTCATTCATTTGCTTTGCTCACATTAAAGCCAGAAGAAATCCTAAAAGCCTTCTTTTTCTACCCACTGCTCTCCTCCACTGTATTGCTCTTCTCTTCTCTTCTCTCAGCTGCACACGGTTAACCTGTCAGTCTGCATTATCAGAGCTGGGGAGTGTTGATAGAGAGCCGGGACAGAGAGGCATTAAAATATTAGCTAGCCTTGAGAGAGAAGAGGAGGTGAAAAAAAAAAAAAAAGAGGAGGCGGGAGACTGAGAGCATTGATGGGCACTGAGAGAAGGAGAATGACTGACTGAGGTCACCACTGTCGCTGCCCATTGTTGATGGAAATGACTTGAAGCTTGTCTAATAGCTGCTGAGCGTGCTCTGCCAGCTTCAAGGGGCTAGATTGGATGAAAAGATTGGAATTACAATTACGGCGCAGACCTCCTGGTTTGGTATCAGTGCGAGAACAATGGAGAATAATAGCAGTCATTATGATGAGAAAAAGAAGTGCACAAAAGGCTTATAGATTAAACAACAATACACACATGATCAATAGACTTTATGATCAATACCTTTTGTGGAGTGTATTATTACAGGCTGGTCAGTTTGATTACCACACACAAGAGACTGAGAGAGACTATTATCCTGAGCCGCGCAGGCCTCCCTATAAAACATTTTATTTCTCAAACAGATGACAGTGATTGGAGAAAATAAGTGGCCTTGCCGCGATGCAATAATTGTACATTGCAATACAACTCTAGTGCAATAAACTTCAATAAAGCTCTATTCAGATTAAAGCAATTTGTAAAGTAAAATACTTTTCTCTGGCAAGAAGTCAATCAAGTTTCACAGTCTTATGCCAGCGCCTCTACGCCCCGTATTGGGTGACAGAACATGTTATTTAGCCGCTATAAATCAAAAGCCTGCAGTGAACGGTACGGCCCCTGTGGCCAGGCACCAAGAGCTGTTATCTGATTGTTCTCACATTCTTAGCCTGTGCAGGCCTTTGCTCCAGAGTTAACCTCTCAGTCAAGCTGACAGCTCTGTGTCTTTTAACTGCCAGGATAAATCACCGTGCACACTTCCTGCTGTCACCAAGGCAACACCTTGTATTTTCAAGCAACACCGTACCTTTGCCTAGCGAGCAGTCTGGAGTGCCAAAGTCCATCAAGCTGGATATCTCCGTCGGGTAGCACATGTCTGTCACTACTGTCTTCTGTCTGTGATGCACCGATGGATCTGCGGGGGAAGGAAATAAAGAGTAAATGAGATTTCACAGAGTCAGTTGAATAAAATGTTTATACACTCATCCAAACGTCTTATTCGTATTCGTACAGTACAGCCATGTTGTTCTAATATCTTAATAATACTGTGTGTGTGTGTGTGTGTTTGTGGAGCGTATGTGTGTACAGCCATGTAGTTATCATGCCTGTGGAATCAGATGATTCATTCTGACACAATGTCAATTCTGCACGCACCTCTGAGGTTTCAGACACATTCCACATATGAATCTCTCCTACAAATCACCAGAGTTATGATCATCATTTCAAAGCAACAACAAGGCACAAACTGTATTAGTAATGATGCATGCTTGTTCCATTATTGCACAATTCTCGGCGGCCTTTTCCATTTTCTTTCAGTTTCAATTGCTTTTTTAAAAAATCTTTCATACCTGTTCTCTTTTCTTTGTCTTTTCTATCCTCTAATAAAATCCATCCATTTATGTGATTCCATTATACCCTGCTGACCTATTTTTCTGCTCTATACTAATGACGCTGAAGGACTTCTGAGGCTCATCTACTCATCATTTCCCCTCCTTTCATTTAGTTATTTCTTCACCGAGTTCAAGAAGAAAATGTGAGTGAAGGATCCCTTTCAAAATCATCAAGGTCTCCCTGTCCACCGCTTCACCACCACCTCATTTTCTAAATGTTTCACCTCCATGTGTAAAGCATGAAATGCTATAAAAGATGACAGTGGTTATTGAAGGCAGCAATATCCTCCCTGTGCCAGGGAGTGATTTTTGTTGAGCAGACACACTGCAATGAAAATGATTTCCTCCTGAAGTGGGCTTTAGATCCTGCTGTATTTGATCTAAAATCTTCAAACTGAAAGTAATTCTGCTGATCTTATACATCCTTCTGAGGCTAGAAATGTTGGATTTCATGCCAGTTAAAAGGCGTGACCGCACCTCCCGAATAAGTGTGTTTAAACGAAACACGTTTTTTTTGTTTAATCACAAGTCTCATGAGTACAGCGACAGGCATCTACACCCTCAGGTGCCTTCTGAGCTGCACCATCTGCGCAACCACTATTCCTCAACAATGATCTCACTCTTTCCTCCTAATCTGCATATTTTGATAGTTTAAATTCCATGACCGTATTTATCTAGATCACTGTCCTTCCCCTCCCTTTTCGCCTCCTCCATCCTCCTGACCTGTCAATACCTATTTAGGTGTTGTTAAGCTGACCTTTTCTTCTATCTTTAATAGGGAGACTGGAGAGCAGGCAGGCCCATGCTCGGCCGCTCTAAGGCTGCTTTACTTAGCTCTAACAATAATTAGAGGGAGACGGAGAGGTGGAAGCTGCTGGCAGTGGGACAAATTCAGAGTCAGTCTGTCTTAGCGCTCAGTTGAAGGTGTCAGCTCTTTGTACGCTTAAAAATAAAAATGTCGATACATAAATTTGCGTTTGTAACAACAACAACGGTAGCTACTTTGAAACATAATGAACAATGTATTTTGGATACGTGAGCCTTCTCCGTGCACGTGTGTTTCATATGCTTCACCTTGGTGCTTCAACATATTTTGGTTGCTTGAGCTTTTCACCAGCTCAAATGACCTCCCATTCCCGAAGGGTTTTCGATTAGCCAGGTTCCATTGTATTTCAAGAGGAAAACGCCCTGTCATTGTGTCTGTGTCAGTGCTGTAAGTATGCGAATGTGTGCTAGAGGGAATGGGTATATCCCGAGGGGGGAGCAGTATATCAACCACCTCGTCTATGCCTGGTTGAACCTCTGCTGTGAGAGGTTAAAGGTTAAGGAAGTGATGAGGCCTAGCTGTGCTGGGCTATCTATAACCCAACTGAGGCTGCAACAGGCTGCTGATTGCGATCTCAGCCAGTGCTACAACAACTTCATGAAATTATCTGTTAGGACAATCAGACTCGCTGTCTAATACATTCATATCAAACATTTACATTTACAGCTGAAATGAGAAAACTGGTGACAAATGTATTGTTTACATTTTGAATTTTTGAAAGAAATATAAAAATGTTTTGGCTGACACTGTATTTCTTGAAATGTCCCTTTAGCCCCCAGGCCCCCAAGGGTCGAGCTGTTTTGTGTGTTTGACTGACAGTTTGAGCCTGTGGTCTGATATTATGAGCTGCTCTCTCAGGACGCGCTGGAATAAAAGGGCTTTAAATTGAGGCGTCTCATTCTGTCTGATGGAAATATGGATTAAAATCAAATCTGCTTAAAAATAAGGTATATCATTCTGAATTTATAACCTAATATAGTATATTTATATGATATAATGAAATCCACCAGACCAAGACCCTGCATACTCACACAGGTGTTTTCACTTACTCTGGCTGATTAGACTCAGGTTGAATTACATGAAGTCATCAAACCTTCAGAAACTACAAATAATGATAAAAGGCGTAACTTCTTCCACCCAAACAGGTGCAACAAACCTGATAAGAAGTTCAGACAGACGTCAGTCAAGCACAGTCGGTACACACCCACACAGTTCTGAGAGGAGGCCTAATCAGGCATAATAGATGAAAACACCTGTGTGGGTGTGCCATCAGTGTGTAGGATCTAATACTGGTAGTCTGATCTGTACAGACTTAATTTTATGGGTTTAAAGCACGTTTATGCTACAGTACTGATACTCCATTTTCCCAATTATGTTGTTTCCCACCTGACTGAATAATCTGCTATTTTTAAACACACTTTGTATTTCAATTTAACAGATGACTCTTATCTAACAGAATGAGTTACCGCACTTTAAAATACTTGTATTCCACCAGTGGTTCATCCCGAGAGACAAGGTGAAATTGTGGGATGGCATCTGGAGATGCAGAGTTAACAAAATTGTTCTTGGTAACTGTAGCTTGCGAGCCTGGCTATCAGTCAATGTCACAGTCACACTGATGAAAGGACAATGACAGTACCACTTTGTACAAACATTTTGATTGGTTATATGCAAATAAGTTCTCCATCTACAAGGACGGATTCACAATGGCACTCCTACTAGAGTACAGACAGGGGGCACCTTAGGAAGACCAGAAATATTAAAGGTACGTTTTTCTCCTTTTTGGTTATTTCCCACTAAAAAGAATACAACATATCTCCTTTAGAGAGAAGAACAAGCAGTTTTGTTTCACTTGGACTTGAAAGAGTTATCACAAATCTCTTACTTTTTTTGTATTAGTGTTAGATAAGACGAGACAGAAAAAGCATATACACAACAGACAAACTGAAGATCTCTTAAAAATTAAGAGACTTCATTGCAAACAACAGGCAAAAAACATCCACTAGTTATTAATGAGTATGTTGAGAATGTGTGACTGCAGAAACGCCTCCAGGTGGGGAGTAGGAAGTCAGAGGGGCTTCATCTGACACAAATTCCCCTCCTAGCTAACATTCAGATGAGGGATACAGACAACATGGGGCATGATAGAGAGGAGACAAACACTCAGTGGGAGTCAGAGCGGGTATTCAAGCAGAAATAGGAGGCAACTATCATTGGTGTGCAGACAGCTCATCCTTGCCCACCCTCAGCCAACCTTTAATTACTCCGGCATTCAATCTGTCAGCAGACACATTCATTCCTGTATCAGTCATTGCACCGGAAAACATCAGCACGGCCGCTGTGTAGTCACAACACCCTGAAATGCAGTCCTGCTGAGCGCAATAACACAGCTGCATGTGTAGTATCTCTCTGAGGGACTGAGGCAAACCTGCACAGGAACCACTCGCAATAATTTACAATGACTGGAAACACACTGTAATTGCCGGGCCGTCCACTGTGTGTAAAAAAGCAGGCTAGGTTTGAGTGAGTTTATTAGCAATCAGAGTCCCTCTGAAATAAAAAGGTCACTGGCCACATATTCTCAAACACTAAAATGTTTTAGGTCTTTGTTAGGAGAGCTACAGTGTTGATTGCATTGTAAATCAAAATACAGCAGCTTAAAGCCTTTTTTGTTACTTAATCACTTTTTTATGTACTCAGCAGAGTACACACATCACAACAAAATCATCTTTAAATCATAATTAACACTGGGACAAAAAAAAGAGTCGAGAGGTTTTATGGGTAAAATGACTCACATGTCACAATCCTAAAATGTAAAGCCCCGAAGAAATTAACCATTTTCTGTGTTACACAGTAATTATTCCCCATTGGCATGACAATAACCATAGTGTTCAAATTTCTATTATTTCCTCTCATGCATTTAAATTGACACAATATAATGTGAGAAGAATTTCAAACACTATCTAAATGGAATTTCACAGCAGTGCCGGCAGTGAATAAATTAGCAAAGCTAAACGATGTGATGCCTCTGGTTTTCTAACCTGTGGCGCAAGATCGAGCCAGAAAACCTCGCCTTGTTACATAAGACAATGGGATTGAGTTCGGTTGAGATATTTAGTGTTTGAATATTTCACAAGGGAGACTGCTCATCCCTGACCCCGACACTCACAGGTCCTTCCTGGTATTATCAGGCACAGACACATGGAGCTCATCTAAATCCCAGTGAAAAGAGCGCTGATTGGCACTCCCACAGCACTATGCTTCTACACTGGTAGGTATCATTAACAGTCTTTGACACAGATGGCAGTGATAAATTGAAAATAAATCTCCTTTTAGGGACGGAGCAAGGTATGAAATCAGGAAATTGTACCAAAAATACTTTGTAAAACCAGAAATTGACAAATTGAAGCCTCCATAAACACTGGCTGTAAACGTGTCAAATAATTATTTAACATCAGCAGTGAAATACTTTGGGGGAAAAGCTGAGTTGGTATTCAACACACTCTTTACACCATAAGAGAAGCAACAGATAAATTTTTCCTCGGGGACAGATTGAAAGTAAAACTATATGCTATATATCCAAGGTCGCCCTGACATGTCTCTATTATGAAACCCAAACATGCAGCAAAAACACTGCAGCAAAATGTCATTCCTCTAACATTTTATTTTGCCTGGGGCTGAAAACTTACTGTCTATTAATCTGTGTTTATAATCATACGTGACACAGTGAATCAATACTCCCTGCACTCACAGAACATTAGGCCTGAAAGGCTGCTCTGATCCATAGGCTCTGGATGCTGTCTCTGTTAAGAGCACAACAGCAGCCTGCCCTGAAGAAACATGTGCAAAAAAAGCCCCTTCAGGGACACATCCATTACATCAATGAGGAGAAATTGCTTGAGGAAGATGAGTGTCCAGGGTCACCGGTGTTATGGCTGCTGTTGCTCAGCTCAGCAGTCGGTGGTTTTATTGATGTCTAATGATGTCTGAACGAATGAAAGATTTGAAAAAGCAACATGTTGAGAGGTGGAGGATTCTGAGAGGCACTCAGAAACCTTCAGACATCTCGTTCAGTATTAATCTGTAACTACAAAATTTTCACTATAGCATCATTTTAATGTCTGATTAAATATTGCAAAAAGAGAATAGAGTGATTCATGTGGATCATGTCAACGGAAGGTTTGTGAGCTGCACATACATATAATTTGGGGTCAGTATTCAACGTGAGTAGACAGAGGCATTTTTTAAAAGAGTATCCTTTGAATCACTAATTCAGTATCAGATTCCTGATGCTGCCACACCTGCTCAAAACAATATCAGCATGGCAAGGCTCAACCCTGTGATTAAACAGAGCTCTGTTGTTATGCTGAAACCAAAACATCTGAAGGGCTCAAGAGAGCATAAACTACCTGGCAGTTGATTATTCATAACAATACCATCAGGAAAACAAGTTTATGGAATGATGCATAACCTGGAGTCACTATGGGATGATGTAGTTATGCATCATCTCCTACTGACTGGTATGATGATGTGCGCTTGCTGATGAATAATCACAGTGGGGTTGACCTGCCAAACAGGAATAGTAAGAGACTAGAGCTTAACGATAAGTGATCTGTGTACAGTGATTAAAAAGAAATTATCCTTCATGCTGGCTACCCTATAGATGTAGACATAGGATAGATGTAGGACAGTCCATCAAGCATTTGTAATCATTATCATTGTGGCTCAACCAGTGAAAAATTGGAATCCATTATGGCCTAGATAATAAATGTTTCTATAACCCCGGGGGATTATCTACAGTACCGTCAGTCGTACACTAGTTAATCCAACACAGCCTCCTCAAAAAGCACCATAGTGAGCTCAAGGTTCAGTTGGGTCAGACAATGACTGACACGGACCTGTCTTCTGCCACAGTGGTGGAGTACAACTTCATACTGTAACTTTGATTTTTTTCCCTCCTTTTCACTGGCAGCTATGGTTTTGTCCTCAGAGACACCAGCCTGAAAGGCTGTTGCAGCAAATACCAGATATTTTTATAATATTGCACTTACATGTATTATATTTCCAAATGCATAAGCAAAGCACACTGTACTATAGTGTTACCATGGGAAAGTTAGACTGACATTTTACAAAATTAAAGGAAATAAAGGAGAACAGATGAAGTTATTTATATATCAACCCAACAATGTGACAAAAGCTGCAGTTTTCTAACAATTACAGTGATCGCTCAATGGACACAAATTTGCCAATATGCACAAATGCAAAAAATATACACACAGCCCCTCTCTTACTCTCTCTCTCACACACACACACAAGTTTGCACAGCTATCCTTGTTAGGACATTGCACTGACTCCATTCATTTTGTACAGCCTAACCCTGACCTGAACCTAACCTCAATTCACACCTTACCCCTAACCAGGACCTCAGAAATGACGTCTTCCCGCGTTAGGACTGGGCTTTGGTCCCCATGAGGACTACTGGTCCCAATAAGGTCAGTGTTTATACCAGAAACGGTCCCGATAAGGACAGAAAAACACGTATACACACACACACACACACACATACACACACTCAAATACATACACGTGAGCTTGCACACACACACACACACACACACACACAGACTTTCTGGCTCATCTGGTTGATACTGTGGGTCACAGCTGGTCATGGCAGGGCATCATCTGGCCTGCCATGACCCAAAAGCTTTGCTGGACTAGGAAGGCTAGATGAGGGCGGATTTAAAGTGAAGATTAAGCAGGAAAATCTGCTTGGAAGAAATCCAGCACCGACACAAAAAAAAAAAAAAAAAAAAAAAAAAAATTCCTCCAGCTCCTTGTGCCAAGGCTTTTCATGCCTTTGGTAAAAGCTGCGATGATGGCAGCAGCTGGCCTGGCTCGGCTTTTTTTAAAATAATGTCCGAGTGTGCAGGGACATTTGGAAAATGTGAGATGTTTTTGCTGACCTCTATCCCCTTTAAAGGCCTGTGAATTGATTAGCGCACTTTTCACACATGCCAGTCCTGCCACGCCCATCCCAGCTGCCTCTGCAGGTTCCAGAAAAGACCCCTTCTCTCTGGACTGAGACAGAGGACGTACTGGGTGTCATCCGCCCTACCCTGACATGCAAGCAGAAGGGGGTTCGAGAAGACTCGACAACGCTTTTTAAAACTGGCCCCCTCTTTTTCTACAGCTGGTCTTTGGTCTTCACAACCAAAGGGTAAATTAATAGTTTGTTAGTGAGATAAAAGCTGTTTGCAAGGAGTAGAAAGGTTCCAAAACATCATCATAATGAAAGATTGAAGGGCTCCAGCAGGAGAGCAGAGCCCTGTCTCCCGGGGAAACCATCACTACTCATCAAGCTGAATAATACAACACAGTAACACAGCCCTTGGAGTCAGTGGTAGGTGTAACACACAGAGCGCAGATATTTTCTGTTGGCCCCACTACAGTATAATAGCTGTAGTAGTATGTGAGGGATAGTTTGAAGTGCTGATCAAGGGACAAGCTGGGTAAAGGTGTGAATAATAGAACTAAGAAAATCCTCATAATTAAACAGCCACATAGGTCGATTGTACCATTTTACTCCAGAATGACCCATAGGGACGTTTTCTAATATGCCGCCTCTATCAGTGCTTTCCAAAACCGTTACAAATCACTGTTAGAAAACAATGATGTTTTATGGTGTAACAACACTGTAGGTAAGGTCTGGTTATGTTTATGCACAAAAACCACTTGGTTAGGGTTAAGGAAAGAGGGTTTGGGTCAAAATAATCACTTGAAACATGGTGTGGGTTACAGTTACTAGTTCCTTAACGTTGTTGTCATGGCAACAGTAAATGGTAAATGGACTGCAATTATATGGCGCCTTCCAACCACTCAAAGCGCTTTACACTACATGCCAACATTCACCCATTCACACACACGTTCATACACTGATGGCAGAGGCTGCCATGCAAGGTGCCAACCTGCTCATCAGGAGGATGCTCATTCACACACACTCACACACCGATGGCGCAGCCTTCGGGAGTAATTTGGGGTTCAGCATCTTTCCCAAGGACACTTCGACATGCAGACTGGAGGAGCCGGGGACAACCCGCTCTACTTCTGAGCCTCAGCCCCCCCCAGTCAACACCACGACAATCGTAGTTATGGTTTTTAAAAAACTGTCCCGACTCGTGGTTGGAAACATGACACTCAGGGTTGGAAATGGAAGCGAACAGCGGTCTCCTGCAGCTAAGTCCACTTTTTGCCATCTATCTATCTAGCCATTCACCCAACCAACCACCTCCAATTATGGACATTTGCCACCTTATATTGACATCATCTGAGCTGCGTCACTTCTCCAGGTCATTTACTACAGCCACTATGCAATGCAATGTACAACAACCCAAAGCAAAGCTCAACTCAAACCTCGCAAATATAACTCTGTTGGAACAAAAAAGATCAGTCAATTCAGGTGGCAACATGACTTATTAATTTTAAAAGTAGCTATTGTAGTGTGACATATCCTGCTCTTGTTATAAAGTGTTTTGCCTGTGAGAGTTGCCACCGCTGTCTATTACAGTTGCTAATTACAGGAGAAAAGCAGAGGGAAAACAAAAGCCATGCTGTGCTGCTGGCATAGAGCATAATACGAAAAACAGCCACAAGTGCTCTTCTGATATCTTGGAAGCAACACAGTCTGGAGCTATTAGTCAAAATTTGTTCCCTTATTGTAATGATCCTCAAACTGGCAGGCACACAATGATCTTAGGAGTCTATGAGATATTAAAAAAATGCACTTATTATATGCAAATTTACTAGCAGGTCTAAATACTTTTTGACACAGGCTATTTTCCTGCATGTAAAGTAATGAATTTACCATTTATTACTTAAGCAAAAGATTTAAAATGAATAAATAAAATGAATAAATGTATCTTATTTGGTATTAAAACTCACCAACTTGTATATTTACACCAGTGTGTGTTATAACCTTGTTAATAATACTCTGTTGTGATGATTGTTGCACCTGGTCAAACAAGAAGAAGCTTCCAGAGACACTGAGACTAATGCAGATATCCTTCACAGCCAGTGCAATCCCACTGGTCATTACTCATATGACTCTAATTCAAAATAAGCTTTGATAAAGAAGAGACGAACTGTATGACGGTGTGAAATACAAATAGTCACTCCGTTATCCTTGGAGGAAGAAATACAGTATATCAACCTGAATTACATTCCACTGGTGAGGTGATGAATCACCCATTGTGGTGGCAGAGTTTTACAGTAATGGTGAAAAATTGAGCAAATGAAAAATGACCCAGTGAGCCATCCACACCATGACTTCTGCTCGGAGCCAGTGTTACAATAAATGCTGAAGTCTTTAAGGTCGTCGCCTTCTTCCGCATTGCAATACCTTACAGTTCTATAAGAGCCTGAATCAGCTTTTCGCTCAGCAGTATGTACCGCTCAGAATGACTAATGTCTCAGTGTTGCGAGCCCAATCTCGAGAAGGGAGTTGACCACTTACTCCTCTCCTATTGAGAGAGCAGTGAGGAGATGAGCTCCAGTGTAGCAGAGCATCCACACTTAAAATATAACCATCCCCTCTCTGTCAAGTGCTGCAGCCTACATGGGACTGTAATTACAGGGCTGGAAGTGGAAGTGCTAATTAGCATCCCAGCTAAGTTTTACTACCTCACTGTCATACACACACCATAACACAATCTGGGTCTCTCTTCTTGGCATAGTGCACTTTATACATCTACTGCACTAATTACTGAAGATTTCCATACCTGCAGCTATTAACACTTAGTTATTATTTAAAATGATGGCTTCTATTTGGGGTTGTTGAAAGAAATAATGCCCCTTTTTTTTCCTCGAGCATCTCCTCCTTTGTTTTTAGATTTAATTAATATGGCAGATGTCCTGCATTTAAGCAATTATCCCAACTTTCAAAAAAAAAAAAAACACAGACTGAAGCAGCTTGTTCATAATGGTGGCTGCAACTAATTTGTGGGACAAATTGCGGAATGGTAATGCTTGGTTATTGCAAAACGACTACTCTCGTACAAATATAAACACATTTTTACAGCTGAGGAGTCTGAAGCAACCATGTGAGACATTAGTGATTAGAAGAGGAGACTTTATATTGAATCCACTGCTGAACCTGCTTCTCATGAGTCAATATACCATAGAATATAATATACTACACACTTGTATATATCAGTTCTTTTTAGTGCTTTTTAATGAATAGCTTTTTAATGAATAGCTAACAAGTAGCTTCTAAGTAACTCTTAATCAAGGACTATGCAATTTATCCCTATTACTACTGTCTTTTCCCACTAACAATGGCAAGCTTGCAGGAGAGAAACGCTACAACCAGCGAGGATGAAACTATGCGCTATTTACCCACACTTCATTGAATTTTGTCATGTTTATTGTTATGTCAGCCCCTCTGTCAACTGGTAAATTCTCACAAACTGTTGCTAGCTCCAGCTCACGTTTCCTCCAATAAGCTGCTTTATTTGTACTGAATATCTGTGAGTCTCAGGGTACAAGGTCCTGCTCGTGGTGGGATTGTCATCTCACATCAGACATCAGGGGGCTGAGTCAGGCAGTTTTTCAGTGTTGCTAACTTATGTTATCAGCTGCTGTACTTTTGGAAAACCTTTGTACAGGTAGCGGAGAAGGAGGGAGGATATCTGGAGTTTGGGTGAAAAAAGCTGCACAGAGATACCACCTACAGAAAACCGAATCTGAGGACGTCCAGCAGTGCTGAGATCAAAAAAGGGCTGATGGTGTGCCACTCTTGTTTTAGTGTCACATGCCAGTACTGAGTTGTATGCCATTTTGACTAGTGGTGTGGTGCTGCTGTTTGAACAACAAACTGTTATTTACTGGCTATTACATGGTTTGTTCTGCTCCAGCATGATGTAACTGCGCTTCAAATTCAAATACATTTAACTTTGGAACAACACCTGCAGGGATACATGTCCCACTTTATGCCTTATTTTTAAGAGGTCCTGTCTCAGTTGGCTTTCTCACAAATTCTGCCCACACCACGTCACTGGTTAGTATGCAGATTCACAGATAACTAATCATTAGATACTTGCTCATACTAGACATTTATTATCATAGTGCAGTATCTAGCAGTCTGTTCTCAAGTATCTTAAAATTTTCTTCCCTAATTCAGAGTTATGAGTTAGGAATTTCAACTTTGTGTGCTTTATTGTAATAAAATGTTAACATAATGGGATTGAATAGCATCCCAAGCACAAGCAGGGAGCACCAGTTTCACGATGGCTAATATAATTTAGCCAATTACAGTGTGCAAACAGACGTCTCATTAGGGAGAAAAGCCAAACTGGAAAATGAAGCTAACGTGCACCAACAGCGGTGGAATGCGAGGAGGAAAGCAATTTACAAACCCACTATAGGTCATCTAATGTGAAAACTTTTATGTCTAAGTTGAAAGTACTCGTCTGATGAAACTATGTCTCGGGGAAGAGAGCACAATTTCCTCGGCAGCTGTCAGGACAACTGTCTGATGCAAGCTGGAGCTGTTTTATCATTACCTTGTTGCCATTCATGGTGTTTTGCCATTTTACAGACAGTGTTCTTTACATCCTCACTCTATGTTCCTGCACTCCTGCTGCAGGTTGTGATGATAATTACTGATAGGAAGCAGGGTAAATGGGCAACAATCCAAAAAGCTCCTCCACCTGTCCAGGAAGCTGACCTTTTGTGTGATACTGTATATCGAAAGTGCAGACAATAGCCCATTGGTTTAGTGGTCCACTGAGTGATTGATGTCATCTCATTAGCTATAGAAGTTGAAACTGCTGAGAGCGAGGCAGGCACTCTTTCTCCATATGTCAGTGTGTACACTCTTTATCCGTCCTGCCTTTTCGTGTGTCGCCGCCAACACTGCAATTGTGCAGCCTCTCCTCTCCCTCACTGCCCACTCTTCCTGCATCCTCCTTCATCAATCAACCTCTTCTCAAAGGTTTAAAACCCCCAAATCCCTCAACTCATCTAGTTCTTTCTCTCTTAGGACTTTTTTTCCTCATGATTATTAAGATTCCTCTCCTGTCCCTGTACTGTAACTCCTGCATCGATAGATATTCTCACTCTCTCTCGCTCTCTGTCGCTGTTCCTCTCTCTGTCTTTACTCCCCCTCCACCGCCTCCCCGCGGTCGGTTCTGCGTCACTGATCACCATTCGTTCGATCCGCTGAGGCTTCTTCCCAGGAGAGTAACTGCAGTAATAAGAGCAGAGAGGCTCTGAGATGCATACTGCCGGCGCCCTGCGGGGGAAGTCAGCCATGAAGTCAGAGACACTTAAACATAGTCAAACAGGGAGAGCAGAATGAAAATGAGAAAGTCTTTCAGAAAAGAGAATCAAATTTTCAACGCTAGAACTACAAACATCCATTTCTGTTTTCCATAAATCATGATGACACCAGCGTTCGCTCTGTCACACCACTGCAGAGTATCAGTATGGCAGAGTCATTGTGCTTGTCGTCAGCGTCAGAGACATTGAAACAAGAGTTTTCTGCTCCTGTTTCTCCCCGAGGCAGTGCATTCTCAGGGGATAGGACTGGATCGACTGAAGACCCTCGGTGGTTCCCTCTTCCTCCACCGTGTTGCCTGGTTAATTAACAAGCAGTCAGCTCAGATTCTTGAGGCACCATTTTGTTTCCTATTTGCACTTTATTTCTGTAGGCAGACCTCTCAAGACACTGCTGAGCCTCTGGCCAACCTCATGCTATAACTTTTTTTTTTCTTTCTCTTTGAAGAGCCAAAGAAAACTGCTATTTCAACACCAGAGATCAATTTACCATGAAAGTTACAGTGTGAGATTTGTCTGGGGAAGTGTATGCTTACTCTTGTGCGGAGCGGAAGATTACTTTAGAATTCACAGACAGGAAAATGTGTCTCAACTGCCTGGAGGAAATAGCACAACTTATATCTCACCGAATTATCAGAAATGTAATTTTATGGGTCAGTGCTGCCTCTGTCTCATCACAACTTAAATGTATCTCTGTAAAATGATAATTCAGTTTGTGCCACAATGCGAGTTGTATTTTGTTGTTTAAGCCATCAGTCCTTTTACTCATGATAACATTTTACAGACTGATTTTATAACCATTCCTAGATCTTCTGGAGATTCAATTCAACTCAGCTTTTATTTACTCTCGGAACAAAACACTGAGAAACAAGAGCCCTCTTCTACCGGTGTGCCAAGTTTAAAATGTTAAAAGACAAAACAACCACAAAAACAAATGCGCAAACACACAGAGAATGAAATCACTGTAAAAGATGAATCCGAGCACAACAGAGTCCATGAAAAGCATCATCACTGAAACATTTATAAGTAAAATGAATTATGTGCTCAACAAGTTTTTTGAAACTACCTGAAGGCGCAAAAGTATCAAGCTTCAAAATCTGTCCTAACCAAGAGTTTTGAAATCCCGAGGTAATGAGTCCCAATCTCCCCACTGTAACCCCACCTCTCCAAAACAATTATTTACACACAAACAATTCTTAATGTTTTTTTCTGCACGTTTTAAACATTCATTCAATTCTTTAAATTTAATCTCCCCACACAGTGGTCTAAATTTCCTGTTTCAATGCCCTCTCCACAATGCCAGAATATAATTCAGGTGGAAAAAAAACAAAATCCCACTATTTTAATTAAAATTTTGGCTTAAAGATGGTCACATTTAACAATACTGACTCTAAATATACCAGAATCTGCCTTGCAAAACACTAATTTATGTGTATTTGTGTAATGTAAACTTCTCCTCGGGTTGTTAAAGCCACCAAATTGCCAGCGACAATACCACAGACATGTCCTCTAGCTACGGTGCTGGTTGCAAATTATTTCAGGAGGATGGAGCAGCATATCTGAAAGCAAACTGCAGTATATTTACTGATGGAAACCGTAGCTAAAGCCAGTCTGCAGAACGAGTTTAATAAGCTCCAGACCTCCTTAGAGGTAGATAAAGAAAGATAAAAAGGTTATTGTGTTTAGTAGAGCTGAATAAACAAGAGACAGTGATGTTGTTTTCTTTTATCGATAGGAGGCCAGTGCACATTTTGGTAAAGAGAGCAGCAGTATGTATTAGACCAGCAACTAACAATTATTTTCAGTATTGATTAATTTGTTGATTATTTTATTGATTGACTGATTACTCTATTAAATGGCCAAAAAACTGTGCAAAAAGCACCTCACAAGTTCTGAGGCTGAATGTGACATCTTTACATGTCTGATCAACAGTTCAGAACTCAAAAATATTCAATTTACAGTGACAGACTTTAGAGAAAAGCAGACAGTCCTCACACTGGAGCAGTGTGTTTAATGCGTGTAGAAAAAGAAAATGAAAGGTTGTGGTTCAACAAGAAGTCAAACCTACAGTTTGGAAGATTTACTGACCATCAACAGCTAGCTTAACGTTAGCTCCAGTGTAGCTGCACTGTTCTCACACCCTCCAATGTTCTGTCTTCTTAGCTGGCTTGCTAATGTTTAGTGGTTTATGCTGTTTTGACTGACCAATCAGTTGGTCTTCAGTGTTTTCACCAAAGACGTAGGTACCAGATACCAGGTACTATTCACAACTTTTACCTAATGGAAAACCAAAAAAGGTGAGTAGAGTCGAGTTGAGCCGGTACCATGTAGTGGAAAAGGGGCTTTAGACAACCCCCACACCTCCAGCTCTTACACCAAGCTAGCATGTACCGGACCAGTCTGTCCAGCAGTGAACACACAGAGACCAAGCTGATATCTGCTGTCCATCACACTACCAGTAAGACAGCAAACAAGTCAACTCCCAACATGTAACAGATGCTAACTGTAATGTAGTGACTGAATTTCACTTTGTAATCCCTTATACTACTCCTTACTGAATAAAGTAATCATAGTGTACTACCCAACACTTCATTTGAGAAGTTGAAACCAGAGAATGTTTGACATTTGACATTTTTTCTTGATTAAATGACTTAAATGATTAATCAACTACAAAAATTGTCAATATCTGTCAATTAACTGTTTCACCTCTAGTATGTATAGCCCTAAAGTACGGATGATTTAAGCTCTTTCATGTCAAATTTAATTTAAAGTTAATTTCATCATGTACATCGTACTGATACTGACACATTAATGTAAACAGTATCATAGAGAGAATCAAAATACTGTTGTTTTTGCCTCAGAATGACTGAAAGCAACTAAGCAACCAGACAGAACGTCACAACCATTGTTTCTCTTTGGCATTCTGTCCTACCAGGGTTGCTAAGTAACAGTTGTTCAGGCAACCTTTGGCTTAAACTTTAATCCTCTTTCTAAAGAAGATGTTAAGGAACATCAGAGAAAGTAGAGCCTTCCTAATAATACAGCATGACCGATGAGTAAAGGCTGGAGGGGGAGGCCACCAAACGATTGATGTGAAGTATTAAAAGTCAAAACTCTTCATGAGTCGTGTTCTGAAACCTCACAGTCACCCCATTCAACTCCCAACTCTCATTAAACTACACAAACAGTCTGAGCTCTCCGCTGCTGCCCTCATCGCTACACTGAAGCTCTCAAAAACTGGCTCACCAAAATCACACATTTGGATTATTAAAAAATAATAATAATTACAAAGACATCTGCCAGTGGAACTGATAAAGCCACTCAGATGAGGCTTGAAATATCTTCAAGGCCACCCAGCAAAAATAACATTATATATATTTACATTAAAACTTTTACATAATTTTTCACAATACAAGGCTTGTCAAAATGAATATAAGCTTGTTCATTCTAATACTGTCCACAGACGAGGCATGAGAGGCATTAATACTGTGGTTGCGTCATGCTATTTGAAGTGCAGTGCATCGTGCAGAAATTAAGTCTAATGAATCTACCAGAAATTAAATTTTAAAGTGTGAATTCCAGCTGTTTTGATTCCACAACTTTAGCCAATTCAATCATAACAGATTTGTTCTTCACAAACACATTTAGGTGGTATGTTTGATGCCATTTTTTTCTAAGATGACAACATCAGAACTTTCAACCTATACAACCATTCTTTCAAAGGATATATTGGTGGATAACCAACAAAGTACGTCTCTTGTCTCAAAGTACACAGAACATATTTGCGTATTAGTCATTTTTAGCTAAATGAGCATTAAAATAAGCTGTAACTCTGTTAGCCCACACTTATTAATGGGGGAAATATAATATAAATATATTATGAAATGAATTAAAAGAAATAAACAATCCATATAGGCCTACTGCACTGGTTAGTGGCCCCAACATGAAAAAATCATGAAAAAATTGGCCCATGGTTGAACCTAATTGCTGACCCCTGCCATATAGCAAGTCCACCTGCTCTTGTTTTACAACAGAAAAGCAAAATAAAAGGGCAGAAGACATCATATATGTATAAAGCCACATCTATAGTTCATTTGCAAAAGTAATTTTAAAGAGATAAAACAGATTCTGCTTAAGCTCATCGGGCGAGTCTTTCCACTGAAATAACGAAGTCAGTGGGTGGTTGGCCTTTCTTAAATTAACCATCTTTCATCTCTCTACCTGATCCTGGTCTAGAAATGTCAAAGCAGCTGTCTGCTGTCGGATCAGCAGGACTGGAGCTAAACAGGCTAATTTAGTGCTTAAGGATGTCAGAAAATGGCAAAAGCACATTTTTTAATTCCAACACATCTAGTTAGCTCATTAAAAGAGTGCAAGAGAAATGACAGAATCAAAATAGTTGATAGTGTGAGATTAGCTAATTGCTGGGTTGCCTAATCAAGAAGCTTTTGTATCCACAGAAATAAGAGGTACAAATAAGGAACTAAAGCCTTAGACGACTCCTCATATACTGTGTCAGACTGTCGTATCAGTAGCACTGAGCAGCGCCGCATAATGATTCACATTCATCCACTTCCTGTTTCATGATATGTCTGTGCCCCCCTGTGACACAGACTTAATTAAATTGAAATGTATCATCTGCGCATGTGCATTCGCTCATGTGCAAACACACACACAGATACACACACGGGCTTTGTCCCTTAGAAAGGATAAGAGGCCTTCAGTATCAGATGTCCACATATTGCAGACCACAAAGTTAAATGATAGCCTGGTATGTGCATATCCGTGCGTATCTCATTACAAGGCTGTAGAAACACAACCTCATAAATCAGAAGTTACTGCACTGCAGCTGCATTACACTCGTAGAGGTCAGAGGTGGAGGTGATAGCAGCCGGTGCTGCCCGCATGTTGAGCATCGCTGCATTTCTGACCCTGCTATGAAAAGTAATTCATTGCTGATTTACCTCCTCCATTCATCGCAGATCCATGCAGTTCCCATGGTATACAGCTGGGCCGCAACATCTTCTCAGCCCTCAACACAAAGGAAAAATCCATATCTGTCCTTCCGTCCTCCTTTGCGTTTTCTCTTTCACTCTTCACCTTCTCGCTGTTGCAGCACCCGCTTACTGCACCAGGGAGCCCAGATGAAGGACGGGACACAGATTATCATGGGAATAAATCCACGCCCTCTGATTTTTTCTCCCATTTACTGTACTGTCCTTATCGTCTATAGTAAAGCTTACTACCCCCCCCCCCCCCCCTTTGCAAATTCTGCTCCACCAGCAATTCCAGTAGGGCAGATGGGCAGATGGGACATTCCTGTACAGGCCAAAGGCACACATACACTGCTAGCTTACAGTCATTCCTAAGCCGGGACCTTCGCCCTCCAGCTGTGTAATCAGACAGCTGAAATACACTGTATTAGAAAGCTAATACCTGATAGTGACACAGAGACATATGTAAGGCCCAAGACGATCTTGGTGTAATCCTCAGATATCAGCAGTATTAAAGGATCGCATCCACTCCACTTGGAGCACACGGTTCGGCAGCAACAATGTCCTCACCTCCTCTAATACCGCGAGTGCATTTGAACATTAAAATGAGACACCCTTGGAGCCACAGTCTACATTTTAACAGCCACCTCAGTATCTCAGATCCAAGAAATCAAATGACGTCAATATACTGTGTCCCTTTAGAGTACTTACACAGCACTGTACAACTGCAGAAATCAGATAAATCAACATGTGTGCTGAAATACTGTAAACACTGTGAGAGATACTGTTTGTTTGTGTATTTACAGTACAGGCACATTGGGCAGTATAACAATAATTATTAGTGATGCACACTCATGTTCTTGTATTTATATCTTCATTATAATTCATCTGACACTTTTTCTGGACAGTTCAACTGCTTTCACCACTTACATGCCAACTGAAATTTCATTGGATCGCTTTCTTTTGAACTTTTCTTTTGACATTTCAACTCATTTCAGTGCTTCATCCCACAACTCCCACTGTTCATGTGCTTACTTCAGTTGACACTTCAAATAACATCTCTTTTTAGTTTATAAAGTGGCATTACTTTCAGGATTTCCACTTCACCTGAAACTTTCAGCTCAATTTATCATCTACATGATACTTCTACTACTCTCAACACTCACACTTACATTAATACATTTAACGCTTACACTTAAACTTCGACTTCTTTCAGCCCCGCCATTTTTATTGCCATTTTTTTCTTCCAACTGCAACTTAAACTTTAGTATTTCAACTATTTCAAATGTTTCAACTGTAAAATGTTCAGCAGTGAGCATTTTCTAGTTAATATACTGTAGACATGGGTTCAAATAAGAACTAGAAGTACAGCCTTGCGGTTGTATGCCTCCGCCAACCAGTCAAGCTGCAGTTTACAATTATGTCTGTCCAGACTCATATAACATTTATAGTGAAGACTTTAAAGGAATTTAATAAAATCACCACAGTTTTAATGTGGGCAGCCAAGATTAGTGTCAACAATTCAGTATCCAACCTAATGTGAAATATGGTCACAATCTGCCCTTCTGTTCCTGAGTTATGGCGTTAAATAATGGCCAGAAAAGTCTTTTTGCAGAACATTATGATGTCACAGTGAAGTTGACCTTTGACCTTTTGGATATAAAATGTCATCACTTCATTATTTTATCCTATCAAACATTTGCGTGAAATGTCATAATTAGTGTACGAATTCTTGAGTTGTGGCCAAAATTTTTTTTGTGAGGTCACGGTGATCTTGACCTTTGACCATCTAATTCTAATCAGTTCATCCTTGAGTCCAAGTGGACGTTTGTGCCAGATGTAATGAAATTCCCTCCAGGCGCTCCTGAGATATCACGTTTACAAGAATGGGATGGGTGGACTGACAGATAACCAGAAAAAAATAATGCCTCTGACCGCGGCTGTCGCCAGCGCGGAGGCATAAAAAAAAGAGTGACATTTGAGCATACGTAGAGCTTGGTTCGGCCTGTTTCTGAATGTGAGCACATTTTTCAAACAATCAGATAGAGATCTGATCGACACAGCTTTAGGTTTGTAGCAACCCGCTCAGCCAACCGAGTATAAGGTTTCTGTCAGATACTGTACATGAGGAAAGACAGGAGCCATGTCTGGAGGAGAGAACCAATTAGTCCTCTCTCAACGCCTTGTCACCTGACAGTCAGCTCATCCACAGCCTGATGGAAGAGCCTCTAAAGCCTGCTCATTCAAACCAATTAAGGTCTGGAGGTGTATTACCGCACACTCATTACCTGTCTCTCACAGTGCTCTGCTGCTCTCGGCATCGCAGCTCATTGGTCTGTTGAAAGTCTCAGGGTTTTAACCTTTCCTGTCATCCTGTCTGTTCCATATCATCCGTCTTTCTGGTTTTCTTAGTGGTGCTCTGTTTCCCTTCCTCTCTTTATTTGTCTCTTTCTTTTTCTCTCTCTCTCAGTTAGAGAAGGAAATACAGGCAGCAGCCAAAAAGATTCTCCCATCAGCAGACCTACAGAGAATAGCATCTGTGCCTGTGAATGATTATAAATCAGTTTGGACATATGTTACAGTTTAAGTTAGCATCGGCACAAAGACAAGAAGAATTTAAGACTCTTCATGAACTTGTGTGAATTAGAAATATGGAAATGCCCTACAGTGCCAAATAAAAACAAAGCAGAGACATCAAAACATACAGCAGGCTTTCTTCTAAACATTTCCTCTTTCCTGTAGCAGCACAGAACAATAAAACAAAACACTCAGATGTTTCGTACAAGGGCTGAACTCATGTCTCAGGCAGAGTGTGTGTATGGCCTTGCTTGAACTGTCTAAACAGTTTATCCGTGTGAGATAAATGACATATCTGGAACGATCCAAATTCCTACATTCCCTCTTGCAAAATACGCTGCAATCCATGTAACCATAAACCTCTCAGAAATAAGCTGTAATATCAGAGCATATTTTGACTCAACGCCGAGATGGTTGGAATTCCCCTCATGACTGTAGTGGCACTGGGAATAATACGTTTTAAGCAGAGAAAGAAAGTATGACAGTTTAAGGGAACAGAAGTACGCAAAAAAAAAAAAGTTTCACTTTCGCAAGAGCTCCTTATGATCATTTCTGTTTAAGAAGAAGACTCGTAATGAGCATCACATTCTGCTGTAGGTCTATGAAGTGAAACCAGCCTTAATAATTACTGTACAGCTCTCTGCTCCAGGTACCTGCATATACCCTTTCATTTATTCATAAAGGCCCCACAGTGTGAGTAAAACCCATTTAAATCCCTACTGGGCCTGTGTTAACTTGTTAAAAGGTCAAAACACGACTAATAAGGAAAAGTTGCATCGATTAACAGGAATTAATGGTCACTTGAGCTCAACAGTGAATACCAGGACTTCTAATTGAGCTCAGATGGAGCAGCCAATGAATCGATACAGCAAAGCAGGGCCTGTAGAGGGCCCCATTGCTCGTAGGGATGTTTAGATTTACTTTTTGTGTTTTTATTTCGATTATTTCTATTTAATTGAATTCTAACATATTTTATTGATCTCGCTTAACTAATAACCTCATATTGTAGCCATGAGGTGTGAGGCAGAGACTGATAACACCTTGTTTATTTGCTTCCTTCTCCTTGGATGGATTTACTGTACAGTGTGAAGGTGTGCTTTGACAAATGTGTGAATCTCTCACACCTGGTAATCCAGTCAATTACATGTACAGTTCAGTGTACTGGAGCTCATGTGACATCATATACGCATGCAGAAAATAAGAATATGAGAATAACAAAAGAGAGACTTGCACTGTTCACGTAACCTCTGGAGGTAATTAGCTAAAAGCAGCGTGAGAGAAGCGGTCTGACCACCACCTAGGCTCTTTTTCCTTCTTTCTAGAACAGCAGTCGTGTCTAACACACCTGTAAATTACTCCCACAGCCCTGCCAGCCTCCCCTTTCTGTCAGCCCTCCCCCTCTGCTCTAATAACACCATAATGATGCCATGTTAGTACAGTGCTGAGGCAGTGTGCTTTATGGACTGACCTCAAAATCAATTCAGCAGCACACAGGGTCTATTAATGGAGTTCAGTTTGAAACTCCTCTCCTTTTCTCATAACCTCTCTGCTCATAACCTCGAATATTTATCCCCTTGCCTCACCTCTTCTTTTCTGGTTTTGCTTCAGGACCTCACTGTGGACAGTAAATTACACGCACCCAACTCTTCTCACTCAGACCAGTCCTTTGACAAAGCAGCGGACGCTCTGCAGCCCTGTGGCACACATTAACCTCATAAAGGGAAAGTAATAGAGCCTATCTTGGCTGACACACAATAGCCATGAAAAAATGTATCTTAGCGCCAGTACCTCCTTTCGACTAGGCCCAAAGGTAAACTTCAGTCAGTAAAACACGCAGGTATGGTAGGTGACTTATATCCTTCCACAGCAGAGAAATAATACTGTTCTCATTAGAGTCTCTGGTGCACGTGGTTTGGAAATAAGGAGTGATTGCAGCAGGGATGGAACAGAGGCATACTTGGGTGTTTGGGAGCACATTCCTGGACAGAGAGAGTAGCCGAGTCTCTTGCAGTGGTTAATTAGGGGAGTCTGTGGGAAACCCCTGAATCTGCCCCCCCCCCCCTCCGAAAAAAACCACACCACTTCAAGTAATGGTGGCCTTGTTGAATGGAACTCATTGTTCAGAGGCCAGGACGGAAGATTCCATCGCTTAGGTCCAGTCGTCGGAGCTGTCATCCTAACTACAGTATGAGAGGGCCAATGCCAGAGGGCGGCCACAGTAATAATAACAAGCCACAGAGGAGGAACTAGTAGAAGGACGATAGCAGTTAAAGCGGCAATCCACAGATTTTACCAGATCAAAGTAAATTATAGTTACAAGGAGCTTTGTCAAGTCTAAAAAAACAACATTTATGCCATCGCTGAGGTTATCTTGGCTTGGGCTTGGAGTCAACAAAGTTATAACATAAAAACTTGCGATACAAACTGAGGGCTTAGAGTTTGAAAGGCGTAGATGGAGGCCCGCATGTGCAACCTACAGTTACCCACAACACCCTTACTGTAGACTGTCACAGTGTTGGACAGTGTTACCAATAACACTGTCCAACACTGTGACAGTCTACAGTAACAACAAACCATTGCTTAACAGGGAAAACAAAATGTTATACTTGGAGAGGAAGAAAGCATTTCAGAGCAGGGATGCAGACCAATACAAAACCGCAAAGTATAAGTTTGAAAGGGCAGTAAAGAAGGAAAAAGCCAATTACAGAGCCAAGCTAGAAACCAAATTTAGTGTCCATGACAGCGAGGGAGTCTGGCATAGCCTAAAGCAGATTACGAACTATAAAACTAATTATGTTATCCTTGATGATGACCCCTTGCTCCCTAACAAACTAAATGAATTTTACTGTAGATTTGATGTTAAGCCTATGGCTGATTCTAGCTTCCTCAGTTATGCAGCGCCACTGGATCCACCATTCTTGATAGAGGAGCATGAGGTCAGGAATTTGCTAAAGCGACAGAACTGTAGGAAAGCAGCAGGTCCTGACCTTGTTTTTGCAGCTACTGATGAACTGTCAATGGTTTTTACTGATATTTCTAACAGGTCTCTCAACGTATATAAAGTACCAGCTTGTTTTAAATCTGCTATAACTGTTCCTGTACCTAAAAAGACTAATGTCAGCTGTCTAAACGAGTCTCCTCATTAGTTGAGCGGTGTGCTCATAACAACTTAACCCTAAACATCTCCAAAACCTAGGAGATGGTTGTGGACTTCCGCAAATACAAAGATAAACTTCAGTCCTTAGTTATCAATGACCAGGCTGTTGAGATAGTAGAAAGCTTCAAATACCTGGGAACCACCATTTCTTCTTCTCTTAAATGGAATGTCAATGTAAGCCATATTGTGCAGAAAGCCCACCAGCGATTGTTCTTTCTGCGACAACTCAGGAAGTTTATGGTATCAAAGGCAGGAATGTGTTTTTACAGAGCTGTGACAGAGAGTGTTCTGACATTCTCTATCACAGTGTGGTATGGAAACTGCTCAGCCGATGACAGGAAGGAGTTTAATGAGGCAGTAAAAGCAGCATCAAAAATCATTGGTCAAGATTTGCCAAGCATTTGTGATATTTATAATACCCACATGCTAAGGATGCCAATGCACTTTTTGTCCCCCTCCCTTCAGGAAAAAGGTTACATAGTATTAAGAGCAGAACTACCTGTTTTTTGAGGCAATGAGGGGCTCTTAACTCCTCATCATCAGTTCAGTCCATGAACTCAATTTAACTGTGTCACTTAGCGGGTTTCTTAATGCACCAGACACTTGTGTTTTATTTACTCTGTTAGAGTATTTTATATGTTTATGCTGATGTGTATTTGTATTGGATTGTTGATGTGTGTTTGTATTGTATTGTTTTGTCTACCTCGAGCATACACCGAGACAAATTCCAATCAATGTTTCATTGAAATGGTAATAAATTATTGAATCTTGAATCTTCCCTGTGTAGACCGGAAAAGACGTTTATTTGTCTTTGTTATGTTATCTTTGGAGAACAATAATTCCAGTAATACTATCCTGCCTCACATTTGCTGTGTGTCAATTGGTTTGTGGAGATTTGATTAAACACATTTCCAAAGATTTAATGCCACACAGCAAACCTGGGGTTTGTGGGGTCGGAGGCCCTGGGGCGGTTGCCCACTTTGCCTAGATGGTAATCAATCTTTGCATAGGTACCAGGCAGGGAGGGTCTAATGAAAAGATACATTATGGATGGTGTAGGATCCATTGTTATTGGTGTTTGACCCATAATAGCAACTCAAAGTCAGAGTATCTCAGCCTCTGCTGCATCATGCAATACTAAACCATCTTATGAAGGTTTGAATGTTGTGGGTCCAAACATTGAGGACACTGCATCTTAAAATCAGTTGTAGTGTATATCACACATCTGAAGATATGATGTTGTGAGCAGTGAAAAATAACAAATCAGCCTGAGATGTAAAACTGTGCTAGCGAGGTGAAAGGATATTAATTAATGTACAAGGCCAACCGGCAGAGGTGACTTACCTGTTTTGGCCCAAACATACAGTATAATGATGATATGTCACACAAAGAGCTACATGTAAAGCCCACCCAAGACATACTGCTGTTACTCTGATGGCAAAGACCACAGGATCTAAAGAACATTTTAATCAAAATATAAAATTTGAGAATGACCCATCAGATCAGAAAATAACCATTTTATCAATAAAGTGAGGGCGTTAATCTCAGTGGAGTGTGAAGCTATAGAGATGAAATTGTCTTATTGCTATGCAAGACAGCTGAAATGATATTGATACAAATGATGAGTCTAACTCAGCAGTAGCCTGCTGGGAATATTAACCCAGATTTTTATATTCTTGCTATTAGTCATAATGGGACCAAGATACTGTAAAACTAGAAAAAAAATGCTGAAGAGAATGGAAACTGCTGATAATGTAATTTTTTTTTTCAATTTGAATAATTCTGGATCAAATGGCTCATGGCAAGTTGCCTATGCATACTGTAGATCCATAGTCAATTTGGAATTATACTTCCATTGGTTGAAATAGATTAGCAGGTTTATTTTTGGTGTTTGTTTTTATTGTGGATGCAAATGTATCCTAATATTTAAAAGGAAATAATGATTGCAATTAATCTGTGCATATTGGAGATAAACATGTGGTAGGTAATCAGATCTTTTTATGTGGGAAAACTGAGGTTGAAAATAGAAACTATTCAGAAGAAGAAAGCAATCTCTCAGACCATTGATCTGACTGCCCGCTAGCTGTGAGCAACTTTAAGAGGCCTGGTGATAAAGCCGCCTCTTTAAATTGGCTCCTCTGAAATAGGAATGCACAAACATGCTTCTAACAATACACGTAGAGGCCCTGTCTCCTGGGATATTGGTGCAGTGCATCTGGTTTGAGGTAAAAATTTAGCCAGACACTTATTGCAAACAATAAACACATTTACTGGAATGCATATACACAACCTTCTCAACAGAGGCACAGTGTGTTTGTGTGTGTGTATATGCCTGAGCACACTGGGTATACTAATTGGCGACCTGATAAATATTTGTGTAGAACCTCCTCAGCAGGAGAAAACAGAGAGGCATGCTTTCAACACTAATGCCTTCAGGCTGCAGACCAAAAATAATTCAGGGATGGAGCCCACTTACATGCTTGATGTCAACATTTCAGGGGGCCTGGGGAGTTGGTGATGATGCATCAACAGAAACATTAAAGTGTAATGTTGTGCTGTTTTGTAATAATTCGCTGAGGGTTTTACCTAAAAGGGAACATTACTAAATAAATCACACAAGTAAAGGAGAGATTTTGTACAAAAAATAGATTAAATTTAAAACAATTAAAGAGTTAGGATCAGAAGAGTGTGATCCTGATAAAGTTACTGGTTTTGGTAGATAATTGCTTTAACAGCAAGTAGCTTTACTCCAGACAGGCACAAACAGATAAAGTTTAGTCAGTTCCTTTTTAACTTCAATGTCATGCTTTGCCAGGGGTATGTAATCTCATTTGTGAGATCCATGTTTTCTCTAATGATGAATTCAAACACTGAATTGATTCATTTTAGAATAATTGGAAACAACCTGAGCAGCAGCGCTCAGTGGAACGCCACTAGAAAGTAAACTGAGTGTTGCAGTGTGAGCCATCTGTTGTTGTCTGGGAGAAAGCACTGTGGAGATATAGGAACATACTGTACATACAGAGCAATATGGAAATTCAACCACAACTGTACACCAGAATGCTTTTGGCAGATTTGTATTCTGACTAATGCTAAAACTTTAAATTTTTCAATTTCGATTATATAAAACAGAGAAAAACATTGAAATTGTGGACAATTAACTTTCTGTTGATGAACTAATGCGTTAATCGACTAACTGTTTCAGCACTTATCCTGAAAAAGGACTTTGTCTGTACATCAAATTATTTAAAGGCTAAATTATTTGAGGAAGGGTGGAACCATCAGAGAGCAATGAAAGGAATTTGCCAAATATGTGGGTGTGTTTTTAAAATTGCACAACATTGTCCCGATTTTCAGGATGTCTTCAGCCCATCAATCTTGTAAGAGGACTGCGTGAACCACATGATTTGGAAAAGCGGCAAAGTGTTCTGCTTATCCTCTGCTCTGCTGGAATGTCACGCTTTGCGTCCTTTGGATACAGGGGGGGGGTGTTCTGTACTTCCTCAAAACTCATTTTCCTCCATGCCTAGTCCATTCTCTTCTGGGAATGGATTTAAACTACAGCCAAGGCAACAATATGTACCAGCCGCAATAAAAAGTCTCCACTGCTGAAGCAATGAGGCATTTTAATAGGATGAGCTGAGACTGTTGTGAAGGCAACCAGGCTTCCACTCCCTCGCTGTCTGTCTCATCCTCTCTTTCCGAGAGTTACACCGTTTGAAGTTTGGACTCAATGGGGATTTGGATGATTTAAGGTGAAAACGAAGGTTTAGATGTGTAGAGTGGAGGCATGGGGGAGACGAGAAGGCTGGGTTCTTCAAGTCTGATCATTATCTACGCCTCCTGTTGCGAAGCGGGCACCACAACACCCAGGCAGTGGCCTTGAAACACCCCACTTGGGAGAATTATACTAAACACTGTCAGAACTTATTTTTTGTCTCAGCACTGACATACAGTAAATCTTTTCACTCGTTGCCCCAGTGTGTATCATTAATGGAGACATATATCCTCCTTCGCATGATATTTTCCTGTGTCAGTCTTCACTCAGACACCTGTATTATAATCAGACCTCGACTGTAGCTCCGTCCCAGTATCTTCTACTACCTCAGTAGCACAGCAAAATCAAGGAAATCCTCTAAAGTGAGCTGCTCGTTGCAAGTCTCCCCAAACTGGACCCACAGTCTGATCCTCTCCAGATGCACACGATGCAGATGAAACATGCAGTACGTCCATAAATTACCACCAGGAAGTGATACTACACCCAATCCATAAGACGAATTCTCTGCTCTGACATATGGTGGTGATAACTACAAGATACCCACGGAAGATATGCAGAGTCCTTATGCTCTCATTTCCCACAGTCCATTTCCTTTTCTGATGAAAAAAACTATAGAGTGCTTTGCTGCATGCAAAGTTATGATGAGGGGGCCAAGTGAAGGAAATGGGGGAGAAAAGTACCTTAAAAGGGAGCGATAACTGTGAGGAATATCCTCATTAGTCAATCCCTCTCTCAACTCCCCAGCTAATAAAAGCCACTCTCATAATGTGCTCTTAACCCGAGCCGTGACCTAAACACAGGAACTCCATACTAAACACTATCTTCTTCATCAAAAATCATCTGGGAAACAAAGACTGTTCTGAGGCACTGGGAAGGAAACAGTTAAACGAGCTATTTGGCTTTCATGAATCTAATTAGCATATGGAGACATATCAGTCTCACTGATAGAAATAATATCATCTCAGAGGCAGAGTGTCACACCGGAAAGCAATTCGATGCTTAGTGTCACGGTTAAAGTACTCTTCAGTTCTCCTTGAATTGGCTTTCACTGACTTGCTCTGTGAAGTTTCATTTAGATAAAGCCTGCCTGGAAAATTTAAGTGCAGAAGAATGTCTGTTGAAGTTGTATTCTGTCTTAGAGTTGGCATCTTTCTTGCAGCTCCCTTTTCTGGTTCTGCTCCACTGCCTGTATACCTGCCTGCCTGCCTGCCTTTCTGGCCGCTCATTCTCTCTTAGGTGGCAGTTTAAATCATGGGCTGCATGGTGATGGCACTGCAACCATCTGCCACCTAAACTGAAGGAATGCCATCACCAGCTGGCATCCAGGACAACACTTCTGTCTCCTCTGCTAATAGAGGAGGAACCAAGTGTGCGCACATCCGGGCAAATTATTCAGGTGCAAGACAGAGAAAAAATAATTGCAGGGTACAAAGGAGTGAGGTCTGCATACTGTTAAGCTCCCAATAAATAATCTGATTCTCTTTTCTGAAGAAACGTTTTGATCTGAGGAAGATCTTACAGATTGAAGCGTTGCCTCAAAAAAGCAAATAAATAATGAGTAAGTAAATAAATAAAATGATTTATTGGGAGCTTAACAGTGTACAGACCTCACTCCTTTGTCCTGTGCTAATAGACCCAAGTCGCTACTACGGCGACAACGTTGGTTAGGTAACGTAACCATGGCATAACCCCAGATTCACAAAGCATAGGTGTAGCCTTAGCGGTCGTTATTTCAGTGTGTTTTCAGTTCATGAAAGTTAGTGGCCTAAAAAAATTTTGTTCAGCGTTTTGTTGTACTAAAAGACCCTCTAAGGAGTCGGATGTTCAGTTTTTCCAGTAAGTGTGTTTTGTTTTAATGGTTTTAAGACTGTTTTTCGCTAGCAAAAATTGGCATTAGCATTATCACAGTTAGCCATAGACTGTAAATGCTAACCAATCTAGTAGCTAGCAGCTAGCGTTAGGGTCAGCTCCACCCTCTCGTCCAAATACTGTCACTTCTCATCTTTTCTGGCTCCAAAAATCCAAGATGACGATGGTCAAAATGGCAAACTGGGAGTCCACAAACCAATGGGTGAAGTGACGGTGGCTACATCCATTATATTTTTACAGTCTATACCCAAGACACGCCGAGGTCAGCTGTCATCAGTCACCTCTGACCCTTTATGAATGCTGCAACATGAAATCAGCACATGCCACGATGATTCCTGGTGAACCACAAACTTGGAAAGATTTTCAGAGTGATTTGAAACAATACAGGTCAGCTTCCTCTGCCCCTGTATGAACACAAAAGTGGATATGTGCTGCCCAGCTGTCCTCCCGGCACTGTTGGCAGCCAATTTATGGAGTGGAAACTCTTTTATGAGTCCAAGTCCACGCGGCTTCTGCTCCCACTGACAGCCTGAGCGGCTCTGTCAGTTCATTACTGGGCTTGCATTCCATTACAAAGCAAAACAAATAACCACAGAGTCATTATTTATTTAAGGCCATTACCTAGTACTGTAGAACAAAGGCCGTCAATATGCCAGTGTGTACTTTGAAACCCTGTTCAGCTATTAAGCGCAGACACACTCAGCTAAAATTGAAAAGAAAATACAGAAGACAAAATACATTAAACACTTAATGAAAACAGTCCTTAGCTGTGAAGTAACTAAAATGCAAACACTGCAATAAAGATGGGTCATATTGGTTAAGGCTGCACAAAAATTAGCATTTCCCTCCTTTTACTGTATCTGTCATATCTGTTTATTGGTTTCAACTTGCCTTTTGTTTATTTTGGTTGGCATATGTTGTCACATTTTTTCAGTTATCCGTGACAAATTAATGTAATTATACATTCAACGTAATGAGTTAATGTTCTGTATGAATTTATGTGTCACAAGAAAGTAATGCAATAAAGATGCCATAAACTCACTCCACTAATTTGTAAGTAGGCACTGTAACCAATAGTTTACCATCATTTAAGAAGATAATGAGGTCTGTAGCTCAAACTGTTAGATCACTGTCTCTGTCTTTGGAAACATCACTGTAGTCTGCATCTTCTCCAAACATATGAGCAAATGCTCCCACCCACCGGCGCCGGCATTTTCATTTGGTATTGGAACCCCAGGAGTTCCCGCTTTGCCATGATTAGTTCTTTTACTGGAGGAAGTCTACTGAGGAAGAGAGAGGGAGAAATGTTAGGGGAGTGAGGGGCTGCCTCTCCCTGGCTATTGTTTGGACACAGTTCCTCTCACGCTGCATTGACCACAGACAGGGCGTGGCTGAGGGAGGCCAGGCAGGGAATATGAGGAGGGGGGCGCAAGGGGAGTGAGGTATTTGGGTGGTGGTGGTGGATACACCAGGGAAGGTTAGAGTGTATTGCATACTTTCTCTGCATGTGGACAGCGAACAGGAAGGCGGGTGGTCTCCGGAGAACGTTAGAAAGAGAGAAAGAGTTGGAGTGTGTGGGATTTTGTCCCTGTAGTTTGGTGTTCCGTTCCCAGCCCTGCTCATGTGCATGATGAAGTAATGAGGGACCCGGGGCCTCTGACAAACTCAGGCCAGATGGGAAGAGGATTCTTCCCCAGAATTACTCTGCAGTAGAGAGCATTAGAGCCAGTTCAGCTTCTCCACTACGGAGAAAAGATTATCACAGTCTTTTAAGAGAATACTTAATCAACACTGATTTACAGCAAGCTTTTTTTAATAAAGGTTTCAGCTGTGTAATCTTCCTCTATCCCTGAATACTGTATGCTAGTATACTGTCATGTCTCAATAGCTGCTATGACAGGGTTGCAAAGTTTGACGAGCTGTTGTTTCTGGAAGAAGTTTTGGCCTAAATTCCCATTTGGAGGTTCATGTTTAATGATATTTTTCAATGCTCCTCAACATACTGTAGGAACATAAAAAAATTAAGTGTTTTTGAGTCCTGAGTGTAATAAAATGCCTTTAATATTTCAAGGGTGACACCAACACTTAGAAACCCGTAGAAACACTTGAGTTTCCTTGATAATTTAACAATATCACAGTATGTCCATCAATTTTATTTATTTAAACTTGTTTCTCAGAAACCATGTGTTTTTTTTCTGTGGTGGATGGTTGTAAATACTAAGATAACAATGAGTCTCTGCCACTGTCACTATGGAGAGGAAGCTGCTTACAGGCAAGAATTACAACTGTAGCAAATTCAGAACAATTTGTCAGTGCGACGGGAAACCAAACACTCAGCTATAGTTGCCAAATTCATCCAAAACTGACCCCAAATCTGAAAGTGAAGTGATTTAAACTGCTGAATGTTTCAGATTACGCTTTGTCGGGTTTCAACAAAGCGTAATCTTTAGCTTCAACTTGCTGTTGGCAAAGCATGCGACAGAACTGTAAGCTCTATAAATGTTTCTCACCAGAATTCTCTTCTCACTAGTAGGTTTTATGTCTTGTACCTTTAACTTTCAATGGACCAGATACTTTCAACCACAGTTTCTCATCTCTTGTATTTTTTTTGATGATTCAGTTGGGTGAGTTTCTTGTCCATCTGAGCCTTGGAACTGCAAGTCATCTAACATGATCTATACAGAAAGTGACGCCTGAAATAACAATGCTCAGGGACAAGTGAAAAATTGACAACGTATATATATAAATCACTCCTTTCTCCCGTTATGTTGAGCACATTGTTCTGTCGCCCATACAACTCATGCTGTATGAGTCACTAACAGCTGAATTACGGTTATGTTTTAGAGAGGTTTATGGATTAGCATTGGCAGATTCCCATGAGTCCCTGATAAGCACTTTTTCACCAACCAACTGCAGGCCACCGATCAGTATAAATAATGTAATATTCCATAGGGTTAGCTCACATTGATTTTAGAGGACGAAGTATTTTCATACAGCCTCTGTTGCCTGAGACAAATTGAGTAAGATGGGTTTTTTTCAGTCAGATGGACATTAGGTATGGCAGCAAAGCAGTCGATTGGTGCTGAAGCATCTGTGTCGTTTAGGAATGTTAAACAAGGCCTTGGCATCAATGTGATGGATTAAGAGGAAGGGCTAATAATAAAGGGGTGTCATCACCCTAGCAATGAATACATTACTGTCAGTGGCTTAAATAAAAGGAGGCAGGTCGTTAACAGTAACAGTCAGACTTCTCTATTGACTCCACTGTATTCTAAACATGAAGATAAGACATACAAAAAAAAATGTGCAAAAGAAAAAAGAAAAATGGTACTGAAGTTAAATCTGATGCAGGACGTAGAGACTTAAAGTTTTGGGAAGTGATTTAATCTCTTGTTCCTCACGATTGGTTCAGTAAGGACGGACTCCAAGGCCAACAGGAACAGCAGGCTGAAGTGCTGTGTTTATAGTCTTATTGGACATCTGTCAGAGATGTTATTGAAGCTCCACAGGGAGGTGAAACACAGCAAAAATTCTGACATTCTGGCACTGTATAATATATTTACAGAAAGTCAGGTCATGCATATTAAATAACCTTGTCTGTGCAGCTGCTTTGATCCAGCACACGGCAGAGCCAACAAATGGACTAACAAACAGCCTGGCCTGGAGAGGGATACACACCTAAAGAACATTTAATCTCCCTAAGCCACTGGTTGCTGACGCTGACTCATCACACACTAAACTGCCTAACCTGAGAGATCTCTCAGCCGAATCATCTTGAACTTAAAATGTAAAAAAGAAACCATCCTTAAGCTAAGCGGTTCGCAGGCTCGTCTCTCATTATGCAGACGAGGTGAGGGCTTGGCTGTGTTCGTTTGTCAGTTTAGGCACTGAAGGAAATGAGGGAGGGTGGAGGATTTTCTGTGGCTCTGTTCAGTTTGATCAGCCTCTCAGTCACCTGACTGCTGGCCTGGCCTCTGGGAACAGGAAGTATGACATCACTGCCCTGACATTCAGGAATGTGGGAATGTCAGGATGCCTGTTAACACTGCTGCAATGAAAAAGAGACCGAGAGCAAGCGGGACGTATACAACAGATAACCCACTGCAGCTGAGTTCTTCTATCCCTAAAAACCAAACACACAAGGCTGTGCTGAGACTGACTTTAGACCCCCATCAAAACAAATGAGTCCAATCAAATACATACAACCAGCACTTGTAATTTACTTATAACAACAAAGCTGTATTTGTGCTGTTTACCTCGTGAGTCTTGTGAGAAAAGATAACATGATTGCCCCTGTGATAACTTTACAGTTATAGAATCCCTCCTAATAACACTACAAACCACTGTGCAGTATTCTGGTGTGGAGCTGTTACTCAAACAGGACCTCCTGGATCATATCATGTCTCACCAGTACCTGAAACATCACGCCCCCATCAACCATTTAATTTTTTTTTAAACAGGGTTGTTTTTGTTGTGACAGTGGAGTACCTGTTCAGGTACTAGGGTTAGTTCACCAGTCACACAGACCAGGAAACACTACCCAACTGATATGTAGCACGTTTCTAAACAAACTAACGTGCCCATACTCTTTGTGCCGAAAGGAACACGTCACCCAGTGCAACGGTGTGGCTCATTAACATGTTTTTAATAGGTTTTGGACAACAACGGAGCTCTACGGCACAGAGGAATACGATATATCAGGTTTTGGATAAACGCACAATACTTTTAAGTAGGTCAGTTCATTGTTGGTTTAGCTCTACACATGAGATTTGTTGACAATAAGAAAAATATAGAAAATTGCCAGCCATATCCTTTAAGTCTTTTGATATACTGTACTTGCTTGTAACAGTACATATACATAGAAAAGCAGCGGGGATGTGAGAGGCATTGTTCACATACTTGTCAACAATCTGTGTGTACCTTGAAGTTTGCACAATGTGAGCTTAACTAAACAGGGAAACATTTGAGGACATGTTAATGAGATCCTGACCAAAAAAAAAAAAAAAAAAAGTGGCAGTATCACTGAGCCCTATTCATTTCTCTTATTTTCTGCCATATTTGTTCTGGCTTGTTCAGTGTCAGCTGCTGATCACTTCACATCCTGATATACTGCTCCCATTCATGTGCTCAATGGGGAACTCGAGTGATTTGGTATTCCACTTCTATAAAGTTGAGAAACTTGCAAGACACAGAAGCAACAGAAACATATATCCTTACTTTTAGTCCTGACTATGAGTTAAGCTCCAAAATCACTGTACATTTCCCATGATGCAACTTGACAGCATCTTTTCATTAAACCCTCCCTGCCTGGTAAACTCCCACATTTTTCAAATTCCACACTCCCAGAATATAAGGTAAGCTTTCTGTTACAAATCTGTTGTCTCCAAGCCGAGATAACCCTGATGACGTCATCAGGGTTGTTCACAACTAATCATGGATACAGTACACAGGATACAGTATGCATAGAAGCTTATGTGAACACTTAAAACAAGTATATCAATGCTCTAAAGCCACATTTCACACAGATCAGCAGATAGGAGGAATCCCCTGCTGCAGAACTCCACAAGCCCAACACAGGGAGCCATTTAATGGACACTGACAGCGAGCTGCTTGGTAGGGTATCATCTCAATAACCCCCAGGATTCTAAACTATCCAAGTCAAAAGCAGAACAAAGACACCTTGAGGCCAAAACCCTGTTACATAACTTTTTCTCTATCTCAGCATACCAAACTTCTGTACATGCAGGCGACGGAAAGATGAATCTGTCATGTCATCCTATACTCTGCTGACAGCTTGAAGTTAGTCATGACTAATAAGTTGCTCAATAAATTGATTTAATCACAGACAGTGGTATTTACTGTTTAGTTCACACGTCAGGGCAATAGGCAAACAAAATCACAGGGACTTCCCCAGCAATGTTGTTCCAATCATTATAAAATAAAGCTCATCATTAATGAATCCAAGATGTGAGCTACATAGAAGCAGCTTACCAGAATCTATTGTTAGAAGGTTTAATTAGACACAGACCATAGTCTTACACAAGCAGAAGAAGAAGATATAAACATGCAACAACTAAACATAAAAAAACGTATAAGTCATGGTCTTGTGGCGCACAAGTAAGAGCCAGAACTTGAGATTTTAACCAATTATTTTTGAGCAAATGAAGCCACAATGAGTAGTCCCATGAAAACTTCAGTTTACCGCTCATTCCTCATTCATCACATCTCTTTCCCAGCTACGGTGCCATGGTGTCGCCAGCCCCCGTCAGAGATGTTGGCATACAGTTCCTGGGCCTTAAGCGCAGTTTGAGACTCCTTGCCAGACTCGGGGAGAGCGCAGAGAAGGAGCCAGAGCTGGAAGGAGCCCAGCTGCAGCCTGGGAAACCAAAACCGGACCGGCTCTGGCCCACGCTCTCTAACCCCAACCCCTCCCTTCTAATAACAACACTTCTTGTCTGTCTCTTGTTCTCTTTTCCACTGTCATTCTGGTGTTGAGTTTGGGGAAAAATAAGTCAGTGGAATGATATTAGTCACATTCCCAGGATTCTTCCCACTGCTCATTTCAAAACAGTCACACATGTTCATGTTCTCACTCTCACATACAGAGGCAAGGCGCACACACACACACACACGTGCACATGCTGTGACACTCACCCCGGTAGTGGAGGCTGTCATCATGGTGGTTGTGCTGGTGGTGGTTCTCCAAGGCAGGGGGGCTGCTGGCACCCAGCTCTGCCAGTCTGCGGCTGGTGGCAGAGAGCTCGGAGCGGAGGTTGGTCACTTCCTGACTGGCAGACTGGATGGCCCCATCAATCCTCTGTGCCAGCTGTTTGTTGTCTTCCATCATTTTAAGGATTTTCCCCTGAGGACCAAATCCACACAGAGCAGCATGGTGTCAAGTGGTGCATTGAGGTAGGGGGGGGTTGAAGCTGAGACCCTTTCCTCCTCCTCTCCTCCTCTTATCCCCCTCTTCTTCTTCTCCTCCTCCACCTGTGCTTCTTCTCTCACAGTTTACTTCAAACATAAAAAAAAACCAACCAAACAAACAAAAAAAAAAAAACGCCAGTCCCTCTTCTGCTCTCCGCTGAGCAGCGCAGAGATGATGTCTACCTGTTACTGCATAAAGAATAACGTCTGTGTGGCCAAGCACTACACAGTCAGAGAAAGCTTGTGTGTGTGTGTGTGTGTGTGTGTGTGTGTGTATGAGGGGGGGCAAAGGAGAAAGAGAGAGTGAGCGCGGGAGAAAGGGAGGAAGAGAGAATGTAAAGAGAGCAGAGAGAGAGAAAAAAAGAGAAGAGGAGAAAAAGAGATGCAGCCCAGCAGGCGGAGGGGAAAGTGAGTGCTCCCGCCGAGGAGAATGTGCTGTGAGCAGCTGCTCTCAGAGAGGACCCAGCACACACTGAGATGACATGCAGCCTTTTAAATGGACTGTACCATGTGCTGCAGGACCAGGGGAGAAGGGGGGGGTTGCAGTTGGACTGAGCTGCTCTCCAGAAACTCTTTAACGAGAGTGTGTTGTGTGTCCCACACCCTTTGGAGACTGTAATGAGTTAGCAATCGGGTCTGTAATAGGGGAAAAGTACAGATTGTTTCTCTCGCTTTCCGTGTCTCCACACTCAGAACTTGGCAGCAGTATTCAACCCTTTGACAAGCACTTGTCAAGCCCTCTATATCTTTTCACTGCAGCCCCCCCATCTCCCTTCCTCCCTCTCACTCAAACACCCGCTGTCTTTTTGTCTCTCCCACCCCCTCTGTTTTCATTCCATTATATATTCATCTCTTTGTCCTGGGAAAGCTCACCCCCACATCGGTGGAAGGGGAAGGGGGCTGGCTCAAGGCGCCCAAGGGGAAAACATTTCAACTCTGAGAGCAAACTTAGCAGAGGACAGAGGCATAGCCCTCTAATGGGCTAAACACAAAGAGGAGAGGCCCGCAGAATTACAATTGAGCTGTAGTGCGAACATAGTGGAACTTTACTTTGATCAAAAACAGTTAGAAGTATTATATTTCTGCTTATCTGTGAGCGCAACAAAACAAATACCACCACCATCAATTCTTATCTGTACAACTGTAAAATTCCATCACACACACAAAAGGTTAGAGACGGGGGGGGGGAGACTGTTTATCTTAAATCCAGATATTGCTGAGCCATCACAACTTTGAATCTGCATTTGACATTTCATTTCCTAAGTAAGAAAACACATCCCAACTGTGGCAAGAAACTGAGGCAGATGAGTGATACATCACTCAGACGCTGTCATCCGAGGCTCGGGTGATAACAGCTCAATGCTCATTGGTATTCACACAGTGGCAGAGAGAGACAAACAAAGATGGGACTGCAAGTGAGTGAGACTGACAACTGTATGAGACATAGGACTTGTTAGCTACACTACCAGTTTGTTCACCGCCCCTTGCTTTATGATGAAGCTTTAAACAGGAGCCCTATGGTGTGGCCCCTGGGAGAGTATTACAACTGACCTTCTCATCGGCTCTTGTACTCTGTACAGTTGGGGCTGTACAAACGCACCTGTTTTGAACAAGATATCCCAAAAACACAGAGGTAAGAACCACATAACTGCATCAGTGGAAGTCATGATATCAAGACTCCAGAAGAATAACTGTAAAACCAAACATTAAATCTTTTGGGGAATCCAGACCCTTTCTCTTGGACAGTAGCCCACCTGTGCTTTAGGAGCCCCTTTTTTGTGTTTTATCCCTAAAATTACACATACTGTGACAGTAGCTGTGTTCAAATGATTAGTCAGTCAGTTATTTGGTGGACAGAAATTAATCTAGAACAGTTTTGGTACTCAATTTAACTCATTTATCTCACAAAAATGACAAACATTTTCTGGCTCCAACTTCTCTGCTGCTTTTCTCTATTTAATATTATTGTAAATTTAATATCTTTGGGTTTTGGACTGTTGGTTGGACAAAACAGGCAATCTGAAGATGATGGGCACTTTCCATTATTTGGTGACATTTAGAATATATAATAATAATAATCAATAATCAAAATAATAATACAAAATGAAAAAATCATCAGTTGCAGCTCTATATCGCTTTCCTCTAATACATACAGTCACCATAACAGCTTCTCTTGTCACATGCTGCTGTTTGTTTCTCCATCTGTCCTCACTCTTTATGTCTCATCTTTCTATCAATATCTCTGCATTTCATTTCACAACCAATGACACACAAATAGGACAATTGTTACAGAGAAGATCTACACCACCACTAGCATGTTTGATCACATCACATGTTAGCAGATCATTATCACCGTCTAGACAGTCACATCACTGTCCCTGATTAGTGCCCCGGCCCTGAGTTGTAGATGATTAGCAAAGGATAAATGTAGCATGGCCTGTGACACAAGGGCAGAGACGAAGGTTGAGTTCTTGCTTTTGCACAGCAAGATCCTGTTATTCCAAAGCAACTGGTTTTTTCCAGTGTGACAGCTAAGGCTTCCTTCATATGAGACCACAACTGCAGTCTGCTTTGAACTATGTGAGGCAGCGCTTTCATATACTCAACTGTGGAATGCGAGGAAATCAATGATTTTTGGGTCAAGGGTCAGGACATGTCCCAGATACACATCAATAACCAGACAAATACTTTGAGGATACATAATTGTGGCATGTCCCGAACACACAAAGTCCTCCACTGTCTCCACAACTGGACTGAAACCATGTATGGCCATGGCAGAGACCTTGGATCAGTGTAAGGACTTGGCTAACTCCCTTGAGTAACCAGTTCACCCACCACTGCTTTTGTGGCTCACTTTTCAAATTTGGCCGAGTGTTTGTGTTGTTGGTTTGCTCACTTGTTTGATGCTATTAATGGGAAGTTTAATTAAGTGTGCCGAGGGTGTGCAGTTAAAAAGAGGTATTGATAAACAGTCACCATGACTGTCTGCCTGGGTTAATTGAATATCGACTAATCCTCCGCACTGGAATGCTTTCCATTTTTTCCTCAATAGCGAAGTGATATAATGCCCTGCTCAACTATTTATACAGGTCTTATCAGGGGCCTGGGGAAAATATCCACTCTACTCTACTAGACTCACTAATGCCCATCATATACTATGAGAAAAAGGAAGATATAGTGCCTGTCAGGGTGTGAGAGGTGTAAAATTGAAGACAAGAAGAAAAAATATTTTTAAAAAGGTGTGTTAGGAGATGTGTTATGTTACCCAAATGACGTGTTTATGACTCCATGCCAAGTAATACGCACCCTTGAGCCGATAAGAGATCAACAACCATGTTTCATAGAGTAATTTCCATCTGGGTGATGATGTGAGAACAGGAAGATCCATCAGGATGTTGGGAGACACTTGACTCTGGGACCTCAGAAATGTACCGGTCAAGGACTCTTCCCACATAACTGCCTTGTGGCACACAGTGGTGAGAGGTGAGAGGAGATACTTTGCACTTTAAGAAGAGAGTGAATTGGTTTTACAGTAAAATCCAATACATGTGGTGCAACCAAGTGTGCACATAGGGTCTAAATGCAGTAACATCTCAACTCGAGGCTGTCCCTTAGGACTGAAGCTGAGATTTTTGAGTTACAGGATAACCATGGACTTGTCAGTGTGCTAATGATGCTACAATATCATGACTTTACTCCAAGAGAAAGAAAATGGTGCCCTTGCATTTGCGATTTGTTTGTCCTTTTCATCCTGATTCCACAGCCTAATTTTTTAATTTAATGTCCAGTGACGTAGCATAATGTTACAAAATAACATGAGACCTTCATTTGGAGTTGTGCTTCTGGCCACCAGATGAATGTAAATCTAATATGCGCTCTTCTTGTAGCCCTGTTTTGGTCTCTACAAACCCCTGAGGGAAATATACACTATGTTTACCAGATAGTTGCTAACGTAATATGTCTGTCGCTTAGTGCTGGGCAGGTAGTGCACAGTGGGGTTTTTAGACCTTCGTTTGCTGAAAACAACTGCCTGCTATGGCTGAAAATGACACAAAAGAGAAACAATAAAGTTGCAGGCTGGAAAACCAAAACAATGAGTTAAAAGACACTCAAAAGCTCAGTAGAGCTGAGGAGAACTGCAGAGTCAAGTGATAATTTTCTGTGGTGAGCGACCCAGTTTATATCACACATTGTTATTTGATCTATTGTTTAAATACAAATATGGATTATAGTGACTTTATATAGCTCTTGTTGCATTAGGTAATTGCAGGCAATGTTGAAAATCTGTGGGTAGGATTGCTTTATGGCACCATTAGACATTTTTGTAGGTTTTATATTCACAGAATTAGCCAAAACAGACACTGTCATCTTGTTTTTTCTATAAACGGCCTCTCAGTTGACTTTAAAAACAATATACTATATCAAAATTTGTCAGTAGCACAATATAAAACTTGATACACCATGATAGAAGATTTTACACGTAGCTTCATGTACTGTATCACAATAGATCTTCAATAAAACAAATTATTTTGTTGTTGTTTTTTATCATGTACAATAAATACAATAAATTGGATTTTTTTTTCAAATGAAACCTCTTCATTTATGATTAGCGCAGATCTGAAACTGAAATATTTTGGGATCATTCCATGGTCAAGTAATTACAGGCGTCTTTCCTTAATTGGCACAGAGAATGACAAAAATTTCTCCTCCAGGAATGAGGCCCCTTCATCAGATGAGGCTCATCTCCTGAGGGTTTTTGTATGGCAGGCTGCGAACATTATGGTTGTTTATACAGTATATTCCATATAGGCACTTTAGAAAGTATGTCTGAGTCTAAACCTTCACAGACAGCACTTATGAATTTCCGAATGTGCATCAGAACGTTCCGTCTGCTGGGAACAGAAACTAAACAGCAGGTCTCAGGACATCTTATGCTGGAAATAAAGGGTGTTTCTTTACAGAGTACACTGTTTACCAACATCAAAGAGTACACACGTTTTGATTCTTTACTTTGAGGCAGGTTTATTGACATTTGAATTTCACTTTTGCCCATTCATTGTCAGTTTAGTATTATGTGTTTGCGTGAAGCAAAAACAAAGAGAAACAGAAGAGTGTTGCATGAAAAGGATGAAGAGGGAGAGCTTGAGTGACAGTATCCTTATCAAAGTTACAAATTAAAACAAGTGTTTTCTGTGCTGCTACCTTTTTTTTTTCTTTTTCCATTACTTGTGACAAACAAGACACTTCAGACAAAATTTGCCTTTGTTAGTCGTATCAAATATAACACCAATTTCCCAGTGCAGAAAGGTAGCATTGACACATCTGTACATGTGCTAACATGGCGCTTGACTCTTATACAAGGAAAGAATAGATGTAACTAAATACCACTTATGCATTGCGTAAAGGGACTTAATATTGAATCTAATCATCAAATCACCATTACAAGCATGCATTACTGGGCAGGGACTGAAAAGAAAAGAACTCGGAAAAGCTGAGTTTCTGCTCGATACAGCTTTGAATTTTCACACACAGAATGCAGATTTAACAAATGCAAATGTCACAGTTGGAGGAAGAAAAAATGGGCAATTATGTCTGTGACAGTTTGAGAGAAGGCCTTTTGCCTCAAGTGGTGACACACAGGGACAGAGGGGCATTGATGGAGTAAACAGTGAATGGCAGGGAGCGGAAACTCAACTCTTTCTCTCCTCCTCCCTCTCTATCCCTTTCTAACTATTTCCCTTCACTGACTGCCTAATTACTTAGTTGGGAACTTTATTGGCCATGATGTTGAAAATTTGACAATGTGGAAACTGTCTTTGGTTTGACCACATAGTATAAAATTAAAAAAACAAAAGACAATTGAGGACAGTCATAAAAAACAAAACATCAACAAACGACATGACATTAAAAGACACAGATGCAGTTATTGAAATAAATTATTAAAAATCGTGGAGGGGCTGGGTGCAAAATTTAGTTAGTGAAAGAGCCAAAGGAAGCTATGCATTGAGTATTCTAATTAAATTTGGCTGGATGAACTTATTGAGCAGATTTTGGTGAGTCTCTAGTGTTTATAACGCCTCCCAGAAAGTAAAAGCTTGGGGAAAGAGTGAGAATCACTTATAATCTTTTATTTATTACTTATAAAAGCTTTGTTCTTTGTATTTTATTCAGTCTCGCTGCAGTCAAAGAAACCGAATTTAACAAATATTGAGTAACAATATCTAACACAGGATACTTCAGATCAGAAGGAAGACTTTTCATCCTTTTAAATATCTGGTATTATGGCCTATTTGACTCATTTTTATAAATGCCATTTTAAGCATATCTGTGACATTTTATTCACCAAAAGTCTTTTAGATTTCTCTAAATCCATCTTTCCTTACAGCTCAGATTCCCCTCTGTCCTCCAGCAGGCTGTTTCAGAAGCTATTTACATAAACCAGCATTATTAATGACCACCTACTCTGATTGGTTGAAGGGTGTGGCCCCCACCTTCACCCCCAGCCAATCAGAATACTACCTAATGAATAATGCAAGTGTCCTTATGCTGCATCTTTACCTGGAGTAATGTCTGCAGCTGGAGACGTAAGACAGTATATAGCAGTCTATGAACAGGAGTCTGATCCTGAATAGGAAGGAGAACCTGCTTTTGCACAGTTGAGATTTCAAAAGGCTGTTTCAGAACGGTAAGACCGTGTTTAAGTTTCCTAACGCAGTAAAAAGTAATTTTTTTCAAACATAGCCGCAGGTCGCTAGCTTAGATTTAGCACAGATATACTACTTTAGCTGAGTTAAAACTTCTTCAAAAGATTGAAGATGAAAAAGTCGAAAATCCTGCAGCATACTGAGTCTTGTTAAGCAGACAGTCGGCTGTAAAATGTGCTGAACACACACACAACCACTTGCCGATAACAGAGGGAAGATGGTCTCCAAAAATGAATTTCAGCCATTCCTGATGTAAATTTCCATCCTCTGGAGGGCTATGTAAAGACTTTTTAGCTGCTGAACAACCAGCAATAGCATAACTCCAGTGTCCTGCTTTGCTCCTCATCTGGCTGAAATGCAAACCCAGACTACAGATTCCTACCATATTGTGACGTAGTAATGAGTTCCGCCTCAACTTAAAAAGACAGAAGAGATAGAATTGAGTAATTTTACAGCACAGGAGGGCCTCCACCATCACCCCAATCCATCCCAAAACTCATTTTTCTTGTTCTCCACCATAAGAGCCCTTTAAGCCAAGCTATTTGCCAACAATCCAGTCAGCTTCTGATGTCACTGTGGTCTTTTATCATCAAATGCTCATTCAAACCTTCAGCAGGTTACTATCAACAGGTTTCTAAACAGTCCTCATCTGCGGCTTAAATTTTGGCACAGAGAAAAACTGGGATCCCTGAAGCTGGCCTATGGAGGCAGCGATCAGACCTGGAGAGAAGCACCTATTTTGTGCTGTCAAACTCAGCACATCTGTCACCCAGAGTCCTCCCCAAGTTCCACTCCAACGCCTCGCAGCCATGTCCTTCTCCCATCTCTGATAGTCTGGTAATAATAAACAGTTCGACAGCCTCTCCACTTGGAGATAACGGTCGACAGAGTTGCGGCTGAAACGCGGTGCCAGAGGCCTTGATGAGTATCAAGATAAAGGCCTGTCTGCAGGACTCGAAGGGAGGGAGGATGCAGGGATGAAGGGGGGGGGCTCTCGTGACCTTTAAGACCTGCGAGATGAGAAATAGACGTCTGTTGAGGGAGAATCAAACTGCAAAAAAAAGTTACATTCCTCCCCTCCACTGAGACCCATTTCGCTTCTTGCCTCATTTCCCATTGATCTCACTTCTGCTCCTGCTGGCTGCTTCCTGTCATCGCTTCCTCTCCCAGTGGTCACCAGAATCCACTAATAGGCATCAGCCCATTATGTCTGCACATCCCCGCTCTGATCCCGCCATACTTTTTGCCCTCAGACTAAAGCATGTAGACATGCAGAGAGGAACGTCGCAGTCGTCTCTAATGACATGCAGATCATAGTGAGATCACAGCGTCGGTACAAAAGGTGCATGTTTTGCATGTAGCGTTACACACTCAGCTACTTTGCCGCTGTCTAATTGAGTTCCTCACCCCTGTCATTGTTCTCCACTCTCTTCTGCAGGAGGTTCAATTACACGGTGATGCTGAGAGACCAAGAGATGTGCCTTTAGCTCGCGGGGGAGATGAGAAAGATAGCTGACAGTGTTATGATCATCAACATAATTAAAGTGTCATTTAAATGAATCCAAGTAACGTGGCATCGTTGGGAGTAGGAAGTGGCAGCTTTATCACAGTCTTGATCCAAGAGGAAAACAAAACAAAACACAGGTTATAACCATTGACCAGCTGTTCAATTGTGCAAAGGAGCTGTCTCTGGGTAATGCTACAAGAGGATATCTCTCAAGGTAAAACATTTTCTACAACACGCAGACAACCTCATTCAATGACAACCTTTCCTCCATCCATCTCCCTCTCTTTTCTTTTCTCAGCAGCAAAGTGATTTTCAGACAGCAACTGCAGTGGAAATCACCCTGACACAGCTCTCCCTGTTGATTTATGATATACGTTTAGTTATTTATTGGCTAATCATGGCGGGCTGCTGAGAGCAGGTTAGAGTACACCTCAAGAAGATAACAGGGCCTTAGATAGAGAGATGAAGGGGCAGGGCTGCTGCCCGGCTTTTTCTGTGAATATTGTCAAAGCCACAGACTTGATCTCAAATTAATGAAAGAAAGGAAACTCATTTAAAATAATAGTTTGACATTTTGGAAAATATGCTTACCTGTATTTGCTATCTGGAGGAATACGAAGACCAATACTACTCTCATATATGTTTGTTAAATGCAAGCCTACAGCCAGCGGTCGATTAGCTTAGCTTAAAGGATATGGCTGGCAATTTTATATTTTTCTTAATGTCAGCAAATGTCATTGCAGAGCCAAGCCAATGAATGATGAATTAATCCAAAGGCTGAAATATCTTATTCCTTTGTACTGAAGTAGAAGTGAACTCAAGACTACAAAATCAAGACGTTGTGATATGTAGCACAAGCGAGTGAAGCTCTGTAAACAGAAACACGTTCCCGTGCATGAACAGAGGCATCTGCCTTACACAGAACTACTCTCCAGAGACTGAAAACGTCATCACTGTTATTAGTCTTTGGAGACGTTTTTAAACAAACTAATGTGACAGTAAACTTTGGGGTGAAGGAACATGTCACCCAGTGCAACGATGTGTCTCGCTGACGTGTTTTTAATAGTTTTTGGAGGTCTACGGAACAGAGGAACAATATATATCAGGCTTTGGATGCAAACACAATAGTAGTGTGCATAGTAGATCATGTCATTGTTAGTTTGGTTTTGCACATGAGATTTGATGACAATGAGAAAAATATAGAAAATCACCAGCCATATCCTTCAATATAAAGATTGTAAACAGGGGAAACAACTAGCCTTGCTCTGTCCAATGGTATCGGCCTACCAGAACCTCTAAAGCTCACTAATTAATACAGTATATAAATGAAAAAAGCAAAGTCTGGATCTCACAGGGCGTTATGTGCCGGACTTTTTTCCAGTAGCTTAGTGACTGCCTGGTAACTGCTCCAAGCTGATAAATAGTCCGGCATATAAATGGCTAATTGTTGTTACAGCTTGGGTTTTTGTACGGATTGAATAAATGAGATTGAACATGTTATTTAGTGAGCTTCAGAGGTGTTGGCAAGTGGATTTTGTTACCTTTAGACCGAACCAGGCTAGCTGTTTACCCCTGTTTCCAGTCTTTGTGCTAAGCTAAGCTAAGCTAAGCAGCTGCTGGCTGTATAAGTGTTATAAATCTTCTCATCTAACTCCCTGCCAGAAAGCAAATAAGCATATTTACCTAAATGTTGGACTACTCCTTTAAGTAACAAAGGCTAGTGAACAGCATACAGTAACAGATGCCATGCAGTGTGCAGTGAAAACACTCTGCATTGTTGCTGAGACTGGAGAAGACCACAGCCAGGTTTACTGTAGCAATGCAGGCAAATAACTGACATACAGGTTTAGGGGGGAAAAAAAGAAAAGAACTGTGCAGTACTGAGGACAGATTAGTCCATATCTGACAGAGAGCTGTTTTGGTACAGTGTATTGATAAGGAGCCTTTCCCCTTGTCGGTGTGTGTAAAGGCACATCTGCAGAACCTATTGATTAAGAGACTCATCTCACTATCATGTGTTCCCACTCTGGAGGACAGTTCCAATGAATAGCAACACTGGAGACAATGATCATTCCATCACTGCTTTATCGCTGTCCTCAAGCAGCTACTTTGTATGCATGCCAATACGCTGTACACTTTCTCCAATTTCTTCATGTCTAAGTGACATCCTTGGTCCGCTTCTTATCTAAAATGCATATTGCAAGCAGAGAAAACTGCTCTTGTCCACTGACTGTCACTGTAATGTCTAAATTTTTGTAGGAAACAACAAGAAAATATACTTTTTAAAGTGATAACATACTGGACTGAATTTTACAACAATAACAGTGGTAGCAGGAGAATTCACAATTATTCCCATGCACTACAAGTTGCCATATACTGGGAATTACTTTCTTTATTTTCTAAAGCTAATACTACAAGATATGAAACTTGTTGGAACATGTTGAAAAATGAGCAACAAGGGAAGCGGAGAGAAAAATAAATAAGGCAGACAAATGGAAGGGCACAGAGACAGTGTGAGCGAGAGGAGGTTGGAGCCAAAACATGTAAAGTTGCAAAGTCATTTATTATATTTCAACATTTATCTCTGCGAGAGAGAGCCGAGTTATCAGAGGGACTAAATTGAAAGACATTCAAGCGTGCAGTAGAGAGTCAGTAAAAGGAACACTGATGACCAGACCCGGCAGAAAGTCTCTCACTATTCCAGGCTTAGCATACTGTTCTGCATGGAAAGCCTTTCATTCACATATATGCACCACACACACACACACACACACACACACACACCTGTACTCACATACTGTACATGTGCACACACAGAGATAGCTCAAACATTAAAATGCAAAAGCAATTAAACGCAAGCCACAACAGTGCCGAAGAAGTGCCAACCTGACAGCAGGACTTTGATTTTTTTTAATTAGAGCAATATGGCTGACTCATCCATGAATATAATTGAAGGAAAGGAGATTCATTTTCCTGCTAAAAACCTGCTTTAGACTACAACTACAGTTGGAGGGTACTTTACATATGCTTTAGTGCAAAATGGCAAAGTGGTTATTCAAATGTGTTTAGAGAGACAAACTGTGCTGATGAGCTACTTTTGTATTATGTCTTTTATTTAATGGTTCCAACTTATTCGTATTGTAAATGTATGTGATTTAAATGTGTTTAATAAGCTGGCTCCTGCAGGATCTGGGAATTGCATTAATCTGCATGCTAAATTAGTTTGTCTGAATCCAAAAGTTGTCTGGCTCAGGGAGTTGAGCTCTTGTAAGGGATTATAACAGGGTATTAATACTAAGATCCATGGAAAGCAAAAATAATGTAATGTTCCTTTCTCTTTCTAAAAATTTTGCATGTGGGCAAACTAATTACCATAGTATCATTTTACAGTCATGCTGAAAAAAATGAATATGCTCCAGAGTATGTACCCAAGCAGTTTCCTTGCAGACATGTCCCTGTGCATGTATTGTCCTTGACAATTCAATGGGGACATATTGTGCATTTTCTGGTTTTCTGTTATTTATCTACTGGTATGATGTTGGATATCTATGTTAAACATGGTCAAAGTTCGAAAACATGATGTTAATGTATGTAGAAATGCTCCCTGCAAGACAAAAGCCTTAAAGAGACAGGAGCTAAAACGGCCTGTTTCAGACAAAGGCTGAACTGAGGGGCCGTGTAAAGGGTCAGTATGAGTTAAATTAGGTTTCTTTTTAACTGTAAATCATGCAAATATTCTAGTAGAGCCCCAGATTAAAAATATAGAATTGGAAATCTGCATAATATGTCCCCTTTAAGTGTTTCATTGTAATTTGTTTGTGTGCCTCATAAGATTTTGCTGGAGTGCTTTGTATGTGCACATGTATTTGGGTAAACATGTCTGCTGTCTTGCTCTGTAACAGGAAAACACATAGCGAGATGAATTAAAGAGGGAGTGAAGCAGGAAGGAGGAGGACAAAAAAAAGTATTTGTTTATCACCGTAACTAAAAGCCACCATCAGAGGCAGTTTGTTTACCAAGGATAACAATTACGTTGGAAAAGGACAGACTGCAATTCTTCCTAAAAGACCTAAAAACCACCTTTCATTACACAAGCCTTTGAAAGCTTAATGGTCATTCTGCGGGTCCCTAAAGAGACATCCCATGACTAAACATAAACCACACATGAGGTAGAGACGTCAGGGAATACAGTTGAGAGCTCTTACACTTAAATACATAGCTCGTTCACCCTTTGTTAGCAATTGCAACACGTTGGATAAATATACAAAAAGTCCTCCACCATCAACCTGCTGATATATATAAACTCTCATTCTAATGTCACTTATAATCTAAATAAAGTGATGGAACATGCATCTAAATAAATTATACTGTATACTAGTATAGTATAACACTAGTATAATAATACCTGTATAAGATTCATAAAATTGTTGTTGAGGATTTGTCATCTTTATGTTGTTATCTAATCTAACTATAAAGGAAGGAATCTGTATGTATGTGTGTCCTTCGCGTATCTCGACAACCGTTCGTCTGATCGACTTCACACTTGGCAGGTGTATTGCTGAGGACCCAAGGAAGTCCAGTGTCGAGTGTGACGTTGTTTAGATGGTTCTTGAGAAATGTATAAAATATGTCTCATAAACAACGTTGCTTCTGCTTCTTCTTCTGCCCGTGGAGTCAACAAGAGGAAATACAGACAGCGCCACTCTACCATTGCAACCCACTGATACATATACTGTATATGTGGTTGCTTCTACGGTTCAACCTCAGTTTAGTCTCACTGCTGAAGTTTCTGTCTGGATTAAAACCATTTAATTTATGAATTCCTTATCGTTTTAATTGATACGTTTGTCAATTGATACATATATATGCGGCTCTCGAGAAATAATAAACATTCGGCCCATCCCGAACAGGCATGTTTTGAACGGGCACTGCACTAGTTTCCATAATGCTCAAGTTATTTTCTGCTCCACTACCTGCTTGTACCTTATATTATCCTTTTCTCCTATACCGCCAAATTCTTTTGCCAAAAATGTTTTGGAGGAAACGTAATTGTTTACTGGATTATGCTCACCGGCAACTTCTTTTCCAGTCCAAGTGTTACCTTCTTGTACTGCACAGACTGTAGGGAAGTACAAGGTAGACGATGGGCGTACAAAGATCACTGGAGACGGGGGTTCACGTCCTGAGTTCCTTGTGCAGTTAGGTTTAGGTTACTAAAACACTTGATTGAGGTTAGGTTAGCAAAATATAGTGGTTAAGGTTAGGAAATGATCAGGTTTTAGTTAAATATTGAAAAGGACTACAATCTTTCTCTAACGTTAACCAAGTGCTTTCAGTGCCTAAACACAACCTAAATACCATTAATCATGCTGAGGTCATACTGTATATTGTAGAGAAAACAAATGTAAAACATTGTCGAAAATCTGTTTTGCAGATATGTTCAATAAAAAACATTTCCTCATTATGGTGACAAAACATAATCCGAAACTTTGCTAATTGCTCTTTCACCTATATAAACATGTTTTTTGGAGACAGGGCTGCATCTATGAAATGATTCCTCGATTTATACAACCCACATTTGAAATATAATTGTAAATACATGACACTCTATGACAACTTAATCAGAAACCAAATCTCATTATAAAATAAGGCCCACATTTTCAATTCAAACTTGAAAAGTTTCCTCACATGAACTTATTTCACTGTTATCATTCCAGGACTTAAATAAAACCAAAGGAAGCAGCAGGGTAGAGGGAACTGGTCCACTGGGGGCCCGTTTCCAAACATTTATGCTCCAAATCAAACATGGCTTTAGCATGCTATCTTGCATGGTAAACAAGCATAATTTAACTTGTTTCAAGCTATGAACAAACTAGTGTAAACCTGCTGGGCTCATGTGGAAGGAACTTGGGAAGTTTTTTGGCAACATAAAAAGATATAATTCAGACTGAAAAAGGACTTAAGACTGAATTGAAGACTAGATTACTAGGCTGAGCTTTTGATGGAAAAAAATAAACTTTCACAATACAGTAGAATCCAAAATTGTCTATAATTCTTGTAACGATTACTATCACATGCAGTGTTGATCCTTATGTTATTTGTGACATTTTCATTCACATTTAAATGCTCAAATTTAGACCTTGCACTTGACAACCTGTGTGAGTCACACTGCGCAACAGAAATATAGAGGCCTGTTTTGCCTCCAAAGAATAACAATCATAGCTATTTTCAAAAGCACCTGCCTGGCATTTTATGTCAGGGTTGCAAGAGGACAAGTATCACATTAATATAGTAGAGTTCATTAAAATACCATCTGCTCTCCAAAAAAAATCACAAAGCTTCATGACAGAGCAGAATGGTTCTCCAAGGAGTTGTAAAAAATGTTAAAGATTCAGTATTCTGGCAACAGCGGTATTAGAAGATGCATGATTATGCATGCTGATAGGCTTTCAGCTGAGATCCCTGGAAACACGTTCTCACTGAGGCAGTCATACTGCAATAAGTGGAGCATCCAGGCGGAGCAGAGCGCACAGCACACTAACAAATTCATACATGTTGAACTAGGAGAACGTAAGAGGATACAGAGTAGGAGTCGAGGAGAGCAATTGTAATCACACTCAAGAATACTAACAAGGCTGAGAAAGAACAGAACAGCACATTAAGAACATGATTCATTACACAAGAAGACATACACGGCACAATCAAAACCAACTGCTTCCATTTTAATAATAGGCTTATAAAAATATACTGAAATTGGGTTTTCATTATGTGAGTGTATGAGTGTTTGTGCTTGACATTCCTGATCCTATTTCCTGCATTTTACACTTCGCCCGTACTTCCTTAGTTAATCTTTCCTCTTAATGCTCTCTGTATGATATACTACACTATAATGCATCCAGAGCACAAAATAAACACATTGAAATGAGCTAAATATGAGAGGAGTCTCCACAGATTTGAGGATTTAAGTCTATATTATACTTCAAGGTGTAACTGTAGGTTCCTTCATTGAAGGAAATGACAGAAGATTATGTAGACTTTACCTGCTGCAGAACTACATTCATTCTGCACCAGAAGTAACTCAATCAGAAAAGAGCTGCAAAGATAATACAGTTTGGTAGATAAAGGTATGATTTTTGCATTAATGGGAAGAAGGGCATCTGCATTTGAACCAGTCATTTAGTCTGTTATTGTGCCCTGAGGTCTCATTTTTCTTTAATCAAGAGAAAAACAGCCATCAAGGTGAGACTACTGCACGTCTCCATGTTTCTGCATAATATGCAGCTCTTACAGCAGTTACATTTTTGAAAAGGTGCATGTAACATTTAGTGAATGCACGTGCAGATGAGATGCGGTCTATTGGAACAGTACACTTCTTAAACCTGCATTAACTGATTTTTTTGGCCAGTTGGGGGCAGTGGAAACAGGTTGTGAAAACACAACACTGTCATTTCATCATTTCAGTTGATTTGGCAAACTTATTAGCAAACAGTTGCTTATTTACACATCCAGCAGTCACAGAGCAACATTATCATTCATTTGTAGTCATGTTTCTGTCCATCTGGTGAATGTAACTCCAAACATTCCCTTTTCTTTAGATCTGTTTTTGCTCTCTCACAACTCCCGAAGGAAATCTGTCTCTTTAGCTACTAATGCCCCACTATATGTTCACCAGCCTGATTGATTGTAGCTGCTTCAAAAGTCAGAGAAATTTAGAATGACTTTTTTGCCATAACAAAATTACAAAAATTGATTTCTTGTTTTTTTTTAACAAGAAAAAAAATGCCATTTAGACCCAGTGTAAGTGTGTTTTTTAAATAGCTTCTTAATCATGCACCAATATACACTAAAACATATAAAGCTGCTTCCAGAAGGGAATCCTAATCAAGTAAATACATTAAATAATCATAGAAACGACGCATGAAGTCCGGTCTAATCTGACGGATTTTAGCTATTTCTCTTAATCTGATTGGGGGGGTGTTTGTGTAATGATCACCTGGTGGTGTACTCTCCACAGCAGAGCTGAATTAATCATTGCATCTAGACCCGTGAGACAGGTGTAATGACGGGTAAAGTGCTAATCCTGAGCGCCAGTACTCAGGACTGGTGGTCTATAACACCCTGCTCCTCCTGAGCCTGATTTACATGGTGGGATTAGAGCCAGATAGCCTCTCAGTTTAATTGCATTACTCCAGATTACATGACCAGATTACAAGATTGTGCGCCACCAAACCACGAATGCTGTCTGGTTTACACGATTATCATCAGAGGGAACAAGCTGTATGTTTCTTATCATTAGATTTCATATATTGATTCTTTCATATATGTGTTGAATTACTGTATTGTTGCTGTAAATGTGTTGTTTTGTGATCTTGGTGACAGACTGTGGCTACAACATACAATAAAATAAAGATTAAATAAACTCTAAAACAGTCATTTAAATAAAGCGTATTTAAAGGATAGTTTCACAATTTTTCAAGTCTGTTTTAAAACAATAGTCAGGTACCCATATGAACAGTGTCAGGGTTACAGGTTTTGCTTGCTGTAATCATTCCTTCTGTTCATACTGGCCATTAGAAGATCCCTGTCAAAAGCGCTTACAATGTAAGTGATGGGGGACAAAATCCACAGTCCTTGTTTTGAGAAAAATTGTATTCAAAAGTTTATCTGAAGCTAAAATGAAGCTTCAGCTCTCTGAGTTAGTCAAATAAAGTGGATATTATCCACAGTTAAAGTCTTTTTGGTAAACAGTGGCTCGACAAACTGTGTTTTCCTGTTTAGCTACAGGATCATAACAAAAAGAGAGAATTTGGCTCAAAAAAGACTAACTTTGAAAGATATTGACTTGACTAATTTGGATGACTGAAGCCTCATATTATTTTTAAATAAACTTTTAAATACATTTTCGCATTATCCCCCATCCCTTATACATTGAAAGTGCATTATGAAGGGATCTCTTTAATGGTCAGTATGAACAGGAGGAAAGTTTACAGTAAGAAAAACATTGGTCAACATGCGTCAACGTTCATATTCATATACCTGACCTATTGTTTTGAAAATGTGTGAACCTATCCTTTAATATGTAATTTAGTCTCATATTCAGTCTTTAAACCCAAATTCTTCCAGAGCTGTAGTTATTTTTTCAAAGTGAGAATCATGACACTATTGTATGTAAGAGCCTGTTCTCTTAAAATTCTTTATTTTATTTTATTAAAGGTATATTACTGTTTCATACTACCTCCTAAGACCCATTTCACATTTTCGTATTTCAATATGAGATCAAATCTAAACCTTAATAAGTCACTTATCAGTCATCGCTTGCATGATCTTAATATGAATACAAAAGGGTATAATATTTTTGGATGCTTCCTACATTACTTTAGTTTGTCTAAGTTAGTTTTTCCAAATTTGTGATAGACAAGAGAATGTGGAAAAAAGTCTTAAACACTGAAACAACCTAATTAGAATTACACAGTGTAAAGGTGCATCATATCAAGCAGCATTTCACAGCGATAAACAAGTAGATTTTCAAAGAAACGTGAGCTAAGAGCGTGCCAAGTCATTTTCTGTGGTCAAACTGCAGGTGCATTGGTCAAAAAACCTGGAAATGTGTGTATTGCTCAAAAAAAAAAAAAAAAGGTATGTGGAGCAGCTCTGGGCCAGATGCCCACCTGGCCTGACTCCTCAGAGCGATTGCTTCTGGCAGGGAATCAGATAGAAGGGAGAGTCATTTATATTTCCTGCACCACCCCACAAGCTGTGGAGGCAGGGAGCATTTAAATCTCATCTAAGGTCAACAGGGAACTCAATGGCTTTGATAACAAGTATTCCATCTTTGATTCCACACTCTTCTAGTCTCTGCAGAAATTCTGCCTTTGATGAGGGGTTGTGCAAGAGGGTTTATAGTAAACAAGACGAGGTGGACGACAGCAAATAACTGTGTTTAGGAGGCTGAGCTGTCATGTGGAAAAGGTTGAGATAAGGGAAACAAAAGGCATACCAATGTCCCTCCATGTCATATTAATGTCCCCACTCATGTCTGCTGTGGCTGATGTTTTCTCATGAATTATTCAGGATGTCAGTCCTGTGGAGAGGACTCCAGCAGCAGCAGCAGCACCACAAGGAAGCTCACGTAAGGCTGACTGATAAATAATGGGCTAGCGGATCACTTTGCGCTTTCTTCCCTCTGAATGTGTCAAAACAGAATGAACTAGACGGTGGGCTCACATATCTGACGTGAAAAATCTCTCCAGGAACTGTAAGCTTTCTGTGGTTGGCAGAGAAAGGCACTGGAGGACATGTAGCCACCTCTGCGCCGACTCTCAGACTTATGCGTAAGCAAGCCAATCCTAGACACTTATACACATCAGACAAACACAAACAACCGCACAACAAAAGGGCTCCAAAGAGTACAATCACTGTCTGTCACTCAAGAGGAGACTGACAGAGAGGGACCCTTTCATATCACCCAAACTCCTCTGAAATTGAGGTTAACACCTTTGATCTGCAGAAAGATGCGTGTAGTGATCCAGATCAGCTTTGTGACAGTGTGCCGGGTTTCCATAGAAACATGCGCGCCCCAAACACACCAGACCTTAACATCCTGAACCGCATCAACAGATGGCTTCTTGAGAGGCTGAAGGATGATGAAGTCTCACATTCTGGCATGCATCATTTCATCTGATGGAGGCCATATTGTCATCTCAAAATATCCACAGAAAAAGTTTGATCCACTGAACGATACCTTCTTTATGTACGAAATACAGAGAGAAGAGAGATGATGTGTAATGCGTGAAGGTCTGGGAATAATGCAAAGAAATGAATGTGTCTGCCTCATGGCATTTAGAAACACTACCTCATCCATCATGTCATATCAGAAAATATAAATCTACACTGTCATTTTATCCCTGCACTTAGGTTTGTCTAATCATCAGCTGTAAAATCTTCCCCGCAGTCAGCTCCAATACAATCATTTTTATGTGTACTCATTCATCTTTTTTGTGTCCCTGGTGTTTCTGAGTGGGTAGAAATGTGGAGACTGGTGAGAGACGGCTACCGGCTGAAACTGCAGTTGTTAAAAAAGAGCAACCACAGCTCTTTGAAGTCCGGCCCGCTCCAGCTCACACTGTAACATAAAGGATGTAACATTGAAATGGATGTAAAGGATTTGCATACAATAGAGTCAGAAGGAAAAAAAATAAAAATGTTAAAATGAGGCATGAGATGAAAGCCTCCGACAGATTCAGGTAATAACGGTTTATTTGTGTTCAAACACCCAAAGACACTTATAGAACAAAGATAGCCTCACATAAAGAGGATCTCATAAATAATAACCTACCTATCTTGCAGGCAATGAGATGCAAAATGGCTAAATACAAATAACAGAAGTCATGGATTGATTTCAGCAATCCCTGGACCACCTTTGTCATCTTTTCCCTGATGACATCTCTTTCTCTCTCTCTTAATAGTTTATTAGTTCATTATGTACCAGATCTGCACTGATCCATTGTCTCACTAACAGCTGCAGGCCAACCCAAACCTCACTGTATCATTAATCTAGCCTTCCAATCTATTTTACTTTGAGCTAAGGCTCATATTCCTCCTTTAATTCTTCACCGGTCAATAATGAATTAAGGTAGATCTGCCAACATTGTAACTGAAATGACTAAAGTAGCAGCTTATTGCTCTGCTGCAATCAGCTATAATTTTTGGCTCATAAGAAACTTTTCAGGTTCATTTCTCCTCATACAATGCTAAGCTTTCGTTTGAACCTCTAGTGACTTTATGTTAAGATTACTCTACTATTCTTTCCTCTTTTTTTTGGATCCACTCCAGAGGGCTGCAGAGCTGAAACAGGGATAGTCACAGAAGGAGGAGACACCTGTGTTGAGACCACAGACCGTAAAAAATATGGATGTAGTCACCGTGACATCACCCATTGGTTTGTGGACTGCCATTTTGAAGCTTTGAGTTTAGTGATTTGACTGTCGCCATCTTAGATTTGATTGTTGCCATCTTTGATTTTTGGAGCCAGAAGTGACCATATTTGGACCATGGATGTATTATAAGAGCTGGATACCAGACCAAAAATGGCACCCATTCAATCTAATGAGAATTGCTTGTCTGGCACATACGCCAAAAAAGTTTCTAGCTTCCTGGTTTGCTTCTGCATTGTGTGCCCTACTGAATATGCGCAGCAGTGTTTCTCCCACTCCCACAGACTTTACATTGTGATGACGTCACAGATTTTTCAATTGCTTTTCTCGGCTCAAGGAAAGTTTTACAAAACTAAAACCTCCATGGATCAAAAATTCTTAATAGAAAGAGTCGTAATTGACCTTGTTTGCAGTTGGAGGTGTCCTGTCAACAGTTTTACAGATGTATGGGAAAAATGCTTTTTGGGCCGCAGGGAGATTTTTCACTGCAATACCGTGAGTGGCTACTAGAAAAAATTGGCCACAAGGCTGAGCAGCAGCGCCCTATCTAGCTCTTATAATACATCCATGATTTGGACAAGAGGGTGGAGCTGACCATAACGTCAGCTGCTAGCTTGGTTAGCTCAGTGCATTTACAGTCTATGGTTAACTGTGATAATGATAAAGCTAATGTTAATGTTCGCTAGCTAAAAACAGGCCTAAAACCATTAAAACAAAATATACTTACTGGAAAAACTGAACAGCCAACTCCTTAGAGGGTCTTTTAGTACAACCAAACGCTGAACACTTTTTTAGGTGACCAAAATTTTACAATTAACTTTCATGAACTGAAAACACGCTGTGAAATAGCAGCAGCCTGACCTATATTCTGTGACTCTGGGGTTACCCCATGGTTACTTTACATAATCAACATTGTCATCATGGTAGCAACTTGTCAATCACAAGGTAGCCACACCCTAAAGCATACCCTGCGTTATTGTCTATTTTACTCTAAATGGGACCATAATTAACAAAATGAACATCATGCTGTATTGAAGAAAACTTGAAACTAGCGATTAAGACTATAAACTCATTAGGAAAGTGTTTACTGGGGTAATAAATCAAGTGAGAAGTAGGGTCATTTTCTCATAGATTTCCATACACTTCTTTTTGCAACCAGTGGAGTCGCCCCCTGTTGGCCATTAGAAAGAATGCAGGTTTAAGGCACTTCCGCATTGGCTTCATTTTTCAGACCAGGAGCTACCCGCTTGCTGTCAACTAACTTTACTAATTGGAATGTAAAGGGACTAAATCATCCTATTAAATGTACTAGGGTACTTGCCCACCTTAAGCATTGGAAAACAGATATAGCCTTCCTCACTGAGACACACATGCATAGTTCAGACTATATGGGCGGGGTTGGGGTGGACAGATATTTCATTCATGCTTTCAGAGTAAGGCTAGGGGGTGGTGATTTTGATTCGCAAGTCAATTGAAAATCTGAAGCATCCTATTAGATGCTTTGTTATTGTTGTTGGAAGGCTCCACAATAACCTGTAATACTTGCCTGTGTCTATGCCCCTGACTGGGATGGCTTTCAATCCATGAACAAATCTCTGTCGCCTATACCACACGTACACACCCACCAACTAAACTTAGCTGGGGACTTTAACTGCGTGATTAACCATTAATTGGATACATCTTCTAATAGAACAACTACTAAATCAAAAACATCTGAGTGCATAAAGAGTTTTCTAGAGTCATGTGCAATATCTGACCCATGGCGATTTCTGTACCTGACTAAAGCCCCTTTCACACATGCACTGCAACCCTGAAATTTTCTGGACATTACCCAGAGGATTTGTATGCGTGAATGCAAATATCCGAATCAGTCTGACCGGACATTAAGGGAGCTGACAGGGACCCTAATGTCCGATTGAGCCCATGTGTGAATACAGCAGGTAATTTTTCAGAGAATTCACAGCAAGCAAAGGTGTGTTTATGACGTTTCTATCATGTGGCTGACACTGGATAAACACAGCAGGCGAGCTAAGCTGCATTGTTTTGACTGGGCCTGAACGCTCCACTGTGATGCTAGCGCTACCCCTCTACCCAGGTACCACCCCTTGCCTAAACCAAATGGAGCATTTCCAGTAGGTGAGAATTTCCACCTGTCCACCATACTTTTTCACGCATAGATTATCTTTTCCTGGACAAAACCTTACTTCCTTTGGTACAATCGTGTTCTTACAATAGTATAGTGATTTCTGATCATGCACCTTTAACACTGGAATTGGCCTTCCCCAACTGTAGGCCGAATAGATCCCACTGGAGACTTAACTTATTCCTCTTGTCTGATGAGTCTTTCATTATCTTTATTAATACACATATAGACATATTTTTGGAAACTAATTTAAATAGTGAAACCTCAGGGCCTCTACTTTGGAAGACCTTAAAAACCTATGCAAGGGGTCAGATTTTCTCCTAAAATGCCTCTGACCATAAATCATGGTTGGCCAGACAAATACAACTATTGAAGCTCATCTCAGATTCAGATAGATTTATGCTACTGCCCTAACCCCAGAGCTGTATAAAGAACGGATGATGCATCAGGCAGAGTTCAACATGCTTTCAACTAGGCAAACAGAACGTGCTCTTCTTAAGGCTAAGCACATATCTTATAAACAGGAAGAAGCCAAGTAGAGCTCTTGCACATAGTCTCAAGCTAGTCTAGACATACATTTGCCACTCATGTCATTGACCAAATTAACTCTGAGACAGGCTTACTAATGGACCCTTTGGATATTAATATATAATTCCATGAATTTTATTGTAATCTATATACTTCTGAACATCCAACTGATCTGGGTTTAATGGATACATTTTTTGAAAGTCTAGAAATTGCCACTGTGAACAGAGGCTCTACAGAATCCCTAGATAACCCTTTTACCTTAGATGAAATAAAAAAGGCTATTATGTCAATGCAAAGTGGCAAGAGTCCAGCGCTGAAACGGTTTTCCTACAGAATTTTATAAGAAATTTTCCCCAAAACTGAGTCCTTTACTTGAAACTGTATTTGACGATAACTTAGATTCATCAAACCTCCCTCTAACCCTCTGTCAGGCATCAATATCCCTACTTTTGAAAAAAGGACCCACTTAATTGCTCCCCCTACTGTTCGATAGGTCTCCTTAACATCAAGGTTAAGATACTGGCTAAAGTGCTGGCTCTCTGCCTTAAGTCTACTTTGCCCACTATTATTTCCTCAAACCAAACAGGCTTTATTAAAGATAGACATTATTTTTTAAATGTCAGGCACGTATTTAACATCCTTTACACTTCATCTTTGTCACAGGGTCCAGAGTTACTTCTGTCTTTGAATGCTGAGAAAGCCTTCGATCGTGTGGAAAAGGGCTACCTGTTTTATGCTCTCCGGCATTTTGGTTTCGGACACTTTTATCTCCTGGGTCAGATTGTTATATACCTCCCCTTTGGCCTCAGTTAGAACAAATGATGCACACTCATTATATTTTCCTCTTCAGTGTGGGACGAGACAGGGGTGCCCACTATCCCCATTGCTTTTTGCATTGGTTATGGAGCCGCCGGCAATCTGAATTGGCACTGTACAGATATTAAGGGGATTTTTAGAGCGAACCAGGAACACAAAATCTCATTGTATGCAGACGATGTCCTTCTCTATGTGTCTGATCCTCTCTTATCTATTCCGCATATCCTCAACACTAGACTTTGGTAGATTCTCGGGCTATTAACTCAACCTTCATAAAAGTGAATTCTTACCCATTACCACTGCTGCCAGCGAAATTCCTTTTCATTCACTGCCATTTAAAATAACAAATAATAAATTGAGTTATCTCAGTATATCTGTTAGAAAATCTCACTCTCAACTGTTAAAGGCCAATTTTACTCCACTCCTGGATCATACCCGATGGGATCTTGTTCACTGGTCCATTATGCCCTTATCATTAGTCAGATGAATTAATACAATTAAAATGAACATTCTTCCAAAGTTCTTATATTTATTTCAGTGCATTCCATACTTCTTCACAAAAACCTTCTTTAAAAAGCCTGACAGCCTCATTTCATCATTTATTTGGAATAATAAAACAGCTCGGATTCGGAAATTATTTTTACAAAGGCCAAAGCTGCTTGGTGGAATGGCTTTACCAAACTTTCAAATATATTACTGGGCGACAAATATCAAAAGCTTATTATATTGGTTACGTGATACATCCACCTTCGATACTCCTGCTTGGTTACAAATTGAATCTAGTTCTTACACCCGTATTTCACTCTCTGTTCTTTCGTGTTCATCAATCCCCCTGTACAAGCCCTAAGCCTGTCAGAACCCTGTGGTTTTTACATTCCTTGAAAATTTGGTCTCAATTTAGAAAACAGATAGTAGACAAGGATTAGCCTCCATGTCTACTTATGCCCCAGTTTACTTAATTTCCTTCCCTGCCACCAAAAACATCTCATGATTTAAAGGTAAAGTCAGCGTATCTAATCCAATACACTTTTTGTCAAATTCAGCGAATATTTCCTCATGGTCCACTAGCTGTCCGTTCTGTGTGTGCACTGAAAAATCTAGTGTTCATACACAGCCCTGGCTCTATAAATGGGCATGTAAACACAATGGCTCGGACCGAGCCACACGACACTACTCCGGCCATTTAGGCGCAGGAGGTGTTCATGCTTGTGCACAGGACAGGGAGAAGTCATCAGAGCAGCTGTCCCCACCACCCGCTGAATGGTGGGGGAGGGCTGGCGAACTGGAGAGAGAGAGGCCATGGCCAATTCACATAGAAAGCATTTTCTCACTGAAGCACATATGCTTCCATTTTATTAAATGTATCAATCCACAATGAATCAGAGATAGTCTAACAGAGACCCCCCGCGTTTTTTTTAACGCTCAGAGTCTGTTTCTGTTGTGTTTAGTGAAGCTCCCCAGGAGCTGCAGCTGACAGACGGCTGCTTCTGTGGACAGAGATGCTGCAAACGCAGGTCGAGTGAGAAGTGGGGAGGCCGCAGAGAGGCGGCGAGTGTGGAGAGACTGTTGTGCTCACGAGACAAAATTTTTTTCCGCTCATGATAATGTGTGAGAGGAACAGAAGTGACTCTACAGCTGACACTTCGCTCTGAATTCCACCATATTTCTCTTTTGGTTGTTGCCTTTGCAATGTGCGTCCATGAATTTGGGGTGCGGAGCTTCTTACAGAGCACGAAGGGAGGGGCGTATTTGTTTGAGTGTTTAGTTCAAATATCAACAATCTTTCTCCAGAATGACTGACTTTACCTTTAATCCTAGAAACCAAACCAGAGGTTAAGTGAATTATATCCAGGCTTTATACAGCTACTGTATATTTGATATGGAAGACTTGTCACTGTCAATGGTAGAGGAAAACTGGGAAAATGATTTGGAAACCAACATATCAGAAGATCAGTGGTCTAAAATACTTAAAAGTATTCACTCTTCATCTATCAGCTTCATACGTCTAAGGTCAAGCTTTCAAAAAATTTCCCTGGGGTCTGTCCTACCTGTGACAGATGCAAGCAAGCTCCTGCCAGCCTTTATCAGACATTTTGGTCATGTCCCAACCTAACAGCTTTCTGGTTCTCTATATTTGAAGTCTATTCAGAGATTGCAAGTCGGACAATTGAACCGTGCCCTTTTCTTGTACTTTTTGGTGTACCATCAGAGGATCTTACTCTGACAAAAGCACAGTTGAACAGCCCTTATGGCAAGGCATCTCATTCTTTGAATTGGAAGAGTGAACGCCCCCCACCACCCCATCCCCTCCTTTGGCAGGTGGATTTGCGAGGTCATGCATTTTCTCAAAATAGAAAAGATAAGATACATACTGCAGGGATCCACTGTGAAATTTGATGTAGTGTGGCAGCCTTTTATTTCCTAGGTGGAACGTTTAACTATGCCTCTTACCTCTTGAAAATGGGTATTGCCTTGTACATGCAAACTACTCTGTGAACTGGTGTTTTCTTTCTTTTTTGCTGTTTTGTTGTTGTTGCTGCTTGTTTGATTGTTTTATTTATTTAGTTTCTTCCCCTTTCATTATGTCTGTCATTCCTGCTGTGTCTGTACACTGCCTGAAAAATTCAATAAAAAACACTGACAAAAAAAAGATTATGCTTTTTGAAACTGTGAGGCTGCTAAAAAAGGGAAAAGATAAATTTTCAGCTGAAACGCACTTTGGAATGAAGTGTGGGGTATTAATTAGAAAAACTTTTTTACTTGACTTAAACAGGGAAAATTGAAGTTTCCAGTAAAAGATAATAACGAAACGAAGAGTCTACAGACATGCTAGCAGCTCCGTGAGGCTAATTAGGTACAGCAGTGCTTTAAGCTAAATGGTAACATTAGCTAACATGCTCACAATGATAAGGCTAACAACTGTTTAGCAAGTAATGTTTACCACAGTCACAAGTTTAGCTTCTGGACATGCTAACATTCGCCAATTAATACAAAACACAAAGAACAGCTGATGAAAAGACAAAAAGTCAGGAGATTATCTTGTTGTTGGGATATTTCACTAAGAACCAAAAATGCTAGAGGAAAAGCAAGGCGCTCACCAAAGTCAAAAGGCTTCATCCTGTGACATCCGTGAATGTCATGAATGAACTTAATGGCAAAACATCCAATAGTTGTTGAGATATTTCAGTCTGGACCAAAGCAGTGGACTGTCTGACTGACATTCACAGTGCCAGTGTGGCTAAAAATAGGAAGGAAAGAGCTGAACAAGGTCTGCAGTTTCCCAGATTTCACCTGAGTTGATTATAGTACACTCTGAGGTATTTTTAGCCATGCTACCGGCATGACTTTACGGATAGAAACATCGGACGGTCGATCCCTTTTGATCCCAACTAAAATATCTCAACAAGTATTGGATAGATTACAATTAAATTTGGTACAGACATCAATATCCCTCACAGGATGAATTTAATATCTTTGCTGATCCCCTGCGTCTTTGTTTAGTGCCATCATCAGGTCCAGTACTTTGTCATTCCCATCAGCCTCAGCTTGTTTTCAGTGCTAATTAGGAGATGTTAGCATGCTAATACGTTATACTAAGATGGTGAACATGGTAAACATTATACCTTCTTCGCATCAGCATGTTAGCATTTTTCATTGTAAATATGTTAGCATGCTAACATAGCATTTAGCTCAAAGAACCACTGTGCCTGAGTATAGCCTTACAGAGCTGCTAGCATGGCTGTAGACTCTTAGGGCCGTATTTTCGTGGAAGCGCAACAACCAGCGCAAGCAGCGCTCCAACTGTTGGTACTGTTGGTACTGCTGGTATTTTCCTGACCTTGAAACTCACTTTGCATGTTTGTGTGGTATTTTGGCGACCAGCACAGAGCGCACGGTGTACAGGTGGCAGGTTCATTCAAATAAGGCACCGCAAAGACAGTTGTTGTATTTTGGTTGAAATTTCGTCCTAGATGTTGCACTAAAAACAGACGTCTCAGAACCACGTCTATTTATATCGTTTATATCAATGTGCTGCAACAATGGATTAATGCTTAAAATGTATATAATTTATTTCAATTAAACACTCTCCAACCAAAATCGGCACAGAAAATAACGTTTAATGTGGTTAAAGCAGGACAGTCAGTAAATCAGTCTGAATTGATAAATGAATGTGGGAGATTCCTATAGTATCTGCTGTCCACAGCTGCTGTATATGTACGAAAAGCTTCACCTCCAGTTCATTAAATCCTTGCATCTGCGTCTCATGTTTTATCCTTGAAACACATTGCAGTGCAAATGTTGTTGTGTAACATGAATTACTAAACGATATGACCATGCAGGAGGTGAGATACATTAGAATTATTGCTGAAATAGCATCAGTCCGATATAATCATATAAACAGCTTTACCAAATCAATTTCTTGAAATCGTTATTATAGTAACTAGCTGATGAAAACTACTACTCCATCTGTCTTTGGGTGCAGATTTGTGGTGATGTGTGTTCATGTCGTGACGCTCTGAACTGACATTTCCAGAGAAACGCTTTTCCGTTTGTTGAGCTGTCGTTATCACGTTTAACTGTGATTGGCACAGCTGTTTCAGAACTATGAGAGCAGCGATGTGACTGTCTGAGAGAGTATTTATTAATCACCACATCAGCTGACCTATATTCACCTTCACCCAGCCTGTTTGTACATTGCATTGCTGCACATACATGAACCAAAATAGTAGGTGCGCATGGAGTCGCCCACACAGTCCGTGCACATAAGACATACCACCTCGCGCTTGTCGTTGCACTTGCACGGTTAAAATAGGGCCCTTAGTCTTGTCATAATGTACTAGCCAATTTATTAAAGGCTTTTTATTTTTAACCATCCACTTGAGTGCTTGGAATTGGATTTTTATGCTACATCCTACCCATGGATCAGAGACATTTTTATTTTCATTACTTTTTACTATAATCACTTCTGGTTCTCTGATCTAAAATAATATCCTGCTCACAATGGACCAATCAGTTATTCGCTAATAAAGCCCCGGAAATCTCTGATGGGCCCTCGGGTAAAGTACTTCCGTTTATACAGACTCACAGAGACCGACTCTCTGGGGCGCTGTTCTGTTTCAGTTTACTGACCTGCACAGAACTCAACCACTGTCCCAGAGTGAGAAGACGACTCTGACTTTAAATGAATAGACAGTTACTGTTGTGCATTTTTAGGGAATTATAGTGAGCAATGTCTCCTCTGTCACGCCTTCATCAGGCTGCTATTGTAGCCCCGCTGACTTCTCGACCAAATTAGCTAATGCAGTGCAACGTTCCACTACATCAATTCACAGCTTCCACACCCAGTGAAATGCATTTGATTAGTCACCCCAGCACAGCAACGGGGACATAAATAATTCATCTGTGCAAATGACAAATGAGGCAATCAATTCTGGGACAGCATTCAAAGAGAAACTATTCAAATCCCCTCTAAATTAATTTTCCACCTTTTAGTGGCCATGGACTTGAAATGTTAACGCTGAATTCATCAGATGATGTTTTTACCCTGAGTCCACAGACAAATTAAACCATTTCGTGTCAAAAAATGCTTTCAAAAGATATACAATATACAAAATATCAAGGTTTCTGGACTGACAAGAAGCCTTTGAGAGTTATTTATTCTTCCAGTCCAGCAGTAAAAGTCTCACACTACTGGCAGCATTAAATACTGGACATCAGAATGTCTTGGTTAGCCTCCTCGCCTAAACAGAGGCCAGAGAACAGCAAGTTCTTTGAGACGGGCAACCAGACCAGAGCTGAAAGACCGGAAGAGAAGGACGACAGGACTAATTTCATATTCCATCTGACAGCGGCAATGCTACTCTCCATGAATGCAAAACCCTGTGGATGAGAAGAGCTCCTCTATGTGGGATGAGATCACACTTGACTTTGACCTCTGAGACTCAGAGAACAAAGAAATCCGATGCATAATATGGCTACAATTATTTTGTCCGTCTATTGTAGCGTGAGTGATGATAGGGAGCCTGAAAGCTTAATTCTGCTGGTGATTGGTACAAATATAGTGATTAAGCAGAAAGACTAAAATGTTTGATGGCATTTTATCACATTTGAATCCAGTAGAAAACTCACTCATTGAATCTGAATCCTTCCGAATGCCACATGTCAAAGTTATAAGTAACTAAACCTCCATTCAGCTTTTGTTGTGTAAGAAGTAGGAAACAGTGTTTGGTGACAGCCTAGTTAATGTTCACAACAGCTACAACCTGAAAATGAGGTGAATGAGAAAAAAAGGGCAACATACAAAATATTGATTAAACGTATCTGACACATTGAAATAACAGGTGTAGCCTACAGCACACTTTACTTATTACAAGCAACTTGTTCCAAATACTGGAGGTCCTGACTCAAAACTATTGATCAGCTTAGAATATTGATATGATATGCTTGAAAGTTTGACTGTGAGATTCTCAAGATCATTTCTGTAAAGGAGTCTCTGCTCTGCTGGTCTGGTTGAACTACGAAGACAAGTGATCCACTTGTGGTTGTAGCGTGCATGCAGAGAATTACAGAATGAAGTTTCCTTTCCCTCATAAACAATTTTTGGATGAGTACCAAACCAGACAACAGTCAAACATTTTAACCTAACATGTAGTCACATTACATTTCCGTCCTATAAATATACGCTCCATCTCCCGTTCACCTCTATGGACACCCGCACAATGGACGACCTCCAGCATGTGTTTCCTGTTTCGGTGCGATCTCCTGCCGACTCGCAGTTCAGAGTTCATCATTGTTCAGCTTTGACTGAGCAGATGTGCTCGGTTGACCAATCAAAACACTATGTTTGGAAATGGGGAAGTTAATATTCTAGCATGTTCCATCACCATATTTAGTATATTATCATATTACCAGACTATAAACTGTAGCATTGCTCTCATACACTGTTTACACTGTTTGTGATTCCTCTAATCGATATCATAAACGTGACATCACATCTTTTTAGGGGTTGTGTCCTGAGCAATTTTGCTGAATGGAAGGCGAATATGACTGTACCTTTAGCCGTTATGGAATTTCAGCTAGGAACTCGGTCTTTAGCAGTATCTGGTTGCTCAGAATGCGATTGAAACATGAGGATTTAATTTAGTAAAATTGATTGAAAGTAAAATTGATTTCTTGGAGCAGAGGCTTGGGACTTTTATTTTATGTTTTTTCACAGCACAGTAAAGAGACATCTGTAAAAACTGGACTAAATTTTGCTGAAAAGTTAAATTTAGTAGATTATAAGCTGTATTTTAATGGCATATGACTATATTTTCAACATATAACTGCTTTCACATGCTGTTGTAGCAGTTAGATACAAGATTTAATACAAAATTTGCCATTTAATAGTAACAGAAGATGATACAATACACAACTTTGGATTGTCACAGAAAATTCAACTTGACAAATTGACAACAAAATGATTTGATTCCTACTGTTTTTGTTTACAGGATTTTTCTGGAGCTGTCTAGCATTCACTTTTTTTCAGCTGTGAGCAGCTCCTCTATTTCCTTTACGCAATGCAATGTGGGATAAAAGTGTCCATCGACAGCACACTCAAAAATCGACCATATTTAATAGTGTCACATTTCCCATATGAACAGAATACATACTCAAAACCTGCTTAGGATTTGTATGAATTTGGGACGAGGACCCAGTTCGTTATAGCCTCAGAATAAACAAACGCCATAGCAACTGTCAGTCACATGTCAGTATCCCATTGTGATATGTGTTGTCCTCTGACAGTTCAGAGCAACAAACCCCCAGCTGACAGAGGTCTCCAAATGACATGTTTTCGAAGAAAAAAAAAAAAACTGGGGAACATGTAAAAAGGTTGTGAGTTTACTGTCTGACACAAACAAGGCCAACAGGCAAAGAAATCTGTCATGCTGACTAGTGTCTGAGAGCTTCACTTAACATTTAACTACCGGCAAACTTTTTTTTCAAGAACAAATTCTTGGGGAGATAATCGACTCACCATCCGTGGCTGAGATTCCCATTCATCCTTCACCTCCCAGTGCTATATTCCTGAGTAACAGAAAGACTGACTGCGGGCTAACAATGTTTCACTCCGGCAGCTTGCATACCACTGAGCGGAGGTGAAAGCACTGGCCTTTTGCTGAATTACCTTCTCTTTAATCAATGACACTGCATCAGAGAAAATATCTCCAGGAGAATGGCGGGGGGACTCAGTATCCATCATACAAGTCTGCGATGGTGCTAATGGATGACCCGAATGCATCACCGTGTCAAGATTCATCTAACATTCATCACAATGTAGAGGGAATATAAATAAAAGGACAACTGGTAGAAACACTATAAGGACGAATTATCACCTCATCTGAAGCAGAGAAGAGAGAGGAAAAGATTTTATTACTTTGCAATATTTTAAAACACACTAAGACACCCATTTTTGTCTTCACAATGAAGAAAAAAAATGTTCATAAAGCTCTGGAAGTAATTCTAAAGAAACTGCAGCTAAGCTCACTGGACAGAAACAAGCATTTCCCCTCCGTGGATCCTGAGGATTAAAAGAAAAAACGTTTCACAGTTCAACTGTCAGTTGTTCACAACATCGCGGAGGTTGCCAAAGTTTTCACAGTGTTGGACTGTTTGTACTGTGTGCAAGGGCAAGTGTTTCATTTCAGCTCTGAGTTGGACACACACTGGATTCAACCCTGTGTAGCAAGTCACACTGACATGCCGTGGGAAAGACAGACACATCACTGCATCTCTGTTTTTCTCCTATGCCCGTCTGAAAGACTTGGTGGAATAAGTGGTCATTGTAAAATACAGTAAAGATCTAATTAGGACAAACAGATTAGATTGCAGGAAAAACTGCAGTTCAATCTGCTGCTGATATGTCAGTCTTTTACTAAACTAATGTGTCTAATCACAGAATTTTAGCTTCACAAAACCTACTAAAATCTATGTTTAATTTTTTACTACAAGATGTTAATCTGGAAATTCCACTGAGGATCAAACAATCCCAGCAGCTTGAAGGCAGACCAATCAGCAGACTTTGGGAATTGAATTAGATAATGATGACACTGCACAGCGCCGTGTTTTGAATCTGAATCTGTCATTTCATGACTCAAACTAGGCTGTTAAAGCTGCTGAACATTGCATCTGAACTGAACGTCCAATGAGAAAATGTACATTTCTAAACATTTGTGTGCATAAGTTTCACAAACAAAAATGAGCACTTCTTCATGTTTACGTTTGTTTGCTTTTTATGCAACTGGTCAACAAGCTGAGCCTCCGAGCTACTGTATGACCATGTTAGTTTGCTTTTCAAAACAAAAGTATTGGTTTCACACCATCTTGGCAAGGCAAGCAGACAATAGTGTGTTTCACCAGCTGCAGTGTGTTTGAGGAAGGATCATGTTTTCATTTACAGATATGAGCGAAAAAGTATATTATTGTATATGAGCAAAAAAAAAAAAGCGTCTCTTGCCTCTTCCTGTCACCTTTATTTGACAGCTTTTGCTGTTATGAGTGACCTCATCCTCTGGTCATGACTCAGATGATTCACAAAATATGCTGTGGGCTTGGTAGGTTGAGAAACTATGACAAACACATGCTATAGCCTCACCATTGACCTTGTACATTAATGTCATTAAACAGACAGAGACATTGTGGAGAAATGAACACACAAGAATTTCCCTCACACAAAATTGCGTGTTTCGTGTACAAGAATCAATAAAAACAATAACAACAGAAACCGACAACCTGCTTGGTTTTGTATGAATATCTTTCATATAAAGTTGGACCTTAATGCATTTTTTGACAACTGTATGGCTTATTTCTTAAATAAGATTCATTTGAAAACCAATTTAGGTGATTAGCTTATGTAAAATACAATGTTTCGAGGTTCAGTTTTAACACCTAACATAAAAAAAAACACAATGCCTGGGGCACGTTGGTCCAATCAGGTGCAGGAAGGGTTCATGTTGATGTTTCAGCATACAGTAGGAGAATCTGTCAGCTGGTTACAGGCAGATCTGATGACACCCCTAAACTGGTCAAACTGCTATTGAGCCCGACGAGGTGATAGTGAGCAAAGCAAAAGATTTGTGGGCTGTCTGTGTGAGACAGTTTTTACTTCTGTAAACCAAGCAGAACTGAAATATCCTGTATGTCTGAGGTAGAGATAATTAGGGGAAGATTCCTGTTTTCTAATATTAGTGACTTGTCCTGCTGTGTGCACCTGGAACTCACTGTTGTATAACAGTCATTAGTTATGCTGTTATCTACTCCAGTTGCATTACAGTGATAGCTGTGTTAGGGGATGAACATTATTTGTAATTTCTCTCTAAAATCTACAAATTTGTCGTGAGGGACGAGCATGTACAGAGTGACCTACTGTATGACCGTGTTGGGAGGGTGGAGGCTATACCTGAGCGTCCATGAGTAGGTGTCGCATCAGGGTCATGGACTTCCTCAGGGTGTCCCTCTCGCCTGGAATGAAGGCCTCATCCTCATCAGGCAGATTACAAGGTCTGGTCACCATAAACTGAGCGATCTGATCGTTCAGGCTGTTGAGAGACTGGACCGCTGCAAAAGAGATTTGGAACAGAGAAAAGTCAAACCACGTGAAAACACACACAGTCAAAGAAACAGAAACACATCAACTCTTACTAGTGTGAATTTTCTGGATCAGACTTGTGTGATCTGAGACACTTCATTCATTCAGAGAGCTGACTTCTATTGCAGTCCACAGCTGGCCTGTTTCCACTGCTTTCCTCTTCAGAATAATCCCTCTTTTGGACAAAAGGGGCATCATTAGGCTAAATCCATTACCAAGACACAGAAAATCACGTTCACCCCATCATATAATCCATTTTTCATGGAGACAGTCTCAGTATTAATGCTATTATGTCAGGGTTTTTTTTTTTTTTTTTTTCAAACTTAGTGGCTATTTCAACACAGTATGCACTTTAGAAAAACATCTTTGTCTCTTAAGAGCTCAGAGTGCACATTGCACAAGATTGCACAAGGTCTCCATTATGGTTTTTTGGCCACACAAGTCAGCAGGGTGATAGAAGATCATCTTGTCTGAGCAGCCCACCAGATATAGAAACATATATAGTAAGATACAGTATGAGTGTCAGCGCTCATGCTGCAGCTTACCATTATTTTCATAAGCAATTATTCTTTGGATTATGTTTTTCAATCAGTTAATTAAAACAAGCGGCAGCCTGCCAGTGAGCCAATAATTACTCAAATCAACTCTGGCTGTCCAAACTGACAGAACGTTATTCTGGATTCCAGTTGAGATCCCAAAGTTTGTGATTGGTCGATTGAAACTTTTATTCATGCAGGGGAAACAACAAGCAGTGTCCTGTTCACTGAGAAATACAAATAAGTATGTAAATAGATGATAAAATACAACATTGCCACCAATAGTAGCAACAGGAGATAAATAAATAATAAGAACAAAAACAATTAAGACTTTCACATTCAACTGGTCATACATGTGTGTTTCTATGATTGAGGCAAACTGTGAGAAACTTATTAGTGTGCCAAGTTTCTAAAGATACCAAATATGGCAGGTTGACTTTTGTAGTGATACACAAGTCTTGGATTTGAATATTTCTCTAAGTGTAAACATAATTTAGCTTCAGTCAATGGACATAATATATACTACGTGACACTGTCAGTATAAATATGTAGTAGTGATAGTGAGTGGAACAAGATTATTTTTCCTCGTCTTTAGAGATAATTAAGAGGAGTAAAAAAGGGACAACTCTATGTTAAGGGCTTAATCATTGAAGTAAGTCTAAAATGTGAAAAGTAGCCATCACAATTTCCCAGAGCCAAAGGTGACAATCTGAAAATGTTTGTTTTGTATGACAAACTTACCCAAACCCCAAAATATTAATTTACATTTACATTTTTTGGCTTTTTGAGAAGCTGAAGCAGCAGATGTTTGTCAAAATGTACTTGAAAAATGAAAAATTATAATAAAAATCATTGTCAATTAATTTCCTGTCAAATGACTGACAATTTAATTGACTACACATGTCAGCATTAGTCACCATGGAGATAGCATATGTGAAGGAGGTCAGGCATAATTTTCTCTCCCTCTCACACACACACACACACACACATCAACGAGCAGACTGAGGTCACTTTGGGCGAGAGTGACAGAGTGACTCAGGCAACGTGTGACTCGCTGACGACAGCCAAGGTCAGCTCTTCAGCAGAATGATTAAAGATTTATGGCCACACCTTGCAACCCTTCTCTTGAACTGCAGGAGCATGGGAAAAAAAAAGAGGCATGTTTACGATCACACAGCAGCCCTGCAGGCAGCGCGGCATACATCAAATCAGTGCAGGGTGGGAGGGGAGGAGGTGGAGGGGATAAAGTGTTTACGACAGAGGTTGACGATTGGATTCTAATTTCACATTCAACATTTACAAGGTGTACCTCTCTGCCCCAAAGATGGGCAAACACGCCAGGTAATGAAACGCTGCTGTCGAAAATGACATGCTGTCAAACTCGGAGAACAGGCACACCCTCTCCTCCTCTCTCTGCTCCACTTTCAGTTTTTATTCAATGCATCTTGTCACACACTGTGATGCATGATGGAGCGGATAGGTGGCTTTCTATAAAAGCAATGTTACTTCGACTAACCTGAATATGCCAACATACCATATCACAATCCAAATGCCACAGCTCCTGGTTGAAGACACAAAGCATCAGACAACACATGATGCGGCAATTTGAATTTGTTGAAGCAGTTTTAACAACTGATTGCTTCTCATTCATGGAATTACAGTAAAAGCGGAAACTCTTCTCCAGGCTGCTGACAACCCCGATCAACATGTGACAGCAGTTCAGGTCTGGAGGTGTACATCTGCAAGCCTGCGTGTTTATTATTCGTCGGCGTTTGGAGCAAAACCAGATGAGGCAGCAGCATGGAGATGATCGCACACCCCCGTACTCTGCTGCAAGTATGTAAGCATGGAAATGTCAAACCTTGTTTTCACATCGCTGATCAGATACAATAAAGAGTGTAAGTCATCAAAATGGCCTGCTGAAGCTGACCGCGTTTTAATAATACAGGCCACATAAGAGAAAACAGCAGAAGAGGAGTCTTGATGAGAAAAAAAAATCATGGATTATTGAGAAATAGCAATTCCCATTAATTAATAATTGTACAAAATGTCTCTATCGAGTCTTTCAATCGCTAGAACTTGTTACGGTTATATCTTCGATTCTGGAGCGTTTTTTGAAAATGTGCACATACAACATGCCCCCCATCAGGTTCATATTCCTTCACATCTGTATTTTTTGATGTAAAATATAATATGTACAATCATGCAAATCAGAGGGATATTGTATTTTTTTGTGACGCACACTCCCACACACAGGTGGCCCAGTGCTGCTGCTGACTGTGAGATGTGGACAGCTCATTACAATCTTTGTAGCCACCCACAGGAGCAAAACAACATCAACAATGAACTCTAATGAGGCATGTTGGTGTTTTGTCAAGCCTGCGCAGTCGTTGTGAAAGAAGAATATAATGTGCATTTAAAAAAAGAAAAAAAGAGCTCACTCATAAAACGAAATCCCTCCTCCGGGAAAAATATCCGTTCCAGTTTCTGTTTATGATTGTTGTTAATTTGTGAAATCTCGCAAAATATGATCAAGGGAGTTTTTTTTTTTTTTTAATGCAGATGTCTGCAATACAGTAAATATATATTCAAATGAGCTGTCCCACCAGAAAGTGTGATGTGAAAAATATTTAAAAAGACTCTTTTTGCTTCTGCTGGCTTTGGGGACCACCGGTTACAGTCAAACAGTCGCAGTAGCCAGCCAGCCAGCTCTGCCAAGGCAATGTGAGGAGGCTCCAAGAACTTCACACTTCGAGCCCAAAGGCCCGGAGTTGGATGAAAGGACGGGAGAATCTGTGAGAATCTGAGGCAATCCCAAGAGAAAGAGAGCTCGGCTACATTTCAATTACACAGATGCCAGATAAATACACAACACAATCTTGTTGAGGGACAAAAGCCTGCACTGAACACAAACCAAGGGTATAACACCGCTCTCCCACTCTCAGGTTAGAAGCTAGTGAATGCTCATTTTGAGGCTTTGGAAAACATGCCACTGTAAAGCTAACTGCAGTGACATGTTTTCCAAACTGTTTATTCTAACGCAGGAATTTGGACAGATCAATTATAGCTCACCAAAGTTTGCTTTGCATAGAAATAACCATCAACACAAGCCTGTAATTTTGTTGTTTGCCTCATTGTTCTGCATCACTATCTGCAGGAGGGCCCAATTCAGCATGCTGATTGTGTGTGCGCGTTGCAATTCCCCCCGAGAAATTGGACACTTTTCTCCAAAGGAATACTCTGAAAACATCTGGGGTTTTCAGGATACAGTGTCTCACTGTCACTGTGTCAGGATACAGGCGCTTTTAAAGGAAGCATATTCTGCATTGCGAGCATGTTCAGTATGTTCCGTGAATCTTTTTATTTTTATTTCTGGCAAATGCTACCACACACACGCTCTATAAATTGCAAACACTTTATATTGCACTCCAATGTCACGCTCCCACACACACATCCTCAAAAAGCATTTGATCCTTTCACTCTGGCTAGTGTCCACTAATTTCTGATGTAGAGCAGATGGAGGCTTTTGTGTGCGCAGAGCTTTGTCTGCAAAGCTGGGAATATGTGAACATGGAGTGCATAATTGTGACAGTGGATTTAGGAGATTGACCTCTGTGGAAAACAAACTGCATGGGCTTTTTACCGTGCCGTGTCGCATTCTCCCAGAACTGAAGCTTTGAGAAATCACAGAAATCTGCCCAAAACAATCAGGTAGACAGGAGGCGAGGCAGACTGCCAGGCGTCTTCTCGTCTCTTCTCTGTCCAACGGCGAGCAAGAGGATCCCGACTCTGCATCACACTCTCGTTTACACAGTTCCCATGACAGCATGTTTTGTCTTGTTTAGATACTAAACTGTATCACATCAGATTAGATCAGATCTGCATACAGACACTTAAGTCGATTCAGTCAGTGCCAGAGAGGCATACCGCACCTATCTATTGTGCATACTTTAAATGCTGCTTTACTGCTTGTTAGTAAACACCTTCCAACTGCTGCCAGTGAACGGTTATGTATGTGTGAAATATTGATTTACATACTGTAGGGTTTTGTCAACTTTTGTGCTACTAATAGGTAAGCCACATCAAGAGAGTCTTGTAATTGGCTGAGTCGGCTGCTAAATTAATTTCTCAATTGTTGTAAATCAAAAGCAAAATTGGAATATAATCCAATTAAAATACACACAGAATCTCAGTTGATGTTTTACTCGACATTAAACTCATTTTTTGCAGAAATCTTTCAAATTGTACAACATTTCTCTGCGAAAGTTTACATGACACATGATTTATTATCCGTTTAGAAGTTACCTCTTTCCACACTTCAGTTATGAACAAATATATAAACATTTGGACATTTGTTTCATCTGTGATAGCAAAGAGAATATACTAAAACATGTTTAGTTTTGTAACGTGCATGTCAACACTCTACGGTCTTCTGCAAAATTCACATAATTTGTGCTTTCAAAATATCTAATACAGTACATGGCATTTTTATAATAGATTATATTATATTGCATGTACATATAATATCATATATTACATATACATAGCATACTGTATGCATATACATAGCATACTGTATGCAGTATTATATGTAGTCTTTGTCTCTTGTTACCCTGAAGATAGTCATCCAAATTAAATTCAAAATAAAAATGATTTATTATTTTATTAATTTAAATTATTACTCATTTCGTAAAACAGTTCTTAATTCTTCTAGAGGTTTCCAGCCTCAGAGTAGTTAATACTGTGGTATTTGAAAGAGTGTGCACACAGCTCTGTTATGCTCGAGATACAGCTGCTAATTAAATAACCTGATTTGCCTTCAAACTGCTTCTTAGTTTTCTTTTCTGCTCTTCAGTTTTTTCAACAAGTGAAAGCTGTAAAAGGTAAGACAGTCCACACCCGGAGGGCAGCCTGGAGGAAAACATCTTCACAATGAAGACCGCAGGGCAGGAAAAGTTTTCAGCTCTCCCTACAGATTCTCAACAACACTTGAAACTCACTGAGAAACACAGAATCCAAATTTTAAATAGGACAAAGAAATAAAACCTTTCCTTCTGAGAGCTCGCATTTGCATCCTCTAAATGTTTTTGTTGGCCAAATCAAGGATTCAATTAACCCTGCTGTTTCAAGTCTGTCAACATATAAACTCACAGTAATTTGTTCAGTCTATCTTACAGTGCAAGAGTGTGCTAATTAACTCCCAGACCGACCTATACGTGAATCAAAACAACTCACGGGAACACTGCTGCCCGTTTAAGTACAAGTTGTTTTCAAAGCATCACACAAAAGCTCGTCGTCAATGAACAAAAACAGATACGGCTAAAAGCACGTGGATGCCTCAAAATGTCATCCATACTCGATTGTTGAACATCTCATTCCAAAACCTGGACATTAATATGCTAATATAACAGCCTCAATTCTTCGGGAAAGGGTTTCTGCATAATTTTGACTGCAAGGATTTGCTCACACTCACACTGATGCCGCAAGAGCATCATTGGGGTCACAGTCGTGTCACAATTCATCCCAAAGGTCCTGGATGAGGTTGAGGACAAGGCTCTGTGCAGACCAGACACCAAAACCTTTCTTTACGGACCAAGCTTGTGCAGGGGGGTGAAACAGGGAAAGTTTGATGCACACTCTTGTCTAAAATATCATTGTATGTTGTAGCATTAAAGGTTCTCAATTTAGTATTGCACTTCATTAAGGCTGAAAAAGACAAGATAAAAAAGAAGGATCATAATCAAAGGATATTCAGACTTTTGGTCATTTTTATGGTTCAAGCTACACTTCCAAAATGCAACTCAATAGCATATTTCAGTAAAGGTAAAGGTAAATCTTCTAAAGATGTCATGCACTTTCCAAATCTATAAATATAGAATATACTATATTTATATTCTGGGGCTCTACTGGAATATCTTTGCATGATTTACAGTTCAGAAAAACTCTTTATTTATCTTATTCTGGCCCTTTATGCAGCCCCTCAGTTCAGCCTCTGTCTGAAACAGGCCGGTTTAGCTCCTCTTCCTCCCGATGAGCAGACTCTGTTCTGTTCAACAAACTCTGAGTCGAACCCTGAACTCTGAGTTGATTAACCCCAAGATAGGACAACTCTGAGTATGTTCACTTTGAGTTAAGTACGTGCGTGATGAATGAAAAAAGACATCACCAATAGAGCTCCAATACTATGATTCACTATGGCGACAGGTAAATAAAAGGCAGAGCCTCCATTTGAATCCAGTGGATGTAGAGATATTAATGCATGTGTGTGCGGATGGTGCACATTTATCATGAAAAAAAAAAGCCTGAGTCACAGCGGGGAAAAGTGTCAAGAAGTTAACGCAATAAAGTTTTATTCAGTGTTGCCCATTAATTCATCGTTTACCAGACTTACATTTCCTTAATGGATTATAAAGTGGCATCTGACTGTGTATCAGGCTGCAGCCTTCATTACATTTTAAATATATTTGTTCAGTTTTAATCTGACAGGGGACAAAACACAGAAGGCAGCAACTGAAGATGAAAAATACAGTTAAAGATTTAAAACATATATAGATCAAAGACATAGAAAGACATGACTGTAAGCTCACAGTCTGAGCCAGTAATAATGTATGATTTGCATTTGCAAAGGCGTCACAGTTAAAATACTGTAGATTTTAAAACTTTAGATATCTCGGCCTCAACAGCATGCAGTGATGCTGCTCGATCCTGCTCACTCAGAAATATTAACATATAATCTCTAATATTATAGGAATGATGTTCCATCAGTGAGACCAATCACATCATGAGTGATAGAGAAAATTATTCATTGATCCCACATGTCTAAAGCTTCATACTGATTTTTTTACATTTAAACTGAGATTACACATGATGTGCAATAAACATTTCAGTGCAGGAGCTGCTCTAACAAACTGACACAGAGTCACAGTGTTATAACAGAAGGACATGCAGAGGTTTTATTCTGAGTAACTGAACTAATATCCAACCAGGATTTTGATTCTGACATACAGTAAACCTCCGCTTCTACATGCACTTTGATACGAACTGAATGAATAAGAAATGAAACAGTGTGCCTGGCTCTGTAAGCAGGAGGAGACAGAGAGAAACCCGGGGTTTGTTGAAGAAAACAGAGTCAGTTACCATGGTAACTGGCCCCGAGTTTAAGTTACCCCTCTTTCTAGAACTGAAAACCCAGAGTTCCCCTCATCTCACGGTTAACACAATCAGAGTTTTCACTAAACCCGCTTTCTGGAATACCACCCAGGCTCCGAAGGCTACGTAAACAAACAGCAGTAGTGGGATTTTACTTCTTTTCTCGTTCTTTACTCAAAATGTCAGCTTCTCAAATACATCTGTGCATGTTCGAGCCGAAAACCGATCCGAAATATAGTACACGAGTGAACACCCATGGAACAACCTTAGCAACGAAGGCTACGGAACAGATGGCAGTTTGTGGGCATGTGCAAACAATCTGATGTCATCACGAGGAGGAAGTAGAGGTAACTTTGCAAACGAAGCGTTCAGAGCAGGCTGAAGCCGTGGCTTTTGACTTGCTGGGAGCATTCTTACATGTTCGTTCACTTCATGTTTTGGAGCTTTGGCGACGTTTAACACAGACATCTGACATTATAACAGTATAAAAATAACAGAAAATTACAAAAAGCATGATATGTCCGCTTTAAACTCTACACCTCCAGTTTATAATGAAGGCTTTCTGTTCAAACATTAAAAGTCTGCAAAGCAAAGCTGAGGCAACACCGATGATGACATCATCAGGGTTATTTTTTTCTCAGACTTTAAAAAGCTCCTCCAAAGCCACAAAAGGGATTTAACAAATGTTTCCGCTACACAGAGTAGTACTAATCAACACAAGTAAACTCATCTCAACACGTAAAAGAGCATCACTTTAAGATTTCCCTTATTTGGAACTAAGGGGCATGAAAAACCAAAAATCTGTAAGCATGCGTCCATATACTTTTGACCATATAGTGAAGATCAGAACTGACTATGCCTCACATAAAATAAATAAATCCTTAACTTCTTAGTTTATGATGCAATGTATGATTTGCATTTCTGAAAATACCAGCAACCGACCAGATCAAACACTTCAGGTTTGACTTCTAAAAATATACCACATTATCTTTCAAAACAGCACAATATACAAATGTACAAATGTACAGTATATGGTATGAGTTTCATTTTGACCTTTCAATAGTAGTCATATATAGACAGCTGTGGTAAAAAACAGTTTTAGACCCCTTGGGGGTGAAGAGAGATGCATCTCACGGTGTCAGCCGGCTCTACAGTCGAGCATGAAGCTCCAGTGTGGAAGCAGAAACTGCAGAGGGGATTTCATTTTGCCCACAGCAACATTGCCACCACCTGGTCGCTTTGATACATGCTACAACCACATGAAATGAAAAAGTACCTCTCTCTCAGCCCTCGTCACTGACACTGGTCTGAACGGCTGCATTTTCCAGGAAGTGAAGCAGTGACAAAGACGCGTGTGTATGTCGGTCCCTTCAAAACATCTGCCTTTGCCTCCAGTAAGTGAGGGCATGAGGTTATCTCAGACAAATTAATCTAGAACATTACATATTCTGATTTAATAGTTAAATAAAATGTAATTAATTGATTATAGCCAAATAAAGAATCCTGTTTCATTCATACAAATCTTTAATCTATTCAACAAGTTGCATTTTTAATAATAAAAATGTAATTATCTCCAAATAGTAACGAGATTTATCACAAGAAAAGGATATCTCCATTTCTGATATCTCCAAAAGCTGTTACTGACATTTAATTAAAATAAAGTCCCCAACTGTCCAGAGAGAGCCAGGGTAAAGTGCCCGCCACTGGTTTTGCATAACTTTGATCAGTGTGCCACCTAGTGAGAAGTACGAGAGATCAGCACTGAGTGTACCAGGTTTCTTTCTTCCTTTGAGTCAAAGACTTTAGAAAACAAATCTCAGGGGGAGTGTTGAACCATCGGCTGAACATAAAAGCCTCCTATAGCCCTTTGATAATCTGCCTGAGGTACCTGATGAAACCACTTGGAGTATTGTGAATCTCGCTGAAACTCCTCCACTCAAGACAAACACACACACACACACGCACACAGGTAATTAATTTACTCATAAGGAGCAGCTCTCGTTGATAGCAGTTGTAATGGTGCGTGTGATGGCAGGAAGGGTAAGTAGCTGTCTGTGCACAAGGTCAGGGGTCAGGAGAGGGGCTGTTTGAATGATTTACTGTAAACTGATTTTCAGGGTTAAGGGTTAATTAGTGTTTGCATCCACGATCACTCTTTCATAAGAGCTCAGTTGAGTTACGGAGAATGAGCAGGTAAAGGCAGCACAGAAAACAGTGAAATCCTCTAACAGCCGCATATTAAGTTAGAGGTAAAATCCACCCTCCGGTCCTCTTACATAACAATCCTTTGTTGTTGCTCTGTGCAGTCTAGGAGCTACTGTGTTTTAATCTATTTTATTGGTGTACCTACTTTACTGAAACCTGCTCCATCTACTCGACATCAGTTAGAAATTTTCAAATATTCTCCTAATAACTTTAATGAGAACGGGCGTGAACATGTCACGTTGAGCTGTGGGTAAGGTGTGTAGGTGGAGAAAAATGGCTTTTGTGACAGCGCAAGACAAAAGTACGCTTAAAACAAAACACATCACCGCCTTTGCATTATGTTCTTTTAAGACTATTATTGCAGAAAATGATACATCTTCCTCTAACACATTTCTCTACTGATGTTTTAGATAGTTGAAAAAAATGACTGCCAGTCTGCAAATATCTCAACACGTCACAATGTCAACATTTGTGTGGTGATCCACAGGAATAAGAAACATGCAGCACAAAATGGACCCAGGAAGGCAAGGTGCATTGTTAATAGCTGTTTTCAGCAGCAGTCACAAAGCATAAAAATGAGCTTAAAGAGAAACTTTGAAGATGCAACTGGCAGACAGAAGAGAAGAAGCCTCTCTGCATCAGCTGAGATAAGGAGGGCAAATAAGGTTCCTCTTGTCTTCTACAGAGTCGGGGTAAACACTGCTTGTTAGAGGAGGCCTGTGTGAGCTCAAACATGGCATTTCAAAATCCAGAGGCTGCATGCTGGAGTGCCTTTCAAGAGCCGGGGCTACAGGCAGCACCGGTGACAAGGCTGCAACCAATTAGGACTGCTTGTGAGCGAGTGACTGTACCTGTCTTTCGGGGCAGATGAAAGTGGGTCAGACCCGCAGCGTATCTCAGAGCACAATGGCAGGTTGCGCACAACTCAAAAACTTGAAATGAGACAGATGTAGATTAAAAAGCTGAACTTCAAATTTGCTCTAATTCAGGGTGACAGTCTGTGCTCATTATGAGCCACTTTGATGCTCAAAATTCAATTTCAGAACAGGTTTTTTTAATAGTAGATAAGTTACTCTGAGTTCAGACTGCAGGCATTATCACTATCATTCATTAACACGTTTCTGTGCAGGTAAACAACTCCGAGAGTTCAAAGGCACGTCAGCGCGACACATTAGCAAGTAAGACATTCCTGTGTGCAGAAAACTGTTGCTGCCACATCGTCATGGGCTCTTTCACTTCTTTCGCACATCAAACGCTCCAAACTGTGCTCCCTCTCCATATTCACATGGCCACCACTCGTGAGCCTGAAGAGGAGAGAGCTGCACGCTGTTTAATGATGCTGAGCATGTCTCTCCAAGTACACGTCTGTGGAGGACAGCTCCGAATAAGATGACATCAGAGTTGTGATGCAGAAACCACTTGACATACTTGCTGATCTGATGCAGTTGAGACTTTTTCAGCCCAGGACAGAGCCTGTGCCTCTGATCTATTGGGTATGTTCAAAGTCTCTGATCTCAGCTCCACTCCAACACTGTCCACATGTTTGATACTACATAACACAAGGGGGGTGACAAAGTGATATTAAAAATTCATAGGACAGGACTTTGGCACAAACTAAATCTATATTTCAAACTCTGCTACAAAGGTCAACCATGTAGCGTCACATCACCATCTCATAGGAAAAAGTGCCTGCACAATGACAAAAAAAATTGAAAATGGTCTTTAGATGCAAAAAGAATCAGTTTATTACATGTGAAAATGTGAAAAAATGTGACAAAAAAGGACCAAACTCACAGAAGATGTCATTTTCTTTAGGAATTTATATGTAGAAGAAGAGGAAAAGCAGAGAAGACATATGTGAGTATCTTTGGCAATTAGACCCATTGTGACATCATCGCTTTACAGGCCAGTCACATCATGAGCTGTACAGGAGTATGCCCTGGATGAAGTCTAAAAACCGGTGATGAAAGAGTGAAAAAATTAAGCCTATGTTGGTGGGGTTGGGGGGCGTGTTAGAGGCTTGTTTAATTGACATTAACTGGCAGGCTACCAGTGTTACACCGTACGGAACGGAGACAAAATAAACAAACTGCTGTAGCTACAAGTCATGGGCAGACAGCATGTCGCTAACAGGGATTTTGAAGAGCAACAACCAAACCAGCATCTAACTGGACCGAAATGACATTTTCATGAACGTGACGTGTTAGCATGCTGTTTAATGTGCTGCAGCTGAGCAGCTAATTAGCTATCTAGCCTGCAAACTGACGTTAGCGGTGCACTTTTCCCTGGTGGTTTGTTTGGTGGCTCGTTCAACAAGCTAAGGTGCAGGACAAGAGATGTGTTCATGTTTGATAAGAAGGAGACTTTAGCAGCTAATGTGGGTTGTTGTTCAGAGTCTGTAGCTCTTGTGTTGTGTAGCAGGATGCTATCAGGCTCAGTGTGACCGTCTGCTCTGTGATAGAACTTTTGATTTGCTATATCGAATAAGGACCCCAGCTGCGTAAGCGGATGATGGAGCAGTATTTCATCAATATAATGTAAAACTACTGTAGGGGCCACTGTCATAAAATCAAAGAATTTAAAATTTCTCCCTTTTGGTTCCTGTTTTTTTCTCAAAGGAGAACACAGAACAAGTGATTTACAGAGCAGATATGTTGCTGTAGTAGACAAAAAAAAGGTAGTTTAATTTCAGTTAGACTTTAAGGTTTGACAGCAGCAAGATGACTGGCTCACAGGGGTCAAGGCAAAATCAAATCAGTTGAATTGAAAAGTGTGGATGCCCTCTGTCAACGGAGTTAGAAGAGGAAAAGGAAAAATCGAGAGTGAGTAGACTTGCACTAAGCTTTATTTATTTATCTGTTTAGTTTTTACTATTTCTCATGTGGGTTCCAAAAACTCACTTATCAAAAGGCTAATTTCCCGGTCTAATTCTAAGTTGGTTACTTAAGCATTCAAGTGCTTTTCCATGAAATGTTTACTTATTTTTGCTACCCACTACATAAAGCCTTACTCCGCTGGTAATATTTTGCTTTATTTTTTGAGTGTGGCCCAGGTACACTGGCTTTGTTAGCATTTTTTTTTCATTTAAAGTCCAATTAGCCCGTCTTAAGGCGCACTGTGCTTCATATTCATATTCGTATTTTTTTCTGGGATGTTGCCCTAAACTGTGTGCTTAAGATGCACGCTGGTTTAAGTGGAGGACGTTTTGTCGTGGGATTTTATTCTGGTTGCTAAAGGGGCCAAGGCTGAGGCTGTGGTGCCCAAAAAGTGCTGTAATTCATTAGGAGGTGAATCACAGTTAAAGATGAGATCATTCAGAAAAGCACAGATGATTTTGTCATTCAAACCGGTGAATGCTTTTCTTGGGGCGCTCTGCAGCAGGCTGAGATGGGAGTGAGAGTTATTCAACAAGTTGAAAGAATCGGATTCACAGCTCAGCAGACTTACACAGAATTCACCGGAGACCTTTATAAGAGCATTAAGTGTTTGACATGGGACCTCAGTGAAGGCGTTGACTCTGGTGAGTTTGGTGTCAGCAACAAATCCTTAAACAAAAGAGGCAGCTAATGTAATGTAATATGACAAACCATTGGCTCTTCACCCGCATTAAGATGTATTACCGAGGGGCATGTGTACAAAGCCGGCGTTGAAGCAAGAGCGTGATGTCACCGTGGGTGCTTATTGGTTCATACATGGACATAGAGACACTCAGCTGCAGCTGTACAATACAGTAGGACAGATAGTCTCATGAGTGGGTTTCACATTGAGCCTTTTCTTATGAAGTTCTGCTTATTATGAGCTCTGGTTCATTCAGTGTACTATTGATCTGGCAACTTGAATTAAAGCCAACTCTAACATCCACTCTGTAGGCATCTTAAGAAACCCTTCCTCCCTTTGTGGTATAAACTGATGGAAAAGCACATGTACAGTACAACCAAGCACCTCAACCTGCAAGCATACTATATCCTATTTATAGGTGCATGGGTTTAAACATTAGCATTAGCTTTTACACATTCAAAACATCACTAAACTTTATGTACTTTATCTAAAAGTGTGCTGCTCTTTCTTTATTATAATCTACAGGAATAACCTTTAAGAACCGTGAACATGCAGGGTCTATATTTTTAAACAGTGCACAAATGTATGCATTCATAGTAGGGAGTCAATCTGAGTGAAAGTATCGTTCTCTCATTGTAACACTGATGTACACGCAGTGTGCACTGTCACTCCCATCCATGAACAGTGTGCCCTGCATATTAAAGAAAAGCACCCGGGAGAACAGGCTATATTTCATCACCACAGGAGCTCCTGCACTAACTACTGATGCAAATTTATACCGACTCAGAGCACGCCAGATTCTTTTTAGGATCGCTCTCTGCATCACTGTGCTGTAGTGCAATGACTGATAAAAAAAAATGGGATGTCTGATAGTATTTATGCTCATGCTGAGCTGTATAAACAAGGCTTAAACATTTTTTTCAGATCAGGTACTTTATGTTAGCTGCTGTGAGGTGACAGTTCTGCAGCGTAGACTTGGAGATTTATTTTCTGAGTGTAAGTTTTCAATTTGTGCGTTGTGCTGTAGGTGTTCACTGCGTAATCTCGACTTTTACTTCACACTGTATCTCTCCCCTTCACTTTGTCTCTTTGTGTGCTCTGTGGTGGATCGTAAGATGAACACTGTGGTTTTGGGAAGCAGCTCAGCATGTGTCTGCTGAGCAGTGTTAGGGAGTAACTAGTTACATGTAAAGGTGTTACATAATTAAATTACAAAATAAATGTAATTGTAATCCGTTACAGTTACTGAAGAAAAAACTGCAATTAAATTACAGTTACTAATCAAAATGTTGGTGATTACAAAGGTGTTACATCCGAATATATTCTTTTTAGTAAAAAGCTTACAGAATATAACATTCATTCTGTTGCTTTGCATCCTTTCACTGTGCAGGAATGCCTTCTTTTGGTATATTTATGGACAATGCAGGTCAGCAAAGTGTGTGCAAAGTGAGTGCAGCACCATCAAGGGTATGATGACTTACAAGGAGCTGTCTCTATGTCTAGACAGGCTCCATTCATTTGGCAGTATATGCTCAAATTTTGAACGCTATTTTTGATTGGATCTCTTTGAATGGATTCGTTTGAATTTGCACCGCTTCTCATCTGCCAATCAAATCAACGCACATTGCTCTAAGCAACCCGACCTGAATGTGAACTTGGTTTGAAGTTACATTTTTTCCTTCACTGCAGTCAGAGTTTCTTTTTTGTGATCTACATACTTTTGATTTTTTTTGGTGGTTGTGCTTTAAAACCAAAACATTCCAATCTTAACTCAAGTTATACTGAAGAACTTTCATTAAAATGGATGGTAATCAGTGTTGAGTTTACACTGCCTGGTTTAAATTTGTTTTCACCTTTATTGCCCAGTTTAAAACATTTGTTAGAAAAGTAATCAAATGTAATAAGTTAAAGGTGCAGTGTGTAGAATCTAGCGGGATCTAATGGAACGGACTTGGCAGAAATGGAATATTATATTCATGATGTTTTAATTAGTGTATAATCACCTGAAAATAAGAATCGTTGTGTTTTTGTTACTTAGAATGAGCCCTTTATATCCACATAAAGTGCGGGTCCCTTTCATGGAGCTTGCCATGTTGCACCGCCATGTTTCTACAGGAGCCCAGAACAGACAAACCAAACACTGGCTCTAGAGAGGGACTTTCATGTTTTTCACGAGTTTCATGGCCACTGTAGGTTCTCCTACACACTTGGAAGAGCAGGGGGTCTTCAGTTTGTTGCAATCTGCAATCTCATGACTAGATGCCACTAAATCCTACACACTGGACCTTTAAAAGTAAGTAAGTAATTAAATTGAAGCAATTAAAATAGTTAAATTACTTATTACATTTTTAACAGGGTAACTAGTAATCTGTATCCAATTACATTTTAAAAGTAACCTTCCCAACTCTGCTGCAGAGTAGGGCTGAACAGTTAAGGAGTTTATGGCGGGCAGAGAGGGAAAATAAGGCCAGCAGTACTGGGCATGATGAGGTAGGTATGTGGAGTCAGCAGACACTCAGGCAGAGGGTTCAATGACGCAGAAAACACAGCAGGGATGGCACACTGGAAACAGCTCTCGAGGTGTATGAATCTATTTTTCATCAGAACAGCTTTGAGTGTGTTTTGTTTGTCTGTCCAGCACCTAATTAAGATATGCATGTGTGTGTTTTTACCGTGCTAGAAAGTTGAATCTTCACCCAAACTTACAGTGCACACTCATACACACATACTGTTCACCATGCACTAACACACACATTCACGCAATTACACAAAACCCCACAAATACACACACTTAATCATACAGTCACCAAGATGAGCAGGATTAGCCCCCCTGTGAAAGCTGCTGTTGTTCATACCTTAAACACTCTCCTGGCAGCTCGGTGTGTGCAGAGCAGATCGAGCAGTGACAAATTTAGCTGCTTTAAAGTGCTGGAGATGAGTGACTATTAAATCCGGGAGATGTGTGCGCTGAGCGCACAGTATTCAGCTTACGTGCATCCACTTTAAATTTAGCAATAACCTCACTTTTCATAACCTCACTTTTTTATGAGCGTGTAAGAGAGATAAACAGAGACAGGGAGATTAAGAAAAAGAGAGCGAAAGGAGGCACAACAGTTCAAGGTGCGAGAAATTACGACAATTCTCGACAATGAAACAATGCAGCAATGTATGAAATGCCTCAGAAACAGCAAAGCACTTCGTTTTCAATAAATCCAGGAGTCTGGTGCTGTGCTGCAGCAACAAATTGCTTTTTGTGGGACAGAAAGTTCTGCAGCAGCAATCAGGTCGCAACAAGTTTTGTACAGTAAAGTGAAGCATTATGTTGTTATAAATAAATACAGTACAGTGAGATTGATTCATTCTTGACCTTAGAAGCAGTAGATGGCAAAAAAAAAAATCTGCAAAAACCAGGAAAACTGCATCTGCTGAGGAAGATGTGTGATAAAGCTCCAGAACAGCTACTAAATGGACCTTGTGGTGAGATTGTCAAATAAATATATATGTTCTTGCAACTTTCTCCCTCATCATCTTTCAGTAATGTCTTCAAACTTAACTCTCAATTTCCCTCTCCAAATAGCAGACAGGTTAACCATCTTCAAAGCCAACATAGCCAGTATTCCCTGAGATATTATAGTGCATATCACTATAATTGCAAAGTAATATAACAATAATACTAATAATAATATAACACATCTATCAGAAAGGAAGAATGTGGTAGCAGTCCATTCTTTGGAGTGTGTGTGGGATGTTTTGTGCCATAAAACCCACAGTCAGAGTCTGTGAGGAGCTCCATTGTACAGTACACTGCATGTTGTATGATGCTCCTCCAGCAAAGCTTCTGTCTCCATGAAGCTCAGCATCTTATAGATCACAGTCTCTTCACTCAGTGAGGAGACTCCTGTCAGTTGACGCCTGTCTGAGAGCAAACGTTGAACTAATGCTGTCAGTGGACGTCCATTGGTTTATTGACCATCCTGAGGTAAAGTGCACTAATGAAGATACATGTGATTCCCTGTCATGAAGAACTAAAGGAGCATATGCAAGTAAATGTAATTATACACAACAACTCAATACATTTCAGCACAATGCAATATATTAAACGCAGTCCTGATCGATTTTTACCAACTAATAATTTACCTTAAACTCAAACAGCATATTTACAGGCAGCTTGCATAGAATTATGCAGTTGCTCTGACTGGCCTGAGGCTATCTCTTTGAGTCGGGATGTGCTGACTGACAGAGACGCGAGGACTGCCACTAGAAGCTCTACTGGGCTTCTCAAATCCAATATGGGGATTAGAACAGAGAGGAAGATCTAAATTGGGCCTGTATCAACTCTGACGGAGTGATTTTCAGTGCTGCTGGGGATACCCGGGGACTAGGATCAATAATGTAAGTAAAGATATATAAACCAGAGTGAGGGATGTATTAGGCCAACTACAAATTCAGCAGTGACTACAGAAATTATTTAAAATATATGACTGGACCTTTACCACGAAGAAGGCTAAAAAGGAGGAAAGTTTATCATATCTGGCGAAATTCATTTAGCACTTATGGGATTAGTTTCAGTACACACCTGCACTTAAAATGACTCCATCAAAGAAGCACCATAAAAGAGCCTTTCCTTTTGTGAGTTATATTACTATTAGGTTAGATGGCCGGCAGCCCAGGGTCTAATAGGGATGAGAACGTTGGCTATAAGCCAACACCTTGACCTCCCTGAGCAGACACGTGAGGATGGGTCCACACCGGAGGAATGAGGATATTCAGAGTTTATAGGCCTCTGTGGACCTCTTGGACAACTGCGGATAACCTTACACTGTGTCTCTCCTCACATCACTGTGGTCCAGTGGAGCAGAAAGGTGACTGAGACCACTGCACTGTCAGGGCACAGCCATTTGGGCAAAGAGGAGCAGACAGAGCCTGAGCTTGCAGGGATTTGTGCAAACGCAGTGATGGTGTGTTTGAGGCTTTTTTTCATGTGGCTGCGAAGCCTTGTGAACTCTTTGTGGGACAAAATGTTTGTAAAATTAAAAGCAAAGATAAAGGAGGGGATTCAACCAGCGATGAGTAGGCTACATAAAGAAGAAGTCAAGATGTGGTGAATAATTCATGGAGTTCTCAGAAACAGCGGTTTCACTTGCCAGTTGCTTGGGGCAAAATTATACTTGTAGCAAAGACACACAAAGGAAAAAACGCTGTTAGGGACAAGAGGACAGTCTTGCTACAGTTTTGCTTAATATATGTTGTCCATGTAAGTATTAGACTAAGCACTTCACACCTCTACTGCTCTGCACTGGAGGAGGAGGAGGAGGTTTTGTCTCTTGAAAATGAACACATTTATAATTTCAAGATGTTGCTTCGATTGTACACTAGCAGCTCTTGTTCTTCTCATCATAACTTCATTTTCTCACAAAGATGTTGTTTTTTCTGGAAAAAAAAAAAATTCAAAGCCACTTAGCATAAAACCCAATTCCAGCTCAATACATCAAACCACAACAGCAGTCTAACCAGAACTGTGATTTGCATATCTGTTAGATTCGCCCCTCTTTCTTGTGCATCCACTCTGACAACAAACCCGCTCATTGTGGCCCAATCAAACAGAATTTGCATGAGGCAGACTGTCTATATACAGTACATACACATGGCACCACAATTTCATAAGGCCTTTCATGATAAAACAGACACGACAGGCTGAATGAAAACAAATACGGCATTTTCAGGGATTAGTTAGTCGTGTGTGTTGTGAAGGAATTAATTAAAGCGTAATATAGTTTATTAATTTATTTTTAAGCTTTAAATATACTGTAGGTGTTTTAAAAGTACTTCTTTATCATCAGTAACACCATACGAAAGTGGTTTCCAACATGGGGGTCAGGAGATACTGACCCTCAGATAAACCTGAGGGGTCATGATATGATTAACAAGAAATGTGAAGTTGAACTGCTCTCAACTCACAGACATATGAGTAAAAGTTGCATCGCTTTAAAGGGTCACAAGCTAAAGATGTTGGGAACCACTGCTATAAACTATAATACAAAATACTGTTAATATCTGCAGTATTTTACAGGTGCAGTTTCCCTTCACATTGGAATTATTTCACTATGTATTTTGATCATCATCAGATTTCTAAAACTTTCACAATTTTGAAGGCAAGAAGGCTCAGCTGTCAGCCATGATGATGCGATGTGATAACTGCCACACCCTCCGACCTTCAATTTATACTGCGATGCCCTCCAGATAAACTCACACAGCCACACATGCTGTGAAACACGTACAGTGTGCAAACACGGATAAATACAAGGCCAGTGTGTGAATGTGTGTGTGTTAAAGGACCAGTGTGTAGAATTTAGTGGCATCTAATGGTGAGGTTGCAGATTGCAACAAACTGAATACCCCTCCCCTTCCAAGTGTGCAGGAGAACCCACGGTGGCCAAGACACTTGCGAAAAACGTGAAAGTCCCTCTCTAGAGCCAGTGTTTGGTTTGTCTGTTCTGGTTACTGTAGAAACATGGCGGTGCAACATGGCGGCCTCCGTGATAGAGGACCTGCTCCCTATGTAGCTATAAAGGGCTCATTCTAAGGTAACGAAAACACAACAATTCTTATTTTCATGGGATTATACACTAATAAAACATACTTATGAATATTATATTCCATTTCTGTCTGTTCCGCTAGATGCCACTAAATTCTACACATTGCACCTTTAAAATGCTGCATACATTTGGGTACTAATGCATTATATGTTTTATTATGAGTTTTCCAGTCTTTGTGTTTTCATAAGTGTATATACTCATATTATTTGCACATATATCCTGAGAGGGTCACCCTCTCTGCTCGCCACAAAAACATGAAACCAGAGAGACACACTGCAGATCAGCAGCACTCCAAAACCACTTATTTAGTTAAGATGCTTCCAGCAATCTGCTGGTCTGAGGCTGAATATTAATCAGGGCCCTGCAACCCTTTAACCGTGATATCCTCTTATCAACACAGTATTAAGCCCACGGATACATTTGAACAAAGCACATTATTTATAAAAGAGTGCTCTTGTGCAAAGAGGGGGTGAAGAATATCAGCGAAGACAACAACAATCCACTGCGCTGGATTTTCATGTTTATTTTCTCAAATAACTCCCCGTATGAAACAGGCTAAATAAATCCCAGCAGATGAAACCCTGCAACACAGCTTATTAAGAAACACACGTGTAAAAAAAAAAAAAACACAAGTTCCTCAGCTCAGGAAAACAAAATGACTGATCTGTTTCTATTATTAGCTACAAAAAGTGCTGTCTTAGCTGAGTTGTTGTTAATGACAGATGCTTTGAAAATCCACTCAGACACTTCTCTTTGCAGGTGGTAATGACGGGAAACAGGAATTTTAAACTGATGTGGTAAAGTCAACATATGGGATGCAACTCTAAAGGCAGTTTTATTTTGATATCTGCCCTGGGCTCTCCTCATTACCCATCATAACACTGTGTGAACAATCACTTTGCATTTACGGCATCAAAGGCATTGACTAAGTTCTCGCAGCACGACTCCATGAGGAGAGATACCAGGCCAGATGAGGGAGGATGCAGCTGACACTTTCATTCTGGAGGCAAGTCAATCTTCCCCTTTCTTCCCCCAGGAGAAATATGTATTCTGACCGTGTGCATTACATAATAAGATATCACTGAAGTATGCATCATTTGCAGTGGTTCAAGGTTATATTCAGTGTTTCTGCATCCCTGAAAATCTTGATAGATTCAGTTTTCAATAATTTAACCATCAATCTGAGCTCTGCAGCATCTCTGATGGTGTCTCAGTATGTCAGACTCAACCACACTAATACTATGCACCTGCATTATGAATATGTTTCAGCAAGAAGTGGTGTTACAGATTTTGCATCCCACAGTGAAGATGGAATATCTACAATAACCGACTGCAACTTTATGATTCAATCAAAGTGCTAAAAACATGCAGAAATTCTCTTCTGAATATCAATCTGAATGAATCACAAATGTTCTCAAACCATAACAATAAATAATCCACAGCTTAACAGCCAAACTCTGATTTATGTTGCTGCATTGAATTCCCCCCATAAAATGCCCCATTTCCCAAAATGCAACCCCGACAAACAGCTGAGTCCCACACCTGTCTGAAAAAGATTTACTTTTTGTAGCTTCCTTTTACAAAATTAAACAAGTTAATGCATCCAACCCGCTCCTCAGCAACTTGCTGCACAAACAGAAACATCACAGTCACATAATCCATGTTGTGAGTAAAACAAAAACCTTGAAATGGTTATTTCTTCTTGCCCTTTACATGAGCAAGTATGTCACTGAACAAAAACAACCCAGTTTCTCTTTCCCCCCCCCCAAAACTCTACGCTTTATTATAGCAGCAGCCCAGGAAGATTTTTAGCTATGATAATCTTTTAGTGCCGTAAAAAGAGGATTGTTGTGCCTCTTAGGATCAGCTAAATTAAAATTGCAATAAGATTGAGGATGAGATCGGGAAGAAATGCTGAGGGTGGAGATCAGTTACGCTGACATGCAGCTGGCTAATGATTTCTCAGGAGACAGGAGGTGTAATTGTGGCTACTCACTGGCTTGCATGAGCTGTCCCTGGCGTCCAAACACCTGGGAGAAAGTGGCATGGCTGCAGGTGAGGGTGTCCTCCATGGTTGTCCCACTGGCACACGCTGAGGAGAAAGAGGGGCGGGGGGGGGGTGAGGGAAGGTCAGCAACACTGCGTCACGTCAAGACGGGAAAAAAGAGGAGAGAGGAAAAGAAAGAAGAAGAAGAGAGAAGAGGGAGGCTTGCCTTCAGTTGTAGAAGCTGGTGTGTGATCTCTGGTGATGACTACTCTCCTCTGGACGCGTCCTCCTCCTGCTGCTGCTGCTGCTGCTGTTGCTGCTGCTGCTGCTGCTGGGGAGCGAAATACAGCCCCTCGTTGCTCACACCAATATGAGCAGAACTGCTCGCCACACAGATAATGGGAGGGGGTGTGCCTGCCTGGCTGCCTGCTTGTCAGCATGGAAGTGCGTGTGCGCAAGAGAAAGTTCTCTGAATGTGTGCATGTGAGAGCATTTTGGTGTGCATGTGTGAGGGAGAGTAATACAGGGCGGCACAGTTGCTCTGCCAGCACTCTGATCTTGTGCTTCGTCTGTACGGGCTGACAGTCCTCTGCAGCTCCAGACAGGCTGTGTTGAAGAGGGGGAGCAAAGAAGAGGGGAGTGCAGCGTGTACAGCAGGTAAAAGTCAATCCTCCCTCCTCCCTCTCCACTCAGTGTGAGTAGACAGCAGACAGCGTCTGTCCTCTGGGCACAGGACGGGACTGTTGTTTTCTGATCTGTGCGAGTGTGCCCACTTTTCTCTCCTCCCTCTCCCTCCTCCCCTCTCTACAGCCCTCATTTGCTGTGCCTCAGCAGTAACATCTCTCTCTCTCTCTCTCTCTCTCTCTCGCTCGCTCTCCTGTACTCCCTCACATCTCTCCACCCCACCCCATGCAAATCCCCTCGATCCATCTTAAAGCTCGGGCCGCTGCTGGGAAACAGATTCTAGCAAACTCGAGTGCTTCATCTTCCCCCAGTGCTGAGGAGAGAAAAAAAAAAAAAAAGGAAGATGAGAAAGTGGAGGGGTTGTATAAAAAGTGAAAAGTAGGGCTTGTACGGCTGGTGCTTTCCAGAGGCTTCATCTTAAAAAGGAATTGTAGAAAACTGCTGAGTATAAAATAAAAATTAGCTCATACTCAACTGAAAAATAACTTGTATAAACTCCTACTTGCCTTTCTATGTAGTGCAACAGCTCTGGTGAAGCCATGCACAATGAAAAGTGAGATTTTACTGCAACATGTGAAAATACCTTCCAAACACTGCAGCAAATAGGTGTAATAAAAAATGAACAATGCCATGACATCAAATGAGCACATGTTACAAGATCTTAAAATACCCTCTCATGCCTTGGGGGCACAGTTAGCTTGTATTGTGTCTGTTGTGCAGTGGTTGGCATGGAGACCTCCACCACAGACAAGACTCTGACACAGTTTCTCCAACATATTATAACACTCAGGCCATCTCTGCACTGTGTAACCACTCTGCAGCATGTAAACCAGATCCTGCATTAAACAGCCGATTTCCTCCTGTGCAAAAAAAGAAAAACCTTTGCCAGGAAGCCCATTGTCATGGAGCCATCTCTCACACCGCTGCTCTGCAAGGCGAGCACACCGGGGACCTGACCGCAGCACTCACTCACATCCTTGCATCACATCCTCCTGTTTTGAAAGGAAATGGCAAGACGCTCAATGGGCCGCAGTGGGAGCTGGGAGGAATGCTCAGCTCGTCGGTCGACTTAAGCAGGTGGTTCTGCAGGTGAAAAGATGAAAGGTAAAACATGAAAACCATCCCCGGCATCTGCAGCATGAAAGCACATTACTCTGGCATTAAGTATATTTGCTTAAGAGCAAGTTAAGCACCTTCTAAATCGAAATCACAAAGTCAAACAAACAGCATGCGGCTGCATATGAACCCATTTGAGATCTGCAAAATGCTATGGTCAAACTGAACAGTAACATTTCACAAACAATAAGAGGGCTCAAGACACGGCTTCACTTTCAAGTCTGAGAGACTAATGCCCAGCAGAATAAATCCCCTCTCCATCTACATCAGCTTTAATGCCATTCTCTTTGAACAGGAAGTAGGGGCATAGTGAGATTTAGGAGGCTGTATATTGTCATGTATGAGCAGCTGTTATTCCCTCCCACTGTGTTTCCTGTACTGTGTGTCAATGACAGCTATCATTCACTAGAAGACAAATAACCGGTTTAATATCAGATATCTAGTCTGATCCATATTCTTTATATTCAACCAGACCTTTTGTTGTAAGAGAGGAAAAACAGGAACTCTAGCTAGAAAGCTAGAACAATAATTCATTCTACACTCGAAACAATTGGTCAATGAAGAGACAATTAATTGGGAACAATTTTGATAAATCAATTAATTCAAGTACAGTAACATAATTGTTATTAAAAAATGTGCATATAAACAAATGTTTATATATTGTTACTGTCCTGTAAATGCATTTTTTTGATAATCCAACGGGTTTTTAAATGTTTTATTTAGCTTCCAGAGCAGAAAACCCAAATAAAGAAACACTTAAATTAGTGCATACCATCCTGAAGTTGCGTGTTCTTTCACAAATAGATGCTTGTCCTGAACCTTCTGCATGTGGTAATTGAGTAGCAATCCCCTAAAGCGGCCTCAGTGCTCCTCCACGTCTTAAATCAGCCTCTCCGGTGTGTCGTAGTTTATTTTGTCAAGCCAGGCACAGAGCTGCATGGAATTGCATTTTTATGAATAGGGCTGAAGCACCATACACAGCAATCAAGAGAGAGTGCAGTTATATTTCACCCTGACAGCATGAGTATGGCGCAGCACTCGCCCAAGTGCCCACCCCTTCACACACACACACACACACAGCTGAACACCTATAAACTACACCCAGCCATAAGCCATAAACCATACCGTCATGGCACTGGGGCAAATAAACATGTCTCCCCTTCCCACTGAATAAAGAAAAATCCGTCCCGTGGATCAAATCCAACATACAGATCGCTTTTAATTCATAACCCCATCCATCAACACGATAACCTCGTGTTATGTGAGGATCCCGTCAGGAAGACATCACAGTTCTTTGGTCAGTTCCTTTCCAGCGCTAGGAGCTGTTACACACAGTCTGTCCCGTGGGCTTGATAGCTCATTAATGTACATGAGTGTGATGAATGGGGTCCGGACAAAAATAATCTTAGCAGATGCACGCAGGCCAGATGAGACCTTGAAAGGTATTCATGGTGACACACGCACCGTCAGTGACACTGTGATGCTTTGGTCTTCCACACAAAAGGCCTAATATTCAAAAATACACTCACCGGCCACTTCATTAGGAACACCTGTGTAATATAATGCCATCCACTACAACAGCTCTGCCATAAATTCTACTTTTACGAAGGTTATACATTTTCAGTTTTTGTTGACATTGTCAGAAAGGTGATAATTCTACTTTATGTTTATTATTGAGGTCATAGTGGGCGGTGGTGATGTACTGGAGTGCATCATATCGAATGGTGTTCCTAATATTTTGTCCACTCCATTAACATACATGAGGGGGGCAAAAAAATTAGGAACACTTTTAAATATAATGCACTCCAGTACACCACCACCACCCACAACGACCTCAATAATAAAGTAGAAAAGTAGAATTATCACCTTTCTGACAATGTCAACAAAAACTGTAAATGTATAAGCTTCGTAAAAGTAGAATTTATGGCAGAGCTGTTGTGTTGGATTAGATTACGCAGGTGTACCTAATGAAGTGGCCGGTGAGTGTATGTGCTGCTGCCGTAGAGTATAGCAAAAATGTAACACACTGAATTATTATGAATAATTGAGGTTTGTGAGCATAATACAGAACAGAGAGTTAATTTGTATTGTCTTTGTGTAGTCCTACTGTGATTTATGAATGTAACACATGAGAGTGACCTTATGCATAGCAGTGGCCATGCAAAGAAACTAAAGATAAAGCAATAAGCAGTGGTGGAAAGTACAATTCTCAGGTACTTGTGTTTTACTTTAGTATCTTAATGTTCTGCTACTTTATACTTTTACTCCACAAATATTTGGCGTTTTACTCCACTATTTAAATCTGACAGCTGGTGTTATTAGTTACTTTGTAGAATTAAAAAACATATGAGCATATAAAATACGGTGCACTCGAGTTAATAATGCTACTAAATATACTGTTAATGCTCGGCGTTCAGCTGCTCTATCTGTGTTCAATAGACTCACTCACCTCAAACATATTTATTTCTTTTCTGTTAAAAATATCTAATTTCCTTCCCCTTCACTGTTGACTTGGGTCTCATTTCTTATTTTAGTCGTCTCTTAACCTTGTGTCTCTTTATTTCTGTTTCTGTCTGGCCTGTTCGGTTTTTTCTAGGCTGTGTATGTTGTGTTTAATGTTCAATATTCACTAAATGCAATAAAATACAGTGCATTTTTATACAGTAAATTCAACTATTTAACACTATATAAAATTGCTACTATGATTCTTTCTTGACCAGCCAAAACATTAAAATTTATATACAAGTAATAATATTTAAATTATATAATATATAACCCTGACTTGCCTGCGTTCTAAATATATACTATAAGTAACTTCTCTTGTAATATTTACATACTTTTAAGGAAGATTTTCAATGCATGATTTCTACATGTAACAGAGTATTTTTACACAGTGGTATTGCTACCTTACAGATCTGAATACCACCACTGGCTATAAAACGCTGTATCTACAATATGGTGTTTACTCGGTAAGTAAAAAGATGGGAGATAACCGGGCTCGTGTGACTTTATCTTTACATTTCAAACATTTACATATTACATAAAGTTGCTCAAAATCTAACTAAAAGCAATTCAATAAAAAAAAAGTCTCTCTTTTTGTGATATGGCCTAGTAAAGCTCTGAAACCAAATATCAAAAATCTACCACAAACTGTTTAAGCCACACAAATGAAGCTACACAGCAGAGGTGAGAATTTAAGGTACAGTATGACTCACATATCAACCTCCCTGACAAGTGCACTGCTCCCAAAATAGATACAGATCTCGCAGCAACTAGCAAGCTGACAATGGCCATGGTCCCCTAGTAGCTGCTTGCTGACCTGCAGAGTAAATGCAGCAACTTAAAACATGATTTATGTTAAATGCTACCATCTATCAAACTGCAATAAAATGGAAACCAAAATGTCTTCTTCATAATCTGGCAGATCCCTGATGGGTTGTAAGTGGAGAAGGCAATCAGCAAATGTCATCTGGAAAATGTTATAACAGCTGCAATGGCAGGGACATCTATTATGTTAAAAAACAAGACTAAGTCAAAACCTAGTATATGGCTGGACCGTGTATAAGTATCTGTGTCAGTGGTAGTGTCTGTAATGTGAATTCATCTATATTAAATGATCATCTGCAATTTTCTGTAGTGGTCCCAGTAATATTTGTTGTTAAAGTGTATTGAAGTAGCATCACATGACATGGTTAAGCTACATTTGAGTAAAAAAAAAAAAAAAAAAAAAAAAGGGGTATAAATGAAGCTGCAGGAACAATACTTTCCACCCATATCTTAAGTTGTTTGATTTGAAAGAGAACTTATTTTAATTGCAATTAAAACTATATTAATTACTATCTGTTAACTCCCCCTGCTCTTTCATTTGTTTCTATCTGCAGATGTCTCTTTGTTTTTCTCACTCTGTATTGAGTGCTTTAACTGTTTTCTCTCCTACTCTGCTCTATGCTGGACTTTTAAGAGTGCGAAACCAGATGTTTGATTTGAAAGAGAACTTATAATGAAGCAAATGACACTCAGTAACAGTAAATGGGAGAGTTTAATAGTTATTTAGTATGGTTAGGTCAAGTCAGTTTTATTTGTATAGCGCCAAATCACAACAGAAGTTGTATCTCATGTCTACCGACTGATAATCTCCTACAATTGTGTAATAAAGGCCTGGTGCTATGACATTATTTGTGTTTACAGTAGTTAATCGTTGACACATTGATTAAGTTAATGCAGTCTTGCCAAATTAATTACCGGAGTTGTGGGAACCAAATTCGGCCACATTGTTCATACAAGATAAAGAACAGTCATGTAACATCAACTTCAAACATGTCAACTAACATTAATGCAGTCTCGCCCAAATTACCAGAGTTAATTACAGGTAAATGTCTACAAATGAAGCATTTCACTTACCTCGGAGAGATAAATGGTCTGGTCAAATGAAGTCAAAAGTCTTTAGTCTTCTGTAGTATTCAAGAGCAGCAAAACTTTCCGTTAGCATGAGATACATTTGGAATGAGCAGCGGAGTGAGACGGCTGTAAAGGGTTCACGCTGATTGGCCAATAGGGAATCTCCAACACTCGACGCTGACCAATGGTGTAACTTCATCATTCAGTCAGTCAGGGACAGGCCAAGTGGCAACCTCCCTCCGGTGGCCAAATTTTTTTTCCCCCAGGATGGCGAAGTCATGACCCGCCCTACTCTGCCTCTGATTGGCTAGCACTTGTTGACTTCTTTGGTTGGGTTGGTTAGGGTTAGGCATGAAGAGTGAGATTGGTTAGGGTTAGGGAATATCAGGTAAACCAATCAAAGACAGAGTAAGGCTGGTCATGACTTCGCTGTCCTAGGGAAAAAAATGTCTCTGGGGCTGGTAAATGAAGTCAACACAGAAGTGCCAAAACCTGCAGTTCCTCAAATGGCCACTTGAGGCTGGCTCAAAAAGCAAGTCAATCCCAATCAACCCCCATGTTAAAATGCCCAACTTTACAGGAGAAATAAACTTATTTACAGCCTGGTACAAAAAACGAGTTTGGTCTCTATAGCTAATTTCCCGTTCATAACAACTGTATGGCCTTTATTAAGGTGTAAAGTTATGCATAATTAAGGGCGTGGCCGCTTTGAGTGACAGGTGGGTGCCCGGTGGTTAGGTAACGTAACCATGGCGTAACCCCAGATTCACAGAGTATAGGCATAGCCATAGCCATCGTCATTTCAGTGTTTTTAGTTCATTAAAGTCAATTGGAACATTTGGTCGCCTGAAAAAAGTTTTGTTCAGTGTTTGGTTGTACTATAAGACCCTCTAAGGAGTCGGATGTTCAGTTTTCCCAGTAAGTACATAAGTTTTCATGGTTTTAAGCCTGTTTTTTGCTAGCAAAAATTAGCATTAGCATTATCACAGTTAACCATATACTGTAAATGCACTGTGCCAACCAAGCTAGCAGCTAGCATTAGGGTCAGTTCTACCCTCTCGTCCAAATCATGACTGTGTAAGAGTAATCTTTATACAGCCATGGTCCAAATACGGTCACTTCTGGCTCCAAAAAATCCAAGATGGCAACGGTCAAAATGCAAACTCGATGCTTCAAACAGGGCTGGCCCATGCTGGCCCCGCTGTTGCGGTCCAGCCAAAAAAGGTTTTGGTGAATAAAATAGTCTGCAAGGAGTCAGAGCCACTTATGAGTGAAGTTATGCTCATGTTCCCTTCCTACATCCACAAAGTAACAGTTGATTTTTACATAACCAGTAAACTGTAGAATGTAGAAATGCATTTCACATTAAACCATGAACATGAACACTCCTCCTTTCCAGTTCAACTTTAGAGCAATTCTACCACCCATTACATTTCTGTCCTGTTTATTCCCACAGCTTGCAGAGCTGGGTGTAATTGGGAACCTTGTAAGCACCACAAAAAAAAAAAAAAAAAAGTTACACAATTGATTTTTTTTATTATGTCAATTACAGCAATGTTTTGAGGTCATTCGGGATTTTTGTCTTTGTTCATCCTTAAATACATAATCTTGATGCTGAAAGGCAAAACATGTAGATTTTCTTGTGGAAATATAAATTAGCTTCAAATCATATTGTTCAATTTACTTTCCCATAACATGCTACAAGCGTTTGAGCACTGCCTGTGTGTCTGCTATCTCAGTTGTACAATTGGATACAGTCAAGAGAGAGAAAGTGGGGTGAGCACTGGAGACTATAAACTAAAAACAAGCTTTTCCTTGGTATGGACTTAATGACATTTTCATCATGTACAGTCTTACCAAAAATAACGACTCACTGAAACAAAGATGACTTTGTCTTCAGACGAAAAAAATATTTCAGCTACATTACCGTGGCATGGCTCTTGAACAAAAATGACACAGGAAGCAACTTTTCACAAGTCCACTTACAACGGACGAAAAATAATACAAAATACTGCTGCCTTCAACTTTTCTGTCTAATATTTGAGCCATTATCATGCAATTTGGCATAAAAAGTTGGTTCATGTGTCACTTTCATGTGTCAAATTGCTTAACGAAGACAACAGATTTGATTTTGTTGACAGAAAGGCTGTAAAAGTAGTATTTTAGATGAAAGATTTGCACTACTTTGGTACAAATTACCAGTGTCTACAGAGTGCAACAGACCTGAATACATTCCATTATTCACCGTTTAATTAAGCCAATCTTACTGATCCAGCTAGAAATTTTGGCAGTTTGTTTTTAAAGTGCTGTAAGAACACTGAGCTGTATGAGTGATATTCATTTCTTTTCATGACACACATTATTTTAAAGGAGACTACAACATAATTCCCATCATTTTACTTGACTTAACTGGAATTACTTGCTAACGTCAGATAAACAAAAAGTATGAGAAAGCGAGTAAAAACATGAGACATACTTGAGATTGAGACCGGAGGAATAGCTGTCAGGCCGCACATCCAACCATAACCATACACATACTTACCACACACACATATACAGTGTTCCTGAGGACCAATTGTTGCAGTAAACAACTGCCATTTTCATTTTTGTTTCCCAAACAAAAATAGGCCGATAAGATATATTCTACAATATAATGACTACATAAATTTAAATCAAACATACATACTTTGCAAATCATTGTATAAACTGAAGTAGGTGCCTGTTGGGAGAGACATGGAAATTGGCTTAATCTAGATTATACTCTATTCAGCACATGCATTAAGAGACTCTGGAAACATCCAAAAATCTAAACAACCAAATGGAGAAAATACGGAACGAAAGAATAAACAAGTTTCCCTAACCCTAACTGATACATGATTGCCATTTGCAATATATCAGCTTTCCAACATAACGGAGCCCTAATGTTACTGTTTTGGGTCAAGTAATGACACGTATTGTATATATTAACTCATTGCCATTTACAGTTTTTTCCTTTTTTTTTGCAAGGCTGGCTAAAATCGAGGCTCAGTTCAGTTCATAAAGATAGATGGAAGAAAAAGAAGAGTTCCCTCCTTAAATCCAGCAAGGCAGTTAAGATAAGCAGACTTCACTTGGTTTGAGTGAATAAGCCCACGACAAAAAAGGTCAACCTCAGTGCTGTCAGTGCCTTGATTAGTCCAGAGCATTGCCTGAGAGGTGAGCGCCGTATTCCCAGGGACTGCTCAACAATGTCAACATGGCTCACTTCATCAACACCTCCTAAAACCCACAAGACAAACAAAGTTAAGCAACATAGACCTGTGTAATGTGTCACTGTTGTTACATCACAGAAAATACTTAAAACTCCACATCTAAAGTGGCACATGAGCACTCATGCATCAGTAATTTGTTCATTAAGTCAAAATTCAGATGTCCAGCAGCACTTGTCTATGAAACAGGATGTAAAGATTACAGGCCAATACATATAGAGATTTTTGAGTGTAAAAAAAAGAAAAGATAACACCTATTTTAAAACATAACAGATTAATAATAACATTTAAGGGGAAATTGCTTAAAGAATTGTCACCAACACGTGCATTAGGGCTTCAGCTAATGATTATTTTCATCACTGATTAATCTGCCAATTACTTTCTTGATTAATCATTTTATCTATAAAATGTCAAAAAAAAAAGTGAAAAATGCCCACTATAAATATCCAGAGTCAAAGGTGACAGCTGACCTACAGTCCAAAACCCAAAGATAACCAGTTTACCATCATGTATAACAAAGTTAAACATTTATAGTTGCCAATTAATTTTCTGTCAATTGACTAATCGGTGCCGCTCTAATATGTATTGGGCTGGATATTTTACAGTGGAAAAATAAACTTGTCAGTGCTCTTTTCAACAAATTATGTAATGGAGACACAATGTCAGACATATCTTGTCACTTATCGGCCAACATACAATAATACAGATATGCAATAAGCTAATATTGGCCCGGGTGAGTTATTGGTCTAGCGCTAATAAAGACAAATGTGACACACAAATCACAAAAAAAAAAAAAAAAAAAAAAAACACAGGTCCATATCCCACCTGAGTCTCTTTTGGCTCTTGAACTGGTGGTTCCTCACTTCTGATCTCAGCAGAGGGAGCTGTGTTGGCCGTGTGTAAGCTCCTGGTGACTGGACCACCAACTCTCTCCCTTGTTCGAAGGGAGAACCGCTCCTCTTTCTTCAGCTGTTGTGGTGGTGGTGGTGGTGGTGGTGATTTGGCCTCTGCTAATCTCTTAGGTGCTGCCTCTTTGCCCATACGCTGCATTCTCATGGCTGGCCGTTGTGCAGTGTCATTGGGAGTGTCAGGAGCTGACGGGGTGGGAGGTAGAGACTGAACTTGGCCCTTCTTCCTTTTTTTTCTAGCAGACACTGGCGCTGGGAACGAAGCAGGCCTCTTTAGCCGGCCCAGCGTAGCAGCAGTTTTTCCTTTGCTTGCCAGGGAGGGTTCAGTGTCTGCCGCACCAGAGCTACGAGCTCTGGTCTTTCCCAGGGGTTTATGCTCCGGCTCTGTCGGCGGTATTTCACAGTCTGAAGCTTTCCTCCTAAGATTCATGTTTTTATCTACCACAGAGCCTGCTTCTTTTTTCACCTCTGCAGGACCTTTTTTGCCCTTTTTAACAACAGGCTTCATGGGACAGCTGACTGCCATATGTTTACTGAGACTCGCAGGATAGGTAAACTCCCGACTGCAGTGGGGGCAGACATTAGAGGTCTGCTCTTCTTCAACTTTAATGTTAGCCTTCTTTGCTGTAGTGGCAGCTTTATTTTTTTGTGAAATAGCCTTCTGGACCAGCTGGTTTTTCTTCTTATTGAGGGCGCTCATTTTTGTTTTACCAGTATCTTGATTAAAATTAAGTCTCTTTGGCTGACCCATTCTACGGAAAGCACTCTGGCCTGCAGTGGCAGCTGAGGGTGACACAACTCCATTCAGACACTTCACTATTTGCTTGAGGGGGATGGGGTTTTTCTTGGGAGTGTAACGCTTCTTATCACTAGCGTTAGCACAGGCCAATATGTGCTGGTGTAGTTCGGGCATGTTGTCAAAGCTGTTGCCGCACTTGGTGCAGCGAATGGCAGTGCTGAAAGTTTGTGGTATGTTGTGGGTGGTAAAGTTAGTAGCCGAGGCCACAGAGCCAGCATGGGAACGGCTGTGATAGGGGAAGGGCGGTGGTTTATAACTGGGGTAGTGTTGATTAATGCCAAGGCGGACGTCTGGGCCTTTAGGCTTCCCTCCCTCTGAGGCCATGATCTTTATTGTAGTGTACAGCTCCTCATTGGGGTCTTCTGCTCCATCCTCTGCATGATTACCATTAACATCAGGCTCATCTTTCACTAAATCAGAGTCATTGTGTGGGGCAGCTTCTTCAGACATCTCTGGTGCTGGTGTTGAGGGACTGCTTTCCTCTTTGGCTCTGGATGGATCTGTGTAGTTTTGTGGTCTAAGCTTGCCACTCTCTACAGAGGTATGTGTGCATGTCTCGTTTGGATGGAGATCCTTTTGGTGCTGCTGGAGGTTACAGAGAAATGCAAACTCCTTGGAACAAACTGAGCACACAAAGATCCTGCCGACTCCGTGTAGTGTTGTCCGGTGAGCAAGCAGGGCTGGGGCATCACCAAACAGCTGCAAACAGAATTCACACTTGAAGGGCCAATCCGCAGCATGCTCTGCGATATGCCCACTTAGCTCTTTCATGGAGTTGAATGGCTCCTCACAGACATTACACACAAAAGTCTTGCAGTATGTCGAGTCGACTTCCTCTGCCTCAGAGGGTTTATCAGACGGTTTATCGGGAGCAGCAGGCTGAGGTGAAGAGTCAACACCATCCTGAGGTGCATGATTCATAATGGACAGCTCATCTTTGCCGTGCTGAGGCTCCTCTTTTATCTTAATCTGAGGAAGAGATTGTGTAAGCAGTGATGGGGATGAATCATGTAGAGGAGGCGGAGATGTTGAGGAAGATGAGGATTCTGGCTGGGATGAGAGAGCAGCAAAGTCAGAGTTCAAAGATTTCTCTGTTACCGAGTCAAGGTCTTGGTTCATTTTGCCATTGAGCAGACTGTTGCAAGTCGTAGTCAGAGAAACATCATCTGTATTGGGCAGATCTACTGATGTAGGCTCAGGAGGGCTTGGTGTCGAACGATAAAAGGGATCTTTAAGTGGAGTGTTTGGGGAGTCCAGTGGCTCAGAGATATGGTTCTCTTCCTCGTCTTTGTTTTCTTCAGCTAACAAAATCTCTTCTGAGTCTAACAGGTGTTTGTGCTCAACCGATCTTGGAGACATTTTTGGCGAGAGGACAGGAAGAGGTCTCAGTGCAGAGGAGTCTGAAGGCTGAGAGAGAGGAGAGCTAGGCATAGCCGGCGGAGAGGGTATGGTAGGTAGTACAGGGGGAGGTGGTGTTGGGGATGTGACACTGGAGGTGCTGGGTGAAGAGGGGTTCATAGTGACGGGGGTCAAAGAGGGCGGAGAGGGGTGAGCAGACTCTGATGCAACATTTGGAGAGCGAGAGTGAAAACTACTTAGGTTCGCTAAGGCCGAGGTGCCCTCCTCTCCCGCCAAGGTTGGACCCACATACTCATTCATCAGCACCTTTTCAAGCATGCTGGTGTTAGGCTTTCTCTTTTTTATTAGCGGCTGTGGTGCTGGACTTCCCTTTAACTCGGGCTCAGCATTGCTCTTCCGATGCAAGCTTAAATCAAGAGCTGAATCCCCAAGCACCTTGTTCGAAGTGTCACTTCTCCTGTTGACAGCGTTTGACAGGTCTAAGGGCTGCTGATTACAGGAGTTTCCTCCGCTACTAGAGGGTTGGCTGTGGATATTATTTCCAGAAGGGCTAAGGGTGTCCCCATCATCTTTGTCCAGTATGCTTCCAGGAGGTGACACACTGAGGTTTTCCAGCTTTGGCACCTTAAGGGTGTACGCCACCTCGGTTTTACAGCTTTCTGCTTTACATGCGGGACTGAGCTGTGGAGACGACGGGGGAGAGGCTGTTCTTCTTTTAAACCTGCCTGAAGCCACTTGTAGTGACGTGACTGACTGCGGGGAGGCCAGTCTATGGCTTTCTGTTAACAGAGCGATGGTTGATTTCTGAATGTCTTGTGTCTGAAGGAGCTGTTTCAGCTTAGGCGAGAGATAAACTGTTTTCTCTCGTTGAAATGCTGATGAATCTGCGGCTTGTTGGAAAAGTCCGCCCACTAGCAAGTTTGATGAGGAAGATGTAGAGGATGATGAAGACGATGAAGAGGCTGTGAAAGACGCTGTTTCTGTCTCCACTTTAAGGCTGGGAACAAGTGGGGGTGTAGATGTTCTTCTTTTTGCTGCTGGCTGGCCAATGTTGGAAACCTGCTTTGCGGCACTGGTTCTACCCTCCACCTTCAGTGCTTGACTGATCTGATTGGGACTGATTAGGACTGTGTCCAGACCAAACAGAGCTGCAGATCTGGAGTCCACCTCTATCACCTCACAGCTGCTCACTGTACTGGTGGACACAATCTTGCCATCAATGTAGAAGCTCAGATTCTCAGAGATGTTTTTGGATATGTCAACTGCATAATCGTCCCTGTCTACCTCGTCTTCTGTGTCCGCACTGGGCACGTAGACGGGCGGAGGGCTGGTGCTGGGGGACTCATCAGGCAGCTGCTGTTGCTGCGCCGACGCCTCTTGCAGCAGCATGCCTTTCCTGCGAACCCCCTTTGGTAACAAGTGCCGTTCGTGTATTCTGCGTTGGTGTCGGCGCATGTTTGTGTGCGTGCCAAATGCTTTATTACAGTACTTGCAAGGATGGAGCTCCTTAGACTCCCCATTTTCATCCAATATAAAGGGACGGTCAGCATGAGGCCCCAACTCCTTTCTCTGCATCTCAGAGCTGTGCAGAGGTCCTCCAGGAAACTGAGCCCCTATGGCTATATAGTGACTAGTTGGGCTGGTGCAGTCGGGACTTGAACCATCAGTGTGCACCACAGGGCTGAGTAGACTGGCAGTTCCAGCCAGGGAGCCGGGCCTTTTTTTGGGCCCGCTCTCATGCCTTCTCTCATGTCGCCGCCGCCCCACCTGTGAGCCAAAGGATTTACTGCAGTACCGGCACTTGAACAGTTGCGTTTGCTGGTGGGTGATGGCATGAATGTGTATGTGGCGCTCCAGACCCTGTCTGGTGGAGAAGTGGCGTTCACAGTGCTGACAGGGATATGACTCTCCATGGGGATCACCTTCAAGGTCACCATCAGGATCAGGGTCAAGGTCAAGATCAGGATCGACCTCCGGATCTTGCCCTGGAAGCGAGGAAGACAACAGCTTTACCTGTGACTCCTGATGGCTTTCTTCACCACAGCTCAGAGAGGAGGCAGGTTGCGTATTTTGCGTGGAATCAGCCAAAGATGAATGTTGAGCACTTTGCCGCTGTACTTCATTTGGATCCTCCAAACCATTAGCATCCTCCTCTTCCTCCTCCTCTTCCTCTTCTTCCTCCTCCTCACCATTTCCCCTGTCCGTCATTACTGCTGACATGTCCTGCACACCTCTATGGTCAGTGCTTCCCATGGGATGGGTTTCCTGGAGTTCCTGTGAGGGCCCTAGGGTTGATGACCTCTCATCCTCCTCCTTCAGACCTGTAAACAATACCAGGAGCGTTAAAATCAGACTCTCTCATGCTTTCCAATTATCACTCCTTGATCACAGACGAGTTTTAAATGCAGAAAAGACCAAGTACCACCTCCACCACTGACTCTGACTATCCTGCCATTAAAACTTTAAATGGCACCCATATTACTCTTGCCGAGTCATACAAATACATAGGAATTTAGCTTAACAGCAGACTATCATTCAAAAATTCATGTTCAACATTTGACTCAAAATTAAAAATCAAACTAGGCTTCTTGTATAAAATCAAAGGATGTCTGTCTTCTTCCAACAGTAAGACTACTGTGCAGTCAACCTTCATGCCTGTCCTTGATTATGGAGATATTCTGTACTGTCATACTGCCCTGTGTAAAACCTGCGTATTACAAATGACAAATTTCGTAGTCATTATTGTTCTCTGTATCATGAGGTTGGTTGGACTTCCTTACAGTCAAGATGAAATAGCCATCTCATTTTATTCATCTATAAAGCTCTACCGTTGAAGTTTCCAAACTACCTCACATCTCTTCTCTCATTTGAAACAAGTAACTACTTAACCTTAGATCTCTTTCATTTCCGCACTAATGTTGGCAGAACTGGTTTGAGGTATTATGCACCTTTTAAATGGAATGAACCACAAACTGCTCTCAAACTTGAGTCTTACATTCCACCTGAAGATTTTAAAGCTCTCATGTTTTTTATGATTCTTGTAACTGTTTATATGAATTCCTTGTTTATTGTGTAGTTGTGTTGTTCCTGTCTGCATGCAGAGGATGCTGCTTGTTTCTGTGTTCTTGTCTTATGAATGTTTCTTGTTCTCAGGTCTCTATTGGAAAAGAGATCTTGAGACTGTCTGACTAAATAAAGATTAAAACATAACAAAAAACAAAGTAACACTCTTAAAAATCAAATATCTACTCAAGACATGTTCAAGGAAAGAGTGGATCATATTTTAATGAACATGAACGGATACATTTTGTTTTGTTTGAATTTGTATCTTTACACTTGTGAGGCTGTGTGTACATATTTACTTTAAATTGTTGGATATCTCCTGGTACTTTACATGTAGGCTATTCATATTTGCATGAAGTCATAATAGAGTAATTCTATGAGAGATGGGTTATGTAAAAGTCCTGACACAAAAATAAACCTAATCACTCATTCACACTGTCAATATGCCAATTATCTGACAGTAAGTCAACTTACCTTCTTCCCCATCCCACATGTCCTTGACAGTAGGTTTGGTTCCACTTGTTTTCTTGAATTCACCCAAACCAGCCTGTCTGGCTCTCTCCAGCAGCTTTCTTCTGGCTGCAAGTACAAACACACACACACCCACCCGTAACTGTGTATCAGGTTTTGCCAATATTAGGTCGTCTCACAAATATTTCACCGGCAGAATCTTCTTTCAACAAAGCACCAAAAATGTACAGGGTGTTGGTTTAAGATTAATTTGGACCAATTATCATGCTTTAATTTATTTTACGACAAACTAACTCCAGTGACCAAAAAATCCTCAGTTAGGCTACATGGCGCAAACCAATTCTGGCGGGATACAATGTTGTGTTTTTCCAACTTAAAAAACATCTACAGATTTGTAAGTTTTTTCTCTTTGCGGCTAATAGACCCATATAGACGTTAACACTCAAATTTTCTTATTCACCTCTTGTATTCGCTTTACTACATCAAATCATCTGGGTTCACATTCCACATACAGATTTTAAAAAGGGCATTATGAAAACTTACAAGTGACTGCTTTTGGAAGTCAAAATGAAATGTATGCATTAACCTTGCAGCCTATCCTTAAGTAAATATCGTGTTCATAATTTCAGCTTGTGTGCATCAGTAATTCAAACAATAGATAAACAAGTCTCAGGCTATGTTTAACATGACTTTTTTGAAGTTCTAAGCCTGATCTGACTCAAGAGGCTTCCCTGGCACCTTGTCATCAGTGCAGTGTGTCCACAAAAAGGTCATCTGACCTGGCCTACAAAGCCTAATTCATACCAGAGAAACACATGCTGCAGGTCAGTCATCTGACCAGCATGGTTAGAGGCTGCTAAAGCTACAGCAGCAACTCAGCTACGTAAACGTGTATAATTTAACTGCAGTAGCATTTTAAGAACCCCACCAAACATTTCCAGCCTCTTCTGGCTTTGTTTACTTCAATTCAGCAGTCAATATGTCAAATGTCAAACACACCAACTGAACACATCGGTTAGGCAACATGCATGCTGTCTGATATTAAGATGAAGCAAATCAGATAACGTAATTGAGAGTGACTTTGTAGTTCAGTTCAGAGCTGCCAAAGCCACCAACTACACTGCAGTGCACAAAGATGATTGTATTAGACCCTAGCCTGTAGGGTTACACACACTATTAAACCGGCTCTTCTCACATGAAATAAGACAAAGAAACCTCCCTTTATCAACAAGCCTTTAAAATATGGCAAACAACATTTAACAGGCAGGACTCGGGACCTGCAGCTTACAGTTCTCAAATTAGATTTTCTACCTTATTTAACAGACATTTCGATGATTCTGGGGACTAATCGTACTTTCTGTATGTTGCCTGTTTTTTACGTGATGCAATTACGTCCAGCAAGAGTCAGACTTTCAAAATGACACTTGCAAGCATCAAAATAGCATATTGTCGACATAGAGCTGTTATAACCTGTGATATTACAAAATGTTTCGGTATGATTTATTTACCCCAATTAACACATGACACAACACCCCTTTCCACCCCTCACGCCATAGACTTCACTGTAATAGGTGAAGCAAGAACTACCAAAAATAGAGAACAGATAAGATCAGATAGCAGACACTAAATGTACATTTTTTTTTCAATTTGCCCTCTTTTTTGCGGTCCCACATAGAAATACTCCACATGATCCAATGGTCTTTTATGAAAAACACTATGTCCAAAGTTCATACTGACAAATGTACTATTACACAGCTAAGTTGACTGTTTCTTACAAAATGAGGGGCTCAGTTGATGACGTATGATTTAGCCTACTGGGAGCATGATTCATGTTTTTCAGAAGAAATTCATTTATTGCACAAATGCACCAACAGTTAGCGTAATGGCGTTTCTGTCTCGTTATATTTGGGCTTTGTTTTGATGTCTTAACCACCACCATGTTAACGCTATCAAACCAGGCTATAACACTAGAATAACCTTATTATAACGCATGCTACTGTATGTCTTTACAGCAGATCGATGTCATCAGCTTTTAATAATAATAATTTACTTCAGACAGTTTGCCATCAGCTCAGACTGCACACCGAGATGTCCGTGCGTTCAGACCTAATTAGCCGTTTAGCCTAAGCTAGCATGCAACACCAAGTCTGACAACCCGATGAGCTGGTTATTCTGGACCCAACGCGACGAGGAGGGTGAATTTAGACACACTCCACGAGATATAACAGCTATATTTTCGGTTGTTATCCAATACCTGCGCTCCAGTTAGCCGGCAGTCGGATAAGGCAGTTGGCTAGTTAACGTTAGCTAACCTGCTAGGCCATCATCAAGTGGAGAGGCTCGCCGATGGATGGCTTTCATGCTTTAGGAACTCAAGGAAGGTCACATCCTCGACACCGTCCGGACCCAGAGGAGGAAGGAAAAGCTGCGAAAAAGTTGCCCGGATGCCCCTTTAACAGTTAAACTACATATTTAACATAAGCGAGTAGGCCGATTGGGAGCCAAATCTGCTCGCAGCGACGAGTTTGAGGTCGGGTGTGAAAGTAGAGAAAAGCCCCACACATCGCAGCCGTTAGCCGCCACTAGCCTTCCTTCATTAGTAGCTAACTAGCTCGCCAGTTTACAACTTCGACTGCGAAGGGGAGAAAAATCAATTCGTGGCAAACTTAGTGGCCGTGCAGCAAAGACAGTAGGATCAAAAGCAGATATGTCATCTCGGTTGGAAAGACAGGCCTCACCTCGCTTCGCCCTGGGTGAATTTTTCCTGCTCAGACTGCTGGCTCTTTCTTCCTCCAGTGCAGCTGTTATCTCAGGGTTGTCTTCCACAGTGTACCACACCAGCAGCTCCTCTCCCGGCCCGATAGGCTGCAACAATGAGAGATGAGGTCGGCCACCAATCACAGCCCGGCTTGCTGTGAGGCAAAGGGGATATTTGGGCCACTGTGCATCTAATCTGTCTAAGGGGGGTGTATGGAATTTGACAGGGTTTTTTAACCATAGTCTGCAGTATATTCTCTATTTGGCCCACATTTTGGACAGTAAGCCTACATGTGAAAGGGATGTACTGTAGCTACCATAACTCAGTTTAATCACCTTAGCAAACGTGCATTAATCTTAAAGGGGCTCAAGCTTCACAAAGCAATACCACAATGAAAACAAAAAATACTCCACTGTAAGTAAAAGTCCAGCATTCAAAACCTTACCTAAGTGAACGTGCAGAAGTACTGGCAGGAAAATGTACTTCAAGTATCAAAAGTACTCATCATGCAAAATAGTCCCATTTAGACTGTTATATTTATCATTTATTATTGGACTTTCAAGTCATTGATATATACAGCACATGTAAGCAGTATTTTATGACCTGAAAAGTAGCTTGTAATTATAGCTGTGAAATAATTGTAGTGGGGTCGAAGTACAAAGTAGTATAAAATGGAAATACTCAAGTACCTCAAACTTTTACTTAAGTACAGTACTTGAGTAAATGTTCTTAGCTACATTCAACCACTGCAAAGCATAAATATGCTCTATAAGACAGTTTTAACCAATCTGTATGTGTAGAAAATGACTAAAGAGAAGTTGTACGCACACTGAAGTTTGAAAGCTCCCAAAAATTTTTGATTGATGCAACGTTTCGACCTAGAAAGTCTTTACCAGATGAAGACCCTGTAGGTCAAAACATTGCAAATTTCTCTCTCAAAAAGCACAGGAGTGTGGTTTAAAATATATTTTTGGCCAAATAGCACAAACTACAATAAGTGAACAAGTAGCCTTCAACTGGGCTACAGTGCAATTCTGGAGGGATTTAAGTTTGTTTTTGAGGTTTTAAAGACATTTAAGGTAACTTAAAAACAATCAGCAGATTTGTGTTAATAGACCAATGAATCCCACATCAATTCACTCTTAAACTTAGTTATATTTTTAAATTTCATGCCAATATACCCTACGAACTACGTTTGGATAATCTTACTGTATTTCACAGATCATAACAATCCAAACCCAGAAGATTTTTCATTCTTCCACTTATTCACCATATTTCGGTCCATGTACCACTGTTGAGCTGTGTGAATATGTGTTTATCTTACCCTTAAAACTTTGTAGTAAATGGCTCTGTTGATCTCCAGGGGGAAAAGATTCTGCTCTTCACTGGAGCGTGCCCAGTTCACATAGCGCAGCCAGTTCCCTTTCATGGGGTCTGTGGCATCAACACACATCCAGCCCCGTGCTGGGAAATATATCTGCAGCACAAAAGGTAGAAATATGATGTTTTAAAAATATATGTACTGTATGTTTCTCTAGGAAACCTGAGTATTTGTCATAGAAATGTAATAACATTAACAGCTTTTTCTCTTTTTCCCTAAAGCTGTGCCTTGAAAATGCCAGAAGTTTGTGTTGATTTATTGTACAACTTTCACAGCTGACTAATTTTACAACTCTTTTGAACTGGAGGTGTTGTGGTTGATAATAAATGTAGTTGGGCTCATTTTAGCTGTGCATCACAAAAAGGTGGAGGTGAGTGTTTTAGGGGAAAGGATCCAACAGAGCAGCCTATAACATACCTCCCACATGTACACATTACTGGTCACCTGGGACCTTTTTTTCTTCTCTCCAACAAATGGGCCAAACCTCTTGCCTTTAGGAATGACTCGCGTGGCCCAGACACCTGAAAATAAAACATGAAAAACGTATCATACCTGTTACATTTTAGATTTTCATCACTCAGTGTGTTAACAGTTTATGTACAGTGTTTAGGTATATTGATGCCCTAAAGATTTCCTGGACTGTGTTTAACTTTAACTATATGACAACGGTGAATATCAGTCAGTAGATTGCTATGGTTGAAACATTCTTGATGAATGTGGATAATCATTTATTGTACGACTGGGTAGACATCAATCCAGAGTACATTACATTTTAGGGAAACTTTAGACTCAAAAATATGGATCATGAGGATTGGCATGATGAGGTATAAAATAACCCTCAGTGTAATAACTACAGATTGTTTAAGACTATTTTCTTGATATGATGATCCAATTACTATTAAATTAATGAGTTAAACAATCGTGCTAAGTTTGTAAAAATAATGATTACTTTTGTCTTTGCTTATCATTTTCTTCTTTATTGTATTTGCTCAGTTTGATTTAAATTACTGAGGAGTGTTGCTATCCACTTACTTTATCCGTCTTTCTTTTGGTTTCTTGCATGTGTCCATGTACCTCCTCTGAGGCTCATTGTGGAATACAGCAAGTCTGAATCATGGTTGTTCAGCAGGTTTAGGGATAATTTATCTTAAAAGGCTCCCTACAGAATCAGCCTGTCTGTGGCATAGCAGAAAACGCTGAAATCCTTTTGATTTGAGACATAACGGGTATCCTACTTAAGGTGTAGGATTTAAGCTTAAGATGATGTCCTCAAATGTCTTCTATTGTCCTAACCAACAATCCACAACCTAAAGATATTCAGTTTACTATCATCGAAGACTAAATCCAGAAAATTTGGACATTCTTTCTTTAGAAAATGACTCAAAGTGATTAATCGGTTATCAAAATAGTTGCCAACTATTAAAAGAATCCACAAATCGTTGCTGCTCTACCTCAGAGTTGGTAAAAACTGACAAGCTTCAAAGTTCTTCATTTTGCTTTTCAACCTGGTCTCACTGTGGTTCAGCATAATGGACTACAGAAAGTCATTTTCAGACATCCATGCAGTGCAAGTGGAAATCAACAGTGGTGGAAAGTAACTAAGTATATTTACTCAAGTACTGTACTTACGTACAATTTTGAGGTACTTGTACTTTACTTGTGTATTTCCATTTGATACTACTTTATACTTCCACTCCACTACATTTCAGAGGGAAATATTGTACTTTCTACTCCACAACATTTATCTGACGGCTTTAGTTACTTTTCAGATGAAGATTTGACAAAGTGGATAATATAACAAGCTTTTAATATACAACACATTGTTAAAGATGAAACCAGTGGTTTCCTTTTTGGCTTTTGACGTCTTACAAAAAGCAGTGTGTAGTCGGGGTCACATTTCAGATGTCTATGAGTTGTTAACAGCTCAACCAAATAGTGATTTTTCCCTCTAAACTTCTCACATGGTTTCATTTCAATGAATGTTCGAATTATCCAATATTTCACCAAAAATCAAAGATTAGAGAAAAAGTCCAAACACTGAAAACAGATTTGTGTATCAGAACTTTGTTTTTTCTTCTTTCCTCTCCCATTAATCATCTCACAACCCCTCAGATTTATCTGGTGACCCTTTGGAGGGTCCCGACCCCTAGGTTGGGAACCACTGAACTAAACTAGCTAACTGTAACTAGCTAAATATAAAGTAGCTCAAACTAGCTCCACCTCCAGCAGCTACAACAGTAACATGCTGCTTACACACTGATGCTTCAGTTTTAATAATCTAATGACGTCATATATAATAATATATCAGTCAGAGGGAACAAACCACTACTTTTACTTTAATACTTTAAGTATATTAGGCTGCTAATACTTACATACATTTACTTAAGTAGAATTTTTCATGCAGGACTTTTACTTGTAATGGAGTATTTTTACATTGCTGTATTGGTACTTTTACTTAAGTAAAGGATCTGAGTACTTCTTCCACCACTGGAAATCAACATTTAAAAAGTCTTTTAAAAATGTTGTTGAAGTTGCAGTTATGTAAACAGGCCACAGACATACTTGTTTACTAACCAATGCGGCTTTGATTTATAGCAGAAGGTCCAAGACTCAAACAGTCTGGCAGACCCGTCCACATGTGGGCTGGAACTTCATCCAGAGTTTCCACTGTCCCACCAGTAATAGCCATGACCTCAAATACATAAAACATGTTTTTGTGTTATCAAAAAGCCTAAAAACCTGTGAAAATGTCAAACATCCTCAATCAGTAGATAATAACTTCATTTTGTCAATCAAACATTTTACCTGTTCAGGTTGCTTCCACAGGACAGTGGGCACCAAGTCTCAGTTGTTATCACATGAACTGTAAATAAAATGTAGAGCAGATGATGAAAGCATGCAGCACAGTCACTTAACACAATGAATTCATTCCCACAACAAGAAATGCATCTCAGCGAGGGCAACACACCAACCATCTAATACCAGTTTCCTTTAAAACGCTGATATTTTTGCATAAAACTGAAACATGACAACGAATAAAAAACTAAATTTACGAGGACCTATTTAAATGGTGATTCTGGTTTGCCAAGTTCAAGACAACAGACGGTTGTGTCTGTACTTCACCATGAACTATTAATAAGTTGTGAAATGCAAATTTAACCACAGGTGGACAGCATAGTGAAAATATATGCCTCAGACTAGTAAGACCATGATAATTGATTTTGAATCCTCTTATGTCTAAATAATCATGCATCAATGTCCTTTCACAAATACAGCAAATAAGAGGTGTAGTCAATGAACTGATGTCATGTAAAGTCAAGCAGCCGGATTGACTGCAGCTACTGACTATTATCATTATCAATTAAGCTGCTCATTTTTCTCAGTTAACTGATTAAACGTTCAACCTATAAAATGTCAGAAAAGAGTGAAAAATGCCCATCACAATTTCCTAGCGCCAAACATCTTCAAACTGCTTGTTTTGTCTGACCGAAAGACCAAATATATTCAATTTACAATTAAACAACGGAGAGAAAAGCAGCACATCTACACATTTGAGAAGCGGAAACCAGTCAGTTGTTCGCTTGGAAAATGAATATTTGCCGAATACTTTTTCTGTCAATCGACTAATCCATTTCATATGTTTGTCAGGAGGTTTGCATTCATGTAAATATTGACTATTCACATGCACACATTATGCTTTAGTTACTTGCTTTTTGTCCCAACTGGCAGAAAAAGGCAATTGTTAAGGAGCACAATAAGCTGCTGACACATGTCTTGTGGGCTGGTCACTGCATGCTGAATTAAAACATCTAAAATATTCCACACACACACTTCACCAGCAGATATTTTGACTTGAAGATTTTAACTTGACTTGATGATTCCACCTTCACATTAACTCAAAAGCAGATAAATGGCATTATCATATATGACAGCTCATCTTATTGTCTTGGTTTGTGTTGCTGCAATTCAGGCTATTTAACACCCTCTTCAACTGTAAGGCCTGGGGGGGAAAAATAGATTAACTTTTATTAGCCAGTTCATTTAGGTTCATTAGATTTTTTTTTCCTTTACTATAATCCGCTGGTGCTGGAGTTGTGATCAGACATTTTTAAATCCCTCTTAAGTTCAAGCAACAAACGAAGCGAGAGATTTCAATGTGGGTGTGTGCGTGTGCGTAAAGCGGATTTAACGCGTTTAGTCTGCGTTCATCATTAAAAAAAAAGTTGTCCAACACATAAAACAGACGGATATCTAAACCGTGCAGCGCCTGAAGGATGCATTTTATTGTTACCCTTGTGGGCTACTCGCCTGCTGCCCTTATTCTTCCCGATGCTGACCGGAGGAAGGTGCTTGGAGCTTTTTTCTCCTTAATGCTGCCTGTCGTAGGGTGGTTTTTGGGTTTAGGCTACTCATACGCGCACTTACCTGCTTTATTTGACCGGGGACTTGTGATTCTTTTTTTTTTTCTTTTTTTTTTTCTTTTTTTGCTCTACCTGCTTTCAATCTGCTGAAAATGGCGGATGGAGGCTTGAGTCGAAAGCTTCAGCAACTCATTCGGATCGTTGTGTAGTGGAGTTGGGAGAGGCAGACCCGTGCACACACACACACACACGCACGCACGCACGCACGCACGCAGCGATGGGACAATAATGTTCAAGTCAGGCTGCAAGGAGGTTTTTTGTAGACGACAAGGCTCCCTGGTCGCCTCTGCAGCAGACAGTGGCTCATGTCCTGTCCACACTGCAGCCTAACATGAAACCATGCCAATTAAATACCTTGCTTAGATTCATCTGTGAGCATAATGGGCCTGCAGGCTGGTGCCATCTGTGCATATATGAATAGTTAAGAGGAACTCCATAAAGTACATTTTAAAAAAGGCTGATTAAAAAAAAGAGTCCTAAACTTTAATATTTTTCCTATGAAATGATTTGCCCGTGGCTACTTTTTTACTCCTTTGCTGTCATTTCTTTGTGTTGTATTTTCCTTTTCCCCGTCACAGTTATTCAGAAACATCTGCTTATGTGATTTACTGATGCAGCAGGGTTTTAGGATAAAAGTTCAAGCCAGTGATTTATGTGATTTTAAAAGTAAATGAGAGGTCAATCTGGAAAAATGCTGCTTAAAGATTTGGTGCTTGAAACTTAATGACATTTCGAAATGACCTGTCGTCACTAAAATGACTTTTTTTATGCAGATGTGAGTCATTTTATAACAACAAACAGTGTCCCAGTACACAAAAAGAAAAGTGTGTTAAGATATGACGGCTTTTTTTTCTAAAACTCATCAGAGGTCAGTAACAACCTTGTGCATTAAATAAAAAAACTTTTTTAGGCATCAGTGTAACCAGGCTAGAGGTGGGAAATGGATAAAATGCTCTATCACAGTATCTGAAATTTTGTTTTGCACTGTGGATATACAACTTCATATAGTATATTTTCTGGAAGTGAAACACTGCTACTGGGTAAGATAATCAGACGGCAATGTTTGATTTGGTTAATCCAGTGATTTAAATACCTGACTAATCAAAGTACTTCATCACATCGATGCAAAAATCATAATTCAATATTGTCATTAAACAGTTCTGCTCACTGATTTGCAGAATTGATTGCACAATAACCTAATGCTGCCAATGATGTGGCAAAATGACAATAACAGTATATTTCGCCCACCCATTTGCTTCTATTGAGAAATACAAGAAATTACTCTAATTATTCTAATCACATTGAACATGAAAGCAGCTCAAGACCACTTTCAAGACCAGCAACATGGTTTCCTCTAAGGTGCCCACAGGTGTACGCGGCCTCTTTTCTCTACTGTTCTCTGCAAAGGTTGAGAGCTGAATAAGCTTCAGTAGTATGTTGTTACCTTCCACGTAAAGTTGTCACATTTGTTTTCAAAGGACAAACTCCAACTAGGTGGTTATCATTATTTACAGGTCATGTCTGTAGCCACTAGAGGCTGCTGTGCTACCATAAACAGGTTGTGCTCTCTCAGATGAAAGTCTGTGCCTGGATGTTTGTGAACTGTAGCTTATAAGAGCAGGACTGTTAAGGACAAATATATTTAATTTATGCCATTTTTTAATGAAGTCAGAGCAGTGCCGCGTCTGACAAGAAGTTGTCTAAAAATGTGTGACTAAGTTGTAACACCAGTGAGCAGATGTGTGATGTGTTTAATTGTAGAAAATGTTTCTGCGCAGTGAACAGTTTGAACCATACAACAAAGCGTCTCTGTATAGTTGAGTCTGCTCACGTAAAGCTTACGGCAATAATAAGCAACACTATTCTTTCTGTTAATGATTATGAAAGGATATGTGTTACAACTTAAGGCGTGACTTCATGCCACATTAGGACACATTTGGCAATTACCTACTCTGCAAGTCTGGCACTCAGTGCACCTGAGGGCGCTCAGCTAGGGTTTTTTTTTTTTTTTTTTTTTTTTAACATAAATTGCATCTTCTGTTCAGAGTTTTCCATTTGTATCCATTCCAAAATATCCCAGTAATGCAGTCACACGAGAGGAATCACACTGTGGGCCTGTCATGTACATGTCTGCTTCTCTAATGATTGTAACCACAACGCTTAAAGCATCCTTCAACCAGATGTGCTGATTCTTGTCCTCCTTTTCACAAGCTTTCACCTGTACCGCTCCAGCAGTACCAAATTCCTCCACCCCTGCTCCACCTTGATGACCTTCCCATGTCCGTCAGGCTGACAGCTATATCTCAGGCCCATCTGCTTTTTATGACAGCAGTAACTCCTTCTCGCCAATATGAGGATGTCCATCGAACACTAGTATTCTTAAACTAACTGCATCAGATTTTCCTTAAACGTTATCAAACAAGAATAAACAGGAATATTCAAATTCCACCAAAGAAACCTAAAAAGTCCTCATTTATCCAACACTGCTAGTAGAATGAAAGTAACCACATTTGATTTCACATGTATTTATCAGTTTATTGACATTATATTGATATTTAAGTTCAAAGAGACAATCAGTATCACAGCTTCACCAAAACCAATGTAAATATTAAAAACTTGAACTAATAAATAAGGTCTTTGGGTGCATTACAAACATAGTGATCATTTGGCAATCATGACAACGACATACTTCATACTGTAAATTAGACAACATGTATTTAGGCAAACATCTGAACTATCTGGGATCATTCTTGGTTATACACAACAAAGCGCAACACAACATTTAAAAGGAAAACTTACCACAAATCCAGAATTAAGCCACTATGTAATATATTCCCTAAAAGACTTGGCAATTTGAATAAAGTTTTACTTACTGGTACTTCAATTAGTGCTTCTGTGTGTTGTATAAAAGCAATTTGTTCTCAGATCACTCTTGATCTAAATGAGACTTCCTGAATACATAAAAGCTTCACTAATATGTGAATTAATGCTTCTAAAGTATATAAATGACGTACAGTGGCGTCCAAAAAGGATGGTCAGGATACTTCTATTTTGCATTTGTTTCGAATGTAAAACAGTTTTTTCATTACAAATGATATCTGCTTAACAATTTGAAAAGTTGAATCTTTGAAAAATGTACATGAATTTCAGAATATCTTAGTATTTTGTATGTCCCCCTTTTGCTTTAATGACTGCGTGCACTCGAGCTGGCACGGACTCTATAGGTTTGTGCAAGACCTGATGACCCTCATTATCCCAGCATGACTTGACAATGTTCCAAAAAGCTTCTTGTAATCTCACAGAATGCGTTGCTTTCTCAGTCTTCAAGTGCCCCCGTAAATGTTCAGTGGGGTTTAGGTCAGGTGACTGTGGAGGAAAGTGGTCTTCTTTGGTCTTCAAGTAGTTTGTGCGCAGCTTTGAGGTGTGTTTGGGGTCATTATCCTGCTTGCAGTATGAATCCTTCTTCACAAAGATGCAAACCAGAGGGTGAGTGGTACTTCTCCTTGGTCAGGGTGTAGTCAATTCACTGCAGGTGTCCAACTCCAGAGTAGGCTAAACACCCCCAGACCTGAATATTGTTTCACTGCAGTTATCATCCTCTCTCCTGTTTGTACCCTTACGTACACCCCTCTGTGACTGCCATGAATCTCAAACTTGGATTCATCAGTAAATAGGACTTTTTTTCCAGTCAACCACTGTGAAATGCTGGTATTTCTTAGCCCACCCCAAGCATTTGGCCTTGTTTCCCCTCCTGAGAAGTGGTTTAGAAGCTGCTACTCATCTTCTGAGACCACAACAACACAGCTTTCTTTTGACCGGACCTTTGCTGATTGGAGTCTTGCGTTCTTTATTTAGCAAATTCTGTATCTGTGATGAAGTTGCTTTTCCTATCTCTCAGGGAACTAAGCTTGATGTATTGATCTTCTGACGGTGTGGTCACTTTTGGTCTGCCTGATTGTGCTTTGGATACAACTGATCCAGTTTCTGGAAAGCATTTAGAGTTCCATGCACTGCCCCCTCAGAAACCTTTAGCCTAGCCATGATTTGGTGCTGAGAAAGCCCCTCTTTGCTTAGAATAACAATTTGACTTCTGACACTTTCACTTAGCTCTGATGCCATGTTTACGACTACTACTGCTACTTAGTAAGCAACAATCTGCTGGAAACTTGAGGCACTGCCATATTTAGAACAGGTGAACACTGGCTGCAAGTTGAGTTACTTGAACGAGCCTCTGGTGAGTAGATCAAATCCACCTGAGCTGCGATCTGAACGCATGCTTCAATGGAAGGGATACGACTCAACGAAATCTGACCTTTTGTACAAAGGAGTTAAGTTGGTCAATGCCACAAATTTGCTTAAATTTGATTGCTGACCTAGAAATAGTGCAGAATCGTAAATATTCATTCCTTTTACATGTCTTGTGTTTTTAAATGTTTCTGAATCCTCAAACTTTCTGATTATTTCCAGGTTTACATGAAAATTATTAGAGATTTTCAATGTGGTCTCAGACTTTTGGACCCCACTTTAGTGCCTGCTGTAATGTAGAGTAATGAGAATCTGTACCCTCAGGCAGGTCTTGTTAATCTGCATTTATTTCATACAGACTCTCGGGTTTAGAGTTATGACAGGTGCAATAAAAACAAGCAACAATTACAATGGGACATACTTACTGTACTTGGGTGCAGAAAGCAATTTAAAGCTTTTATTTGGAACACCATGTACTCCTTACCATCCTAAAAATATTTAAAGTGTGCAGGATGAGCTGTAAACATATAGCTGGTGCTGCAGCATGCCACAGTATGATTGATAGGAGAGCTTTCGTCCTGTCCCATGCTGCATGACAGAACAGGAAAAGTGATAGGCCTGCTTGGCTCCTGCATGTGGTGTACTGCATGTATGAGTCACGAGGCCACTGGAAATGTACATGCTGTATGTAAAGAACATTTTTTGATTGAAGGCTGAACACTGATTGATAAGAAAGAAAATATTCGGTTTACCTGCACACAGTCGATCACATCTGATCAGCAATCAAAAACAATTAAAGACAAGAAGTCTTCCATCATTCCGGAAATCGAAACATGAGCGCACAGATGAAATAACAACATTCATAAACTTACTGTAAATACACATCACATTTTACAGATCACAACTACCTTTTTTCACGAGGTTGGTCACATGCTCACATTCATTTATCATACAAAAGTACCACTACTACATCATTCTAATATATCCAAACTACTTATAACATTCATCCCACAGCTTACATTCGGTAAAGACACAGTGTTAAGAGAGATAGGATGTGTAAGCATAATATTTTGACATGGTTTACATCATTAGAGTGGGTGTTTGGGGAAAAATTCCACTTTCTGAGAGTCCAAACCTTGAAGAAACTGTAGTGCAATGATTTCATTCAGAGAAGTTTCTTAAGCAAAGATCCAACGCTGTGAAACTTGTTCAGCTCAGTGCTTCAGTTGCTCCATATTTCTCCAAACAGCTATTCCAGTTGTCAGTTACTCTGTGTCCTAAAATAGGAGGAAGAATTATAAGTGCAGATTAAACAATAGTGTTGTGTGGCCATAAAGCAGGACCTTAAAGCCCCTGAAAACATATTTTCTCAGTCAGCTTCTTAGGATCATTGAAGAGATCCTTCTTTAACACGCTATTTTCAGTCAAAGAACAGTTTTGGTTGTTTCACACGAGAGATATCTGTATTTCTTTTGTTCCCTGTGCTGTATGGTCACTCGTTTGAAGTGGGTGGGGCTGAAGTTATTTCATGTACTTCCATTCAGGGTTTAGAAACATTTGAATCAGAATCCGATGACAGTTGTTTGGTCGGTGTCAATCAAATATGATACCCCAACCCCCACAATGTCCTCATGAAGAAGAATAACTGTCAGTTGTTTGGTTGGTCCACTGCTTTGGTCCAGACTGAAATATCTTGACAACTATTGGATGCATTGCCATGAAATTTGGCAGAGACATTTATGTTCCCTTCAGGGTGAATCCTAATGACTTTGATGATCCCCTGACTTTCCTTCTAGCGCCATCACCAAATGTTTAATTTGCCCAATACTTTGGTTCATGTCTTGTGTTAAACCCTTAATAAATAATACCTACGGATGTTTGAATGTTGATGTTGCTTATGAAGTAATGAATATTTAATGCTATGGAGAAATACTTATGATTTGAAGCCAAGTTTTCAGGGGCTTTAACAACAAAAATAAGCAATGTTACTAAACTGTATAATAATTAATTATGGATTCAAGCTAATTCAATTTGGTGACAGTGTTGTACTCACTTGTATTCACCGCAGTTTCTTGGATACAGTTGTCAAAACATATCCAATAACGATAAAAGACATCAGTGTGAAGAATGCTGCACCGAGCACCGCCCCTCTGCTCACCTTAGCTGGAAGACCAAAACTCATTAGTTAGTCTTTAGTGAAATCAGCATTCATAATTGCTACATGCAGTGATGTTTAACTTTTCTCAATGTGAGCTCTGAAGCAGACATTAACATGTCACATGTCACAGCACTGTATGTGCCCCAGGAATTAACCAAGGCCCTTTCCCAGTCATTTTTTTTTAAATGTCACAATAATTGGTAGTAATTACATCCTGGAAAGGGTAGAAGGGAAAATTAAACATTTAGTTTTAATAGGCCTATGATAGACGAAATTGTTTAAAATGTGACAAGAGACAAATTTACTTAATATTAAGAACACAGGTTGTAAAAATAACTAGATGTTGGATTCTTACCTACAGGTTCCTCTTTTATCAATATAATAGCAGCTTTAAAATCCTCTTTGTGTGTTTTGATTCTGGTGGCATCACCATCTTCCACAGCAGCAAGAACAATTTCTACTTTAGGAGCTTCAGTTAACATCTCTGTTGCAGCTACTGTGACTCCCTCAATGGGATCCTTCTTTACGGTCTCACTCTCAGATGGGGTCTCAGTGACAGGTATTGTAAGTATGACTGGATCACTGCCATCTGGTTCAGTCTCCTGAGGAGCTGTATCCTCTTCCAGGGCTGGTTCGTGTGGAAGAGGATCCGATTGGACAGCTGCTTCTACTCCTTCTTCAGTGTTATCCTCTAGACCAACCTCCTCTGAGTCTTCCAGAGGAAATACGAGGACTGGGTCGTCTGGAGCTGGTTCCTCATTAGTCGGTTCCACGAGAACAACGTCAACAGGTTCTTCTGGGGCTGACTCTTGTGGTTCCGTTTCCTCTTGACCTTCCTCTTCTGAGTCAAGTTCTGCGGCAACATGGACAATAGATTTCTCTTCTTCTGATGTACTATGAAGAGGTTCTTTATCAGTAGCAGGCTCCTCTTCAGCGTTTTCTTCTGGGACTATTGGAACAGGCATCTCTGCACTTTCTACAGTAACAGCATCTTCTACTTTTGCATGTTCTTCTGGAGCATCTACCCCTGCTGCTTCTGGGGAAACTATGGGGATTGTTTTTTCTTCAATTTGTTCTTCCAGATCTGGCTCCCCTTCCACAGGAGCAATGACAACTGGATCTTCTGGGGCCGACTCCTGTGGTACTGTTTCCTCTGCAATAGGCACTGTTTCTTCTTGTTCCTCCAGATCTGGCTCCCCTTCAGCAGGTTCCACAGGAACAATGACAACCTGATCTTCTGGGGCTGACTCCTCTGGTACTGTTTCCGCTGCAGCAGGTTCCACTTGATCACCCTCTTCTGTCTCAAGCTCTACAGGAAAGAGAACAACAGATTCCTCCTCTGTTGTACTGGGAAGGGGCTCTTCCTCTTGTTTTGCTTCTGAGGAAACGATAGGGACTGTTTCTTGTTGTTCTTCTGGATCCGGCTCATGTTGAGCAGGTTCCTCTGCAGCACGTTCCACTTCACCTGCCTCTTCTGTCTCGACTTCTGTGGGGATAACAGATTCCTCTTCTTCTGTTGTACTGGGAAGGGGCTCTTCAACATTTTCTTCCACCACTACTGGGACAGCTGCTTCTACTTCTTCTGCATGTTCCTCTACATGTTCCTCTTGTTTTGCTTCTGAAGAAACGATAGGGACTGTTTCTTGTTGTTCCTCTGGATTTGGCTCATGTTGAGCAGGTTCCTCTGGATCAAGAATGACATCAGGTTCTTCTGGGCCCGACTGTTCTGGCACTATTTCCTCCACAGCAGGTTCTACTTCACCTGCTTCTTCTGTCTCAACTTTTGCAGGGTCGAGGACAACAGATTTCTCTTCTTCTGCACCAGGAAGAGAAGCAGCAGGTTCAACTTCAGAATTTTCATCAGGGACTACAAGTAAATGTCCTTCTGGAGAAGCTTCTTCTGCTGTACTTTCTACAGCAACAGCTTCTTCTACTTGTGCATTTTCCTCTGGAGCTTTATCTTCTGATGCTTCTGAAGGAATGATGGGGATCAGTGCTGCTGGAGCTTGATCCTCCAGATCTTGCTGTTCTGGAGACTCACTGTCTACAGCAACAGTTAGGGCAACCTCGACTGTAGTTTCACCTGGAGATGCCTCTGCAAAAGTTGGTTGCACTGGGGCAGTTTCCTCCTCTGAAGATGCTTCTGGAGCTACAGCCAAAGGTTCCTGAGGGGCAGATTCTTGAGATATAACTTCATCAATGTCAGCAGTGACCTGATCTCCGATGAAAACCGGTTCTGGATCTTTTGCAATAGTTGGAATGTCTTGTTTGGAAGTCCGTTCCTCAGATGTTAGCTTCTCCGCTGAGGATGGAGCTGATTCCCCCGCAACAACTGGAATGAGTTTCTCCTGAACGGATTCTTCTGGGTAATGTCCCTCCTCCCCTGCCACCTCCTCTGGTTCTTCAGCAACAACTGAAGACTGAACAAATTCACCAGCTGCAATAGAAGTAAGTGGCTCAGCAACAACTTGAACTGGTTTTCCCAGTGCAGCAACACTACAGCCATGTGGTATTCAAAAATTTGGACACACTTTCTCATTCAAGGGAATGGGAGAGTGTGTCCAAACTTTTGACTGGTACTGTATATTTATATATAATGTTATAATCTTTCTTTTTTTTTTAATCATTCCTAGAATTTACTCATAAAGTTATATTTCTCTCTCTGTGATGTATACATTAGTTGGGATTTGAAAGCCAAGACGCATGACATACAAGTACATCGAAGTGGTGTGGGATTTAACAAAAGTGCACAACCAAGTTCCATAAAGTAAATCCTATATTGTAACTCTGAAAATGTCGTCAAATTTAATGACGGACGATTATATAACAGGATCTCCTGTGACCTGTGTAGTGATCCAAGTTTAGGCCACATGTCTCACTGGGTGGCATACTACAGGAGCAGGTGTGTCATTGAACAGGCCGTGAAAGTATTTTGAGATAAATTTGGATGTTCTTCACATCCAAGCCGACACTGAGGGTAACACAGGTCATATTTACATATTCTTATTATTTGTAACTGGAAAATACTGTATGTATGTAAAGTACTATTTATTTGCCTCACTGTCTTAGGTTCTGTTGACTCAAAAGTTAACCTCTTCTGTAACACCAAACAGGTTTACCTTATTAAACAAAAGGCAAACCACAACTTATTCTGACACTTGTTTTTCCAGCTGTCTGCTGAGTTACTTGTAATAATAATTTGTAAAATAATTTGCAAATGTACCCATTTATATACTGTATGCGTGTGAAAATGTATCTAAAAACGGTGATACTGGGATGTTATATAATTTCCTTATTACACATTATTAACAGCCTATATTATGTTATGAAGCCCACATTATATTTCAGAGGCAATTCCTTGTTAATACAAATAGTAGCTCTGGATTATTTTTGCATAATATAAACTGACTTTACCATTTGGTGTCTAATTTCTATCTTTTTAGAAGTTTAGACAAAATATATAGCTTACGTATTGGTGCTGATGAGTACAGCTGAACATTTAGGATCAGGGTCACCAGGAGCAAAGAGGAAGCTTTGAACATGATGTCTGTCTTGTCAGAGTCCTTCCATAAGAGTCAAACCACTGCCAATAAATCCAACACTGTGGTCACACCGGTGCCCCTGCTTTGAGTGAGTGAATATCCTACAGGGGTGAAGCACACATGTACTGTAATGTGTTAGTGTGGACACACGTTATGAAGTGTCACACCACATGGTAACACTAGGAGGGTATTTTGAGGGCTGGGTGGGTAAAAGAGAAACTTGCTGTATGTGACACACGATCACGTATAGGTTTGTACCAGAAGCCTTATATACACCAGCCTTCCCTCAGCCTGGTCCTCTGTCATTTGACACTTCACTACTGTCAAGTTGACCTTTTTCTTAAAATTGCAAATCAAAAATGTTGTCTATGAAACACTGCAAAAAAACTGATTAGATCAAGTGTACTTTTATTAGACATTGAGCAGTGTGACGGCAATGTCAGTCTATTGGTTGGTCAGCCACTTTAGTCCAGATCGAAATATCTCAAAAACTACTGAATAAATTGGCATGACATTTTTTTTTTTGAGTTCATGGTTTCCAGAGGAAGAGGTGATCTTTTGACTTCTCCTGTGGCGCCACCAGCAGGTCAGTGTTTTCACTTGATCTCGTGAAATATCTGTACATTTACATTATGGATTGACACAAAATTTTATACACATTTATGGTTCAGAGACGATGAATCTTAGGAACCGACATTACCTCTAGTGTCATATTTGTGGTTTTGAGACGAATGTGTATTAAATACCCGCAAAACTAATGATCTCACAACCGCTACGTCTGCCTAGCATCTTGGTGAGACTAAAAGTCTTCAGGAAAAAAGCTCAAACAGCACATTATTCCACAGTGAAGTTACCATATTTTATTTCTTTAAGTGCCATTCATGCATATTGGGGAAGGGGGTGGGGTGGGCGGTGGTATCGACAATTCTAATAACACTTGAGTTATTTTACAGCACTAAACGAATACAAAGAGTAGCTGTGTCACCTCATTGGACAACAAAAAGTAATAAACCGTGCAATAAACAAAAAAGGACAAATAGGAGAAAAAAATACAAGAAATGACAAAGACAAAATCAAAAAAAAAAACAAAAACAAAAAAAAAAAAACAGAAAAATTAAACACAAACCAAATATATATTATCAACACTGAAACACTGAATGTAGAACCATAGTACAGGTAAAAGGTAGTGTCACACAAAAAGCCAACGCATTTTCATCACATATATACAATATAGATATATACATACTGTCACCCTCTGATTGGACAATAACAAAATACTCTATTCTTTTCCCTCTTCTCTCTCATGAGCAAGACCCACCCCCTGCCTTGATACCCCACCCCCAAGAGGAAAAAAGGGATGATTGAAAAGACATATATGTACAAGCACAACGACACACCAGCACTGAATAAAATAGGCCCCAATCAGCAGTACTTGTTGGCAGTTCTCTCCCATATTGTAACAAGGCTTTTTTTATCTTTTCATCTTTTTTTCCCCCAGTAATAGTAATCTCTCTGGCAGGTACATGTCCAGCGGTATTTAAAAACTTAACTGTCTTTTGAAAAAGAACTTAAACTCACACAAGCAAACACACAAATACACACGCACACACACATACAGATGTAATGTAAAATTGTGATTGTGATCCAGTCATTGTCTTCACCTTTTTTTTTTCTCCCCCCCCCCCTTTTTTTTAGCCACATCCGTTCGCTCGAATCGTTTCCATGTTTCTCCCCTTGGCCTGATGTGCTCGGGTGTTTTCAAAGAGTAGCTTGCATGTTCACAATCTTCACCTGGAAGAACCGAAACACACTTCACCTTCACACAAGCAGAGGACTCACAGGATGTTCTCTGTTGTAGGTCCACAGAATGAATACACATTGATTATCTTTTTCCACTGCCGTCTTCAGCTGCAGTCCTTTGGCCCACGCTCACCTAAAAAGAGTCACACTCGCTTATAGATGAGCATCTCAAATAGTTTGGGTCACTCAACTGACTAAGTTTTCTGTCTGAGCACTAATTAGGAAATTCTGGCAGTTGAACAAAACTTATAAAAGTTGAGATCCACAGGCAAGGCAATCTTCTACATACAGCGGACATTTGTGACACAAAGACAGAAAAAAATATAGTAGAAAGAAGCGGGAGTGGACAGGTATGATTGGCAGTGAAAACATAAAACAAAACCATTAGCTGAAAATATAAAAAAAATGAAAGGCAGTATCAACGGTTGAAAGGGAGAACTTGACTTCAGTGTCCAGAGGCGCACTGTGCAAGCTCTGGACAGTATAAAACTGGGCTGCTTCTGGTTTCAAATAACCTTCTATGTGTTCAACGTATGGTTCTGTAATGTCTAATAAACAATCATGTGAGACTTGAAAAGTGCCTTTTCTCACAATAACAAAGACATTATGACATTATGCATTATCATACAAAAGAATCCATGATTGTCATCAATATGAAATCAAAACTATAGTCGCCACTGGAGTTCCTAGTAGCTAAATTGTCTTAAAGGAATAGTTCAATATTTTGGGAAATACACTTATTCGCTTTCTTACAGAGAGTTAGATGAGAAGATAGATACTACTCTCTTATCTGTTTGTTAAACATAAAGCTACAGCCAGCAGCCGGTTAGCTTAGCTTAGCATAAAGACTGGAAACAGGGGGAAAGAGCTAGCCTGGCACAGTCTGAAGGTAAAAACATCCTCTAACAGCACCTCTAAACCTCACTAACCACCACATAGTAGCCAGGCTAGCCGTTTCCCCCGTATCCAGTTCTTTATGCAAAGCTAAGCTAAGCAGCTGCTGGCTGTAGCTTCATATTTGCCATACAGGCACAAGAGTGGTATCAATTTTCTCATCTAACTCTCCAAAAGAAGGAAATAGCGCTTTTCCCCAAAAATCCCAAAACTATTCCTCTAAACGAGGACACACAGTGTCATAGATGCAAAGCATCATACAGTTAAGCAGTATTGCAGAGAGGAGAAATTGTTTATTGTCAAAAGCAGACAATGCCTCATAATTGCCACTAGGGGTCAGATAGTCTAACTGTGAATGAACTAATGTTGAAATGAATGAGTGTGTGAGCATGTGAGGGATTAGCTTTCCAGATCCAGGAGGTGCTTTGCATTTTAAAAAGATCAACAAAAAGTGTAAGTGTGCAGGGGGGATTTTTTTTTTTTTTTTTTTTAACATAGTGTCTCTAAATTTGAGCAGCTGTCTGATTGAGGAGCCACTTGTTGCAGGACACAGAGGACAGGTTTCCAGAACAGCCAATCTCCCTCTTCTGTGCTTGAGAAACCCTTCCCACAAAAACACGTCTCAAATCTAGTCTTTAATCACTGTGTGCATCTGCTTTTGTGCTCATAGATAGCATAGAGATGATTGCAGCAATCAATCATAGCCCTAAAATTACAATAAAATCAAAACACAGACACACACACACACCATATGTTCAACCCACACACACACACACACACACACACACACACACACAGTATGTACTGTATAATGAGTCACATTTCTCATTCTGTTATGATTGTGTAATAGCAAATCTTCTATCACAACAAAACATTGGGCAGTTAAAACAAGAATCATATCTCCATAATTTAAATGTCAGAAGTGACATTAAACACTGACTGTAGCATTGAAACGCACTTTGATGTACAGTAGGCGGAAAAAGGCGGAAATTTGGATTCTATAAACCAAAGAAAGGTACTTGCATTTTTGCCCTTTTTGAAAGGGAAAGTTCAACATCTGATGCATATCCTACTGATCATTAATCATCAAAGTCTGAGGATAGTTAAGAAGCTTTCATACCAGATTTTTGCTTGTTGAGGAGTTAGTATGAACCTTCTTAGATTAGCATTTTTAGAGATCTTTAAAGTTAGTGAGACTTGAAATCACTACTCTCAAATGTTCTTTACATTTTACTTTTTGTTACTGTTACTATAAATGTTCATGATGTTTAGCCCACAATTTGAAGTGTAATCATTTAATACAACCAAACCCAATTAACCTTAACAGTACATGTAAACAAGACTGGTTTGAAAACTATTTAATTGTTTTTGAGTGATGATGATGATGCCTTGTTTAAGGAAATAGTTCAACACTTTGGGAAATATGCCTATAAACTTTTTTTTTGAGAGTTAGATTAGAAGATTGATACCACTACACATTTAAAAAGTACTCACAATGGAGAACACAAATCTATTTTTTGTTCTGTGCATTCTTCTTGTCAAAACCTGGCGCCTACATTACCCACGATGCAAGTCAACCACTGACAGTTCGGTCAGAGATTCGGGGTGTTATTCTAGAAGATGCTAATGTAGCCTTGAACTGCTAGTCTCAAGCAGAGATGAGGAGTGGGCAAAAGAGGTCTGGTGACCTCACGTCTCCCTCTGGAGTCACAAAAGGCTTTATACCACCTTTTCACATACGCAGTAATACTCCTCAAGACCTGTAAACAGACTTCTGAGTTCCCCTTTGACTATGTAGCTGGGAGGCAATTAGCTTAGCATAAAGATCAGAAGCAGTAGGGAAACAGCTAGCCTGGCTCAGTCCGAAGTTCAAAAGTACATCTTTCAGCACCTCACTAATTAACAATTATCTCATTTATTTAACCCCTCCGCAAATAGAAACGTAAAAGCAACAGTTTGCGGTTTTCCATCAGTCTGGCACTTCTGTAGCAACCTCACTGTGACGACAAGCCTCTGAGAAGTCACTGCAGCCACCAGCTGATGTTTCGCCAATAAATAGTTCGCTTTTTAATTTGTTTGTTTGTATTAAGTGTTAATTAGTGAGCCTTAGTCGTGCTGGTAGATGTATTTTTGAACAGGCTAGCTGTTTCCCCCCTGCTTCCAGTCTTTATGCTAAGCTAGGCTAATCGCCTTCATACATTCATGCATGATGACAGTGGTATCAATCTTATCATATCACTCTTGGAAAGAAGGCAAATAAGTGTATTTACTAAATGTTGAACCATTCCTTCAATAATCAACAGGCTGCTAATCTAAAAATAATTAACCTTCCTATTAAAATGTGCTTGAAAATGTGAACTTTTCAAGTCTAACAGCTTCTGATTGGTGGAGCAATTGTTAACCAACATGATGCACACAGAGAACATGACCCTCAGGTTACTTTGGGTTGAATTAGTTCAAAAAGACAAGAAAAATATCTGACTTCCCTGCTATCACCTTCAACTCACACTCATCATATTCACTCATCTTGAAGTGCTTGAGACAGAGAACTATGAAAAAAAAAGTTGCTGTACTCCCATAACAAGTCTGTTGCCTGATCACATTGGTTGGCTGTGATGCTATCTGTGATGTCTCTCTGTCTCTCTCTCTCTCTCTCTCTCGGTTTGTTTAATATCAATCCTGCTTAAACATTTAACACCCTGTTCAAAACCTCTGTTATTGTAAACCTAACTTTACCACCAATTCAGCCACAGTGGGGCCCGCGTTCTCCCAAAAGTGACCATCGAGCACCATCACATTACTCACAGAGACGGCCTGTGTTTCTTAAAAACAAAAATAAAAACAAACAAACAAAACAAAACAAAACAAAAAAAAAATGTTAAAAAGAGAGATTAACTCATCCACGAGGCAGCTGAGGCCAATGTCAACACGAGAAGAATTACAAGCTGAACACGTCGCTCAAAATCACATAACAGTTACGGAGCAGGGGGGCGGAGGGGGAGAGGGGTTCGGACTTTGGAAGGCTGCTGGCTAGGGATGGGGAGAGGGCTGGCTGAGGAGCATGTGGTTTAGACGTGAATGTGTTCTACTTGTCTCTAGACAAGTATGTAAGCAATCACTTTAACATGTCCGACTAAATATGATTGTCTTCAAAGTAACATTTTCTAGTTATGTTTTGCTTTTGTAAAAATGTCAGGACTCTGAAGTCTGTCTTTCTCCAAAGCTTGTCAAATGTTCTTCTGCATCCCACCCACAGTGGCCTCCTCCTCCTCCTCCTCCTCCTCCTGTGGCCTTTCAGCTCAGCCTGGCTTCCTCTGGCTTCCACCTCCTCTCCTCGCTCCCTTTTCTTTGCAAAAGGACGTCTAGGAGGCTAGACAATGGAGTCCCAATCAAAATCATCCTGGATGTCGTCGGCTGGCATACGATGCATCTGGAAGTTTCTGGTAGGTATCATGTGCTGCTGGTTCATCTGTGCATGGTGTCCTGGAGAGAGTACGGAGGAGAGGAAGAAGAGTCAGATCCACGCAGCTGTTTGGTGGGCTAAAAATGGGCCATGTAAGGAGACACAATGGCCCCAAGTAATCATTTTCCCCCCTTTTAACTTTATCTCACCTGTCATAGTGGGTCCTGCGTTGCTCATGGGGGGCATGTGGGGATATACTGGAGGACCCATCATGGACATGCTCTGTCTGGAGTCCATGTAGAGATTTCCTGACAAGAGAATCACAACAAAAAAAAAATCGTTTAAAACCTCAAGTAAACATCTGAACAAAATTAGTTTTAGGGGGAAGCCTTGAAAACAGATTGCTTTGTCAAATTAAAATTTATACCCACAAGTAAAAATGTCATGATCAACGTTTCCATTTACACAGATACTCTAATCAGCTGAATGCCAAAAACATAAACACTTATTGTCAAATTATCCATGACTTTCCCCAACACAGTGATCACTTTTTATAACTTATGAGGATGTGTGCAATAAGAAAAAAAAACTACTGTCAGTGAGATAAAGACATTAGAAAATGGGCTTGTGTATCGTTTTTTTTATAGACTTAGAAGATTCAGATTTCAGTTAATAAATAGGGATGCACCGATCCGACTTTTTCCTCTCCAGATACTGCCTATGACACCTCAACTCAGAGTATCTGCTGGTACGAGTACCAATCCAGTACCAGTGCTCTTTCTCCTACATTTTAAATCTGTATACCTCACTGTGTGGAACTCACTGAAATAATCCTTAAGTAAGGTAACATGACACAAGAGATGTGGCACTAAAAAAGGCAGCCCATGTCTGAATGAAGTCAATTTTATTTTAAAAAATCACAACAGAAGTTATCTCAGGGCACTTTTCACATAGAGCAGGTCTAGACCGTACTCCTTAATTTACAGACCCCCAACATTCCTCCATGAGCAAGCGTTTGACGACAGCGGCAAGGAAACACTCCCCTTTAACGGGAAGAAACTTCGAGCAGAACCGGGCTCTAGGTGGGCGGCCATCTGCCTTGACCGGTTGGGTTGAGAAATGAAAAGTATGAATGAATGAAAGTAACTTTTAGCAAAAACAAGATGTTGACAAAGAAACAGTATTTAAAATGGATCGATAATGTCATGGTCAACACCCAATCCACTAAATAAGTTCAGCATTGTGACATATGAATGTAGAGATCCGGGGGATCAGATAACCCTACAGGCAAATGCATGTTTCTATCTACAGGCAGAAAGACCTTCCAGGTATTTTGACATTTTGACAATTACATGATCTTTCCCAGAAAAAAAAAAAACATAATAAAGCAACAGGGCCAAAATCTAAACGCCTAAATCTTTCAAAATACAATACCTCCCATCAGAGGTAAAGACACAGCTGCGTTCTCTATATGATGATATAAACTCTACAGTGCTCAAAGTGTAATCTCAAACTGAAGGTTGTAAGGATGAGGAGCAGGTGTCTGACCTGTGGTGAGGTGCTGGCTGGGGTTTTTGGGGTGCATGGAGCCATGACAAACAGGAGACTGCACTGCCCCTTGTGGCTGGATTACACCGGTGCGGGCAAAAAACTGGTTGATGGACGAGCAAAGGTCCGCTATCTGGGTGGGCTCCAGGGACCAGTTGTTCAACTCTGCTTGTCTCATACTTTCTCTCAATCCTGAGGAATATAAAACACACATTTATAGACAGAACAACCAGAGTTACCATCAGAGCTCACGACAGCGTCTGCCTACACTTAAGTGCCTTTGTGACAATGAAATGTATGAAACTGCACAAACCGACTGTCCAAAGAATATAAATTTAGTAAATGAGAAACCAATTTAAAAACATGACACAAAACTTTCCTTGCAATATATATTCATTATGTCAGTAACCTTCAGTGGGTGATATTTAAAAAACATCCTACCTTGCAATCCTAGACTGTAATTGGATAAACTGACCTGCTGAGCTCGGTGTTTTGGTAATTAAACTTGAAGGCAGTGTTATTTAATTGAAGAGCTCAGTTTAATTAAACTCGTAATCAACTCCACAGTGTCAACACTTCAGCACTCAATCAAAAGCTGGGGCAGTACAGTACTATCAGCTACTAGCTTTAAACGTTTATATCTTCTGATAATGTTTGAGTACACAGGACGTACATCTAACAGAGCCACGTGTAATCTTGAAAAATCTTCATCTCTGACAGATAAATCAAATACATTATATAGTTTTTTTTTTTGTAATATCTGTAATTGCAATCACATCTACTTATAGTGTCCAAACCGCACCTTGGAAAGGTGAAAGGTCGACATCAGCCCAGTTATAGCTGCTAGCAATACGACAGCTTTCTTTCAGTGCATCCAGATTTGGGTACCAGTCAGACAGTATACCTGCAAAAACACACAGCATACTATCTGTAACATTACAAGATACGAGACGTGAAGAATACAGGTAATTTTGGTTTCAACAGAAAAATAGAGATTTACTCCTAATCACGTAATTTACAGACAACTGCAGAATAACTGCTGCAGTAACTGTCATTTACTGAAGGTAAGGCGATAAAGCCAGATGATGTATTTTCATTGTATCACATTTTTATAGCTGTGCAGGCATTCTTGGAGTGCCAAATGAATGAAAGGTAACACCAAATGAAAGAGTTTATCAGGCTTTTAAGCATTTCAGTACTGTGTGGTGGCCACTAGGAGGAGCCAGTTGACTCTGTAAAGGCTGCTGAGCTCAAAGCTAAAGTAACTGGATGCAGCATTGCTTTGTTCTCACAACATCACAGATAATAAATCAGATGATGATTTACTGTTTAGCACCTGAAACAATTTCTCAATGCTTTATGACTACAAATGAGGACTGATACGGAAACCAAATTCAGCCGTAAAGTGTAAAGTGGTCGTCTTAGCTCTCGCTCACGTGTCTGTGTGATGAACAGGATGAAGAGAAAACAATATGACGACGCTGGTTCAGTGGGAGACAATGACAGACAGAGGGTCGTACCTGTGTTGCAGGCCATCTGTTGCTGGGTAGGATGGGGCTGGAGGGAGAGGCTCTGATGCTGCTGTCCGTGTTGAGAAGGGTGCTGGCTGTGCTGCGTGTGTTGGGAGGGGTGTGGCGTGTGTTGCTGTGGGTGCTGGCCGTGGGATGGGTGCTGCGATGGGTGCTGCCCGTGCTGGGAGTGCGCAGCGTGCTGCGGGTGCTGGGAGTGCTGTGGGTGCTGTTGGTGCTGACTGTGTTGGCTGTGCTGGGCGTGTTGGCTGTGTTGGTTGTGTTGGTTGTGGGGGCCACCGTGCTGCGGGAGGTGCTGTGCGTGGGGTGAGCCGTGGCCAGGGTGGGCTTGGGCAGGATGGGACAGGGGCACCTGGCCACTGTTGGCGGAGTGGCTGTTGGGGTGGCTGTTGGGTTGGTTGTTTGACAGGCTGTTCTGAGTGCTAATGGTGCCACTGGGGGAGTGCTGATAGGAGCAGGAGGTGTGGGTCTGCTGGGAGGAATCTGATGGTATTCCCATCAGACCTGGAAAACAGAATACAAAAACTAAAAGCTGTAATAGAACTGAAATGATAGCAGATGCTAACTGATTAGTTGAACATAATTGACAGATTCATGGATAATGAAAATAATCATTAGTTGCAGCCCAACTAATTAACAGCTAATCACTTTTTCTGATTAATCAATGGATTTATAAAACATAGATATCTATGCTATAAAATGCCAGAAAATAGTAAAAACAGTGCATCACAATTTCCCAGCGCCCAAGGTGATGTCCTCAAATTGCTCATTTTGTCCGACCAACTATCCATAATCCAAAGATGTTCATTTTTATATCATAGAGGTCTAAGACAATTTGAGAGGCTGGAAGCTGTACATTTTTCTAAATATTTGCTTAAAAACTACTAATTGTTTCATCTCTTAATTAGCATAATACACTTCAGCACAAATACAAAGAGTGCCAGGTTCGTCACAAGTAAGAACAGCTACTTAAGGACATGTATCTTAACATCTTACGATAATGGGATGTGGGCCTCCTGTGTTTAAGTAGTTCTACACTTGAGACAGACCAGCTGCCATTTTGTTGTATCAGGGAATGACTCAGCATCAGTTGTGTCTCTGAGGTTCGCGAGCCCAAGCTGCCGTCTCCTCTCCAGCTACATGGCTCTGGATTGTCTTTGACAAATTCACTGTGCTGCTGCACGGCTCTTTAACAGACATGACTGGAGCATGAACATCTGCACACCCAAACTGCAATCATCTGAGTGGCGGGGAGTGGTCTTAAGAGGCCCCGTCCTTCACAGCTTTGGCACAGTAAACCTATTTCACTGGAGTGCTTTTAGAGCTGACTCCAGCCCTGCACCTCCACAATCGGCACGTAACACTCACTGCAGGGGTGACAAAGGTGCATCTCTTATCGGCACAGAAAGCCCATTGTCCAACCAGGGAAATACAGAAAGCAATTAACGCGGCACCAGAATAATAATGCGAGCTCATTACCTATTATCAAAGCCAGTGAATTAGCTCACTGTCTACAGCGGCAGAGTGTGAAATCCTCTAGCTCGATTATTTACGCTTTTTAATTGCTCGAGCTTGTCTGACTACGAGATTTCACTTTTATGCGCATAAAAAAGGTAACAACTTTCAACTAATGAAACATAGATGATAGATTAAAGGAGAGGATCTCTTTGAAAACATTAGCATGAAATGCATTTGATTTGTGAAAGTAGGTTATACACAGAAAGCTCAGTCTACTTTGCTCATAACCCGCTTGTCAAGTGCTCTTTGTTTATCAGTCAATCAGATTACAAGCAAAACTGCATTTTGCTCTACTGGGACTCATAGGCTTTTGGAAAGCTGTGCTCTATCCACCACTATGCATTATATCAGACAAATTCCCCATCATTATGACAAATGAACCTCAATCCAACAGATTTACTGAGGACTTGGGCTGCCTGTAACCTCTTCCACTCTGATGAAACACAGCCTGCACAAGAAAACATTTCAAACATGACAAGACACAGATAGCTTTCATGTGATTTGACAAATATAAAGCAAGAAGGATGGTGTATCAACTCTGAATTAACCATATAATAAATGTCTCTTTATATCTCCTAATTAAATATTTAAGACATTAACTCTCAGACTCGGCTTTTGAATGTGAAATGAGGTCTTTTCCACGTGGCTGTGGTGCTCTGGTGGAAGACCATGAAAATACTTAGTATAGATTTGCTCTATAGGCTAGTCCGCCTGTTGAATACCTGTTCACTTCTCAGTAAGCCTAATTAGTGGCTTAAGACTCTCTATAGCCCCAGCTGTTAAGAGCAAAGCCACATTAGGAAAATCGTTCTGAGAATCATCCTGTTCCAATATGCTGCCTTGATAAGTGAAGCTTAGGCTCTCGATTAGGTTTCCACTTGATGCTCCGGTGAGGCCACTCACCTTGTTGGCTGAAGGACTGCTCAAAAACAGACTTGTAAAGGCTGCGGAAGGAGGCACTGAGATCTTCAAATTCAGAGAACAGGAGCTGCTTGTCCCTGTCTGGCATGTTGTACTGGGACTGGGGGGGCTGCTGGAGGCTCATAGACTGGGACACGGGTTCTGGGTGACTGGTCACCTGGGGAAAGAGGAGATGAAGATGGTAAGGAATTACAAAATGGAGCAATATTGAGTGCAAAATAAGATGTTTAATGTTTAATTTGTGAGATACACTGGCTAGAGTTCTGCTACATCTGCAACACTGTCTACAGGGACGACTGGTACTAAGAGAGGCGCGCTATAATGTTCAAACATACACATCAATAATATACATACTTTTCACAGATACTCGCCAAGCTCATCTGGTCACGGAGCCGCAAAAACAGAAAACAGAAAAACCTCTAGAATATTTCATGCAAAGTGTGAATGTACGCAGCAGACACACACATGTGAGGATGGTTTGAATCTTCTGAGGAGCCACTGTGACAATGTTTGTTTCTATCTGAAGGGGTGTCAGTCACACAACGTTTAAAGAACAATTACACAAACTGCAACAATCCAGGTCAATGCTTACCGCCTCGGCTCACACAACATTAAGAGAGCAACTCAAATGGACACAAAGCCAATTCTCAGGTGGCCAAGCAAAATGTATTTAAAACAAAATCAATAGCAATACCTTGTACAAATAAGCAGCCATTTTATCCATTTATTTGTGTGGGCAGTCAATGTTATCATATGCACTGCTCCGGGGTGTGAGACAGCAAGCTCTGTTCCCTACAGCAACGAGTGTGCCTACGAGATTCATCGCAACAAGGGCAGCGATGCAAAACCACTGTTGTTTCACAAAGCAGGAGCTAACCTGTGTCCACTTTGGGTTAGCATTACAAAAGAAGTCATGTCCAATTTTTGATCGTAACATCTTCTTCTTCTAAGATGTGGGCAGGCTGCTGAAGTGCATGGCTCACAGTCTGGCTTGGATAAGAGTAAGAGGTGATAATAAAGCCAGAGTGTTTACTGTGAGCTGCTGCTTTGGCTGTGAGAGAGAGAGAGCACATCCATCAGGCTGAGCCGATCGATGCCCAGCGCCTGGAGCAGGGAGCACTCTAGGATGCGGGAGGACCACACCAAAGAGGGGGCATCTCTGGTGGGAGGACATCAGAGGAAGCGCTTCTCTTTGTCTGGCTTCCAGGAGCGTGCACATTTTTCTCTGTTTCCCTTAACCCCCTTCCTGATGTTGTACTCCAGAGCATGTCCACGCTGAACCTCGGTCTATTGCTGTCTACAGCTGGTTTCTCTGAACAGAGCCTCCTGGGGCTTTCTGATCAGATGAAATATAGGATATAGTACGCTTTCTAAGTCTGGTGGTGTTTCATTTTCATTCATTTAGTGACTGTGGCTCCCCCACAGCTTGAATAATGTGGATAGAATGAGAATTTATCATTTGGCCTTAGCGTTTAGTGCTAAAAAAAAACATCATTTCCAAAACATTTATATAAATATCTTGTTAAAAATATCCAACTAAGAGACGTTCATGAGCTGCAATACTGACAGAAATTGGAATTACCGCCATCCTACACTCTATTCAGCCTTTAGGGAAGCAAGGCCACACTGTATTTGTAGAAAGGCAACCAAGATGCTACGGCAGCACCTTTTGTTATTTTGTGTTTATACCAGTGCACAGTGCAGCTTGATAGACTCAGGTCCTTGACCCAGGGTCCAATCTAAATGGGCCGGGTAGTCTGTGTGTCGACATGTCTAATACCCAAGTGGATGCGAGCAGACTCACTATCAGCTCTCATAATCATCAGGTGAGAAATGTAATTTTTGACACAGTATGGAGAGTATGAACTGTTAAGTGCAGGGAAAAATGACATATATTACTGTTTTGGTCGACTGTTTTTTTGGACCAAGGCCGACTTTCATCAGGTCCCCTTTTGAATAAGAGTGTCTTTTCTTGAAAATAAATTGACGCACATCAAGTTCTCAGATTACTGATTATTAGTACAGACTTTCAACTCTGTGAAGACCTCTAAAATGTACCCTATCATTGTGGAGTGAATGACGTTGCTCTTACCGGTGTATAGCTGTGCACGCTGCCCACGCTGTTGAGATTGACAGAGGCCAGACTCTGATCAGACAGGCTGTTGTTAAGGCTGCTTCTTGGACTATCGCTCCCTTCCTGGTCTGTGTTATACAACGCCACCTGAAACACATAAATGTACATTAGCCTTTTCTCTCAGACACACACACACACGCACGCACGCACAAATTACTGTTACCATTGTCATCTCAACTCTTGCTAATGGTGGAGCATGTCAGCATTCCTCTGAGATAATGGGTACGGAAGGTAAAGTTGGTCTATAGTTAACAATGTAATTCACTGGGGAAATGTGCGTGTGCTGCATGCAATGACATGTCATAATGGCAGAGTATTTTCTTTTCCCGTTATTGAGAGTGTGTGTGGGAGACAGAGGGTGCTGCTCAGCACCACCCACAGTCACTGAGGGGTTCTTGTTGAACGTGTAAAGGGGTCTGCAGACAGCTGAGACATTCCCATCACTAAAGGTCACACTACTGGCGATGTCAGCCACATCTGCTCACCGAGCGCAAATCCGTTTGGGACAGCTAACAAAGGATTTCAGTGCTGCCGAGACACTGACCTTTCAATATAGCAGCAAAACTAGCCAAAGCACTTCAGGACGACAATCTTAATTATCGTCTAACAAGGTTAAGCCCTCCCACCCTTCCCAAATAAAGTGCGCCGTTAGACAATTTAAACAATAAGAAGAAGAATGATCCAGATATTGAATATAATGATACCCACAGAGAATAGAGAATGTTTTTAGTTTTGTATTGTGAGAAAGGAATGGTAGTAATGCAGTGATGGTGTTGCAGTGGAAGAGGGCCTGGTATTCTAAGATGTGTGTGTGTGTGTGTGTGTGTGTGTGTGTGTGTGTGTGTGTGTGTGTGTGTGTGTGTGTGTGTGTGTGTGTGTGTGTGTGTGTGTGTGTCTATCCATGACTGAGTGCAGCATGGAGGCTTCTGCTCATCACTGTGAGTGGAACAGAGTGGGCTCTGTGTTCAGCACAATGAGACAGCAGTGGCAGTAGCCTTCAGGCAGGAAGATTGGGCTGGCCCTGCCCAGCACCGTGCCTCAGCAGCAGCAGTGGACTGAAGCCTCTTGTCTTTCTGTTGAGCCGCAGCTTGCAACCACAGAGGCCACGAGGAGGCAAGGAAACCCAGACAAGCCCCGACTGCCCTCTCTGCTCTGACTGATTGTCTGGCTGACTAACATCCTGGTTCGAATTCACGTGCCAAATGAGAGCGTCCAATCATATTAAGCTTTTAATGTGGAGCTTGGCTGCTTCGCTTGTAAAATGAGACAGAAATACCGTGATTTTACCAAACTGAGGGCGCAAATGCTGAATACAGGCAACACCGTTCAAGGAAGAGGAGTGAAGCTGAGGGAGGGGAGGATTGGGGTGGGGGGGTAGTAAGAGAAGCTCATTAGGCAACTCTAGCCTTCCTCCACTCAGTGTGGGCTTGGCTCCAGTATTCATTAGCATGAAGGGTGAACTCAATGAGCAGCTAAGACTGAAGGCTTAAGCACGTCTACAAAATCAGCCCTACAATGCTAATCAAAAATAGTGCGCCACAGAAATATAAATGCTATGTGTAATGAAGTCATAAAACAGGCTTTTAGCCTTAAGTCTCTCACCGCAATCTATTTTTACTCTACTCACCCATAAAGTGTGATGATTTCAAAACCTCACTGCTCTGTGGTTTACGCAGACCCCACAGTCCCCTGAGCGAAGACGCCCACTCAAGCACGCATCGTCACAGACGAACACCCGGTCTCATTTCACCCACATTCGCAGAATCATGCACAAACATACGACACACACCCGATTCTGTAGCTACATATGTGTACAAAAGGTAGGATAACGCACAGAAACACACACACACACACACACAAAAACACAGACTGAGGCAAGCATGCTCATACAGGCAGGAGCGGCTCCACAGTAAATACTGTGTACGGTGTTAGTTAGCAGGCAAGCGAGTCAGTTCTATTCTTAGCAGTGAATTAAGTAAAAAGCCAGAGGTGTCTTTTACATGGGGGCCTAATCTGGAGCATGAGACATGGATTATGAAATCAAAGCAAGATTGGCCAGGTGTCTCCAACAATGCCAGCCAGTGTTCAGCACAATCCCTGCATGCAGGATTGAGCAGACAGAAACAGACAGCAGAAGGGAGAAGGAAGCGATATTAGAGAGAGAAAGGAGGGGGGAGAAAAAAAAAGGCCAGACTATTCATCAGCAAACAGACTTCCCAACAATCCTCTCTTTCCCCTCATCATCACACTTCAGTGTTTCATCACATTCACGCGAATGTTGAGGGCCGCCTCAGAACACAACCTTTGGGGGGGGGGGGGGGGGGGGGGGATCTGAGTCTATGTGAGAAAGGCGCAAAAAAAAAAAAAAAAGAGAGTAGGACAATCTTGTGAGGAATGTCCGACGTTAGAAAGAAAGGAGAGAAGAGATTCTCGCTGGTTCAGTAGTCATCCCTCCAGCGTCTCTCATTGGTCTGTCTGAGAAGGCGGGAAGGAGGGAGAGACTGGAATAGAAAGAGAGAGAGAAAAACAGAGAGAGGGAATTCCTGTGGCTTGGCACACTGCACCAAAGAGGCGTGGCCTGTCGTGTGTTTACAGTGTAAGACAGTGAGAAACAAGCTCTCTCCGAGGAGTTCGTTCAGATCTGTTGCTATTCCACTTTGTCTTCTATTCACTTTACCACTGTTAGTTTTTCCTCACAATCAAGAGAACATAAAGAGACAAATCAAAACTTTCTGACTCTTCAGTCGTCGCATTTGTGCTGTGCTTGTTACTCTTCTGAATCATTTGACTGGAGGTATTGGACAGCAGGAATCCAGACTCTTAGCTGCCAGCTCTTTACATTAGGAGCCTCATTATACAGTCACTGCTGGTGGAGACCAGTGCTGTGGCAAGAGCTTGTTTGTTGTAATCAGAGAAGAAAAAAAGGGTCATCTTGCTCCACACTTTGGCCCATGAATCTGTCTGCTACAGAAACATGAAAAACTGCATGCTCTCTATAGACACTGCTCCCGGCTAGCTGTCAATGAAATGCTCGTCAAAACAAGCAGAATCACTCTGTAACGTACTCTACATACATGTGCACACAAGTTATAACACACACCGACATATGCTCAGACTTTTGCCTCAAACTCAGGGCTTAAGAGGCCCCGTCACACGCCAACTCTTCCTTCCTATGAACACCACTGTTCACATTAAACTGTTTTTTTTTTTTTTTTGTAATGCTTGCAGCAAATGAATAAGCGACTCTTGTAGGCTTTTTAAAAGTACTCCTGAGAGCTGCCCCCATTGGGCCCAGAGGATGAGAGCTTAAGGTTAAAAAGCCTATTTAAATTTCAGAGTGAGCGGCACACTCACAGCTAACAGCTAGCAGTCCCTGTTGCTTTGCTGTGTGATGTACAAGTGTTTCCAAGCTTTTACACGTATAAAAAAAAAAAAAAAAAAAATACTGACAGCAGACGGAACCAGCAGCAGGGGTGATCACCTGTGGTGTGGCAGTGTAATGTGGCCACAGAACGAGCAACATGAGTCTGGGCGTCAACCTCCACTACAGGTGCGAATACAGAAACCCCATGCAGTGTGTGGAGTATCCTATTGCAAGTCTGCACGGGACTGTGTAAGGTCTATCAGGTTACAAAGCACTAAGTATCAGTGTGAGCATCATATTTCCGTACTGGAGATAACAAGCCTGCTGCCTGTTGTTGTAGAGGAAAACGGTGCTGCAGTGCAGATCGTTGTGTATTTTGGTGTGGGTTGCATTGCAGAGAAGCTTTAGGCATATGAGCATGTGCATGTGTGCGTGTATCTCCCCTCCACAAGAGTGCTCCTCTCTCTGTGGGGAATAGTGCTGTAGGTGGTTGGAGAAGTGGGTGGGGTCAGGGTGCAGCCGTGTAGCCAGGTGTGTGTTGGAGCTGGAGGCTGGATGGCTGGCTGTAGTACCTTGTTAGTCACAGTGTTGATTGCCAGCGTTGGAGAGGCACTTCCAGAGATCATACACTCCATCCCCAAAGACTCCGACTCTACTACGCTGTACGGCGTAGAAGCCTGTGGGGGTTGGGGGCGGGGTGTGGAGGCAGACAAAAAAATAAATAAATAAATCAAACATTATCCAATTATCAAACACACAAGATCCCACTGCAGGTTTGCATGGAAAGACCCATTTTATGTTTTTGACAATTCTTCTACACAGATCAGCATCAGATTCATATCTACCAGCAAGATGCGAAAGAAAAAAACAAACAAACAAACAAAAAAAAAAAACAGGACCATTCTCACATGACAGAGCAACACCTTTATTTAGGTCACATTTGAACTGTGCTTTCTGAGAAGATGGGAGACAGCCCCCATCCCCAACCTCACCTCCCACCCAAACACACGGGCACGCGCACGCACGCATACCCTCGTCTTGCCGTATAGCCGCGCTGTTGTGAGAGATAACTCTGCCATGCCTGTCTCCCAAAACTGCTTACTGTAAGAGGATTGGCTGCCAACAATACCATTTTTAATTCATGATAAACATAAATGAGATTTCACAAACTCTCAATTTCAATGTCTGACACTTAATGGAATGCCTTGTAGGCAGACAGTGTCTAGAGGGGGGAAGGGTGAGCGTGGTGCATGTATCCTAATGAAAACACAAAAACTCCTCACATGGTGCGTTGTATTGTGTCACGCCTAAACGAACAGAACTGTGTACGGAGAGCTTTTACTGAATCTGTTGGAAGAGCAGCATATTAAAAACAATGTACTTTTCTTGTTACTTTGCATTTCTTGCTTATAAAATCTCCCCAGCAAAGAAAAGTAGTTTGGTGAATGAATGTGATAGTATTTTGACGCTGTAGGGCAATTACATGACTGGCGTGTTAAGTTTTATGTCGTCTCGGTGCTTGTGTATGTGTGTGGTAGACAATAGTATGTGAGAGTGTGCGCGCGGATGAGTCTGCCTCCCCGGCTTAACAGAATCCTCCTTTCCTCGTAGCCTCTGGTCAGCCACATTGTGGGGAAGGAGGAGTCAAGAGCCCGCTGTGTCGGGATGCCCCAGGGCCAGGTCAATCTGAGCAGCTCACTAAAACCTGTGCAGCTGTACGTAACGCTGGACGAAGCTCATCCATAATTAAAGACAAAAGCTCTCGCTCAGAATAGCCGGCGCGCACAGCTCTGCATTAATTGATGTTTGTTAAAAAAAGTGAGTGCAGAATGTAATGTATGTAATGGCTGCCTGGGGCATAGTTTATTAATAAGGAGCCCACTTCATGACAGGCTAGCGAAGCAGCATGGAGAGGCAGTTACATAAAGTCTGGATATGAACTCCTACTGAGTCTGTGTGTGTGTGTGTGTGTGTCTGCATGTGGTAGAGAAAGAGTGGGAGAAAGTGGGAGAGAAAGGAGGGCAAAAGGAAAAGAGTATTGAGGGAAAAGTAGACAGTCAGAGGCACAGGAAAACAGACTGAACCAAGTAGAGATAGAGGCAGCAGCTTTAGCAGAAGAACAGCATATGTAGAGAAAATGTGTTTTCATGGGAATATGCAGTGTGACAGAGTTTCTCTCATCACACTCACCCGCTCTCCAGACCGCGGCCTCTTCTTTGGCCGTGTGGGCAAGGCTTCCTCCTTTGGGTTGGTGTCGATGGCCCAGTAAGAGCCCTGCAGACAGAAGAAAGACCTGTGAGTTGATAAAACACAACAGATTGCTTTCTCACATGACATCCCTGCCATGTTTGCACTGGACTGAGACACCTGCTTACTGGCATCACAAAAGCGTCCAACCTCTCTTTGATTTTCTGGCTTTGGTACAGCATTATTTAAAACACAGAGGCCTCATTTGCTCTGCTAAAGCCTTTATTTGAGTTGATATCTGTGTGTTCAGAGCTTGTGCGGCGTGTGGGTGGACTTTGTTAGTAAGAAAGACTTGGCGTTTCCTCCTCTGCGGCTGCTCCTCAATGAGAGGCTGGTGAGGGCAGCTGGTGGTGGTGAAATGCTAAGCCTTTCCTGAAGCTGTACTTCCTCAGCCTCAGGTACTGAGTCAGTGCGCTGTTGCCAAGGATGAAGGCTCCTTAGTCTCAGCCCAGGAACGGAGGCAGTGCTAGCCGTGTTTCTTTCTTCTAAGGTCTGAGCAAGGCTAATCAAGAAGAGAACAGTTGGGGCAAGCTCTGGGGCTGCAGCTAGCAATTCCACAACCAGGCTGCATTATTTATCTTTGCATTCAGCCCCATTTCATTTATTTTTCCAATGGTGTTCCTCCTCGAAGCCAACAGCAAGGCAGCTTACAGTTGTTAAAAATGAGATTTTTACCCTAAGGCCCTGCAAGTTCTGAATTTATTTTTAATATTTCATATGACCCCCGATAAAATCTCAATTGTCAAGAGAAAGTGAGATCAGGACCTTTAAAATTACTTCCTTAGCAGAGAGAATAATTGATATTTCCATAAGAAATTCTCTGAACAACAGGAGAGGCCATAGAACGAGCTGTATCTCAAGTATCTATACAATAACTGCTGCATACACATTGGCCTGTTCTTGTTAAAGCCAGCAAATCTGTTATTTTCACAACTCACAGAGCCCACTGCTGCAGTTGTTAAAATGAAAAGCCAGGGTTGGCCTATATTTGTCAGGGGGTTAAAATTATTATTATTAAGTTTTAATATGTGCGAGGCATTGGGGTCAATTAACATTTTCCTCAGAGGGAAGAATAATTCACAGCACAATCTACCAAAGATGAAAAAATATCTCATATAGATAAAAGTTAGAGTAAAATGTAGAAGCCTTATTATACATCCCATGTTTTCTACAAGAGGCTTCATTGAAGAATACGTGTAAAGGTGAGACATATTTTTTTCTACATGTGATCCATCTATGTGTTAAAATGCAGAGGTTCAGATGCAGATGTTTCACAATTAGGAGTCACAGAGACAAAGCCAGGCTGGGTCGTGTTTCTTTTAATTAGCGGGGGAAGAACACTTTAAGTTACCCCTCTTGGGAGGGGAGTTTCTGCATTTCCCTGCACCCACCCCCAGAGAGTTGGCAGGAAAAAAGAAAAACATATAAAGAGTCATTAAATTATTCACAAATATACTGCAATATACTGTAGCAATGCCAAGCCAAGTGTGTCCGTGGAGTCTGGGGCAACACCATAGCAAAACCACAATATTCTCTGCAGTCATAAAACAAAGGCTGCTTTTTAAAAAAAAACAGATCCTGATAACAGATGTAGTCTACCTGCTCTCTTCCCGAAAATGACGCAGCTCATTTTCATACATCAACATAAATTATGTCACGTACTTCCCCATTTGTGTGTAAATATAAGGAAAAGACAAACAACAAGTTATCCTAGCGACTCCAGGGCCGAGACATAAGACCAATTAAAGGGAAACTATTTTTCAACCTGGACCTTATTTTCCCATCTTTTTGTGTTTAAGTCACTAATGGGGACAACAATTTTTGAAATTGGTCCCGTATTGAGCGAGAGCGCTATAGCCGGCAGCTATGAAACAGGCTGCATTGTTATCCGACGGGGCAATAGTACACTGTCAGTGTACGTCCACTAAAAGTGCTTGTTTTTGCCACCGACAGGCTCAGATTGTTATTAGAAGTGTCTGACAATTTTCAAAATCAGCTAAATATTCAGTGGAGTTTGTGTTGGAGTACATAAAAAGTGTTGCTTAGTGTTATCTAAAAGATTTTCAAAGTCATGGCTGAATATTTAGCTGATTTCGACAACAACTCAACTTGCGAGATTTCAGAACGAGACTTCTCCTTGAGCGAGACTTGGTCGGACGCGACAACAAACGGACCGGATCAAGCGAAAGGTAAAGAAAAAGGTTTTATTTCTCTGTATGGTCCTTTCCTTAATGATGTCAGACACTTATGTTAACAATCTGAGCCTGTCAGTGGCAAAAACAAGCACTTGTAGTGGACGTACATTGACAGTGCACTATTGCCCCACTGGTTTACATTGCAGCCAGTTTCGTGGCTGCTGGCTGCAGCGCTCTCACTCAATACTGGACCAATTTCAAAAACTGTTGTCTCCATTAGTCACTTAGACACAAAAATATGGGAAAATGTGGTCCAGGTTTAAAAATACTGAAGTTTGCCTTTAAAATAAAGATTATTAACGGTAGCCTTCACAGGCGGCATTTCTACCTCCGAGGTAGACAGAGTGTGTATATGCACAATACCAACTGTCATCTCTTACACCATCTCAGAGAGACAGACAGAGAGCGACATGACTCTCCTATCTCATCCAACCAGCAGTTCTCATATTCCTGCCACATTACAATATTGATGCAACATATCAAGAGCGGCTAGCGTCTCTTTGAAGTTGTCTTCGGGGGGGAAGGGAGTGAGGAAAATTCCAAATTAAACATTAAGGATGCGAGCATGTTGGCCATGCATTTGGAATGGGATCCATACAGCAATAGATTATTTTGTATTTAGTGGAGCAGCTCCCAGGAGTGTCAATATCAGAGGATTACAGCAAAACATGAAATTAGCATTCAGTCCCCATCCTCTACACAGCTAGGCGTAGCTCTTTATGCATGTGTCTGTGTGTACGTGCTTGTGTGTGTGTGTGTAATTATTTGTGCGGTTCCCTAAGCATATGTAGCGTATGCTCTGACAGTGCTGGGATGAAATCTAGGTTAGGCTACATATGGTTAGACCAATATGCACCATCATACTAAATATAGGCCCATAGGCACATTCTTCATGAACTACCCAGTGGATCAGGGGACGCTACTTATCAGGTTGATGTCGCTAGAGATTGTGAAGTAAATCAGGCTGAAAAAGCAACTGTAGGTGGTCCTACTGAGATTCAAATGTCAAATTACCATGTTGGACTATAAATCCTTTTACAGAGCAGAAAAACGGGAGACGAGAAGCTGAGTAGGGAGCAAATGAGGTCTGATTTCTTTCCTGAGGTTTGACACCTCAAGTAAATACTTTGACCTGACTTCTACCCTGTTACGGCCCCATCTCTACCAGTCTTTTGGCTTTTTTTTTTTTTCACCTCACCCACATCTGCTGTCTATGCTGGTCCAAAAAACTAGACTCCCCTTGCATTGGAAATGCAATTCTGTGGGGGTGGGAGGTTCATAATAGATTACGAGCATGCCATGCATTTCCAGACTGTCAGAGCCCTGGCAGCTATTCAAAGGTAACATTTTTCTACCACAGATAGCATGATACAAACCAAAAAAATGTGGTGACTGTGAATACTGCCAGCTGTGAGTACTAAGTAGGAACTAAACATATTCCTCTTGCATTTGTATTGTTTCATAATTAAATGCATTCTCTTGATTTTTTCAAATACATGTTTAAAAGTCTCACCTTTCCTGGGTCATCTTTGGAGCGAGGCACTTTGAGAAAACATTTGTTCAATGACAGATTGTGCCGTATTGAGTTCTGTGGGGTAAAAACAGAGAGAGAGAGAGAGAAAAGTGGTGAGGTGAGTGTACACATAAAAAAAAAAACTTAAATGTGGAAAACATCATTGCCAGCAGCAACAAGGACATACAATTGTTGGGATGTATCATTGAGGTTTAGTCACAGCTCCTGTCATTGAGGTCAGCTTGTTTCAGTGGCACGAGATCTGGCCCACAACTGTCTCCAGATTTCACTCTACACACGTACAGAAGTGCAATCTCTGTACAAAGCCACCAGGAAGCAATATCTTTCATCAATGTCCAACAAACTGCATTCTAGTTGCACAACATATCGAATACCACGGATGCCAAAAATAGGAGCCAGAAGGAATCCCACACTGGGATGGATGCTGATACCAGGGCCTGATATTAATTAATGCTCCAGCGGGCTCCTGTGGGGGCAGGAAATAAATTATGTAGATCATTCTGAAAGTTAACTCATTACAGTGTTACAAGCTACTCCACAGCGGTGAAGAGGGAGGTTCATCCAGCTGCCTGATTGGGGAGGCGAGGTGGGCTGAAGTAGCCACAAGGGCTGGAGAGCGATGCTCCAGGCCTGGGTTAACCAGCCACAGCAAGGCCCTCAGAACCAGCTGGAGGCAGGCCAGCCGAGGGCTTAGAAGAGCCAATGGATGCACACGTTTCTCCACTCCACTTTATGGAGTGGTATTGACAGATGGCCACACTAAAAAGCTTTAGGATTCTCTGATGAGTTTAACGGATGCAGGAGATAAGTAGAGTGGCAGGGAGTGTGAGAGAGAGAGAGAGAGAGACAGAGAGAGACCCCCAAGTGCACAAGATGGGAGCTGCTTGTTCAACACTATAGGCAATTATACCACAGGAGGGATGATAATGACAGTCTCGTTGTAATGCTGTCAATCTTGCTACTTAAATCACTCTAAAATGCCAATGCAATCCAAAGGAAGTCTAACAATGTTCTCCAACAGAAAATACAGAGGGGGAAACTGGCGCCATAGCCCACATAATTGTGTTCTTGAGCTAGAAGGGAATATTTTCTGAAAGTGAAACTCAACCCGAAATCTATCTTTTGATTATCAAACTCTCACCCCTATAGGCTTGAAAGATGGCTGCAAAAGATTTGCAGGTTTGCTCCTTCACAAAGAATTTCACTTACAGTACAATGGATTACAAAAATGTATTCACTACACTGGATACCTTTTCGCAGATTGCATCTAGTTCAGGCTCAAGACTCTGGTGCTAGCCGACAGGGGGAACCGCTCCTTCACTCACTCCTCCATTACAAGATCAAACCCTTCACTCCAGCACAGCCATTGCTCTCCTCTGCCTCTACAGTTCTCTGAGTCACTTCGAGGACCCTGTGGTTGCATATCTCAGCCGAGGCACTACTCATTTCTGGCCCTGCAGTGGTGGAATGAACTCAGGACTGAGGTCAGGACAAAACCTACCTTTTCAGACTACACCGCAATCCCCTATGCTAGCACTTAAATCTAAAAAAGCACTGAACACGCTTATATTTGTTTGTTTGAGATGGAAGCACTTCCAGGTTTTTGATGACATCCAACTCTTGCTCCTATCAAGGTTGAATGCACTCATTTAAAGTCAAATTTGACAAAAGCATCTGCTAAATTAATGTTATGTAAAAATGAGTTTTCAGGGCAGGCAAAATCTTTAAAAATTTCCAATGAAAGACCCTTGAATCATTATCCACTACTATCCTGTCCAACTGTATGGTCAACATGTTACAAACAAGTCATTGTTTCACAGAAATAATGCTCAAGAGGTTCCTTCCATGTCACAATCTCACCTAAAAACTATACCAAATTTTGACAAAATGTGAGTGTTTAAACATATTGAGCATGAGAATGGGCAGCAGAGAACTGGATTACGCTGCACGATATTTTGATTTAATTTATCTTGCCACCACTGTCCAATATAACTGACACTAAATCAAGCTGACCACAGCTGCTGTTTGTAAAAGGGGCAAAATATCAAATTTTAACCGCCGCCTTTCAAGACCACAGGTGCAAGTGATTGATACTCAAGATTTTGTGTGGAGTTTCACCCAAATACCTGAACTGAGGAAATTAAATCCCTGCAGCAGACAAAACGCAAAACAGCACAAAATACAAAAGACAGGGTAACAGGACACAGACCCAGATAGCTGGAATATCACTCACAAGTGATATTCCAGCAGGCTGTCCTACACCGACACACAAGACATTCAGGAACAGAAATAAAAAAAAATCCCTACTAACTAATACACTTAAAAAAAATATGGAGTGTTTCTTATTTTAAATATCAGGCTCAAAAAAAAACTTTCGACAACAAATGTTATGGCCTCTTTCACTGGTCAAAACCACATTAGAATGCATTTAAGGAACGGTCTCTAACCACAATATATTTTGGTCACACTGCTATCGGATCTCTTAAAACTAGATACGGGAGCACTCAGGCTTGCACTGCGATCAAAATCCTTATGCGGTCTGAATGTAATCAAGCTCCATGATAGCAACTTTTCTTCCAAGTGAGAATGTGCAACGCTGTGACACGGAAAAAGCTAATCAGTAGCGTCAGATCTGAAAAGTCACATGGACTTGACATGGACTCTAAACGCTGTGAGACAGAAAAAAGTAATAGTGATCCAGCGGCCCGAGGAATACAGGTCTTACTGACCACGACGTGCACACATAAACGTGACTAGAGCTGGTAGGTCGAGCCCTTTGCACAGGCTGCGGGGATTGCGCCATTATACAGTCCTTATCCTTTCAGCCGCACTCTGTCCCTTGCCTTGTCACAATTCAACATCAGTTCAAATGAATAAAACAATGTGAACGCAGAGTGTGATCATGCATAGTGCATGGTGACAAACAGATACGAGGCTCTCCTTTTAGCCAGCCTAAAATCCTGAGACACGTTCAACAGGGGAACATCTGAGCGGGAGGGTGTGTGATGTAAGCTGTACAATGGCCACACACACTCAAGTACTTAAAACCATTTTTCTCTCACAGCCTCTGTGTGGGTCTGAGTGTGTGTGTGCCACTTGATGCCAGGCTGACAGAAGCAGCTGAACTTGCACAGAAAGGTGGCTCCATCCATTAAGGACCTTTTTGCTGAGCCTAAATCATTGATACAGTCAAGCAGCCGGGGCCTGCCACTACATTAGAGGTTTACTTTTTAATGAACTCTGCCTGCTTGCTCTCCTCTCCTCCTGACAGGCCCTGTGCCCGCTGAACGTCCCGCATTGTGTCAAACAAACTCTTTCCATCGCTTTAGACACATTTGTGGTGTGAAACTAACGGGCTGTGGGGTCATTTGTAGTGGAAGAGATGAACCAGAACAAAGGGACTTTAAAATATTACAACAGCAGCGGAGGAAGAAAAAGAAAACACGATGACAGCGACAGTCGCCGCGTTTGATAGATCACAGTGTATTTGCTGAGCAGGAGAGAAAAGGGAGAGCAAAACAACGATTGGCTGATGAAAAATTAAGGCCAATTACAGCAGCGTATATTAACAATATGTCAGCACTTGAGCAGCAGCTCCTTAGATTTACCGTCCAAGTCTGTCTGAGTACAAAATCTTTGCTTTAAGGCAGCAAGCTATAAGTTGGTATAAGTAGATCTACAGTACTACAGAGGGAAGTGAAGGAGGCAGAAGAGGTCAGAGGGTGTGAACAGTGGTACACAAAGTGAGTCAGACAGAGCTCACTGCAGGGGTCCTGCCCAAGTGCTGCCCAGCATCTACCTGCAACCCCCACAGAGCACTTCATATCCTACCTCAGCACAAGCTTGTGTGTGTGTATGCGTCTGTGTCTGTGTGATGCCTCCTACACACCTAAATAAAACACGCACACACACACACTGGAACGTGTCTCCTAACAAATGGCGGTGATTTAACACACCAGGACAGCAGTGGAGGCGTAAGCAGCTCCGCCCTCGCTGCCCCCCCCCGCTGAGGAGCGCTGCAGCTCAGCAGAAGGGCCGCCAGGGGAAAGTAGGTCAGGCTGACCTCTGCGCTCGGTGTGTCAAACGTTCAGAGTGAGCTAAAGGGACAGGCCATGTCAGAAGCCTGCTCTTCACAGCTGGGGAGGAGGAGGCACCCTGTGCATACGGTCAGGGACCCAAGGGAGCGAACACGGTATGCTGGGACAGACACACGTATACACACATACCAGTTATGACATAGGGACCTAACACCGGCGACCGGGGGAGAGGAAGAGTCACACTGCCGTCAAACGTGAATAAATCAATGCCCCCGTAGGTTTCTGGCCTTCCCACATTCACACCATCTTCCTGCAACTTTTTGCCTCTGGACGAAGGAAAAATAAAATGTGCGGGGGCTCTAACCAGCCAACACACAGCCCACTCTTATATTTCCCACAACTAACAAAAAGCAACACTGAGGTATTAGTCCGGTAGTGAGTTTACTTGTAGCATTCCTGAGCCCAAGTGAGAGTCTGAGATGACCTAGAGGTGCTCTTAAAGTGTTTAGATTAAACTCCAAATGGAGGGGAACTTAAATGCTGCTGGATTTGCTGCCTTTGTGATCAAAGACCTAAGCAGTGTGTGGGAAAATAGGCGGCGGTGAACGGTGTCAGGGACCAGTGGTTAAACATTACAATGACCTCCACTGCAGGAGCTGCTCCTAAAAGGCAAATATTTCAGAGTAAAAATTATTCCTGAGTTCAATTTACATTTCAAATAAAGAGCGGGTCTGGTGAGAAAAGCAACAGGGTGTACAGTTACCAGCTCAGAGTGAGGCCATGTTAGTTTAGGTGACATTGTGTGTCCAATTACAGTACCCATCCCGGTTTAAGTTTATCCCATTTTGTATGAAATCAATGTGTCTTTTCACATTTACAACGAAACAGACAGAATATACCACAGGGCTTTTAGTGTGAAAGAAGTCAGCCAAGTAAAAATATTGCACAGGCCTGTGTTGCCACATCTAATATCTTGTATAAAGTGTGTGTACAGAGGAGGGGAGAATGAATAATATGACGAACCAAAGAAAACGTTTTTGCAAGTACCATCGCTTGCAGGACAGGACCTCAACCTCTAATTGACCTGTCAGCACGTCTGAACGATGGAGGGATATAAAAGACTTGAGCCACTGCTGAGAGAGATGCTTCAAAGCTGTTCAAAAATACAGAAATAAGATCTCTTGGATGAATGAATGGAGGGGGGAGAGGAAGAACAGGTCATTGACTGAGTGAGTGAATGAGAAAGTGAATGAATTAGACAACATCAGCAAAAAAAAAAAAACCCAAAAAGACAGACTGACAGTGACCAAAAGAAAGTGATGATAGTTTAATCTGCTGAAAATAACAGTGGCTTTTGCTTTAACATACTTATTTAACTTTGTTTTCTTATTCAAAAACATGCCAAGAATTGGAACCACGATTCAGTAGAAACTATTATCAATAAGCAGAATTAGAAATGGAATCAGAAACACTAAAATCTAAACAATACCCAATCCTCAAAGACTGACTGCCTCAAAGAAAATATGACCAAGAGAGTGGGGATGGCAACAAAATTAATATTACCCAGATTAATAAGAGCTGAAGCGATTTGATTAATCTTTAAGTCGACTGACAGAAAATTAGCTGACAACTATTTTGATGGTCGATTAATTGTTTCATTCCTTCGTCTAGCAGATATGCTAAACATTTTGTTGCTTTCAGCTTCTGGAAGGTGAGGATTTGTTGCTTTTCTTTTATGATACTAAATTGAAAATCTTCAGGTGTGTTGGTCGAACAAAACCTTAGGTTCTGGAAAATTATCATTTCTGACATCTAATAGAAAAATTTGTAGTGTTTATATGTGTTTTCTCTTACCTTCTGTTTTTTGATTGTTATTCACCACAACACCAGGACAAATTCCTTGTATGTGCAACCTTACTTGGCAATAAACCCGTTTCCAAAACATGAATTGAGAAAATAATAACATTTATCGATAACGAGAATAAACGTTAGCTGCAGCCCTACAGAACACACCCGAGTGTTAAAATACCTCCAATAAAGTATTTAAAATGAACACGGTCATGTTCAAATCATGGTTATCCCATGGAGTTAAATGTTCAAAACAAAATTCAAAAATATACAGTGTTCCCAAGTATTTAGGTAGTATTTGGGCAATAATAAATATATCATTCATTTAGACCTAAGAAAGAAAGAAAGAATTAGTGACAGTAAAAAGCAGTATGAAGAGTGCAGCAAGCAAGAACACACACAATATAGGAAACAGGGATTGACACACACACACATACACACACGCACACACACAGATAACTGTATTTTTAGGCCTTTGTTATTTCATATGGACCCTGTGACATGCCCACCAACACAGAACATACTCCTCAGCCTCGGGGATCTGCACCGAGGCCACGGAATGTAGCACCTTCGCTGTCTATTTGTAGTGGGTGTGGGAAGGCATGTGGGATGCCACAGCATTCGCTCAGCAAGGCACTGCTTTAAAAAAAAAAAACATGTTTGGACACACATACGAACAGGTAGAGAAAGGTAAGTTTGTCCAGGTGCAATCAACATATGATTTAATCCTGTTAGCTGCGAGAAGAGTTGCGACCCTAAGGCCATCAGGGTGAGGCTCCTCTGACTGACTGACTGGATGAAAACCTGCTGTATGGTGACAAAGGAGTGCCAGGGTGCTGTAATGCTTCACTTACAGCTCTTTGCACACTTACAACCACTGTCACCTCCTGTTTCAACAAGCACATGAAAATCAGGAGACAAATGTCTTTAAAAAGTTCCAAGTGTCAGAATTTAGAGTATCAGCTGTCAAGAAGGTTTTCCTTGACTTTCATGCCAAAAATAATTAGAAGAAACACCTATTAAAGCTGTATTTAATTCTATTTAGCACTACTTAAGTCTTATTGACTACTACAACCCCTCCCCTACCGACACCATACTGTCAGACTCAAGAAGTCTGCCAACACACACCGCCCAACACACCGCAAAGCTCTCTCGCATCTAGCAAAGCTACCGAGAGACCCAAAGCCCACACTCAAATACCAATGAAGTCAACTATAACGATTTTCAACTTGATTTTTTTTAACCAACTTCAAAGGCATTTGATCTGCCTCCCTTGGCATCTAGTAGTAATGTGTTGGCATGCTAGGTTTTAAACCCCTTAGTCTCTGATCTTTACTCACTTGTATTTAGTTTTAATAAAACATGAACGGTCTGCTCGCCTGCTGCAGAAAAATACATGCCAAGGTGAAATGTGTCATAAATATAATAACCCTGTAACACCGTGCTTGGAGAGCTCTATGTCTATGCCTATAATGTAAGACAAAAGAAAACGGGCAAACCAGAAAATCTAAATGATCGCTAACTTTTCCTATGTAGACACAGGTCATCTAGTGTGGCACACTGAGGTATTATAGTAATTAAAACTCAACAGCTACTTCTGCAAAAGGAGATGACACTATGGGGAAATTGTATTTTTTTTCACCCCCCCCACCCCCCAACAGTGAGCATTTGGCTAAATTAAACCCATTTTTCACTGGCAGGCTAATATAATGAGGGCAATACATGCAAGAGAGAAATTAGCTTGATAAGCGATTACATGTGTGGACTCAAAAAGAACATGTTATCAGGAGTAGTGAGAACAGTGGCGACAACAAAAACCTTTCAGAGCATTTGCAAAAGTGAAATGCTTGGACTTTTTTTGGTTAAGGATTGTTTTTTTTTTAAGAGCTAGAGGCTGCAATTAATGAAAATAAAAACAACAAAAGGAAAAAAAAAAAGAATTAAAGCTGTTAAAGTTCAACTGCAACTACAAGGGGAGCCAATTGAGATGACAACTGAGGTCACTGGTTTGCATCAGTCTCCACAGGTGTGTTTTTTCCAGGGGCCAGCGCCATACATCCAAACTGCAGGAAAGGTAAAGAGGATAGACAGGGGAGGCTGCAGGTACAAAATGTGCTTCCTCAGTGGAAGAAAGCTTCCTCGGACACATGTGTAAGGGCAGACATTTATTCTGGATGAGTAAAAGCAAGTTAACAGATGTCTACAGCAACACTAGACGATTCCTGTAAACTACAGCCGGCCATATTGAACCACGCTGTCTACATATTAACCACTGTCAGATACACATTAACCAAAGAAATCTGCAAACACAAAGTAAAAGCAGACGTAGAGCTTACCTGACTACTCTGATAGTGTGGAATCCTCCACAACACCAAGTAAGCAAAGCAATCCAGCTCTATCTGCCAAGTAATTTTTTCTGAGGGTAATCCAAGGATACTGCATCCTATAGAGCTCAGACAATAGGCTGAGCCAACACAAAACCCCCATAGTTCTCTAGTGGCATATTAGAAGTTTATGAATGCTGCACCAAGGATGTTCCCTTTTCAACAGAAGCAGTGGGGTTAGAGACCAAAAGCTCCAATATAAATGTTCTGAACTCAATCTCACTCAGGCACATGCATCCACATTCCCTTTTCTACCTGCTTTGTTGCTTTAAGGCCAACCTTGGAATGGACCTGCAGAAATTCAAGGGAAAAAAACCCACTTCTGCATTATTTTCTAGGTGAACTCAATGCTACAGCCCTGGCTTGAATGCTGTGTTTAAATTTTGAGCACCCCCCTCTTATAAATTGGGAGGCCGTCACTGCAGATTTGAAAAGCTGTGGGGGAAAAATTCACTTAATGCAACACTGAATGGCAGGTCACACTACGACAAAAGCCCTGAGCCACTCTTATGAGGCCTATTTGATCACAGTCCTTCAGAGAGCTATCTGTCTTTGTCTTCCTTTCTTTTTTGCAGATATTTGCGCCTCTCCCGCTCTGTCTCACTCTCTCTTGCTCAGAGCCAAACCGCACACAGTCAAAGCGCTTTGTACAACACTTGCTAAACTATTGCACGGTGCAGCGTGCAGAAGTGAAGCATGATTCCTTTAAGTGGATTATCTCAGAGCATCTCTGACCTTCGACAGGGTTGTCATTGGCAATGAACCAAGAAGAACTGCGGAGAAAACGATGATGGGCACGGACCTCTTTGAAAATTGGCAGGATTGAGTGATAGATAACACCGTTCAACAGTAAACCAGTCAATACAACACAGTAGATTAGCCTGGAACCAAAGGTTGAGACACGGAAAGATTAAAATCAAGTCAAGAAAATAAAATGAAAATGTGCAACATCCACCAGCAGAAATCAGGAAATCGGCCCGGTGTTTGAGTCGGGACTGTCTGGGAGCGGGTCAAATGGTCCCAATAGCACTTTTCTAGCGGGTCACTGCATCCAAAGGGGGCAACAAACATTACTGAAAATGGCAAGTTCAATAAGTGCTACTGTACAAAATAATATTAAAATGATGAGATTAGTTATTAGACATATTATACTACAACTAAAAAAGGATGAATTGTTACATTCAAAAGTGGAGTTATATTTAAAGCTGACTGAATCAGACAAGCGGTGACAAAATGTTAGCGAACATCAGCTAACTGTACCTGTTCAATACATGTTCAGTATTAAGTAACAGCCAACGGTTTATATAAGTTTATAAAATCTAAAAATGAAGAGCCTGCTTTTAGCGTTTAGCATTGATCCAGCCCTTGATTTTATGATGAATAACTGGGCACTGAGAGGCAGAGTGCAAAATTAACTTTTTTGTCCAAATGGCCAAATTTTACCAGCCACTCAATAGATTACCATTGTTTTTTTTGGCTGGGAAGCAAATCTACCCGCCACTTGCATATTTTACCAGCATTTGGCTGGTGGGTGGTGCTAATTTTGTGCCCTGTTGGGAGGTTATAGTGACTGAACATTTCATGTTTTAAGGGGATCATTGTCACCATTGTTCTCTCGCTCAAACCCCGTCAGCTACATCTACTCTCATGCACTCAGCGCCTAAAGTCATCACAAGTTATATCAGCCTTAAAGAAACAAAAATAACTGACAGATTCTCAAATGGGAAAAAAAGATGTAGCACATACTGTATGCTTGGTCACTCGAGACAAACTGGGAAACTGGTACAGTAAAGACTGACAATATCCGCAAAGAGAGCCGCCTTGCACAGTTCTGTAAATTGAGTCTGGCTCTTGGAGCGACGCAGGCTTGCACTTTTCTCCTGTGCTACACAGGGCGCCTTTTCTCTCCCTTCCTCCTCCACTGCAGAGGCAGCACAAGGCCATGAAAGATTGGAGGCAAAGTGACGTCCTCCGGTTTATCCTCCCTGAAAGCCTTCGCATGCTCTCAGTTCCACATGAGGGATCTGATGAAAGCAGTTTGTCAGTACGCCACTTAATTATCAGCCAGAAGAAGAGCCTCTGATGCTATCCTCTGACAATGGCTCACAGCAGCCTGCTGACTACAGTGCCCACTAACAATGAAGAACTGACTGCAGCTACTAATGGTGACGGGGTGGTGCCAACTGTCCACTTAAGAGTTAGACAAATTAAGCAACAGCACAGAAAGTCTTTCATGTGCTGCTTCAATGTACATTCTTTTCTTTTTAGTAGCAAGGAGTAAATTTTACATCTAAATACTGAAGCTGTAAGATGCAATGTAGGGAGGATAAAATGCAAAACAGAACAAGTCTAGTGAAAACACATTGTATCGAGCAGAGGAAAAACAGACATTTTGACCTTTTATTTTTCCTGCATGTCTACACAAACATTATAGAGCTTATGCTGTTGCTCAATATGCACATTACCCTCAGACTGCAAATAAATAAAACTGTCACATGCACTCCTTAACCTTCTATCTTTGCATAGTCATATCCTTTTGACTGCCGACTGTTGAGAAACATATAGTGACTATAGCTGTATATACAACTATTATTTCTGCGCAGGAATCTAGTTGAAGAGTAACAATAGAAATTCTAGCATCAGATTAACATATGACATATGAATTTCGTACTGAAGGAAAAGAGTTCACCAGAAGCACCGCTCCGGTAGCTCACATCGCAACCATGCATTGTTTGCCCGGTGTTAAGTCTACTTTGAAAAAAGGCTAGTACATATATCTGTCAAAAAAAGTGTGGGTGTCTGGTAGCACAAGGATCAACTACATAAAAGGCTTCATCTTCTCAGTTGTGTTCTTGTCACGCAGCTCACTAACATTTACTACACTCATCCCAAGGCTACTTGAACACACTCGGCCTGAAGGCTACTCCACAAGCAGAGTAAAGTAAGCTATTTACCATTATCCGTATTAATCTGATCTGATACTTAGTTTTTCATTAGCAAAGTACATTATTGTACATGTCAATAATAGACACGGGTTGATGACTCAGTGTAACCTTGGACTCCCTACAGGAACCTGTCAGCAGGGAGCAAATCCACAAAGGAAAGACAAGAAGCAAAGCCTCGTTTTAAACCGCTGCTCTCACTAACAAACTCTGAAGAAAGCTTTTTTTTTTTGTATTATGCATTAGATTTGATTTCCTTCTGAGAGGGAATCACAGACCCACCCTACAGTCCATTAGCCAAGTTAATGCAGAGCTGCCAGACTTGCTGACCCATTAATAATACATTGCAGTGGTCAAAAGAGGCCAGACACCTCCATGCACCCCTTCATCCCTCTACACGGCCACATTAATGGACTAATTCAGATGCAATTAACTGGTGGGGAGAGGCAGTGGCCTTGCGGCTGCTGGAGCACAGGCTGAAGGGCTTAGAGCCAGGGTTTGGATTATAATCACTATGAGCACACACATGAAATCACACACACACACACACACACCAATTTACATACTACTAGAAAGGAGCCAACACATTTGTAGTGACACAGAATGTAGCCTTCACCATAAGAAAATTAATGAATATCATTTACACTGGTCATCATGTTTATCCCTAGAAATACCGTTTCTAAGTGGCCCTTAGCTAAATATCTGTTTTAGCTTGTTTCACTGAAATACTGCCCACCAATTAAACACCAGCCATGCTTTTATGCTATGAGGACCATTCTCATAGGCTACCTACATATTAGAGGCTTTAATGGTCAATTCTGTTTTTTTAGTCTTTTTGTGTTGATGGTTCACATTCATGTTTCAAAGTGACATGTATGCAGCTCTGGTATGAACACCGCTGAGGTCCTAAACTGCCACGCATGTGCAGATTTAACTGAAATGTGAGCCGCATGCGTACAAGAATAACAACAACGTCATTTGTGCAACAGTCAAATCATAAACATGTGCCAGCATTCGGTTACGATAAGTTCCTTCCAGTCTGGCCCAGATCTGATATGAAAAAAATCTGATTTGTTTTGTTCACACTTCCATGAAAAAAACAAACAGATCTGAGCCACTTGGAGGCAAAAAAAAAAAAAAAAGAATCGGAGTTGGGTCACTTCAGCATGTAATGTGAGAGTGGCCATAGTGAATCTGCACGAGGGTACAAAGTGTGAAAAGCTCATACTGCCCGTTTATTCTTACGTCGGTCCTTTACAACAAGTTTCATTCAACAATGTAGCTGCGTAAACCTGCTCTTTGGGAATGTGACGTTGACAAATGAGCAATTACAGGAGCAATATTCATGTGTCACATCTGTGGCCGGCATGACCCGCGATTAGCCCTGCTAATGCTGAATGTGAGATGCGAGAGCCGCGCTTGTCAATACAGGCGCCTGGGAAGGCAGCGTGGCCCATTCTGGCATGTCATCCATCACTGGTTCCACTCGGCTGCCACAGCTGTGTCACTGTCTCTCTGTCTCTCACAGGCCGCTGACCTCACTGAGGACGCACCAGCAGGATGATCAAATATCTCTCTGGGATAAGAGACAGCCATCCTGCTTTACTGACAAGGCAGAGGACAAAAAAAAAAAAACTTTTCCTACATATCCTCCGCCACGGTGACATCTTTATCAATAAGCAGCATTTAATGCCAGGCAGCAGCAGAGCCCTGTTAAGACACATGGCTGCTTGCCTTTCATTAAAAAAAAAAAAAAGAGCAGGGATTGTGAACAGCAGAGTGGAGCCATTAGCTGTGGGAGACTGACACAGAAGGTGACGGGGGTTAAATAATTGCCGAAGAAGAGAAAGTGTGGATTAAAACAAAGATGAAATGGAACAACATCAGCCAGACGCATTCCCACGATAATTACTTGCCATGCAGATTTTATCAACATGCTAATCATCAGGGACAGTCTACTCCTTTAAAATTCCTATCAGATGTGAATGACCAGTGGCTGAGCTCCCAGTTGCTCTAAGTGGATATTCAGTGGGGGGCTTACCACAGTCAGCTACAGACCTTTGACCATATCAGCAGTCTCAGGTTGCTGTAGACGTTTTAAAAGATCCTTCTCCAGCCTCTGCTAATTAGTCCTGCAGCCTTTTTCCCCTTTCATTTCCAAAAATGAAACGCGGCATGCTCAATACAGTGCTGGCAGATAAATTAGCAGCAAGCTTCACAGGAGGCAACCAGGAAGAGCAGACTACCTTAATTATGAATATTATTAATTACATTTAAGAAAAAAAAAAAAAACATCAATCACACTCATATTAAAAGATATTTGTTAATATTAAATCACACCTTGTTTACTTGAAACGGTTGTGATGTAGTTTGGAAAGGGTACAGGGCGCATAACACAAAAGAAATTGTCATACAAGGAATATAAACTCCACGTGAATCAAAAACTCAGACAGGATGTATCAACCTCTCTGTCCAGCAGTAGCCGGTCTAACCCAGCTTAGATGAATTTAACAGGGTAGATTCAGCGTTAAAGGCGGATTCCAAGGACTGAGCTCTATTTATAGCATGCAGAATTCATCAGCGTAGCCCTCTCCGTTCTCCCACTGCTTGTCAGGGCAAAATCACTGCACATACACGAGGCTATGTTGAAAGGCACCATCTGTAATCTCAATGTACACAAAAGGTAGCCTGCTATTCAGACTGAATAGCGATTGTGTTACTCCTCACTCCATGGTGAAGTCTGACATTACCTTCTTATTATTAGCTTTCTGGAGCGAAGATTTGCTTTTACCTTAACCGATCCCTAAACTAATGTATCCACACGCTTGGACTGTCAGCCTGCATACAGATAGTGTAAATTAAGCACGTTTACAGAGAACAGCTGCTGATATTGACGATAGATGTTTATGCAAAGACAATTAGCTTCTGATATAAGTGGTCACGCATGGCGGGGTGTCCTAGTACAGGAAAATAATACATGAGGCAGAGTCAAATATTTCCACAATGTCAAAATAAGACTCCCCTTCACTGAAGCCCCTTTCACACATGCACTGCAACCCTGAAGTTATCCGGACATTACCCAGAGGAGCTATATGTGAGAACGCAATCAGTTGGACCGGACATTAAACGGACATTACCCTGCCAGCTCCCTAGTACAAAGTCTGTAATGTCCGATTGAGACCATGTGTAAATACAGTAGGTCATTTTCCGGAGAATTCCCAGCGAGCGAGTGGGTGTGTTGATGGCATTTGTATCATTCAACTGGCACTAAACCAGAAGAAGAAGGGTCATTTTACACGAAGACACCAATGAAAATGTCTAACTGGAGAGAATCAGGAAATTCTGTCAGTAAGGGCTGACGCCAAAATCCTCAAATTTAAGGAATGGCAAGAGATTCGGCTGTTTATGACCAAATTATGAACTGGCTACGTGACTGTGCATACTTTTTGCGTCATGTTCTGCCTCCCGCTCGCTCTACCCAGGCGCTACCCCTCGCCTACACCAAACGGAATAATTCCATAGGTGGGAACATGTCTGACACGGACAATCTCCCTTGAGGCCTTTGTTTTCTTGTATCAGGATACCTCAGAGGGCATTGTTGTTATAATGTGGACACATCAAAGAAACAATTGAGTGTGTGAGGATAAATAATTAAAGTAATTAAGATTTATTGAAGGCTGCACCTGCTCAATCTAGTTGGTCTGTTACCTTTTTGGAAGCCTGAGGATAACAGAGGTTGGCTTGCTCACATTTACAAAGTAGTTAGCCAATTTGGTCAACTTAAGGCCATGAACACATTTAATTAGCATTTATTCTATGGTTACATACAGTTTAATATATTGCAGGCAGTGATTTAAAAAACAGTGATTAAACTGTTAACCTTAATTATGGTCAGAATGTCCCCATTGATCTGACTCAGCATGGCAATGTCAGGCCCGCTCACAAGGGCTCAGTTGACATGGTATTTGAATACAGGTACTAAAACTAGAACTAAACCTTATAGATGCAATAATAATGTTACAATGTATAATACAGTCAAGGTTTGTTTTCACCTGTAGTTACTGTAAATAAATGAGTAAAAATGATATATTTTTTAATGATAAACAAAAATGCAAAACATATATTTTGACTATACCTAAAACTCTTAATTTAATGTGAATACATCTGTAATTTATTTGGTCATTTGGTCAAAATTACTGCAAAGACAAGACAGTATTTGAAACCAGATGAAAACACTGGCTTTCCTGTGAAAATTCATGATGGCAACAACATTCACAGACATTCTTAGCATTATTAAGCTCTTAACTAAAGCAATATTTACTCTGGACATACACAGTATTACACAAAGGCAACAGCAAACAGTACAAAAATGATACGAGGGCAAAAGCCCACTCACTGGGAAATCTAAGTTAAAATACAGGGAAAGCAAAGTCCTATTTTTGTCTAAATCTTTCTAGCCACAGAACAATGACTAAAGAGTTTCTGAGCAGCTCCCTGTGGCCCTTCATCTTCCCCTCTGAAAAATCTAAGAACTAGCTAATGACTTTTCCAGTTATGAGTTGTTCTGAAATGTGCTTCAAATTCCTTGCAGTTCATAACTTTAACTGTGACACCGGGGTGATTTGCTTGCCCAACTGTGCTTCAGGCTACAGATCTGTGACAAAGCAAGGGCACGGCCTGCTGGAGGTGATGATCTCAGTCACCACATAAATGAACAGCTCTGGAAAAGACATAGAAAAGCAGATCCTGACCCCTTCCCTCAGTTATTAAAGACTCTTATGGGTCTCATTAATGCCAGTCAGCTAAATACTTCACTCTATAGTTCTCATATCCAAAACCCTATCCAACTGAGACAAATGCCAAGTCTTAACTAATCAGGAAACGGCAGGAAAACTATCTACCAACAGCCCAACGTCCTTGGCCTCTCATATTTCTCCATAATTGCCAACTGAAGAGCATGTCTCAACAATGCAAACTGATTAAGTGTTTATTCAAAGGCCTGAAGCTGTGACTAAGAATATGTGTAAGAATCAACAGCCCATCACTGTCCGGTGTTATCTGCATTAGAAATTATTCTTTGAAAGAAAGAAAAAAGAAAAGAAAAAAAAAAAGTGGGAGCACAAGTGGTATGTCCCAGCCTGTGAGTCAGGTATCGACTTCAACAGATCTCATTATCAAAGAAGAGGAAGTTCACTGAATCAATTGATGACCATAGTCAACAGCTTTTACAACAAGCTGCCAAATCACATCTCACTGAGCAAAAACGGCAGATGGGAGGGAGCTGTTAAGGGTTAATGACTGTTTAAAATGACAACAGAAGGCATATATATATATATATATATATATATATATATATATATATATATATATATATATATATATATATATATATATATATATATATATATATATATATATATATATATATATATATATATATATATGTGTGTGTGTGTGTGTGTGTGTATATGTATATGTGTGTGTGTATATATGTATATACATATATGTGTATATATATACACACACACACACACACACACACATATACATGCATACATGGGAGGAACTGTATGAATTGTGAGGTCATGGCCATGACTGTCAAAAAGACAGTTAAAGTTTCAAGTAAAATTGGAGCCAACATCTCTACACAGGCCTGCAGGCCACAAGAGGAAGCGATAGAAGCCTCAGGCCTATTATGTTCTGCACTGCAGTCAGCACTTCACTCAGAGTGTGGGGACAGCAGCTCCTGCCAAAAAGTATCCGTGCCAAGGCCTGCCAGCCTGCTCTCCCCGCCCACTCTGAGGACCAGAGCGTGAGCGGTGGGGCGCCGGTAGGCGGGTGCAAGGTGAGGCTGGTGGGCGGGTGGCCAGGCTGGAGCTTCCTGACATGGGAACCCGCCTCACAGCAGGATCAAACTGGCTGCCGAGTGAATCACTACCCCTCCCACCACCTGACAAAGTCAGTGCCCAGCCAGCACGCAGCCACTTTTGCTGTTTCTGCAATTAAAAAAGGAGTCCAGAAAGAGACAAAAGTGCTAAAAATACTGCCGCATCACCTCATCACTCATCAAACTGCATCAGCCAAGGTTCATGACACTGCACCGGAAAAGAGAAATTTATGAACTTAAAAAAAAGAAAAAAAAAAGGAAGAATCTTGGAAGTGGTGGGGTGCACAGGTTACAAAAGGAACAGAGTAGCGCTCTAAATATGTATCAGTGCTGTTGAAAAATTCAGTATCAGCAAAGTGCTTAAAATTAAATGCTTGCTTTACGGTGTAATCATGATACAGGCTAAGAAAGTAGATGAAGGTATCAGAGAGTCTAGCACCGCAGCAATTTTACACTTTCAAATTCCAGGCCCTGCAAACCTGAGCTTTAGGTGGGAGATAGGGCAGGAAGTGCAAATGCTCATACCTGACCAATCTTTGAAATCAAAATTTAAATAAGTAACAGGAGCAGGGATTTTCTGCGCTGTGGCTAGTCACAAGTCAGAAGCAGGAACATTATCTCCAGAGTAAATAATGTCCTGGAGGACCAGTAGCTACCCAAATCGCTTCTTAAAAAATAGAAAACTGCTCCAGGCTGCTATTATTAAGCCTCAGATCCAATGGGAAGTTGAACCTTTGATCTGTTTAGGGTACTGTGTATTTGCATTTTATAATGAGATCAAAGCAAGGTCCAGGGCCGCTGCAGAAGGCAGCTCTGTGCCCCATCTTTGCACACTGGACGATTTACAGACCAAAGCTATATTTCCCTGTTAACAAGATCATGTAAGAGCTATGGACCTCAGTGAAAATGCAGTGGGAGGTTCAATGTTCATTAGGCAACCGACAGTAGCCTACATTGTCTTCCAGTTAATTCTCTTTCCTGTACACAGGTGTGGAAAAGAAAGAAAATAAAATCATGCCAGTAGCAACAATCTCCTCAACAGTTAAAGTTCAAGAGCAAACATTTCAAGCATTTTTAAACTGGTTGAGAATTGCTCCAGATTTTCTTTGGCATTCTTCACCTGGAAGAAATGCAGAGGGGAATTTACACACTTTGCCTGAAGTGAGCCAACAAGAAAGCCAAGAGTAGGTTTGAGATGAGCATGGAGGTCAACGTTGAGTGTATGTGTAGTCGTCTATTCAGTACTTTTCCTGACCATTTTTTTTTCTTCACAGGAAATGTACCAGACAAGAAATCACACATACTGTCACTCTGTCTCTGGCTGAGCTGAGGTGAGGTGAGTCTCACATTTTCAGACTGCCTGATTAGAGATGAACCTTGGAGAAGGACTGCACACAGTCAGTGGGGGTGAAGACTTCCATGCAGATGATTAAAGGTAGAGTCAGTCATTCTGGAAAAAGACTGTTGATATTTGAACTAAACACCCAAACAAATACACCCCTCCCTTCAAGCTCCACCCCCCAAATTCATGGACGCGCATTGCCAAGGCAACGACCAAAAGAGAAATATGGAATCCAGAGTCACTTCTGTTCCTCTCACGCTTTTATCATGAGCAGAAAAAAAAATTCATCTCATGTGAGCACAACAGTCCATCCACACTCTCTGCAGCCTCCCCACTTCTCACTCGACCTGCGTTCAGCGTCTCTGTCCACAAAAGCAGCCGTCTGTCAGCTGCATCTCCTGGGGAGCTGAGAGGACAGCGGCCGGACAAACTGCCTTCACCAGGCTGGCTGACAGCAGAAATTTACGTAAAAAAAAATGCAGGGGGTCTCCATGAGACTGTCTCGGATTAAGTGTGGATTGATACATTTAATAAAATGGAAGCGTATCTGTTCTGTGAGAAAACACTTTCTATGTGAATTGGCCACGGCCTCTCTCCCTTCACTTCACCAGCCCTCCCCCACCATTCAACGGGTATTGGAGACAGGAGATTGTCATGTCCTCACACGGACAGCTGCTCTGATGACTTCCCCCTGTCCTGTGCACGAGCACGAGCACGAGCACGAGCACGAGCACGAGCACGAGCACGAACGCCCCCTGCTGATTGGCTGGTTTGTGGCTCGCTTTGAACCACTGTGTTTACATGCCCATACAGAGCCAGTGCTGTGTATGGACACTGGATTTTTTTTCAGCGCACACACAGAACGGACAGCTAGCAGACTGTGAGGAGATTTTCACTGAATTTAACAAAAAGAGTATTGGATTAGAATCATTGTCTCTAACAGCGTTGTGTTAAAACAATGCAAGGGGCTGCGCTGGTGCTGTTCCTTCAGGTACCAATGAACCCTGAAATATGATCCAGGAAGTCCAGTTTGGGTACTAGATCTGTGAAGTTGAAGTCTTATCAGATGCACAGCAGTTTATGATACTCAGACAGGATTTTACGACTCTGGAAAGTTATCATTGCGGCAACCATTTCATCTTTCATATGGTAGAAAATGGTGGTTCATGTTTGAAAATAATCTGCCAGGATTGTGCATTTGCATGTATGCGACTGGTCAACGCAATGCCTTGCCGGATGACGCCACGTTGCGTTGTGGCAAATGTGTGCCGCCAGACTTGGGCGTCAATCAAATGAATGAGCAACACCTGAAATGTTGCATTTGATTCATACTTTGCGGTCACATAATTAATTTGCAAATATCAAATTATGTAGTAAATATTAAAATGTATGAAAGTAGTAGAATAAAATATTTGCTTGAATGTATTCACTGGATATACTGTTTGGCTGAGTGAGTGAATGTATCTGGTGCACATGTTTTATGGCAATTTAAAACCACATTTCCCATCACATAATACTTTTCTTTTGTTATCTTAAGCCTTTGTCTTAAACACACTGATTTACTTCGTTAAAAGAAATGACATATCACTCATCATAGACAGAACATCTCACAGGACTTCACTCAATTTGATGATGTCAGAAAATAATCAGGTCATGACACTGTACCCATCACTAAAGATCTCCATCTGTCTAACTGATCAAGCAACACAGTAATTTCAATAAAATCTTAACCTTTCTACTTGGTTCAGACTACTCCACTGGTCTTTTCTTCTGCTCATCATGATGTATGCAGGTAGAGGATGACTAGGGGTATACCCCCTCCACTGCAACTGTCTCCTCAAAGTGTGTTGAAGCCACACGTCTGAAAATCATTTATGTAACAATCGTACCACAAACAGTTGTAGTGAAAGTGAGAGAGCACTGATTCGTCATTCATGACACGCGAGGCAGCATCCGTGAAGAGAAAGAGCAGACAGGAGAAGTTGCAGCGAGAGTTGTACTTAAACTATATTTAGCTCATATTCTGTTAATTTAATTACTAATAATACAAAGTCTCCAAATTTTAAAGCTTTAAAGCTCTGTGAAATCAACTTTATAAAACAATCAAATAAAGGTAAAAAATTCAAACGATGTTTGTAGGAATGTCAGTGATTCATGATCATAGCAAAGATAAGGCTTGTATTGCTTTCAAGACTATAGCAAGACTATGGGTCAATTTCGAACTGCTCCTGACAGAAAGACAGGTTCTTCTGACCTTGAAGTGGGAGAGGACTGTTCCTATTTACGTTTTAATCTCAGAGGAGTCACTGGGCCATCTTACATTGTCTGTAATGACTTTGATGAAAAGGACTGAGCAACAGATGTGAATAGACAAAGAGGTCATTGAAAAATCAGGAGCACATCAGTACAGTATAGTGCACCATAGAAAAATGCTGCAAGCAAAAAGCCTATACTTCTCTTGGAAATATGTGTTTAGGAATCTTTGTACCTGAAATATCCTTAAGCAATCTGGCAGACCCTCAAGAAGCTTGCCATGCTTGCCACACAAGGAACAGAGGGGACACGGATGCTACAGTATATGAGCTGCTGAATTGTACACAAGACTGCTTAGACAAACCTGCAAAAAAATGAATCAAAAGCGCCTCAGAGAGCTGGAGAGGGTGTTAAGAAAAGCACCATCTAATTGCTTGCTCATAGATGCGAAGCACATATTCTGCACTCTTGAAGGCAGCATTCACATTTTTTTGACCTTGATGAATTATCTGTTTTTATTGACAGCACTTATTGATATTTCTTAAAAGCGCAGGCTAATGGAGTTCTATTGAGATGATTAAATGAGTTGCTGGTGCCCGGATTAGCCCGGTCTCATCTCGCCGGCACAGCTTGCATTATCATACTGAACAGACGCATGCGTGTGCAGAGTCCCAAATTCCTGCGACTGACATCTCCAGGGGAACAGAGGAGCGATGACTACATCCGACCTACATTCACCCCACCCAGGCATGCTTGCTTCCAACTAATGACACACACAAACAAGGATACTCAGTCACACTATAGGTGGATTCATAGAATAGTAACAGGCTCAGTGCAGGGAGAGCGTTACTCCTGCATGCATATTAGCACAGTTTCAAGGTGTTTTAGGTGTTATACCATTGTTTCGAAGACACATCTCTGAGGGTTTTAAAGCCCTCACAACAGTACAAGCTCCTAGTAACCTCCTGATGATTGGGAGAGAAACTTTTCCCAGGCTTTTGCACAGGCATAGATGAAAATATCAATTGTGTGATGGGTTGTGAAAATTCTCAAAGCACAAAAACATTAGGAACAAACCTAAGGCTACTGGAGTTTGTTCAAATGCCCCGAGCATGGAAACAGCACTATTGGATTTCATTCAAATGTCTTGCAATTAAATTATTTTATACATATTGTATACGCATTATTCGTTTAAATTCTCAGAAAGAGAAAAATAACTACAGCAGGGAAAACACCCAATTAACAAGAACTGTGAAAAAAAATTGTGACGCATGCTGAAGCCAATGAGAACCACTTTTTCAGTGTTTCCTGTGCTGTACAGCATCCTGGTTAGAGTGATGTGGTTTTTCACACTTTTGAATGTGAGGGGTATTTCTACAGTTGCAGCCCACATTTAAACCAGAATCTGTTGATCTATGCAAGCCTTTACTAAACTAGAAAGTACTTGATGAGCGTCAATGCTGACTAATCCTGTAACTTGCACTTATACCCAACACATCATTTCAGTTACGTCAAACCTACACTACACTTAAAACTGAAAACAAGCCATTATGATTTCAGCATTTTATATTTCTGTTAGTTTCATCTCTATGGATACAAAAAAAATAACAATCTAATGGTAGAAATCCAATAAAATCTGTAATCATTTGTTCCTTGATCCAAGACCTGTCTGTCCACCAAATTTTATTGAATCTAAAACTATATGGGCCTTGGCAGAAGTAATTAATGGGATAAACATATTGAATGCTATATAATATGTACTCAGGACTCACTAGAAAGCAGTATTGATACTCAGTGTGTTATCCTAGTGAAAAAAAGTGAATTAAATTTAATCCAAATAACCCCTTACAGTACCTCAGAATTATCACATTTAATTCCAAAACCTTTCAGCAACGACTTCATATTAAATTTTATATTTTGTTCACTGTAGACAACAACTTGCAACCTTGCATTTAACATGTGGTTTCTGTCTTGCCTACAGGTATATTTTCCACGAGCACAATCACTTTTGCTTTATGGGGTAATGTTTTGAATTAAGAAAAAAAAAAAAAAAAAAAAAAAACCCACCTCCCATGATCTAACACTGCTTGAAAGTACGTGCTTAACTTCCAATATTGGAAACTTGCCTTGGTCAGTTAATCCTAAAGAGGATTGAACCCATTCGCTGGTTAGCTACCAAATAGGTTGTAGCTGAGAGACTTGCACAGAGAAAAATCCCAAAAATATAGTAGTGTTGTTGACCAGACCAGCTGCATTTTAGCCATATCTAAAATGTCATCAATAAGGATTTCATGACATTTCCAAATTTTTATCGTTATTCATTATCTTTAGTTAACAACCTCAAAACGTAGCAACAAAGATCAAATACTGCTGCAACCTTATACCAGCGTCTAAAGAAGGTGTCTTTGTTTGTATGCAGTGAATGGTTAAATTCAATGCCAAAGAAGGTAGGCGGTAAAAATACAGGGCTGACGTCAGTGCTGAGTGAAAATACCTGTAACTCAGTGCAAGAATGGGACGGACATACTGTACTGCTGTGTTGCTGACAACTAAATAAGGGATGATGAAGGTAAAAGGTTGCAAAATAAAACAATTCATTTCCTTACAAAAGGCCTTGCCACAAAAGCTAAAATCAATCCATTTATAATAACACATGCTTTCTCATCTCCCCCTCACCTACACACACACACACACACACACACACACACACACACACACACACACACACACACACACCTCGGTACAGCCTATACACATGCCAGATCTTGTCGCCCCAGGAAATGGGCTTCATACATCTTGTCTGACTGCAATAAAGCAGTGCCTAAGATTCTATTTCCAATAAACGTCGACTGATTGGAAAACCCATTCTAATATCAATTTCCATCTGGGCTCTTTAAAAGGCAATCAGCATAGCTTCATCTCGGTATATCATGGGCTCCTTGAGATGATGACACAGCACTGGCTCTCTGCTTCTGCATAATGGCCTTCTCCTATCAAGGCATCTGCAATGAATAATACCACCCATGAATGGGCTATTTAGTCTGTGTTCGCACAGATAGGGGCCACTTCTCTGAATATTAATCCAGGGTTTTACACTTCATATGGTTCTCTCAGGGCTGCACCATTTTTCATTCGGAGGAGTAAGGCACTTAGTGTGATTTGGCACACTCATAGTTTCTCTCTAAGCTTTCTCAGAAGTGACAGTGGTGATTACCAATGGCATCTCACTTTGTTTAAGATGCCCAGTGCCCACAAAACAATGATTTAAGTCAAGGAATATCAATTTCAACTCTAAAAATACTGTCAACAGCTTACTACAAAGGTCAGAGAAGAAGTGAAATCACACGAGGTAGGCGTGCCACTGCAGAAGCCACAACATCCAATTTCAACTTTCAAAAGCACTAAAAAATAATATGTAATCTCTTTTTTCTCTGTTAAATCTGAGTGTCTGTTTAAGGGAAAAGCCTCACTATAACCAGAATGCAACTCTACAATCATCATGGTAATAATCTTTTGAATGTCTGCCATATCTGTAAAAAATAAAGGCCAGATGTCTCTTTTTCTCACCTTCCAGCCACTGCCCGCCTCCCTGTAGTAGGGAAAGTTATCACAGATCCACTGATAGATCTCGCTCAGTGTCATCTTCTTCTTTGGCGAGCTGTTGATAGCAAACGTGATGAGGCTGGCGTAGCTGTACGGCGGCTTGCCGTCTTTGTGCTGCTGCACCTCTTCCTGGTCCAGCGTGGTGTTAGGATCCAGTAGGGTACTTTTCTTGCCCATGCCTGGCCCGTGGGCATTCTGGGCGTCCGCTTTGCGGATGGCCGCCTGCATGGTTAGCTGAGGAAGCCAATCCATGGAGGTCAAGCTACTCTCCAGCTCCGACGTCATGGTGACGGCAGGCTGGACAGGAGGGGGTGGGGAAAAACTGGAGGTGACGGTGGTTTCTGTTGGAGCTCGGTGACTGATGGAGAGTGGACCCGGTATGGAATAACAAATGGAGATAACTGAAGGGTTGAGGATGAAGTCGGGGCTCCCTCAGCTCAGGACATCAGCATGGCGTCTTCTCTAAGTGAACTCTGGGGAAACAAGAGACAGATGTGCCTTTATCAGTCAACTGCTTTTTGTTACAATAAGCAACTAAACATTGGAAATAAAAAATATATATATCAAGAGTACTGCAGATAACTAGTCTGGGAACCAGATGAATCTGCAGAGCGCATGTTTTATTTGCTTTGGCAGATGTGTTTGGCCCCGCTCCCTTTCAGACAGATTTCTACCCGGAAACTGGAACTGGACGGGCCAATCACAACTGTTTATCTAATATGGGGTGGGTTTGATACGATGACTGACAGTCTGCAGTGTCCGGGGGTTGTCTGTTGTCAATAAAGTTGAGAGAGAAAAAAAAAGTCGACAGAGTGCAACACACCGGGCTCACGAAACTCAGATCAAATTGTCAAACTAGGCAGCGCTGATCAAATAAAGTAAGATTCTGTAACTGCATTGCATATTTCCAACCTCAAATGTTTTAAACATATTCTAGTGTACTGTTTAACTATTTGCTCTGATTGGTTATAGGTCCGGTCCGGATTTGAAAAGTCACACGTCACACATTTCATTGCTCTGATTGGTTGTAGGTCTATCCAATTGTGTCCAAGAGGCATTTTGGTCTGCCCGTTCATAACGCCCCTTGGAAATCAAAAATGAACTGAGAGGTTCCAGACTAATATGCATTTGCGAATGAGTCTGGCGGTGCCAGGCTAGAAGATAACAGCATCATGAAGAAATGTAAGTGAGGAAGCAACTGTGAACAGCTCGCCCAACATCAAAAACCAAGTGTCTCTGTACGGCATGCTTATACTCGCTGTGCAGGAGATCACAAGCCCACCACTTTCTCCACCACTTGCTGCTCTCAAAGCTGACTCATAGCTGGGACTCCATCTGCACAGAGAGAGAGTAAATGCCAGGCAATTGTTTTCACAACTGCCAGCCAAATGGGGGAATGGCTCAGGAGGAATTCCGACTCTCTTGAGGGTAGTAAACCCCCTCTCCTTTCTTCCCTGCCTTCCAGCTCGCCTGCCTCCTCCCCTTCCTCCCCCCCCAAACGGAGCCTCTGCCGTAAACAAGCCAGCCAGTGTCGTCTTGCAAACTGTCCTCGGCCCTGTTCTTGTCTGCCGTGCTGTGCAGTGTGCAGCCCGCAACAGCCTGTCTCTCTGTCCCTCTCGGCACACTGCCCTCCCTGTCTTAAAATAGAGGGGCAGAGTAGAAAGGCCTAAAGTTACAAACGTAGGTGAATGTGGGCATCTGTGGAAAAAAAAGAAACCCAAAGAAAGACACTGTAATCTGGCTGAGGGGGAAAAATTAGAACAGGAAGGAGAATGAGGAATCCTTACCAAATTGTGGGATTTTTCTCTTGACTAAGCATGCTCACACGCATGTGTGTGTGTGTATGTGTGTGCGTGTGTGTGTGCGTGCAAGCTTGAGTGTGCACTCAGGCTGTCAGGCTAGGAATAAATACAGTCTTGACAGCACTCAATAGGTCAAATACCAAATCTTTCAAAAATAGTATTTGTGTTCAATGTGTGTTTCATTTAACGCACATTTTCAAACTGTTTGAGCTCAGTCTTAAATATTTTTGCGAAATACTATTAAGATGACACTGACTCAAAATGCTGTTGTTCTTTCTATGACTATAATTTTAATCTTAATGAAAACATTACTTTTTCAAAAAGGCTTCAAATATTTTGAGAGATTTCATCTATTGGTACAGTTCACATGTAATATTTAAAATCTGGAATTTAGTTAATCAGCAAGTGAAAAAGGTGGTGCATACATTTTAAAAAACAATTTCATGGGCGTCTGCTGTCAATATGAGGTGCAGCAGGAACAGTTAGAAATTCCTAAATTGGACGAACTGCTTTGGCGGCAGTTGGTCAGAAGCAGTTTGTGGTTGTCCTTTTCAATTGATCTCTCACAGCGGGGGTTAGCTATCAGTGTAGACAGGCAGAGCCAGATGATGAAGGCATTTTTCATACATCCAAACAGAATTCTGAGAAGGGAAAGGCCAAATCCAGTTGGGGGAGATCATTAATGGAGTGGAACATTTGCCTGTTATAGCTTAAATCTTTCTTTATGATCAGTGTTGGGTTTAATAAGGCACAGTAAAGTTTCAAATTAAGTTTTTTTTTCAGATGAAAATGCATTTACATTTTTATTCCTTTGATTTCCTTCCTTTTTTTTAAAGTGATACTCCACCTAAAATCTATCCTTTGATTATCAAACGCTTACCCCCTTTAACTCAAAAGATGGCTGTGAAAATACTGCAGTTTCTTCACTGAAGGAGAACAGCAGCTATAGTCACCTAAAAAAATGAAAAATGAGGTTTTTAATGGAAGAAATATAATACCAAAGGTACAAGCTTCTCAAACCACTCCTGCAGCATAATTCACTCCTGCTCTATCCATCTGTATGATCACCCGCATGTTTCAAACAGTTATATTTTTGAGAAACTATGGTCTAATATGCTACTTTTGGGGTGATAGTTTGACATGAAATCAGTGCATTTAGCCATATTTTGGCAAAAATAATAATATTTGAACACACTGAACATGAAGATAGAAGGCAAAGACGCAAATTATTGTGCAGGAGTGGTTTGAGATTGACGTTTTGATACTTTACTCCCAGTGTAAATAGTCACCTTTGAAAAAACAGACAGACATCTCCTTCAATGACAAGAACCCAACAAACTTTTTTTTTTTTTTCCGGCCACCTCTCAATTCTCTTGATACTCAAAAGACAGATTTGGGGTTTTACTTCCTACCTCTACTATCTGTTCACTTGGAAAAGAACTGAATTTACTTTTCAGTGTGCATTATTCTTCATTAACACTTGGATCATGTTTGCTCACAGGTTGGAAGGCTTGATGAAAACACCAAAAGCTTTGAGGCAACTCCTAACCACTGCACTCATGAGCAGACAGATAGATGAGCAGACTTGCTAACTGACTGCCGACAGGTGAGTCAGCCAAATGGGAGAACAGTTCCTCATCCCTGAAAAGACAAACAAATCAAACACGAAATATCTCCACCCTGTAACTGAAATAAAGGTGACTCACTGTCAGCTAATGGCAGTAATTTTCCTCTTTGAATGGCAGCCTATTGAAATAGAAAACAAATTAGATTTTGAATACTTATATATATACCTACCTAACTAAATATCTGCAACATCACTCAAAAGGGCCCAAATGTATTATTAATGTACACCTTTAAATCAAGCTGTTGAAGACAGTGATCACAGTTCAGTCTGTAGCACATATGATTAAACGTTTACCACACTGTTAAGCATCAGTTTAATACAAACAATGCTGAGCTTTCTAGTTCTAGCTGACATTACAGCAACAATCACTAATCTTACCCTATTCTTCTGTAATGAAGACATCACTTGCTTGTTCCCAACATTGAGACAAATGTATTTCTTTTAAGAACAAACAATATACAGTAGTTGCAAAAATGCGTGCTTCTCAACTAGACTGTATTGTTTTGTTTAGCCGATGCAAACGCGTCACCTGCTTCTTGAAGTGTATCTAATATTCTGTCAACACCCAACACCTTTCAATCTAAAGCAAACAATTCAACAGCGCTACAAGCCTTCAAAATGACCACGGATTCACAACATTCCTGTGATACAGAGTTGAAAAAAACTGTGATCTAAATGTTCATAAAGATTATTGCAAAGAGCTGCTGTACTGGAGTGCAGTAGATTTTGCTACTGTAGGTGTACCCAATAACTGGCAGCTCAGTGTAAGTATCTGTAAAATTTAACTCCTGCTGGCCTCGATGTAAACATTTCCGCTGACACAGAACCCTTGGTGTGAATAGGGGTAGCAAGCAGGAGAAAGCAGGCAGACCCTTCTGGTGGCTGCCGGAGGTGAGCTGACAGAGGCAAGGGTTGATGAAAGGCGCTCCGCCCGCTACACGGAGATGCATGCCATTTGACCCTCCACACTAATGATCCAGCTGCTACATAATCTGCGGGGCAAAGTCAGTGTCTTAATTAGAGAACCTTGGGCTGTGGTAGGAATGATGAAGCGCAACGCAGCCAGGCAGTAAGGCGGCCCCCCTGCTGCCTTCATTAACCTACCAGGCTGCGGGACAGTCAGAGCAGGGACAAGCCCCAGCCTGCTGCCGCGTTAGGGAGGACTGTCTGAATTTGAGAAGAAAAGCCAGGGGAGATGGAGCAGTAGGGGAGGGTGTGAAGGGCACGATGATGCTGGCATAAGGCCTGGTAAAGAGCAGAAGTGGCAACAGTGTCTGCACCGAAAGGGGCCGCGAGTTCAGGCATTATGATTACGAGCCCAAAGGGAGCAGACTGTGATCCCACACACACGGAGCCGCTTTGATCTGGCTGTAGGAAAATGGGGTTCTGTCACTGTCACCGCCGCTAAAAAAAAAGAAAAAAAAGAAAGAAAACTTCTTTCTCCCTCTCTCAACTTTAATTTGTTTTTTAGAATGGAGCACTGAGAGCATTTTCGAGGGCTGAGAGGGAGAAATGGACAGTCAAATTCATTCTCTATTCAACACTCAAAGTTTCTTTATCCTCTGGGGATTAATGGCAGATTTAATTCTGAATGAGAAATTGAAAGCCTTTTTGAAACATCTTAATTTAAGTTCTTGACAGGACTTATCAACGTTTCTGCTGCCAACAGAGCACTGACAGCAAATCAGTGATGTTGTGTTTTGTGTCTCAGCTACTAAGGCCTAGTCCACACGTACATGGGTATTTTTGAAAACAGGGTTTTTCCCTTCTTCATTCTAAAAGAAAAACCCCATCCACACAAGCACTGTTAAAAAAAAATGTCCAAGTGGAAACGCTAAAACACTGTCAAGAGCATGCCACACAAACAAGCAGCGATATAAAGCTAACCCTAAAGCCATGTTGGCCAATCAGAAAAAAAAAAAACTTGCAATGGTGCATTCTGACACCTCTGTTCCTCAATATAGTGGAAGAGGAACTGTACATTGATGTGTAAACATCTAAAAAGTCCTGTTAGCAAGGTTAGAACCGGCACTATTTTGGCCACGTCTGCCAATGCACAAAATGTCGCTTCATGTAAACAAAGGCGATAACGGCGCACAAGATGTCACAAGCCAAACATTTTCCAAAAAGGTCCGTTTTTAGTGACCTAAAACAGTTTGACGAAAGGGCAAAACGCAGATAAAGCTACGTTTTCAAAAATACCCGTGTATGTGTGGACAAGGCCTAAGTCAGAAGTGGCTCAATCAAGCTGACAGCATGGTTATTATGTATGTGCCAGGCCCTCTTTTATTCAAGAATTCCCAATGAGGCAACAAGCTGAGTAACAACCAGATTACTCAACACAATATAGCAGATTACGTCAACCTCATCGTGTTAGGCAAGTGCGTACGGAGATGCAAGTCAGCAACTGCGTCACAAAATCAGTGCTGTTCCCCATGTCCACTATTGCAAAATTGATGTATAGCACTTTCACATTTTACTAGCCCCAACAATACACGACCGATGATGAAATTAATATTTCAAGAATTATACCGTTACAATGAATGGCACTTACTGTCTTCAACATTTTATATTGTAAAGACGATTAACAGCTACTTAATCTAATTCCATTTGGGGAGTATGGAGGTTTTTAGTGTCTATGTGTGTCTGTATGTACATATCTGTAATGGGGTCAGTATGCTTCAAACTAAGTGCTTGTTGAATGATCCAACAGCATCTGAAAACCTCCTCCCCATACACCATCTCGACGTCGGCGGTGGGAGGGCTACGTCCAACAATTTTTGTAACTTTCTGAAACCGACAACAATCACACAGACTTTAGGCCATGATTAGCTAAGTGTGTGAAGTCGAGAAAGTAAGCAGGGTTTTTTTTTTTGTTTAAATTCTTCACAACTTCTGTCACACCATGAATGCTTAGGAAAGATTGTCTAAAAGGGCAGCCCTTTTAAACAAGCTACAGATGCTTCAGATGTGGTTAGACAAATGTCATACGTTTAATTTTAGCATATGCTTTTCATGCAGAGGTTCAAACTCATTCACACTGGAGGTTTTGATCTGAATGAGTAAGGTTTCTCTGGTTAATATCTTTTTACATAATCATATCATGACAAAATTCTCATATTGAAACATTAGGGTCCCACGTCTAAATATAGTTATATTTTACCATAACGATCACATTGGAACATCTTAACTACTTGAACACATAATTCTAGGAAATTGCAGGAGTTTGGCTATAACTAATGATTTTTTTCATTATCAATTAATCTACCAATTATTTTCTTGATTAATTGTTAATCGTCTATAAAATTGCAAATGTCTTCTTTTTATCTGATCAACAATCCAAAATCCAAAGATATTCAGTTTACTGTATGTATGACACCTTAAAGCCTCAAATCCTCACATTTGAGAAAATTTTGCAGAAAAAAATGATATATTAAATACGATTATTATTACCAAAATAGTTGATTAACTTTCTTCCGATCGACTAATCGTTGCAGCTGTAAACAACTGTGAATCAATACCATGGTATTTCGATTGGTAAGTATTGTACATATCATACACCAGAATGCAGAACATCCACAAGAAATGTTTTGTGATTTTTGTGGTGTGTGTCTCTTTTTTTTTGACTCGCAGCAACAGTTAGTGTTACAGTTTCTTGACGTGTCCACTTCCATGTAAATGCTACGTTATCACCAAGGATAGCATATTATTTTCTTTGCCTACAGTTACAACAGGGATGGGACGTTAACCGGTTTTACAACTTGCCACAGTAAAAACAACCCAATGGTAATTATAGTGTTTGTCATTTTAATTGTTATTTCATTGCATCAATTCTTGTACTGTGAATGATCTATTGTCCAGCGGTGACCAAACATAATCAACAGTCTCCTTAAATAGAGTGCGCAGGTGCAGTATGCAATTTGTACTGACTAAATTATTCTGCTTCAGTAAAACTATGGGAAAAGTCAGTTAAGATCTGAAGCTTTTTCACCCCTGTAAGACGAATCTGAATGATCTGGTTTCATAATGTAATCAAAGATAAAAACCTAATGTGTGTAAAATACAGATGTTACGTTAAGTGTTGTGTTCAATGAGCAACATTTTAAATGTATTGGGTCATGATTACAGACTGATGCTTGATGGTAAATGCATGTTAACATTTACCACAAAAGATGTAAGGCCTATTCTTTCTATTTTTTTTACCAATTTTCCACCATTTTTAAAAAATTTTTTTAACAAATTTCCCCCATTTCCGGCTGCAAGACGGGAATGTTGATAGGTAGATACTGGCAAGTAAACCCAAATGAGCTGCCGATAACACTGCAGATCATCCAGAGTCCCTCAAAGTATTAATGTAAAGAAAAAAAATAAATGGTGAAACTACAAAATGTATGTGCTGCTAAAACCTAGTTCACCTTAGCAAGGTTGTGCCATGTTTGAGCCTGCTGACTAAAAATTGGTATGTTTATTTTCATAGGAGCACGTACACAGCATTGGCCAATGCCACATACCACAGCATTTATAGCCAAAGCTCGTTTGCAAGACCTGTCCCAACAGAATGATGTAACATTATACTTTACAGCTGAACCTTTTCCAGAGAATACAGTGGGTTGTTCTAAATTGTTGAATGTGTTTTATTCTGCATTCTACGGTACAGTATGAAAATCAGCTCGCAAAAGACCTGACACCTGCTGAGATAGGTAATCCATCTTAGCAAACATGCCCAATTTTGCTTTTATTAAAATTATCTTGTAGTGGCTCATTTAAAAAAAAAACTGATATCCTGTGTTCTGTTGATAAGCTCTGAAACCAAGGACATCAAAAAAGGATGCAAATCACTAGAAATGTTAAAACCGTCACATCTTACAGTATCCTCCTTTAATATTGAATATTTTGTGTTAGAAATTCCCCTACAATGCCTCCGATTTCAAACATGCAAAACAATACCGATGAATTCTGTGATTACTCAAAGAGCTGGTTGCAAGATCTGAGATAAACCACCCATGTAGTATAAAATATCCTATAACAAACTCCCTCCTCTCTAGTCAAATTCAACCTCCACCTTATGAATGAAACTAACATCCTCTTGCTCTAGCTTTGAAAGACATTCTGCAATACAAAGGGAACTACTGACTGAAGCAGAAGTAGAGGATGTACACGAAAGGGAAGTAGGTAAAACGAACAGGTAAATAAAGCTGTTTTTTACTGTTTGAAATACACTCCAGGTCCTCTTAGTTAAGAGAAAAACACGCAAACAGCAATCTGGTTGCAGCACATTCCCAGTGGGGAACAGCACTTAAAGACATGACATGACACCCCACAGAAAGTGTTAGTCAAGGATAAGTAGCCTAACCAAAACAGACAGCAAGCACACTTAATGCTTTCATCTGCCATTTCTGTTTAATAAAGTAAGGTCAATAAACTCGACTGAATTAATTTGTGCTGTGATTGACTAACCAAATCAGTTTACCTGTAAGCTAAGTGAATACAGGACCAAAAAAATGCAAGGATGAAAGTAGTGGACTAACTGCTAGCAAAGGCAGAAAGGACAGAATCAGATGTAGTATTAGGGGAGGGAAAAAAAAATCCATGTTTGTTGCTGGTGTGAATGAGTCAACATGGCTTGTTTGACATGGGTCCCCGTGTCACTGTGTCTGTGCTCACTACAGCAGCCTATAGGGACGACACAAATATTAGCGGTTACATCGAGTACTCTCAGCCGTAATTTCCACTCTTCTTAAAAAGGGAAGCTGCTTTGTGTAACTTAACAACTTGTCTTCAAAGTGAACAAGGTACAGATTCCTGTCACATTATCAATCGCCTGAGTAAACACCCTTTCTTTTGTCTGCACTGTTCACCATGTGTAATCTGTGCAGAAACATAACTACACTGCAGCAACATTGCACTTTTTAGCGGGGGCATGTACTGTATAAATATGCAGCTGCTGACCTTGTGTATGAACAGTAAGTACGACATATTTACCCAAGACCTTATGTCTGTTTACAATGAACAGCCAGAATCCCTGAAAGCAATAATAAAAGAATGATGTACGGTTAAACTACAGAATGTTTGTGCTGTAAATAGCATTTTATAATCTGATTTTCATCTGTTCTGGTAGATTTGAGCCCAATTACAACAATGTTTTAAATGTTTGTTTTTATAAGGATATGTAGACACAGCATTGACCAATGCCACATTACATCACTTATATATAGCCTAAGCTGTCTTGCAAGACTTGTCCCAACAGAATACTGGAACAATAACATAACACTTTAAATGGGGGTTGAACCCATGTTGAGTAAGAGGTATAATAGACCTGCAGTATACACACACAATTCAAGACAGGATTTTACAAACATTCCAGTTTAAATATTAACATGATTAGAGGTAAAAAAAATAAATCAACTCAAACAATGTGATCATTCCCAAATTATCATTTTATCATTTCCTTTATTGTTCGCAACATTGCTTTCGGTTAGAGACGCATTCTATAATCAATGATTTAGTGTTAAATTAAAATTATACTCCAATTTGTTTAGGGTTTAGGGCTCTGTTTTGTTAAGGGAGCCTAGTTTAGTAATAAAGCATGGTAGGAAACTATTTGTCTTACTCTGAGATCACTTTTAATGACCAGATATTTGAATGAATTAAATCAATCAGATTTCACCAGTGTCGGATTTATTTAAGTACCAATTCAAATTCATTTAGCTATTCAGCACACCTGAATGAGCTAGCTTTAGCAATATATCATAATACATACTTGTGTGATACATTTTTAATACACTGGTGCAAATATTCCGATTTGTTCTCTTGCTATTGATTCTTGATAGGCTGGTATTGCTCTTGGAATACATTATGAGTACACTGGCACCAAGTACAGCTGCTTTTATTAAAAAACGCATGGATTATAGTATTTTGACTGTAATTTCCTTTGTAGATTGTAATGTGCCATTTTGTGTTCCCACTTTGCTGTTTCAACTCAGATGTCTATAAAATGACACCTACATGCACACAAATACACACAAACGTATTATATAATTATATAACATCCCACCACAGCTAGCCTATTTTATTTTCTATCTAGAACATCTAGCTGCCTACCTAGAACAACTTCCCCTCAAATACCTGTGCATTACTGTCATCATTTCCTCTCTGAGAAAAGAGTAGGTTATTCAGCTCACATACGCACTCCCACTTGCAGACACAGGACTGTTGATAGGTACCAGACCAGTGCTCTCCTGCACTTATCTGCAATTTCCGCGATTAATCCCCTTTTACTGCAGTCATGGATCCGTCACGGGTAACACTCCAACAGCATGTGTCAGCTCAGCTACACAGACGCAACCATTAAGACCTGTGATGGTTGTACTGCCGTATATACCGTAGAACTGCAGACGTGATGAATGTTGCGTTGAAAACAATGTCACTAGGATTCAATTTAGACCACAATAAATATTTACACGACTGAATGTTAAATGCTGCCCAGACTTTGGTGTGCGTGGAGAGAGAGAGAGAGAGAGAGAGACACCTTATTATGACAAGAATCTTCCTGTAGTGTGATGGTAACTTGGCAAAAGGGAGGGGAATCGCTAAGCGTGCTCCCTCTGTTATGCCTGAAGATTTGGCACACGCACTCACAACAACAACAGTGATGTAACCTGGTAACAAGCCTTTGGCATCTTTACTCTCGACCGAAACCCAGGTCATACCTTCCATATCAACGGCTTTATATCCAGCGTGGGAGAAGCCCTTGTTTTCCTAGCGATTGCAAGGGGGATAAACAAGGGAGGGGTGGGAACTCTGTTCACCTGCCCTTCAGTCAAAAGGAGACTCTTCACTTTTTCCAGCCCTTGAGGCAAAGGACTTAGGGAGTTATTTTTGAGATCTCACAAACTAAAATAGCAGTGATTCTCTGTATTGTGATTGCAATGTAATCATGCAGCAAACTACCTTAAGCCCCATCTTCATTAAAAAACAAAAAGTAGGTAACAGCAATGCCAAGGCAACAGCTTTTAATGTCAGTCTTCCTTCTCAATTAGAGGCTTAATGGTTCCGCTGAAACCACTCCCAGGAAGAAAGCATTAATAACCCGGTCCTTACTTGCATTTTTAGGATGTGTCAATTATCGCTTCACCGCTCACGCGGCTGAGCACATTGTTCAGCTTATTGCAGCCTACAGCCGAGCCGGGCGCCAACCGGGGCCTCCTCGCTACTAACAGCATGTGCAATAGTGTCTATGTTTTACAGTGCAATCTATGTGTCAGTGTTATTAGTGGCCTATGTTGTGTTAAAGTTGGTTTCTAAGATGCAGGCAAGCAGACCTCTCCTGCTGTACTCTTAAAAAAGAAAAATGGTATACATGCTCTTTCTGCTCCCCTATTCCCTCAATCCCACTTCGCCTGTGGTTGAACAAATCAAGTCCATAATTATTCTGCCAATCAGTCGGGAGGGCAATGCAACTGTGGCTGTGGGGCTGTGAAACGCTGAGGGGAGAGAGTTGTCAACAAAGCAAAGCTAGACTCCGAGTTCCTTTAAACCCACTGAACCTAAAAAGGCAAGAGAGACACCTTTGTCTTATTAGTCAGTGCCAAACAAAAGGGAGGTCTTAAGTACGTGGTAAAGAGAAAACGCATCCAGCTGCTGCAGATAGACAGCAGGCAGGCAGACCAGGCAGAGGGACAGAGGATCAGAGTAGTGGAGGATCTGGGAGTTGGCTATGGATCAACTGAGCCGCTTCAGGCTGTCTGGAGAGGCCACAAAGCAAGCAACAGGGTTTATGACCCCTGAATGCAGACACTGTCAAACCAAGAGAGAAATTGTGGATAGATGCAGCAGTATTACATATTAGAGATATTAGCGAGATGCTCTCAGCAGTCAGCCACTTCACATGTTAATGTGGGTTTGGTGGGGTGGATGCATATATACATAAAGGAACAGAGAGAGACAGATGAAGGGAGCACACACAAGCACAAGGCCCTCAGCTCATTGTGCAATCTGCAGGTCAACACACAAAAAAAGCCACAAAAAAAAAACCACACATACAGCATTCCAGTAATTGAATAAGCCTTTCCAGTGAATCAGTGCAGTGATCAGGAGGGGTTTGTCTCTCTGTCCCTAACAGCTTGCCTGGGAGGTGGCCTTTGTTTTGGAGGTGGCAGGGGTGCCCTGACACCGACCATGCGAACCCAATTACCCTGGTCCCACGGCCTGGGGGCCCACATTAACACACTCCCCCTGGGAGGTTGACTCCATGCCAGCCTGGCAGCCAGCAAGATCCTGCTGCTGAATCACAAATAGACCACTTAAGGCACTGGCAGGGCAAGCAATTTGGTGGCAGTCTTGAGGGTCTATCTTCATATGCATTCGCTAGATCTAGTTCAACGTCAATGTTAAATATTGAGCCAGTGTTTGAGGCAAGCAGTGAGGTAAGTTTAGCTTGGGTCTGTCTGCCTGGGAGCAGCAGGCTATTCACTCCATCGCCCAAAGCAAACTCATACCCAGAGAGCTTTGGTCCATCTGGGAGTACAATCCAGCTATTTCATGGTCAAAATGGACAAAAGTAAACATAGTTTTGATCTGGGGCTGAAACAATCGCTTAATTGGTCGACAGAAAATAAATCTGCAAATATTTAGATAACTGATTAAATCTTTCTGTTTTTAAACATTTATTAGTTTTGGATTCTGAGCTGTGAGGATTTGCTGCTTTTGATAGTATAATGAAGGTCTTTGGGTTTTCGACTAATAGTCGGACAAAACAAGCTATTTGATTATGTTAAATTGTGACAGCCTTTTTTTACTAAGTTATGACATTTTTAAGTGATTAACTGGTTGAGAAAAATCATTAATTGCGTCTCCAGTGAAAGACACGTTCACATATTTGTGATGAGAATTACAAAATTCTGTCTACATAAATACAATATACTGTGTGTACTTAAGGATAAAACAGTACTGTTTCAGCTAAGAAGGATTTTTTTGGTCTTCTTATTGAACTCAGATATAATGTGGCATGGTTAAATGTGACCATGTCGGTCTTCTCAGAAACAGCCATGTATAAGCCTTATTTTCAAGTGCAACAGAGATGTGTTAAAAAGAAACCATGCTACAGTTACCCAAGCGTGATTTAAAGGAATTACCTGGGTGGGCAATGCATGTTCTGAGAGTGCTACACAGAGCAGGAATCAGGTCATGAATTTCAAATTTAGACAGTGGATCAGCATTGGCAGCTCTGAAGCTGGAGCTGAGAGAAGGAGCTGAGAGGTGCAGCAACAACACCAGTTAAACTAAGACAGAGCGCTCCACTTTCAAAGCCAGAAAATACAAAGTAAAAACAAAATTCAAAAGAAGAGTTGAAATAGCTTGAGCTTTGGTAGGTTGTTAGATGTTCCTCTCACGTAAAGCCTAAAATCGTCTTCATTTAGGATGGCACTAGAGCTGGGGTTATAATTAAAATCGTTTTGCTTTTTAATCAATATTCAATCTCTCAGAAATAATTAACAGCGTATTAAAGAGTTTACTGCCTGACAGAGCTGGATGCCTCTACATCATTAAGCTGTTGAAGCTCTGCTCTTTGACTCTTCATGTCCCATTTCACTGGTTTACTGCGCCTCCGTACAGGCTCTTTAAAATGCTCCTAGAGTCATACTGTACCTGCAGATAATAACACAGCCCACTGATAACATGCAGTGTGTACACTCTCACTGAGACATGCTTTTTAAGATGAAACGCGCAAACACTACATGAGTGAACATGTATGTGACAAATGTAAGGCTCTCGCAAGTCAACTGAATGCACAACCTTTACAAGAAATAGCAGAAATCTATGATCAAGGTTTCCAGGGCTGCTGAGGGGCGGCCACCCGGCATAAATTTATGACCTTTCCCCTGAGTGATAATGCAGTCTTTACTGGAAGTTGCACAACAACATGGCACAGAACAAATTAGAGGGATTAGAAGTCACAGGTCAGTAGTTTCTTATTTTCTTGGTGCTCCATCTTCTGCTTTACTAAGATACTGTAGCTGAACAGACAGCTCTCCCAGTATCAGGTTTTAACCTTCAGACTCGTTAACTATCATACACACACATCAACATGTACATGCAAACACAATCACAGATGAACTCACAATGCGAGACTATCACGATATTCACAATAACGATATATCACAACAAAGGCGATTCTGCGATACACGATATATCACAAAGAAATAATCCACGATATACCACGATATCTGTAACTGAAGAAAGAAAAAAATATTTCAAAGAGCAGGAAATAGTCCGATTTTTATTAACAGTACATTCGTTTCACAGAAAAGAAATGCCGCCAAATATAAATATCACCACACTGATAACTGTAGCCTCAGTTTGTTCCTCTCACAGAGCTTCTGGTCACGTTTGTAAGCCTAATAAGAGACAACAGACAACACACGACCCGCCGTCAACTAATTGTGCTATATTCAGAGCTTTACAAGATATTCAGGGCGTGACAATGGTAACGTTAACATGACAAACAGAAGGGCTACGGTTACGTACTGACACTCCGCAGCAGACACACATACAGACCGGAGAGAGTCCTGTAGAGCTGCTAGCTCAGCTATAACACAGGTACCACACAGAAACTTTTACAAAGGGCCATGAATGTGCTTCTAGTGACTGTCAAAGCTCCGGCGGACTCTCTGTGTTTCCAGCACGGACACAGCAGCTGCTCATTTCTTCTTCGTTGTCACTCACAATTGCCGTCCATCTGACAGTCACCAGTCTGTTCAGCAACTCCATAAGGAGGCGGAGGGGAGTGTTGCTCTAGTAGTGGTAAGCCAAAGTGGCTGAATCTATTCTGAGTGGTTAAAAAAAAAAAAAAAAAAAAGTATTGATACTTGGCGCCAGTGTGTCGATAAAATATCGCAAGTGGAAATATCATGATATGTTACAATATCGATTTTCTGTCCCACCTCTAGAATATAGCACAGCTGACTGATCGTCTGCTCAATCAAAATACATCACATATCTGCAGAGACGTTTACAACAGAAACTGTCTAAACAGTGTTGCAGACCGCAATATGAAGACACTCTAATCAGCTGTTGAATTTAACCAGCGCTGTCTTACGTCACCAGGAATTGTCTGTGTTTATACAAGCTAATAAATTCCTTGGGCATTCTCCAAATGACTTCTGTGATAATTTTGGGGCAGCTTGGTTATCGTCTACTGCTGATAAAGAAGGGAAAAGTAGAGTAAAACATGAGACTGAGGTCTGCTACAGCAGAATATGACAGACCAGAAAATAGTTTTCACGTGGAAGGGACAGCTGTCGGTGTCTATACCTGTTCTCTTCACCCTGCTCGGTCCACATCATTTCAATTAATTTGGTTTCCTGGAGACAATGTTGCTATTTATCTATTTATCTGGGTGTGGAATGGAGGAGAGCTAGCAGCAGTTATTGTTTGTTTAAGCTTTGCAGTGAAAATACCTCCCGGCAAAAAAAAAAAAAAAATTGATTCATCACTATGAGGTTACTGCCTTACAAGAGCCGCAATAGGTCAACATAAATCCAGAGGATTAAACATAATAACAGCAGAAACGTGAGTTAGGCCTAGCATCAAAAGTTGTTGGCTTCCAGTTCTTGACTGACAATACAAGATTTGATTGCAATTCAAAAACACTGACACTAAAGTGCCTCAGAAGAAGAGATATCAGGCAAATGATGGATTTGCTCCTGGCATTATCTGGGCACAAGTCACAAATGAGCAAGCCAACAACACGTGCCATCCTGATACAGCAGAGAAAACAAGATACATACAAAACATGAAAGTTGATATATATCTATCCCCCAACACAATTTATGTCCCTGAATTACATGTATTTTTTAGTTTGTTCTGATTTTGGTCAGATTCTAGAAAAAAGTAAGAAGAAATGCTTACTTTATTACTGAAAAGGAGTGTAAATGATAAACCTTAACACTTATCTTACTTACCAGAAAGACAAACAATAATTAAACATGACCATCATAAAAAAGATCATGTGGATTTAGTAGCTTATGCATTAAGAAATCTTAGATACTGGCATTTCCCACCAGCACATGGATGCACCATGTTATCAGACTTGCATATCAAATCTATTGGTCTTCAATATGCAAAACACTACGACTACATGCATGTGCCTAGATTATTATAAAAGTTGCAAGAGTGTAGAAAAAGGAAAAGATTGTTCGCTGGCTAACTACTAATACTGAACTGTATTAGACCATTTTAAACAACAAATATTACACATTCTCAACCTAAATTTCTCTATTTCTTACAATGAAACTGATATTGCTGTTTGTTTTAAACAACAAGAGTAACCCTTGACTTCATTTACCAATCAGCACTAATGTCTACAATAGTCAACTTGTTAGTCAGTCTGTGGCAAGTAATACAGCCTGAGGAACTCCGATGACGTCCCCACCCAGCACTCCCTCTGACAGCCCAGCCCATCAGAAACACAGGAATTCCCTTCAGTGTGAAAATGCAGCCAGGTAACAATCTGAGAGTTTTGTCTGACAGCAGCCGGGAGCAGAAGGAGATACTGTACTACTATTGTGAAATTGGCTGTGGTGTTTCCAACAGGGAACCTCTAATTTCAAAGGAGGAAGGTGACGAAGCTGTGTGGGTAGCTGACATTTAATTTCTGCTCTAACATTATTTTAGCCGTGATGGGTCCATGACCTCCCGGTCAACTTGTGAAATTGGTTGATTCTGGCCTTCATTAAGTCAGTTAATAACAAACGTTCATGAGAGATACTGATCACTTTACTGTCTCATCTAATATCAGATATTGACATACAGGACTTTTTAATCTGTATATCAACTGCAGGAACCACAGTCCAACTTCTTTTTTTTTTCCAGGGCCCCAAAAGTCCCTGCTCTCAGTGTGGGAGGTTTGTATTTCTGAAAGGGCTGACAGGTAAAACAAAAACCTCAGACTACAAATGTGTATAGCATTCATTCAGACAGCAACAACGCACTGGTTGTCACTCTCATCCATATTAGGAATAGAGGTAGAAAATAAATTATTTTAATGTTGCTGATGAACAATTATTTGGCTGACTAGTTTAAAAAAAAAAAAAAAAAAAGAGTAAATAAGCAAATAAGAGCATGTGTGAGAAATGAAAGTTAACTGTATTTGTCAATTCAATTCAATCTGATTATGTACTAAAGCAGAAAAATCAACAGAAAAGCACTTAGCAGATCCTCTCTATTTAGAAGATGGATGTCTCGCCTTTCTGGGGTTTTCTCTTTCAGCCTCTGCACATCTCCTTCCTAACATGTCGCACAACAGTGTGTTACAAGGAACAAGACAACAACTCTACGTTGTGTCAGACAAAGCTTTTCAATCCATTATCGGTGCAATTTGCCTAATCTTCATTAGTTAGTTCTTTACTTTTAGATCCTGGGGCTTATAGTTTCTGGGTCAAAATGGGCAACAAGCCTTACTACTGTGCCCCATGAATAGTTATAGAGGGTTAAAGACCCCATGACATATTGTAGGTGTCAGCTTATGTGAAGTGGCTGTTAACCTCCAATCGATCTGCAGAGCTCATCAAAAGTCTTGAGTGCTTTACAATATTGGATGGAGACCGAGGCCAACACATCTCAACATTGACTGGGGATTTAATTCTTTATGAGTGAATAAAATCACATTTGCAAAGCTATTGGACAGCCCGGCACAGACTAATGGGGTTTATGACACACTTCACAGACTGCAGCGTTGATGACAGGTGAAATATGCCTGCTGCATCCTCACGTTAGTCAAGGAACCCATGTCCACAGCACTTTACCTAACCATCTTCATAACTCACATCTAGTAAGGAAGGGTAAGGAAACTACTGTAGAAACACTACGAGTCAACGTTCCACTGTCAATCAACATGTGTGATTTTATCTTGAAACTAGAGGTGTGATCCTTCTTATCAAGAGATACTGTCACTCAAAGTGTCTTTTGTAGTGATAGGTAGGGGTGGGTATCAAGAACTGGTACTAAATTGGTACCAGTTCCTGACTGGTCAGTACTGAAATATTGATAAGCTCTTGGACAAATGGTGCTGCTATCGGTATTTATGTAACGTTAATTCATTCTAACATAGTTGGCGTAGGCGGCAGTAATGCATCGTAACGCTGGTTGCCATTGCCCAGAGGAAGAGAGGCCTTGCCCGGGCTTGTCAGGCTTCAAGATGACGTTATCTTCTGCCTTCTGGTTAGATGTGGTGAGTTTACAGCTCATAGCAACTTAATACGTTACAGTCTCTGGTTTTTGTTTGTTTATCATGGTGATATCTAGTATCGGCAACATTTTTTGCTGACACTAAAAATATCACCATGATATCACTACCGCTGAGTAGTTAGCACGCATTAGCCCTGAGGGCTAACTTAGCTTGTTTACTATATTACATGAATGTCACTTTTTTCACCATCGACCAATCCATTGGTTGAAGAGTAGGTAGAAGTCACCAGTTTTAAGCACTTCTAATTTAACTGTTATGTTCATAAATAAATAACTGTTGAATCTTTTCACATTTTTTCATGTCATGTCTTTAGTTTTGCACCAAATTATGGAGAGTAGTATTAATAAGAGTATCGATAAGTATCTGTATTTATAAGCAGTATGGGTATCAACAAGATCCTAACGATAACCATCCCTAGTGATACGTTAACATGTTACCTAATTGTAGAAAACTGTAAAATGCAAACACAAATCTAGGGATTACATTAGCAAGTGTTTTAGGATGCTAAACTTTTAACAGAATCCATTCAAAAGCCTCATTACATTTGCAAACAGTGATGATGATGATCATGCACTGTGTTTTTTTTTTGTTTGTTTTTTTTCACACCACGTCTTGCTGGTGTAAAAGATAAGGCTAATTAACGTGGCACCATTTGCATCTTTACCTCAGTGTTTCAGCAGCGAAGGGAAGAGAGCAGCCACAGCAGGCTAATGAATGTTTGATTTGAGAGAGAAGACTTCCTGTCACTTCCAACACTCCTGACATAACCCTCTCATAAACCCCTTAAATTCTCGCGCTCCGCTATCTGGCACGGCTGTCGGCGTCTCACCTTTCCCCCCCCCTTCCCTTTCTCCACTTTAAATTCCTGAGTTCATCCCCCCTCCTCGCTCCCCGCTACCACCACCACCACACAGGCTGCGCTCATTACAGCGGATTTGCATGTCTGCTCCAGAGCCGTATGAGAGGAGATGAAACAGAACTCCCAGTGGCTGCCTCTGCAGAGCTTCACTCATCTGACAGAAAAAGCTCCACTTTGGGCCCCAGACACAGCCAGTAAACAAATGCAGGCTTCTTAAAGGGGCCATATGAATACACACACACACACACACACACACACACACACAAACAAACAAACACAAAGATACTATCCCGGAAAGAATTTACGCTGCACAGTATTCAGTTTAAATATATCAATATGCAGGAAACAAATTGAAACACAGAAGTCTACCTTCCAGTACATTGCTTCCCTCCCTGCACATTACCAATCAAGCCTGCTCAGCTGAGAAGGACGAGACCACAAGTTATGTTACTGTCTCATCAGTCTGCAATCCCTCAGTGAGATCCTACCCAAGACCGATGACCATCTATTTCATTTGCATATCTTGGTCTCTAAACCTTGTTTTCCATCGATCTTTATAATAGTATCATGACCAAATTCTCATGTTGAGATCATTTAAATTTGAGCAAACTCTGTCTTACCATGCAACCTTAAATACTTGAGGGATTTTTTTTTGTTCTAGGATATTGGGTTTTTTTTGTATAATATTAGTGGTCCTGTAATGACTAGTCGACCACTCCATTAGTCAACTGATTTAACTGCCAACAATTTTGATGATCATTTAATGGTTTAAGTGATTTCTGGGGCTTTTCTGCTGGTCCCAGCTTCTGGAATTTGAGGATTTGCTGCTTTTCTCTATTTTATATCATCGTAACTTTTGTGATTTTCTGTCATTTATATACTGTTATGATGTCGGATGTCTATGTTAAAGGTAGAGTCAGTGATTCTAGAGAAAGATTGTTCAACACACTTTTTGTCAAATTCAGCAAATATCTCCTCACAGTCCACTAGCTGTCAGTTCTGTGTGTGTGGTGAAAAAACACCTGGTGTTCATACACAGCACTGGCTCTGTAAATGGGAAATAAACAAAGTGGCTTGAACCGAGCCACAAAACGCTATTCCAGCCAATCAGCAGGAGGCGTTCGTGCTTGTGCACAGGACAGGGAGAAGTCATCAGAGCAGCTGTCTGTGTGGGGACATGAAAGTCTCCTGTCTCCAGCACCCATTGAATGGTGGGGGAGGGCTGGCTAACCGGAGTGAGAGAGGTTGTGGCCAATTCACATAGAAAGTGTTTCCTCATGGAACAGATACGCTTCCATTTTATTAAATGTATCAATCAACACTGAATCCAAGACAGTCTCATGGAGACCCCCCACGTTTTTTTACACTCTGAGTCCGTTTCTGTCACCTTTAGTGAAGCGTAATCTGAGCAGGCAGCTGTTTAAATCACACAAATATCCTGCTGTATATGTGCTGAACTTATTAACCGTATCAATGAATCAATAAATACAAACACTGTTGATTTCTTCCTGTGGAGCCGACATGCAAACTATTTTAGTTCAGTAAATTTCTGCTGTCAGTCAGCCAGTCTGGTGAAGGTAGTTTGGCCGGCCGCTGTCCTCTCAGCTCCCCATGAGCTGCAGCTGACAGACGGCTGCTTCTGTGGACAGAGACGCTGAATGAAGGTCGAGTGAGAAGTGGGGAGGCCGCAGAGAGGCAGAGAGTGTGGATGGACTGTTGTGCTCACATGAAACAAAAGTTTTTTTTCTGCTCGTCATCATGTGTGAGAGGAACAGAAGTGACTCTACAGCTGATGCATCACCCTGGATTGCGCCACATTTCTCTTTTAGTTGTTCCCTTGGCAACGCTTGTCCATGATTTTAGGGGGTGGAGCTTCTGAAGAAGCAGGAAGGGAGGGGTGTACTTGTTTGGGTGTTTAGTTCAAATATCAACAATCTTTCTCCAGAATGACTGACTCTACCTTTAAACATGGTCAAAGTTCCTAAACGTAAGGTAAACGTATGTAAAAATGTTGCCTTCAAGTCAAAATCTTGGGCTTCAGCCTGCTCAGAGTGCTTAGTTTGCAAAGTTGCTTCTAGTTCCTCCTTGTGATGACATCAGATCGTTTGTGCATGCCCACTGTCAGGTTAGACGAAGAAAGGTGAAGAGAAGCGAAAGGGGCTGCATAAAGGGCCAGTGTCAGATAAATAAGACGTTTTCTGAACTGTAAATCATGCAAAGATATTTCAGTAGAGCCCCAGAATATATATTAATATATATCCTCTTTAAATATCTTTGTGTTTTGGACTGTTGGTCAGACAAAATAGGCAGTTTAAAGACATTACCTTGAGCTCTAGGAATTTTTTTTTTTTTTTTACCATTTTCGGATCTTTTTATAGACTTAATTACTTTAATCAAAAAAAAAAATGTACAGATTAATAGATAATGAAAATAACTGTTATTTGGAGCCCTAAGGGAAACTGTTATAGTATAAGAACAATACTAATGTTGAAAAGTTAAACCCAATCATATAAGTATGTGATTTTGAATATATAATGAACATTGTAACATATTAGAAATAATGCTCTCATCTAATAATAATTGTGATATTAATTCTGTCCATATCGACCCCTCTCTTGATCCCTGCGTTTCCTCTCTCTCTCTGCACTGACTGTCAAATAAAGGCAAAAAGCCAAAAAAAAAAAATTAAAAAAAAAAAAAAAGGGGTCCATATTACCCCACAACTAAAATGAGCATGGGCAATGACCAAGGGAGAAGTCAATAAAGGTCTCTGATCTTATTCTGGGCTTTGAGAAGGGCTCTAGTTTAAAACAGCAGAAGGAAGACGGGGTTTCATCACAGAGTGCCACAGGTCACAGGATTTCTAAATGTTAATATGACTAACTTCTGTAGACTACAGCAATCTACACCATGCTCCACTAGCATGTGGTATAACTGTAAAAACAGTAAAACCACAAAATTCCTGAAAGAATGACTGACTGGCCGTTTGGAGTCACTGGTTGGAGTGAGACGGGCGTTTCAGACTATCATCTTCATTTTTAGTACACGTTGGTAGAATAGTATTTTACAATGCACAAATGTATAAACGAACACATTCTGATACTACCACACATTCTGTAACTGCTGCAAATTTTAACCACAAACACAAATAGCATGCCAGCTTCTTGGCTAGCAGTGAGTAATTGTCACACACTAAAGAAAAAAAAAAAAAAAAAAACAGCAAAACCACAATAAAAGGGAATAAAAGTCCAAGTTTTGTTTCTGGTCCCCTTAAAATGAGGTGCTCTTGTTCAGGGTGACTCACTTGGTGAAAGTGGTGCATCATGTGCCATGAGACATGAGTCACTGTGAAAGAGAAGGGCAGAGAGACCTATATATCGTGCAAGCCACTGACCTGACCTGTATTGTTACCCAATGACCACAGAATTCACTTTTAGTAAAGAGGCACTAACCCTAACTGACCTGCAAACTATGAAAGATAAAGGTCACTCAGAAAATATGTTGTATGTGTCATGTCCATATTTTATTCATTTACTGTAGATCAACAAACACATCCTGCTGCTATGAACGGTCTAATTGCGCTGTTTGAAATGCATTTATTGCCTCATCGACAAGGAAATTCCTACTCCGAGCACTATGACTCATAAGGATATGACTGCTTACTAAGTGGATAACTAAAATAAAGAGAAATTAAAAATGAGAACTTGGAGATTATTTTTGATTCAAGACTTTCAGATCCATATTCTCAGAAAGTTGCATTATTAAGATGAGAATATATACATTTATAGATAATAGAAAACAACTTCATCACTACTAGCATACTATATTTGAACACTGAATATTTGAAGATATTATGACATGATTGATTTATTACCCCAATACAAACACAATATTCTGCCAGAAAAGTGTCCAGAACGAATAACAAGGGGTAGGGTGCAGGGGTTGACCGATTATCAGCCTGGCTGATTATCAGATCCGATATTCAGTGTGCCATTATTGGAATCGTTATTTTTATTTTAAAATGCACTACGTTGGCTCTGATGCAGCCGCCTCTCTCTGTCTGCAGCTGTAGTCACCACTCTGTGGTCTTGAGCAATGTCCCGCCCACAGCACTATGTGATTGGTTACACACCACGAGTAACAGCCTATCAACACTGAAGGCTACTGTGCCACAGACGAGCACAGAGGAAAGCATCTGCAGACTGGAGCAGCTCCGGTGAGCGAAAGCAGACCTGTGTTTCGAAAGTAAGGCAGCAGGTATTTTGCCGAAGTTGCAATAAATGTCACAATCCTCTGCGCTGAAGTTGCAAAAACACCACAATCTTATGATCTACTTCTATGATGACAAGCATGCCCAGTTTCCTAGTTACACCACTGAAAATGCCTGAATAATGCACTTTGTTGCAGTGATATACAGTTAACTATAACAAGATAATAGAGTTTATTTATGTAGTGATAGCTATATCTTTGAGTAACATTGGTGCCAGTGCAACTGGAACTTATTTCAGCTACCATATTGCAAATTTAACATTACTCGCCCGTATGAGTTGGTGTTTTTACATGTTATAGGTAGCCGATGGTCACAATAACGTAAGCTAATGTTGAGTCTCGCAGAGCTAACTTGAATGCGATAGCGAGCGTCAACAAGTACATTTGTTGATCCATAATTTAGCTAGCTGACTAGCAAAAAAATTCTCTGACTCTGTCTCTTGTAGAGAGGTGCAGAATATTGTTGTTAGAGACTTTAGACTTAATGGAACTGCATCTAAGGCCTGTTAATCCATACATGGACTGCATAGATGGTGTACAGTTGTTGAACTATTCAACTCTTCTATTGCTATTGTACATATTCAGCTATAGTAATCATTAGTAATGAAGTAGCCTAGTTTTGAATGACAGGTTCCCTGCTATCATATGTTCTTAATATATAACATTTAAATAATTGAAACCAACTAAAGGCTTTCCAAAGCTGTTTTGCTGTAATAAATGAAGCATAATCATGCGTTAAGCATATGTCAGCCTGCGGCTCCACTTTTAACTCTCTCTCTCGCTTTCTCTAAACCCTCATTGCAGATGAATGCACTAAAAAAAAAAAAGGTCTAAAAGTGCAGTATGGGAGTATTACACTCAACCAACACCAGGGAAGGCAGTCTGCAATACATGCAAAGGAGGTCACTGGAGAGCACGCTGAGCAACTCTGCTTTCTGCACCACAATCTGGTGCTGCTGAAGTGGGACTACTAATTGAGACTCAAATTTCAGCACAAATTTAAGTTTTACTAGTTTTATTTATTTTTACTTTATTTACTTTATAAAACTTCTGGGGAGCTATTTATTTATTTAAAATTTCAGTTAACTTTATTAAAAATGCTGCTCGGAGCTCCCTGCACTTTTTTGTTTTAAGATAATGTTGAAAAGTTGTCTTTTAATTAAACATATGCTTAAAGGCAATTCAACAAAGTTTTGTGTTGGAGTTTGTGTTATTCTAAATCTTGATACCAAGATTTTCATTTTTACTGCAAGTGTATATCAGACCCAAATATCAGTTATTGGTCTCCTTGATTACTAATAATCTGTATCAGCCCTGAAAAAACCATATTGGTTGGCCCCTATTAGTGTGTATCATAAATTAACAAATACAAATGAACATACTTGACATTTCTTGACTACATGATGAGGTGTCTGAGAAACCACATGAAATAAATGTGTTCGCTGCCATTAAGAAATGAGAATTCAGTTTTTTCACCATGAAAGCTTCTTTGTTGGGGTTAAACTTTCCAAGAGTAAAGGTGGTGACGGTCGTGGTTGGGTTGGTGTTGACGTCATAAGAACCCGACTGCCACCACAACATATAGCCTTTAACCAAACATGCAATGTCGTCAAACTCAAATGGGACTTTTTTGTTAGGCAATTTTTTCTGATTTATGTCACAAGATGGAAAACCTACTATACGACTCAAGGATTATAGTTTAAATATTGTTAGCTTTGTATAATGAAAAAGTCATTGATCCATTTTCTATAGATTTCTTACGTCAATGTGCTAGAAGCATTAAATTCTTATGGAGACTGAACTCTTGAAACAATTCTTTGTGTTTTTATCAGTAAGTCAATCTGTTGGCTCTTTCCTATTTAACAACAAAAGCTATTTCTTGTTCAAGCTGACCTTATTATTACACAGCATGTTTTGCTTTTTAGCAATTGCTGCAATGTATGGACAGAGTAGCCACAGTGTTTATTATGGCTCAAGATATGAGAAAAAAAAAAAGGTAAAAACATAAATTATTTTAATCTCTCCTTTAGGCTGATATGATGATGGCTGAGTGGAGTATCTTGCATGCTGTAGCCTAATCACAGTAAATCAACCTATCACAGCCAGAAGCTAACCCATACATAAAATTAAGTGTACAATGGAAATCTATCATATCAGGCCTATGGCTTCCTCTTCAAATGTGTCTTCAAAACCCAAAATAAAACTGAAATGTCAGATCAGATGTTGATTTGGCGATGACGGATGTGTCCAGTCAAGAAGTGGGAGAGCTGTCACTGTCATTTGCAACAACAATATATCAAGTTATTTTAAATCATTAGCTGTTGCGTTTATTAAATACAATTAATGTCTGTGTATGTGTTCACTGTGCAGCTTGTATGACTTCTATGACCTCTCTTTGAAATGCATTTAAAGTGTTAATTAATATTCATTGTTGCAGTTCGTTCCGGCTTTATTTGCATGTCCTGTGACTCCTGTGAGATCAGTGGTTCCATGAAAAATTATGCGTGGTGCCAAAGAAAATTTTTGGGTGTGACCAGATTTGCGCAGGAAAGTTTAACAGCAAAAGTAAACTGGCACCGGCACCACCAATGTCAACCCTGCCTTTTGGTTCAGTGGCGATATTCTAGTAAAGCACACAAGCAGCAAACACCAGGGCATGCAGCAGACTGAGCATATAGTATATAGGCGAAAATGTAGGTGGGCCATTGGAAAATTTCATGCTTGGGCTTTATAGAGAGGCCAGGAGGATATTCACTGAAGCAAAATGTTTGATAAAACAAAAAGAGAAATCAAAGTGCCAGAGTGGTGGTCAAAGCGGTTCACCACTGGGAAGCAAAAACATGACAAAATTCATTGGAGAACAGACAAGATAAAAAAGAGGTTTCAGAAAGGCAGTCATTTCGGATGACTAAATAGGGATTATCAGGCATAAACCCAAGCAGCAATCAGCATTAACCAAAGTCTTGATAATGTGTTCCTCTCCAATTATAGTCACTTTTGTCAAAGCATCATTTTGACTTTCTTTGACTGGACTCGCACAAAAAGACAGAAATCAGAGCACTGTGAGCTGCCTGCAGAACTTAGCTGGAGTGTGGTCGGGCCGTACAGTGCACATTAAGTCATTAAAGTCCCCATGCTCATAGTCCCTCCCTTACCCCCCACTGTACAAACCAGTAACCCCCCCCAGCACTAAGCCTTTCAGACCAAATGCTGCTCTGCCTTCTACATCTTAATAAGAGGAGGGAAACTAGAAGGGAAGTGAAGGCATGGCAGTCTTTTAGAGGAAGCCGAATAAATGACTGAACACACACCCTGGGGCGGGCATGCCGGGGGGTTTCCAGGAGGTCGGAGCGAGCGGGGCCAATCGTGTCAAGACGAAGGCGGCAGACTAAAACAAAACTGACATATCAAAGCAGCCAAGCCTTGTAGAAGGGAAAAGAGCAGCCAAGACACCGCATTCAACTGCACAGCTTGTTTCTGCTTCAATGAGAGACAACACGACTAAAAAACAGCAATTAGCGATTAAAGTGGAAATTCCATCCGCTGCAAAGCGGCATCTTTTTCCAATCAAAAACCAGCTCAAACCATCAAACCATCTGAGGGATCCTATGGCCTTTGATCCCATCCTTGTTTTCTTTTCAGAGGTAGGCAAACTGTAAACCAGGCATTTGGGAGATTGCTTCTGTACCCAAACTTTTATCTTCTGTCCTAATCCATACAATATTAAGAGCAACTGTTCAAACTTAACCATGACAGTAGAGCCAAGACACTATCATTACTAAAACAAACTGACTAGGCCTCCGGGCTACTTTCACTGATTCATCTAGATAAACACTTTGTCTACACGTAGAAACAATAATCTCTGACAACCTGGATAAACTGGGAATGTGAAATATAAAAGCACACAAATATTGCAGGATTATGAGAGCCCTTAAATGAGTTATATTTATAAATTGGCTTGATGAGAGCCAGTGTGGCCTTAAACTCAGTTTGCCTCTAATGAGATATCAAAGCTCAACTGTTTATTATGTATCTACTTTCCTTGTGATAATGAAGGGAATCCTCTGAGGTGGCTGCCATGCTGACACAGCCTTTAGGTGCTTAAATCCAAAAATGGGTGCATTAAGTGCATTTTAATTGACTTATATTTACCCACAGTATTGTCTTGCAAAAAAAAAAAAAAGATCTTCTGGCACTCCTAGAAGACTTAAAAAGTAGGTCACTCAGTCTCCTGTGAGTCATAGATTTTGGCAGGGGACCAAGAAGAGCAGGTATGGGAGAGAAAGAGTGCAAGCTGAGAGGAGACTAATGTTATACTGATACTGTTTCATCAGTATTATAAAAAGGTAATCAAGTTTACTTCTAACTCTGTGCATTTTGTGATACAATGTGATATTAAGTTTAGGGAATTAAAACCAGAAAACTGTGGAGTGTCACACACTTAACTGTATGCAATCTCATAAATTTAGATGCACAAAATTATGTTGTAGTCAGGCCTCCCGAGGAACATTTAAGCTTAGTAACTGCATGCAAACCTCTCCAGTCTTTTCATCCCACCATATAAATTTCCTTCAGTAAGGCAGAAAGATTTCTCAGATTGCAGGTGCAGCCTCACTCCTTTCCAGAACCGAGGCCCCGGGCCTTCCTCCCAGGGCTGCAGGCACATTGGCAGAGTGGCTGACTTGTGGGGTCAGAGCTGAGCCTCAGATTTCCTAACAGTTACTTTTTGAAGGAGGTGACTCGGTGCCCGGTCAAACCCATCAGGCACACAGCCACCTAGGGACACCCACATTTTGATGTGCACATCTCGGGTCCTGTGACCAACATGCTGATACTTTCTTAATAACACTGAGCAACTGGCACAGACCACGTCGCATTAGCCACTGAGCCCCTCCTCCAGCTAACCTCTCCGCCCTCTCATTCATCCACCCTGAGGGAGAGGCATGCAGGCCAGAGGAAGTATGACTCATCTAAGTAACAAGATGCATTCTTCTGAATTCTCTACAGACGTGTTGTTTGCTAAGTGAAGAGCACAGGAGAGTATGGCGCAGAGAGAGGTAAAGGAAAAGAAGCGAGGAAACAAAATAAAATAATCGAGAGACAGACTATGTGTGAGAGCAAGAAAGAGAGATGGGGTGGGAATGACGGGGCAAGAGCGAGTCATCACTTGTGTGGGTTCTCTGGTCCACGCAGATCAGCATTTCCTCCAACTCCAGAGAATCCCTGGCTTCTATTAGGGGTTTTCTGAATCACAGACGGAGACTCCAAGTACTACATCTAAAGCTCATCCATCAGGTTTCACACAGAAAAAAAAAAAGAAAAAAAAAAAAGAGGCAAATGACGACAACAGAGAGAGGTTTTGACGTGCAATTCTGCTGAGCATGCAGAGGACTGTGAGGCATAGGCAAGAGGTATGAAGAAAAGCGTTAAATCATTGGGTCTAACAGATCCACCACAGCTCCTTCCCAACTAATACCACATCTGCAAAACTTGGCACTGGCCCCTACAGATCATGAGCCTCACACACCACATCACACACAGTCTCCAACTTCTACATAAAGCTATTTCTGGACCAGCCCACATTAACATTGTCTGAAATCACAAAACAAATGCAGAAAATACACACAGCCTTCAGGTCTGATCAACTGACACGAGGCTGTTGAAATGCATCCTGTCTTGTGATTCCATGATAAATGATCAATCTCCTGCGAGTTTACTGTCAGCAGAGGATAAACTTGAGTGATGTGGCTGTAAAACACATCCTCAGACTCCACTATTTAACCTTACAAAGCAGTCTTAGGACTGTGGACTTAATTAAACCCGACCCTGTCTGACTTTCCTCTCCAAGTCTGCAGACTGACATTCAAAAATGTGAGAAATTCTTCACTGTTGCCGCACAATGAACACACACAGTACTCACTGTAAAAACTGAGGTCCAACATCAACTTGCATCACATTTATTTAACAAATACTAATACTGCTACTGTAAACAAGCAAATACTAATTCACTTGGACTCTTGGGCTTTTAATGACACTCCTTGGCTGTAAATTTGTGGCTGACGAGACAACCCTCCTTTCTCTTTGAATCAAGAGTCATCATATCTGTGCAGTTCACGTGAACTGCACACAACATGCAGTTTACCAAGGCTCGTACGCATGCACCAACCACCGCCCCACAGTGAGATTATGATATTCAATCAAGTCTGCTTTATGGAAGACTCTTCACTTGTCACTGCCATGCCATCACCTTTAAATTGTCATGTTATGCATATAGTCCACAGCAGGGAGCTGAAGGTAACATCAGGGAATATTATGTTATTAAAATGTAATTTCTTGAAGGGGTTTTGGTACAGGAGCTGTTGCCCTCATTTTTATGATCTGTCATAAATAACTGCATTGTTTAGCAAGTTGTTGGTCCTCATTCAAATCTAAAATCTCTTCTTAATTAATACTGTCTCTAGATTATTCTGCCATTTTTCCTAGAAGTGAATTATGTATTTGCCACAGGAGCCACTGTAACGATTAAAACAGTTACCGAGTACTATGATGAAAGCTCTGTTCTTATTACTTAAGCTGTGTCAGCTTAGTAAGCTCTTCTTCCTGCATGCGGCTCGAAAGTCTCCTAAGAGTGTGAATCATACAAGCATATCAATGCTTCTACTGAGTAAAGAACAAAAAAATAAAAAATAAAAAGCTTAAGAGAAATACACTGATTCTAAGGGCCTATCAAAACTCAAGGACAAAGCATACAATATGATGAATTATTAAATCCTTCAAGACATACAAAAGTCAAGCCAGTCTTATTCATTTAGGCATTCATTAGCACCCGAGTCAGTAAAATCTCAAATGACACAGATACGTACACTGCATTTACTCTGAAATCTTCTTCATTTGACATCTCGTTAAGCACCACATTAACTGCCCTTAAATGGAGTCGATTTGTAGGCCCTGATTTCATTTGCACATGTGCACTCCAACCACCTAACACATTATCTATTTCTATATAAACAATTACGCAAATGTACTGCCGCTATGAACGTAATGCAAAGAACTAATCGAACACTTGTAAAAAAAACTCGCCACAAACTTTATTCATCTTTTTGCTACCATGCGGCTGGAATGAGTCACAGAAACCGCCATTGCACTACAGGAGCTGTCAACCCCCACCCCACCCCCTCACCACCACCACCGTTTTCTCTTACACTTTCTAAGCTTACCCAGCAAGCTCTAGTGTGGGTAGGTACAGTTGTTCCCCTGTAGATCGAAGTGCCCTGATTAGTCAGAGTGGGGAAATAAATGGCTAAACACTTTCAGATAAAACATGCATCTGAGCAAATGTGCCAATAACGTTAGGCAACTAACCAGTTAAATTAAACATCACATGATTCCCTCACTGATTCAAGTCCACATCCAATTCCAACCCAGAGCATGGATTGGAGCATATAGGACTAGTTCACTGACAGATTCAGCAGACTGGGAGGAGGTGGGATGAGGAGAACTCGGCAGTGTATTGCTGGATGAATAAAAAATGAAAGTGTAGTGCTTCAGTAAATTCGCTCTCTCCATCCCGTGAGGAGGGTGGGTGGGGGTGACGGTGGAGTAGGGGCTCGTTTGAAAACTGAACCAGTGCTGCATTCCCACATCCACCCGTATCCAGCGAGGGGCTCTTTAAAAATTCATTAATTTACAGCAAAAATAGATTAAAGCACCCAGCTGAGCAAAAACTCAAAATTTGGCTCCTGAATAACATTAATGATAAAACATCTCCCTCAAGCCCAGGGGGTTTTGCCTGAAGAAAGAGTGCTGGCTTATTTCACCTTACAGCACCTTGAGAATAATTTATTTTCAATCATTACTAAAATGATGCATTTCTAATAGTCATTTTTAATTATGCTTTTTCTTCAGATGAAAAAAAAAAGAGCTGAGCAAAAACCTGCAAAAACTAATTAAAATCCATCCAAGGATCTGACATTCCCATGATGCCATGCCAATGTCATTCTATTCACTATTTGATATCTCAGCTACAGAGACTCAATGACAGCTGCTCCAGGCCCCAAAAAACGCCTATAACTGCAGTCACAGTAATTGCTCTGGCCAGCACTAAATGAGGTTCACTTAAGTGCAATTATCCCCCTCTGATCTCTCACATAAAGAGACTTCTTTAACATGGAGAAGTGGGCTCACACAATGTGACTGCAAACAAGATTCAAATTGGAATCAGGGAGGCATTTCCAGCAGATGAATGGCTTCATAGCTCATCTGCATTCTAGTGATGCACAGCATTGCTAATGAAGACTGAACCAGTCCCTCCTCACCAACACGGCTTCCGCGAGAGCAAAACTTCACACTGGATATGTGGGGGAGAGTGCGTGGGGAAATTTCTTTCAATACTGTCCCGTCATTTAGACTGAGCTGCACTAGTGTACGGCCTTGCCTCCATGCAGAGTAAGCAGCTGTTGAAAAGAAAAAGGAAAATCCTGTTTTTTGGGGTTTTTTTTTTTCTTTTTGCCCATCCAAGGTGAAAAATGCACTGAAGGACAAGATTGCAGGCGAAGAAGTGAAGGGAAAGAAACTCCAACCTAAAATAACTTCACATTCCTGAGCAGAGAAGAACCGAAACAAGCCCATTTTGGATGGAAGTAATTTACTATCTACATTGAGTGCAATATCGGCAATATGCAGTATCTATTTTTGCTTCTGCTATCAGCACTGTGGCCATCATTCTAACATTTTATCATTCAATATTAATATAAATTGTCACTTTAAACCCGTCACTGACAACTACGTTGCTCTATTTTGCACTGTCACATACGTCTGTAGCTGCACTGTGTAAATAGTAAATATTTTATTTCATCTTTTTCTCTTTATTTATTTTATTTTTATTTATTGTACATAGTATTTAGGTTTGACTAAGAAATGTCTTTCTCTATCCTGTTTCTATTGCATTGAGCATGTTGATGGCAAAAGAATTTCCTTTTTGATTAATAAAGTTCTTCCTTATCTTATTTATTCAGATTCAGACCAAAAATAAGTCATCGTAAAAAATAAGTCATTGTAAAAATACTAAACACAGGCCTTTGACCAACAGCATCACCACTACACCGTGCCAAAAAATATATACCGGCATCCTCATGAATAAATCGCCATCTGCCAATCGCCTAACACAATAGGTTTTCAGCCTGAGGGGTAAGATGTGGCGGTCTAATAGGGGTTGCTACAGAGGGTACCTGTTGGGTGCTGTCCAACTACACAGGGTGGTGAGGGGGCGAGGGGGGCTGCGATGGGCATTCACGTTGCCACAGGCTCAACTACCACCAGGAGTCTGATAACTGCATCTCACGGATGGCCATTTGAATAATCACTTCAACAAGGGGAGAAATTAAAAAGCCTCTCAGTGAGTCAGGGCTAGGCACAGGGCCACATACTGAATTCCAAATGAGGTGCTGGTATTCAAAAAGTAGAAACCCGTTCTAAATTCACACTACTCTACTGGCTTGCTGACCTTTGACATCTACCCAAATTAGTCACATATTAAGTCATTATTCTATTTAATCTACAAAATTATACGCCATCACCCCCCTGCTGAACATTATCTGTGACACAATGATGGAATATCAATATTTCTTTACGTGTAGTTATTCTATATAATCCTTCTCTTCTACAGATGACGACAAAGAGATTTTTTTTTTTTCAGAGTTAGACGGATGTGCCGCCAGCTCTGTACACAGAGAAAACAAGAAGACCTTGGAGGTGTAGGTGTCATGTTTTTAAACCATTAGGCAATATATTTTTCAAAGACCACTGCAGGCGAAAACCACCACTAAAAAGAAGCTGCATCACATCCTCCCATTCACGCTTGCTACTTACTGTCAGAATAAACAGATGTGTAATCGTCTCTATACTTTCTTCACAACTGTTCAGTCCATTCATCAGAACCTCAAGGTTGATTTAAAAAAAAAAAAAAAAAATCAAAAAGAAGTCACAAACTCTGCTCAGCGCCATTTCAGGTGAAACAGCAAAGAAGAATCTTCAAATAGCTGAAAATGTCTACGCTGTCAATCGCAAAAGAAACATGCAAAAACAGGAACCTGGTGCCCCTTGCCACAACATCTTTTTTTTTTTTGCCACATCTTAACCACACTGCTTATAAACTAATAGGCTTTGATGGATGCAATAGCAATGCTCTAAGGAACTAATTTTACAATGTGTATGGCGTGATTCATATTTCTGCACGCAATATGTAAAAAGCACACACACAGGTCTATTTTTTAAAAGCCAGCCAGCAAACAACAACAGCTGCCTACAGTATACCAATTATTCCACGGCTTTATTATACATAGTTGCTCACAAAAACACTCTCTCTAAAAATCTACTTTTTTATGAATGGCATCAAAGTCCAAAGTATTTGTAGTGCAGGAGTTAACACGTCTTTCAGTGTCAAGACCGAGCTGAGGACACTGCAATGAGATGTCAATTAACATAAACTGCACATGGCGCCTTGTTAAAATCAGTTCTTGGAAAAAAAAAAAAAAAATCAGATCATCAGAAAGTGGCAGGACGGTTCACAGAATAAGACAAATGCTCATATGCATTTCTAGACACTATGTTAAATGAAACTACTGGCTCTGCTTACCTGGATGGAGTAACATAAAAACTCACCATGTGTAATCTATAGCTGCATGCACAGATAGTTTCAATCCAGACAGTTCGATGTAGGCCTGCTATTTAAAGGATGGGTGATTAAGAAGCAAACCAGGTCTGACCTTTGATTGTGGGTGCTGACTAACGCTATGGGCATTTTGCTGGTTGAAGCATAAGGTCTGGCAGGGTCACGATGTTCGTGGGGAATTTATAATGTTTTGTTTTAGTCATAAATTCACCCTTTTGATGTTCACTTTATGACAAAATAAACTTAAGCATGGGAGTATTAGCTAATAAATTTCACCTCATTGCACCTAGATCATTAAAATAACACCGTGACTTCATTGATAAAAACTTGCACAAGTTGACAGCGGGTGAGTTCAGTCATCCATCCTCTAATAAAAAGGCCGTAAAGGATAAAGCAAGGACACTGTTTTGTACACAGCTGCACGCAAATGCCACAGCAGTTTAAAGTCGTAGCATTAACTAATAAGTATCTACACTATACGATCACACACACCAACTGGTGAAACATCAAAGCAAAGGGAAGCAATGCCCTGAGAAATGTCTTGCACACAGGACCTAATATCTAGCTGCAACACCATTTGTGCCAAGGGTACACCACCAGAGGCAAAAGGCAGCCCCGAGATCAAATTCAGCGGCATGAAATTCACCTGAAAACATGCTTTGCACTTGTTGAGTGTCCAGCCAACATGACAAACCTCCGCCTTTCTCGCACAGGTCGACTAGTTTTATATACAAAGATCGTTATTTTTCTGGAGGAATGTATTAGCCGCCTGAGAAACAGACGATTGACAGACGAGAAAACACACTGCAACAGCTGTGAGTCAAATACCATCGGAGCACGCAGAAAAGCCAAATGACACTGGGCGCACACACACACACACACACACACACACACACACACACACACACACACACACACACACACACACACACACACACACACACACACACACACACACACACACACACACACACACACACACACACACACACACACACACACACACACACACACACACACACACACACACACACACACACACCAGCTAGCTAACGATAGCTGTTGGAGGGCTGGGATATAGGTCACTATATCCACCTAATGCGAGGAAAAACCCAACACACACACCTAGTCCTGGCCCAGGAGAAAACACTGACAACGCTCAGCTAAAGTTAGCTGGCAACCAAAACTGGCTAGCTAGCTGTCAAAGTTGCCCTGTCAGTTGTCACCGGTTGCACGTCGGTGCTAGCGAGGCTAACGCAAGAGCTGTCAACTTGGGAGAGTTATACAGCAACACCGACCGGGGGTGTACTAACACCGACCGTAGGGGAAACACTGACTGGCTCTTCCCCCACGCACGCCCCGCCACAGCGAGCGGAAAGCCGTGTGTCAGGGCCTGTTCACCGGGCTCAATCCCCAGAACTTCAGTGCAGCTCACTTCCCCGTTAAAGTCGTCCATTTCGTGGGCCTTAGTTCAACTTCCATGCCCGTGTAGCTCACTTACTCTGGGAGAAAGCTGCTGTGACGGCGGCTCTCTGTAATCCTCACGGTAGTTTCAGAGTAACTGCCCCCTCCCCTTCCTTCCACCTCCTCTTCTACAGCTATCGGGGGGGACCCCCGGGAGTGTCCTGTGCTCTTGACGTGTATTGTCCTGTGCAAAGACCCGCTGTAGCCGTAGCTTCGCCGGTGTGCCTGCGGTGCCGTGTCGTCCCTCAGCTTCTCTCCGCCTTCTCCCGTTCGCCTTTCTTTCGGCGAGCCAACATCCGGGACTCTCCCCCCCTTCGTTTGGGTTAAATGCCCGGAACTACTTTCACATACGACAACGCACATGAAGACTTTTTCTCTCCCTCTCACCTCACCACCCCTGCCGCCACAGAAACTAGCGCGCGGTGTAACGCAAGCCCGCAGTGGAGATAGCAGCGGGGTGCACCCATACGTGAATTATCAATCACTTAATCAATAAACCAACTACGTTTACTGAGCACTGTGAGTGAATGTAACCCAAAGTGCCTTCTAGCGTAAGATATAGACTAATAAGTGAAGGATTGGAAAAGACTCAATAAAATAAGTCAGCATCACAGCATAAAAGCAGCAGAAAGTAGAAGATATTCCACGTGGGAGCCAGTTTCTGATAAGTCACCCTTTATAAAGGGATTTATAAGTTGGAACTAAAGGGTCTATTAATGGGTAATAAATCATTTACTAGTTTCAAGCCAAGAACAACTTTTAGGTTGCCAGGTTGTGGAAAATTCCTTTTGGTTGGTGTTTCTCTTTCCTGTTTAATGCAGTTTTATGTGTTAATGGTAAATGCTAATCCATTAAATAAATTCTTTCTAGTGAGCCCCACAGGTTTTTCCAGAAAGATAGCGTCCTGTTGGATGATACACACAAGCTGGCAACCTAAAAGTTGTTCTTATTAATGGCTCATTACCAATAAAACTGTTATTTATTGGGAGGCCATTAGTTGCAAATTACAAACCCCTTATAAACGGTGCCTTATTGGAAAGTGGTACCTTAAAATATATATCTTATGGGCCACGATTTTGTTAATATTCTTTATTAGCCAATGTTAGGCACTAGAAATGTTACTGCCTTTGACACTAGTAGAAACAGCATGTATAAAAGATTAGTGCACAATTTATTACACAGACCACTGTTATGTGGACATTTTTATGTCTCCATAACGCTACCCAACTAAAAACAGAGACTACCTAAAAAATAATTGTCTCTAGACTCTAAACCAATTATTTATTTATTCACTTTCAATGCAGTAATATGTCCCAGAGTTTCCTACACCACGGTCTAAATGCTGCTTCAACAGTCTCATGCTGACATACTGAATTTTTTTATTAATCTTTTTTTTTGTGTGGTCATATTTAAATGCAGTAAGTCTAAAAATTATTTGTATTCACCTTTAAAAAACCACCACGTCTAATTGCAAAATCTAAACTGCACTTCAGATTATTTACTAAACCTCTAAATTCCCAGAGGGAAATTACCAAGGACGTCCTGGTATTAAGTGGTCTAGTGAGTGCATGATGACCTTGTCTTAACTGTTCTTTCTTATCTCATTTAGTGCTATATTTGACTTTAGTGTCTGCATCGTATTTCATTATTACTGTGATATTTATTATAACCCCCCCCCCCCACCCCCGCCACTACCCATATGCCTTTTTGTATGAGATATGGTTTACCTCAAGTAGACTAAGTGACATGAGTCCATCTGTCAAAGAATTGAAAAATGTTATTGGTAAGACTTTAAAAGACTTTAAAAGGCTATATTAAGTATTTTCCAATCTGATGGCTATAGCTTACACCAAACACTTACAACCACTGCAAACAGCCTAAAACTATTTTAAGTGCTGTTTGAACTGACAGACAGGAAACCAGGTAAATGGGTTTATTCAAACCTGAACCAGCTCTTACTTACTTTAACTGGTGTTAAAGAAGTAGCTTAATAAACGCTATTTCTATAAACATAACATCATCTATAGCAACAAAATGTGCCAAAACTGATCAGGTTAATCAACATGCAGTATTATGAAGTACAGTCTCCTGTTAAAACGTTGTGATTATCTACTCAGCAATGCAACAGCCCCCCTTGTTGGTTGATATGAGGGACTGCTGTCAATAAATCCTGAAAATGTGCTATAGTGAAATGACACGGACATCGATCATGCTGATTATCTGAGAAACTATGAGGTTAAATGGTTTATACATTTTGTCTGAAGGTTATTAAAATCATAAATTTCCAGTCAGTCTCAGTAAAATATTAGCTTATGAAATGAACTTGATGAAAACGCAAATTCTTGAAAATGATGCATTTTTAGGCCAAATGTTAACACAAGTTATCAAGTAATAAAATTTTATAATAATTTATAATAATCAAAAAGCCAAAAGTAAGATGTGTTGTAGAAAATGTATTTTTTTCTTTTAGCTGTCTAGTGCAGAATTTGGTTTTCCAAAGTGCACCTTTGTAAATCAAATAGAAATTTCACAACCAACTGTAGTTCTTTTGTATAATAATTAATAATAATAATTTTTGAAATTATAAAATGAAATAAAGTTTTTTTTTTTTTTTTACACTTTGTAGTTTCTGGGGAAAAAAAGAAAACATGACAGAAGAAATTACATCAGGCCCTACGTGTTGCTTTGTATTTTGTTATAAAAAAAACCCTGAAATTAATTGATCCCTATCTTCCTTTAAGGTAGCAAACTCACCAGAAACAGATGTTTAATGCAAATTAAAAGGAAAACAATGTGCAATGGAGCATGCACCCAGATCCAACCAGCATCTGCGAGAAAGCTCCTACTATTTAAGACTATTCATTAAAAGAAGAGTCAGAACAGAGTAAAGAGATTACCTCATGAGGTCCAAATACTCCAGAGCACCATCAAACAATTCAGCATCAAGTTTCTTCATCGTGGCACTTTGCTGAGTCAGTGGGAGAGTCCAGAAAACATCCCCATTTACAGAAATCCCCCCTCTGCCCTCTTGGTAATGCAAATGTTGTCATAAAGTCTGACACCTCATATGAAAGTGAGAAAGTAACTGACGCACTATACTGCCTCAACACCATTTACCTCATAGATGCCATGAGTGGCACCACTGGTTGCGCTGACGGTCAAAGACCAAAGAATCCAGCTGGTGTCAGGATCTGCAGTTGCAGTTTCTAGCCTCAGAGTTGCAATATGCAAACGGACATCAAAGTTCTGAAGTGTATATATGGCTGAGTTGTGTGCCCTTTGGATAGCTTTAGAGTGGGTTGAACAAGTCAAACCTAACAGAGCTTTGATCTGTAGTGACTCAGCATCTGCTCTGTACAGCCTAAAACTAGATACATCCAGTAATTGACATCCAGTAAAAAGACCTACTATTTGAAAAAATGGAAATACACTCATCTCATGAGTAATAAAACAAGGCACTGTGGTCACATTCATTTGGGTGCCTGTGCACATGGTCATTATGGGTAATGAAAGAATGGATAAACTAGCCAAACATGCTGTTAAAAAACAAAACATAGACACCACAATCAAACTTTCGAAATCAGAGGGAAATGGTATTGCATGGAAGAAAATCAGTAGAGAATGGCAGCAGCACTGGGATCAGGAGATAAGAGGAAGACAACTACATGCAGTACAAAATAGAGTGGGGTAGTAATGACCAGACTAAGAACAGGACACAGTAACCTGAACAGGACTCTCCACATTATAGGGAAGCATCCAACTGGACTTTGTGAACATTGTCAGGTACCAGAAACAGTAGAACATGTACATGTTAACTGCAGGAAATATACCTCAGAAAGAAAGGACATGATGGAGGGAATGAGGAGATCAGGGCTAACAGGAGCAGGTGTAAACTGGGCGTACTGGAGAGTAGTGAAAGTAGACAAGGCAGGAAGTGTCTGGTCAGCTTTCTTAAGAGAACAGGATTGATAGGAAAAATCTGACAAACCGGACACCGTAGGAGTTAACTAACTTCCAGAAGGTGGCAGTAATGCAACACCAAGGATGCAAGCTGTCGTTAAACCCCAAAGAAGAAGAAGAAGAAGAAGACGCTAGTGTCAATTACAGGTTCAAGGGGCCTTATTTAAATATCTAAATGAAACAGGTTTAATAAGCAGAATATAACTTATTTATGAAATTTGTTTCCCTTTGTTTGTTTCTTTGTTTTTGTTGTTTAAAGTCATGATGTTACCCACTCCAATACAGTAGGTGGCGGCATGCACCTTTAACGTTGGTTTGTAGTCCGCCAGTAAAACCAAAGAAGAAGAAGAAGAAGAAGCAGGAAGTGCAGAAGTTGTAAAGCTGTGGCTGAAAAAAGTCCTTCCACATCGGAATATAAAGTAGGGCACCTTGCAGTTTTGGTTAATATATATATATAAAGCAAGCGTTGTTTTTTTGTTTCATTCGGGTCACCTTCATAGTAGCAAATTATTGATAAACAGCAGGTGACGTTACGTAGAGTTATTTTTGCAAAAGAGTGCAGAAGAGGACTCACCTGCCTCTTCTCACCTGTCATATTACTGAACATTTTTTCGGATACATTTAGAAAGTGTCCACCTTGTTTTAAACCTTGACAAATGTATCTACAGAGTCTGGATTTCCTGTAAGAAACCTGTCGCCTTTTATTACGCAAAATGTTCAGGTCAAGGTTCACCTGAGGAGTTCATACACTCCCTGAAAGGTGCATACTAGATTTAAAGAAAGGTCTATTAACATAATGTTACTGTAAGGGTTAGTTTTTTAAAGTCTAGTAAAAATACTTATTTTTATATGTGTGCATGTTATTGAAGCTGTTTTAGAGAGGTGTCGATTCAACTTTATCAACATTTTGTAGTTTTTGGGCTTTTGATAAATTGTGTTGTGTTGAGGCGTTTTTCAGTAAAACTCAACACACCTCAACAGCACCATAAACTACACCTCCCAAAATGACCATAAAGTTGAATCAACACTTCTCTGGAACAGTTGAGATAAAAAACTGAACAGGACAACCTTTGGGATTTGTTGCAGGCATGTATTGTAGGATAAAACAATATATTGTAATGTTAGGCTGATTATTTAAAGGAGTAAACAAGCAATTTGTTGCACTTCCATAAAGTTGAGAGAAAAAAAGATTGGCAGAGGCCAAAATATCCTCATTTTTAGTCACTAATTAGAGTTAAGCCCCGAAAAGCACTGGATCCTACACTTCCCATAAGTCATTCTGATTATGTCATTTCCTGCCATGTCTTGCCCATGTCTTTCTAACCCCAGACCTCCTCCAGTTTGTAACTAATTTATGTAAAAACGTGTTTAGTCTTAAATGTTTATTCTGCACAGAAGATTTCAAGACCATGTTTTACTAACTCTGATTCCTACAGTATATGCCTCATGACATCATCGGGGGTTAATTTCTTAGACTTTAAAAAGCTCCTTCCAGATCCTCAGAAGATATTATAAAACTTAACAGTATGAACAGGAGGAAAAACGTGTTTCAATGTTTATTTGGGCACCTCACTGTTGTTTTAAGACAGACAAAATTGTAAGCCCGTCCCTTAACATGTCTAACTGTTGATGCCTCTCTCTCTCTCTCACCAGGTGATGGCAGAACCCAGAATATCCTCCATTGATGGCAAATTAGCAAAGGAATTTGCCGTTCCCTCCCATGTGGAGGAGGTCAAGGAGAAGATGTCTGCTTTTGCCAGGCATCATGTGGCAGCGGGCCGCAGAGTCGTTCTCATCACATCAGGAGGCACCAAAGTTCCCCTGGAGTCCCGCACTGTTCGCTTCCTTGATAACTTCAGCAGCGGCAGGAGAGGAGCCTCCTCAGCAGAGTATTTCATAGACTCCGGCTACGCTGTCATCTTCCTACACAGACATCGCTCCCTCTACCCCTACACACGAATGTTCTCAACCATAAACATGCTGGATGCCCTGCAGTTCAGAGGAGGAGACGGAGAGTCCGGTAAAGCTGGTGAGGTGGTGGTTAACCAGCAGGTGCTCCCGAATATTGCCAAAGTGCTGAAGCGATACCAGGAAGTGACAGAGGGGAGACTTCTCCTGCCCATTGAGTTCAGCAATCTGTCAGAGTACCTGCACCTCCTCAAAGCAGCAGCACAGGCTCTCAGCACAATAGGTAGAGATTAACAACACCTTAGAGCTTGAAGTTGCGGCTCTTGTCTATCATATTGCTCATAACCTGTCCTCAAATGTTTCTTCTGCACTTAGGATCTAAGGCCATGTTTTACTTGGCTGCAGCTGTGTCTGATTTCTATATCCCAGCGTCTGAGATGCCTGAACACAAAATCCAGTCTTCCAATGGACCTCTTCAAGTGAGTGAAAAAAAAAAAAGAATCCAGCAAATGCTGCTGTGCATGAAAGTATTTTTAAATTTGATTAATTACAATATACTTTTTTTTCTCCCCTTCAGCTCAGCCTGAATATGGTCCCCAAAATACTGTCCCCGCTGGTGAAGGACTGGGCACCACAGGCTTTCGTCATATCCTTCAAGCTGGAGACAGACGCGACCATCCTGCTGGACAAGGCTCGGCGAGCTCTGGACACCTACAGGCACCAGGCGGTGGTGGCCAACGTGCTGGACTCTAGGCGGGGTTACGTGGTAGTGGTGACCCCCGAGACTCAGGCCGAGCTGATCCTCACAGAAGAGGACGTGAAGAATGACGTGGAGATCGAGGAGAGGATTGTGAATAACTTGACATCAGCACACAACCAGTTCATAAATCAACAACTGGGCTGACAATCAGCATCCACTGCATGTTTGAGTTAATGACGCAGCTGTAGGTTGTGTCTGTGCTCGTACCCAGTCCTGAGCTCGAGTTTGGCTTATATATTCTTACTTGCCTGTTCTGCTGACAAGTTACTGTATGTTCAGTATGTTGTACGGTTGCATACCCTTAGTAACTGCTGTAACTATAAACACATAATGCCTTCCCTTCTCCTTTGAAATGTTCTACAAATGAACCTCTAATCTTATAATGCTGTTTCTGTAGACAGACAATACACAACTTATAGAAAGTTTATAAAATGTTTATTCACTTTCCGGAATAATTCAGAACAGAAAAATGAACATTTCAGTGTCTTTATACAACAATGACAGCTAAATAATTCAGTGACATTCTTTACAACAACGGTCACCTCCTGTATAATAAACACTGACAAGTACAGTCCATTGGTTTTCTCTCACTCTCATGGCTACACTTTGCAGAGTATTTTGAATTCTCTCTTGGTTACTTAAGTTTGACGCTCTTCTTGACTCCAGCACGAATACCAGACACCTCTCCGCTGTATCTCGTCTCCTCCCGCCGAACCTCACGGACCTGGTGAACATGAACAAGTCTTAATATGGATGTTGGGAAAGTGTCCTTTAACACTCTTGATTCAAACTGATGAGCGTGTAGACGGCACCAGGAAGCTTTACAGTGCAAAAATATGTAATGAAAATGGCGTCTTCAGTGTGTGTGGAGTACAAACCTGTCCCTTTCTGCGGATCTTGGCACGTCTGAACTTCTCTCTGTGCTTGACTCTGGGATTACGGTCAATTTTCTTCCTCTTTGGTGTGAGCCCCTTGTTCTTGGCCATCTGTGGAATTGGTAGAAGGACATAATTAAGACTACTGTTCAGAAATGGGGATGTTTGAGATGGAATATGACGAAAATACAGTATGAGGGGCACCTTGTACTGAAAAATACATTTGAGGATTTATCTAGAAATTTCCCTTAAGCGACAAAGCCAAAATGGGTTGAAAACCTCAGTGAATAATGAATATTCAATGACGTGAGCAACATTTTAGCAGACTGTGTGAGGGAAATATAGTTTGTAAAGTTGGTCTGATGTTTTTGTAGCACTCCAATTATGTAGCAAGTACAATGTTTCTTTGAAGCTGCAGTATTGAATCAACTATATTTGTAACTGCACCACTGCGATCCTTTATTATACTACATAAGACAGATATATGTATGTCACACATACTACTGACCCCCCAGCAGGTCACTTGCAGGATACATTTGCTAGTAAATGTCTGTTTCTACCTGATCTGAATGTGTTACGTTCCTGTTGAATACTGAGCAGCATTTTAAGTCGCTATGGGTAAGAGCATCTGACACATTTCCCAACTGTAAATGAAATATTTCAGTGAGTAAGTGGCTGTATCTCAGTACCTGGTAAGTGATGCCTCTCTTAGCATCTGGATCCAGCTCTTCCTCCTCATCTTTGTGCTCCTCCAACCTGCGACAGATTGACAATTGATCAGATTCCCCTGTTTCATTTGTCACAACTGCCCTTTGAAGATTCAATTCCTACTCACCATTCAGCTTCTGGGTCATTGGTCTTCCTCTTCAATTTCAACCTCTCCTCCACTCCTCTGTAGAAACGCAAAGCTGCTTCCTCATCCAGCTCAGAGTCTGAGTCCTCCTCAATCTCAGGCACCGTTTCACCAGAATCCTGCAACAGACGTGCGTTCATTAGCATCCAAATTCCATATTAAACATCAGCAACAGATTCAAATTGAGGATGTCCTTCAGGACAGTGACTCAAAAAAAAAAAAAAAAAATCTCACCATGTCCTTCTTACTGGAGACTCCGACCTTCTTGCCCTCTGCTGGTCTGCGGGTGGCCTTATCTTTCTCCTCACCAGCTAGAAGCTTACGAAACTGTGGTGCAAGCCGGGCATCTACTGCACCCAGTTCATTGATGAGCTGCAGGCAGGTATTTAGAAAGTCAGCAAGACAGTATGGAGTGGAAAATATGAAGGAGATAAAGTAAAGTCTGCTGTTCAAATTAAGAGAATATGTACAGTTTTCTTGACTGCTGGACAGTGATAATACACTGTAATGTGTACCATGGCAGCAGCTGTTAGTATACACGTGTGGACTTACATTTCTGTAGGTAAGCAGTCTTTCAATCACAGGATGGTTGTGAACAGGGAGACGTTTTGCTTTCAGCACCAAGTAGAAGCTGATGTTTGTGCAGTAACTGTAGCAGGAAACAAACATTAGTCAGTACTCAAAGAGGGACAATTACACAAACTTACAATTAAATAAAAACTTACTTGAGATAAAGTTGCTGTTTTGTCTTGAGGTAGTCAGCACCCTTTGGAAAACAGGACAGGAGTTATTTTTATTCACAAATTGTATTTCCATAGAAAAACTGTAATGTTTCTTGGTATTCTAGCATATAACACGGCAACAAACATATCGCTACACAGGGAAGACTACTGGTGATTCATTTATCTAGCATTAGCAAATTTTAAAAAACAGAAGAAGTAAATCTGTTTTGATCACAGTTGTTTTACATGGTAGATTTCAATGAGAATACTTCATGCCTAAAATCAAGACTAAAATATTTAGATCTATATGAAAGTCAATACTGATTATTTCTTGAGTTGCCTTAAAACAAACAATCTCTGATGGACCAGAGAAATTATTGTCTCTGTCACCTTTCCTGGTGGGATCTTTCCATCCTTGACCATCTGTACGAGGGGCTGCAGCTCGTTCTTCATCTCTGCAAGCTGCACACAGCAACATTTCTCATCAGTTACATGTTGGTCTGTGGTAACTAAGCAAATATCTTTTGGCTCGTTAAATCTGGGGGTTGTTTGAAAGTGTGTGTTTCACCTTTGCCTTGAAGTCCTGAATGAGTTCAAGAAACTCTGGTGATTCCTTCTTCAGAAGTTTCAGTTTTTCCTTCTGGGACATCTGCTTCAGGTCTTTCACAATCCTCTCCTCTTTTTCTACAGTCTTCTTTTCATCCTGCTCCTCCACAGCAAATTCCTTTATTCAGACAGCCACATAAAAATAACAAAAGTTAACAAAAAAAAAAAGATCACATCACAAGTGGAATTAACAGCTGGTGTACCGGGGAGATTTATCGATACCTGGAAAAAGTTTAAATCATAATCCTCCTCGCTCAGATTTTCAGCTAAACGTTTCTGGATATTTTTTGCCTCTTCTTCCTCCTCTTCTTCCTCTGCTTCCAGCTCTTCTTTTGTTTTCCCTTCTGTAATAACACAACTAAAATGAGCACAACCAAACATCAGCCACGCAGACAACAAAATGATTATAAAATCAGATAAAAGATGCTTACTGGCAGCCACATAATCAGAGTCATAGAACATCTTCTTCTTGGTGCCCCACGCCATTTCATTAGGAAGCTCTGTGGAAGACAACACCGTTACAGTTAGACAGGCTGGTCTGACAGTCAATCAGCTCCAAACAAAAACTGATGATTTTGTTAACCTTCATCTTTTTGCCCCTCGAGATCGCTCTCCATGTCTGCCTCCTCCTCCTCCTCATGCTCTTCTTCCTCCTCTTCTGACTCAGAATCATCCAGCGCCATCACTTCCTCCTGCAAAGTTCAGATGAACTTGAATTTGCTCTTGAACGATAGTGATGTTCTGAGGGTGACATCAAACAAACCAAAAAGCGCATCACACCTCATCATCCAGTTCCTCCGGGTCGCTCTCCATCTGAACTCCACGGGCAAGAAGTTTCTGTGCCGAAACAAGAGACCAAAACAGAAACGTGAGAACATAAAAACAGTACGATCCTTTCTGCAAAACCACTAACTGACGCGAACTTACTGCAATCTTCTCATCGTGAAACTCATCGATTTTGTCTTTTGTGTACTGTGAAGATTTCTGAAAGGAAGAGAAGAGACGTGTTCAGCCACAAAAAAAAGAAAAGCAGAGTTGATGCGTTGACAGTTTGTTGATGACTGAAAGCGGCTGGTTTTTGTTCAGAAGTGAATCGTAGCATTATTACAAATATGTGACCAAACACTGTCACAAGGATTGCGGTTACTGCAACAATATAAAGGTTAAACAGTAAAGTGATTTCATTTTCTGAGCTTATTTGACTGTTAAAATTTAAACTTTAAGTTTAACTTTAGCTGTTCAACCTTAATGTCATATGCCACATTACAACGATTTGATTCCTCATCAATTCCCTTTCTTGTGGACACTAAATCAAAAGGAGAACTGCTGCTGTTTTAAAGGTTTAGTCACATCAAATATAGATTTTTATTTTGTTTTCTTCTGTTTACTGAACTCTGAAGTTAATTGATGAATAAAAACACTACTGTGTGTCATATGTTATCATGATAAGATAAACCAGCTCATGGACTTTATATTTATGTTTGATTGCTACTTAAATCTCTATTATAAGCATTCAGTATGGATAACACATCCAGACTGTAAAGAGCTCTACTGTCAGTGTTATAAACCACAGACAACAACACTGTAGCCAGCAGTGACACAGCTGCTGCTGCTGCTGCTGCTGCTGCTGCTGCTGCTGCTGCTGCTGTTACTGCTGTTGTTACTGTTGTTGTTACTGTTGTTGTTACTGTTGTTGTTACTGTTGTTGTTGTTGTCTTACCTTATCAGGGACAGGCATGTTCTTGTAGGCTTCAGGATCATCATCATCATATCGCTCTGCCCTTTTTGGCCTCTGGACTTGTTTACCCCTGAACAGTTAAAGACAGGAGGCAGAGATGTGCTTAAATCTCTCATCTTCTGCATTCAGAGGATCTTTATTACAGTCCAGCCTGACTTCTTCCAGCTCATCCCTGCTTGTTGCAGGATTTATTAGATCCTAAACAAAGCACACTTCATACTGCGTATCACAGCCTGGTCCTGAATCAGGGATAAGACATTGTTAGACTTAAACTTACCTTTTGGCTCGAACCATGATTGAAGTGAATTAAAGACTAAACAGGTCGATTCATAGATAACCAAACAACACGTTTCAACGACAGTGTTTTAGACTAAAACCGTAAATATCCAGATGCTGTTTTTTGTAGAGTTGAACACATTTCCAACTGGTGACCATGTGTTTCCGTAATTTCTTCTTCAGTTTTAATGGCGATTCACAAAGCAACGTGACCGGTGAACACTGCCACCTACTGTACCGGAGTAATCACCTCACAACTTTACTGTTTGACTTTGTCTTTTATTGGGTTTAATTAAAAAACTGACATACGAATTAAAGTCCTTTTTTAAAAGATGCTTTTAAAGGAAGATGTAATTTTAACCAGATGGGGAAAAGATTTCCACAGGTTGGAGCCTTGTTGTATCTAATTGAAAACGTACCTTCTCTTGTGAGATGTTTGGGAAGATGAAGATTATTCATATTATGGTGGATATTAAACCTGTTTCCTTATGATAATATGATAAGTAAATGCCTTCTCCTACTTCACATTGTTTGTCTCCTGCCTTAGGTCTGTTTCTCAGGGTCATACTCAGGATATTTAATATACTAATGTCATAAGTCCAAGCAGTCATCTATAACCCTACAGATCATTTTAAAGAGACATTTATAAACATCTGACAAAAAAATTCTTTAAATTTGGATATTTTGTAGGTTTAACCTATATTACTGTATACCTCATATTATTATTTTTCACATTTTTTGCCCTAAAAAGTTTTTAAAGGTTTAAAAAGTATTGGTATACACTTTTAAAAAAAAACAACTCACTAACGTGTAAATTTCACTTCAGGTCCCACAAATCCCCCCCAAAAATACTTGATTTCTGTATTCTCAGTGTTAGCTACAGTCCTGCTGTCTCTTTGTACATTGGATGTTTCACATCCTACTTTTGTATCACTTGTATGACTTTTATGAGCACATTCAGAACAGCGCTGCCATGATCCTGATGAGAGCGTGAAAACACGAACACATAACACCAATTCTGTTTTCATTGCAGTGGCTTCCTGTCTCCTTCAGGATTGACTACAAAGTCCTGCTACTCACATATAAATCCATCAATGGACATGTGCCTCCCTACCTACAGGAACTGATCATACCACAAACCTCCACCTGCACCCTCAGATCTGCCAGCTCCTGTTGGTCCCTAGTACTAACCTCCACACCATGGGGGGGGATCAAGCCTTCTGCTCTGCTGCACCACGCTTGTGGAACAGCCTTCCTAACCATCTGAGGGCGGCACAGACCCTAGACTCTTTTAAAAAAGGCCTAAAAACCTTTCAGGAAGGCTTTTTCATCTTAACTCTTGTTATTTTCTTTCTGTTATTATTCTTTATGTGAATGCTCATTCTAGTTGTTATTATAATTATGATAATATCCATCTTTATTGTCTTAATCACATATTTCCTGCCATAGTTCATAAACTTCCACCTGCTGAAGGTTTAATAAAATAATTTCAATCAAAAGGTCCTAATTTCTTCCTCTACCTGAGTAATTAAATGGATGTATACTGCAACTGACTTTGTGACTGCTGTCCAGTTGATAATATTCATTGTGAGCAGCATTAACAGAACAATTTTATTCATTTAAACATATTCTTAAGTAAAGCATTGCATAAAAATATACTGTATATAAAATACAGTAAATCATCATCAAATCTACAGATAAAACTGTCCTGCACGTTAACAATGGTTTTCTTTTCAGAGTCCCAGCCTGTGTTTGTTAGTTTGGGTAATTAACACTGCACAGGTCATAACTGTCCAATGCTGGCAGCTGCCTTTCCTCAGCGACACAAGACGTTGTTACAGAACATATTGCTCGTGTACGCCCCTCAGTCCTGTTCTCCTTCCCTTTCTGCCAGTGACCTCCTCCAGTCCGTGTTGAAATTATAAGAGGCGCTGCGAGGCCTCTCTCTAGGTAGAAAGGATTTTGGAGTTCTGTACAACACAGATTTCACATCATCATTCCTCTTCTTCATCAGGGCAAGAGCAGGTGTCATGTGACCCGGGTCAAAGCACTGTCAAGGAAACAGAGAGGCGCTTTATATCAGTATTCAGACCAACTACACCATGTAAATGCTTCTCACAGGTTATAAATCTGAGGGGCCTGTCTGACTTTTACTTCATCATTTTAATGTATCACAAGCTAAAACGGCAACGGGAAACACTGATGTAGAACTAATACTTCTGGTGGTTCCATTTCACTTTTCTGCTAATACCTCGACATCTTTCCTCAGAAATAATAATAATACAAAAGGGTTAATTAAAAGGGTAATTTCACAGATATCTAAGATTTCTGCCTTCACAACAATTTTGCTTGTGGTGCTCAAAGCGTTTCAACGCAGCCTATTTTTAGAAGAAAGAAAAGAAAACTAATCACAATCTCACCATGAACCGTTTTCCCTGGAACTGCAGTACTTTGAAATGACAATTATAGTCATTCTGAAAACAGACACTATCGTTTGCTATTTTTAAATGTAATTTGTCAATGTTATGAGCAGCACCATAAACTAAATTCCCCATATACAGGGTGGAGGCAGAAATCTCAGGGGTGGATATCACAAAACCAAAACAGATAAAACCAAAACTGCATGCCTTTTTATTTTTGTAATTTGGGTGAACCAACCCTTTAATTGATTACTTTTTTTAAAGTTATGGTGCATTACTGTTACTTGAGAAAAATCTCTGCAAGCTATAAACTAGTTTTTGTGAGAAGTGTCTCCAGTTTCTCTCTTTCTACACAAACAAGACAAATCTACACACTTACGCTGGCCTTCAACCTCGGCACTGGGACTCCCCTCTTGTCTTGATCTGCATCTGTGTTGTGTACGCTCAGCTCCATCATGGACCGGCTCAGTTCTGACTTCGCGCCCTGTGATCGTATCTTGAGCTGTTCTGAAGTGCTCTGCTGAGGACAAAGCCTCTTCAAAATGTCACTCACAGGGCCGCGCCTCTCAGAGTGCGGCACCATCAAGATCAAAGGTTTCTGTGAGGAGAGAAATGCATCTCAGTTTCCTCAATTAACAGGAGCGAGGTATCAATATTAAGTGTTTTGACAGTAGAGGACAGTGACTTACTCTAGAAAATGGTGTGTTCTCCTCCTTAGAGCTAGTTTCATCCATGCTGCTCTCCTCCACCAAAATAGACTCCCTCCATGAGTGCTCTTTTGTCTTAGCAGAGGAAAGCATGACCATATTTGACTCTCTTTCTTTATCATCAAGCCTTGCTGTTGTTCTGTCAATGGCATTTGTGCCCTTCTCTTTGGAGAGCTGCCTGGAAATGGCTTTCCCTATTTTGCGTTCCACCCTGCAGGAGGGAAAAATGCATTTTCTTTTATGTTCGTTTCAATAATCTTTTATTGAATGTAATTCCTTTATATTTTTGGTGTCACCTTTTCATTGTATCTGGAGTTTCTGGGTCTGTTGGGGAGGGCTGTGTGTGTGTGTTGCTGCGAAAATAATCAAGATCGCAGGGAAATGTTATTAGCAGACAGCATTAGCAGAAAACACAAATATATGGTCAGTAGGCTTAACTCAGCATTATGTAAAAACTGGCTGTAACAAGACTCACTTGAAAGTTCTTGATTTATCTGGCACATTATTTGTCACCGGAGAGGTGTTTTCATATACCCTGTCACAAACAGAGATCAGTGAAGACCTGTGCAAACAACCTGTAGCACTTTTTGGTGTGAGTTTCAAAAATTTGAATCACAGAAAACAAACAAAACCAACAAAAAACCTTCCTGTACAACATACAGCAGAGTTACATTTGTGAAAATTACTATATGATTTTTAAAATATGTACTATATGCTTGGTCCAAAGACGACTTCAAGGACTCACTTATGGTGTCTAAGATTGTTTTAGTCAAGATGTACCTTCTTTTATCCACAAATTGGTCTCCATTGTGAGTCAAACCATCCACAGTGGGTTTCTTTTTAGCATACAGCATGTTGTTCTGCAGTGGCATTTTCTCTCTCACAGTTTCCTCATACTGATCAAGAGGACTGTCTGGATTGGACTCTCTCTGAATAACACCCATGGCATCCCAGTCTAGCAAGGAATCAGCAGGTGGTGATGGAGGGTTGGTAATCTCTTGCTCTAAGGAGAGATGTTTTTGGAACGTGAGATCTGAGAAGTCTTTAAGCTGATGAGCCATATCTGCTTGTGTACCGGCAACCCTCCACGTGTCTGGGACGGGGAGTGAAGCAGCAAAAAGGATCCTGAACTCCTTATCAAAAGAGTCTATAACTGGGCCGCTTAGAACAGTGATGATTTGCCGGTGCAGGTGCGCATCTGTCCATGTGAGGCTGTAGAGTAGGAAGCAACATGTTACATCACTCTCATGTGGGTATTACAAACATAAAAGGAATGGGTAGAAAGACACGACTGCTTACCTGTAGCTGCCATGAATCACTGTCTGTAAATCCAGCAGAAGGAACTTGTCTTTCAGTTGCCCGACCACCATTCTTCCCTCCCTTGAACAGAAAGTTTTGCCTCCGAGAACACGGACCCGCATGTTCTGCCAAATCACAAGCTTAAGTTGAAACTCAACATTGTATTACATGCAAATGTGGTGTCACTAAAAACCACATATGTCAATCTCATGATGGCGCGAGAGGAACAGTCAGGAAATCACCACGGTCATTAGCATATATCATATTTATATATTTGTCTGTACCAAAATGTGTGTCAAACCATCTTGTAAACGTTTAGATATTACACTGGATAAATGATAACTTCAAGCTGCTGGTGGCGCTAGATGAAAAGTCAGGGGAACACCAAAATTACTACGATTCATCCTCTGGGGACCCTAAATATCTGTACTAAATTTCATGGCAATCCATCCAATAGTTGTTGACATATCAGTGTGGACCAAAGTGGTGGACTGAGCAGCTGACATTTCCATTCCTAGATCAACGCTGCTGGCATGGCAAAAAATTGTGCATAAGATTGTTGGAGCCATGGTATAGCAGTGTAATTGCGAGAATATCTTAGATCCTATGATATGTATAGCATTCATGAAAATAGGTTCCTCACCACTTGGAAGAAACGCAGACAACACTGAATGCTGTGCAACCAGTTCAGCTATGTGTGGCTAAAAGTACAACACATAGCTTTGGCATGCTTCCTAACAGAAGCATGCCAAAGTAAATACACACGTTTGTAGTTTAAGAGGTACCTCTCTGTAGCACTTATGCGGTGTGTCAAGTTTTTGATGCTGACGCACGTTTAATTTGAGTGGTTACCTTTATTAGAATGACGTCCATTGCATAATATGTCGATCTGATTCATGTTGGCGAAATAAAATCTATGGTTACTCATTTGTCGTGTCAAACATACTCTAGAGGATGGCTGCTAGGCGTGTGCTGATTTGTAGGAGGTCACTCACCGGATGCCTGAGCCTGTTGAGTGTGAAGTTCTCCTGAATGGACCTTTCATTCAGGATGATATAAACCGGGACACCCCGGGAGGCAGCAGTGTGCAAATCACTAATTATTGCACCATCTGTCAATCTGTCTGTTACAATGGCAATTACCTGCACAATGAAGAATATGTCACTTAGCCTGGAATTGGCCAGATTATACAGGAAGAGATTTACACAAAATGAAGCTCTCCCTTTCCTTTTTAGACATCATATTTTATGAGTTTATCCATGTTTTAGTGTAAAATCTTATGTATCTTAATATGTAAAGTAGGTATTATTAACTAAAGCTATCAAATTAATGTCGTACATTTAGTCCAGTACTGGACCTCTACCCATATGAAAATATGTTTTGTGTTCATCCATAAAATATAAAAACCACATCATAATTGCATACTCGGTTGGCCTTTTGCAAGTGCCGTCTGATGATCTCTCTGACAGGGGGTTCTCCCTCAGCAGGAGGACTGGTGTGGACTGTAATGTTTCCCAATGGCACCCAAGGGCTTTTTTCAGGCCAGCCCAATTCCAAGCTTGGGGGTGGTGCGTCCGAATAGGAAGGGAAGTAGGTGGAAAAGAAGTCCCCCATCGCTGCGTTGCCGTCCTCTCCATTCTCCTCCTGTTGCACCTGTAGCTGACTACAGCGATAGTCCTGAGCCCAGCTGGTTATCTGGCTGACCTCTTCAGGGGACAGGAAGCAGCCGGAGCGGTCTGTGCCGATGGAGCTGTAGAAGGCCTCAGGACCGAAACTCAGGAGTCTCTCGACAGCTTGGCGCTCCCTCTCAGAGTAAAGGAACTCTGGGGAGGTCTCAGTCATCGGCAGGAACACTGCATTTTCATCTAGGCTCTGCTCTTGAGAGTTCGACATGACTTCAGCCTGGTGTGTCTCCTGGAAGAAGTGCTACCTATCAAAGTTTAGCTGAGTTTCAACTACTGACTACAGCTGTGTGGGAAGGCTACCATCCCAGGCCAACTCATGTCACCCTTCAATCAAGGGAAAGTGATTATCTCATTCATCCCTCTGGCAAGGAGTCACACTGTTTCCTAGGTTGGCAAGAGCTGACCAGAAAGACATCTGAGGTCTTGATGTTGCAGACAATCCTGATTCACTGCCCTCCTTACTGAGAAAAAAGCCTGTTCAGGATTCACAAGTTCAGTTCTGTTCTACAGAATCCTTGTCCCCCAGCTCATGTTGACATAAGAAATAAATAATAATAAATGAGTGGAAGCGATCACTGAGTTTTCTGTCATCTTTACAAAATCAGTTTGAACACTGAAAAAAAACAAGAAAACAAAAACCGCACATTGTGAAACTCACCTCCTGGGTAGGGTGTCTCATCTCTCAGACTCAAGTCTTACTCATAAGCTCTCAGGAGCTGTTGCTCGTCTTCATGTGTTCCCTCCCTTGCATGTCATCTCATTCCTCTTAACCCTTCCACACCTTGTCACTGACATTGTTCTCAGATTCCACAAAGTGCAGTGCAGTTAACAGGTTGTCAGCTGCTCAGACACACAGTCACTATCATATGATGTTCACAGCTGCAGTGTGTGAATTAAATTACTGCCTCTGAGACTTACCATACCATACCATACCATACCACTTCTTAATGTGAGTGAGGTGTGTGAGGGGAAAATATTGCCATGTGTCCTTTATTGCCTCGAGAGGCTGCTGTTTACCTCACAGTTTTCTATTTGGACTGGTCCAGCCTGACAGGTAGGTTTGTCAGCAAGGGTGTTAAACACGAAAGGTATCTGACTTGCTATCTGTAGGTGTCAGGTGCAATCACAGCTGATTCCTTTACATTTTTTTGGAAATACCTCTTAGTGAATTCTCTAAGTGAGTTTTGATACTACTGTGTTACACATGAAGCACTTAACACAAAACAAAACAGGCCTTACACAGAATTAGTCTTCAAAACCAGGAATACTCCAGTAATTTCCATGTGTTGACCATTTAGTGAGTCTAATAAATGATTCACAACATTGCTTAAGAAGTGACTACGTCCAGTGTATTGCGCTTTTAATAAGTAAACACAATTATGTACAAAATACAACAACTTATGCATTGATTAGCTATTATTTTTATGTCAACATCCTTCATATAACATGTGTGGCATTAATAGGAGCTTTGTATCTTACAGCATGACTGAGTTGCAGTGAGTTTTAGTTGTCTTGATCTGAAAGTTGAGTTACAACAAAGTGTTTGACGAGCAGAAATGCCACCGTGATGACATAATGAATGAATAGGATCATTTAGAGGTATTTAATTCTCAGAAATCTCATTTCCTTAAGCGGGCTCACTGTTAACTGAAAAAGTGTAGAGCGTCTCTCTGCGTGGTCCTTTTTGTGTTTTGGCTCACTGCTTCTTGCGCAGGTGGACATACAGGACTCCACTTATGAGAAGGAGAGGGACACACAACCATGCCAGGATAAAGCAGTAGCCAAAGCGTCCTTTGCTCAGATCTCTGGAGTCATTTAAGATCTCCTTTCTGTGGAAGGTGAAGATAAGGCAAGCAGCAAAGTCTGCGAAACCTGCAAAAATCACAAATGAGAAACGTTTTAGTGAACATTTTCTAATCTAATCACAGTCATATATTTTCATGGTATATATAAAGTATATTTAACTACATATACATACATTATGGATTAATGATAATGCCTACTTAAATTTTTAGTCACAAAAATTGACACACAAAAAAAAATATTGCCAAGAAATGCCATTTAAAGACCAAAACCAGCAGAGTTTTAGTTTGTCTTTTTTTCAACTTTCCTATCTGGCCCCATTCCAACTGAAGATGCAAATCTTTAAAAATAGGCCACAAATATTAGAGTTTCACTTTTTAATTATTTATTAAAAATTTTTTCTGTGGTTTTTAGTAAACAGAACCTAAACGGGAACAAATAGAGCATTTCCTGGGTTCGAACAAGTGTTTATGACAGCATGACTTTGTATGTGGGCTTGACTGAAAATAAACTGCAGTGCCCATGTTTATGGTAATGCAGGAACATCCAGTCCAAGAGTGTGACTCACCCATGTGTTTTTAATAGTTTGGGGCCAAAAATAGAGGCATGGCAACAAGCAAATAGGCAACACTATTGGCTACACAGACAATTCTTAGTGGGATCAGTTCATTGTTGATTTTGATGTTTTTCTAGAACTTCTTGACGACAAGAAAAAGACGTATCCTTTAAACCCCGTATCTGTGTATAGGCATGATTAACGAAAAAAGAACAAAAAACAAACAAAAAACCCCAGTTTTTACTGAATCACACCTCCATACAGAGATATTCTCTTTTTACAATGAATGCAAGCAAGCTAAGCTAAATCACAAAAAGTGTATTTATATATTATAAGTTATCACACTGTCATAAGAAATTACAGTAATAGCTTTTGATTTACACCATTACACCATTTTATGTGGATTGTAGAAGCCTTTAAAACACCTGCAAAGGCCTGACAGAGGCCTGTGAAGTAGAAGAGGCCTCCTTTGGACATTGTGAACAGCTGACCCAGAAAAACCAGAAAGGAGATGGAGGAGAAGACCACAGAGAGGACCATGAGGGCCTGGACAGACTGCAGCCAGTCTGGGAGAGAAGGTCACACAGTGAGTGAAAGACACTGAGACACAGAGAGAGAAAACTGTGTACTATCATGCGGAAGTGGAAAATATGACTGGTAAGTAAACAAACAGGCATGCACATGTAGGCAGGCTTTGACGATTTACCGCTTTCAGTGGTAGCAGCACACAACCAGGTTTTTGTGGCATTATCATGGAAACAGTTATACCACAGGTCTGTGATTTCTGAATCAGTCCATATCCACCAGGACTACAGGAAGAAAGAAAGAAAGATGTGTTGTCTCACATAATACAGGGATTAGCAATGACGTCTACTGTAAGAGGAACAACAACATGAGTTTACACACCTTCTCCAGGGTGGCGATGAGGAGCATGGCCAAGCTGACCAGATGCAGCACAGTTAAGAATACGAGGAGGAACACCATTGCTGCTTGAATAATGTGAGGTAGAGCCTGGTATCCTGTGTACAAGCAACACTGTAAAGTTATTATAATTATAGTATGATGTCTTCAAAAGATCAGCAATCCCTGTGGGCTGAGATTAATGGTTTAATACAGCACCAAACGTCTTTGTAAAGTCAATGAAACTCATTCGTCACTGCTAAGCACCTTCCCTTCCTTCCATGGCATTTAAAATGGCCAGCAGATTCTGGGAACAGTGGAGTCTCTGTCTGCCTCTCGAGAAAACTTGAGCGCTTTCATCATGCCTCTTAACATCTGCACTGACAATATCTGCCCATTTATCAAGCCAAAAGCATGCCAGACAGAGCAGAAGGGGCTCACCCTATCTTCAGAGGCTGAGCAGTCTCTGAGGATTACATCACCCCGCTCCCTTTGTAAATAAGCATGGAGTCTGAAACCCTAACGGTCCGTTGTGTCCTTTTTATCTGGGTACAAACGTTATACCTACAGTAGAGGATGATAACCTGTCATTACACTTCAGGTTGAAAAAACCTACAAACTTATTTATTTCTCTTTATCTTTTAAAAAACATTCCCTAATGATGCACACCTTAGAAATCTATCTTGTAATGAGGCTGTTACATTATCAGTGTGTGAGAATGAATGGGACTGTTATAATCCTATCTATCAAATCAGTGTAGTGACTTTTTGCATCAGAAAGATTCGTGAGGACACCAGCACAAAGGAGAAGTCACATTATTAAGTAATGTGTTTTTGGTTTCAGTTCCCAAATAAAATGAATTCCATTTTTCTAATCAAAAGTTGTGTCTAAAATACCAAAACTGCTTGTGTGGCCCATTTGTGTCTGTGGCAAAAAAAATTGAATTCATTTTCAAAAACACAAGGGCTAGATTTAGATGTGCTTTTCCTACATCGCCTACCCTCTACTGTGCAGTACACATCAATTTTTAGGGCTGGTTATTCTACGCCCTGCACATATTTGTCTCTTTCACTCAGCTCTGCCCAGAGAGGGAGATCACTTGCTGCTGAGGACAATTCAGGGAGGCATGTGTTTGATTACATTCTACTACATCTGGTTTATGTAACAGTTTGAGGTACCTGGCACAGACAGAACTGAAGTAATGACCACAGATACTACAAACATATCACATTTGAAGTACAGAAGAGCTTCATAAATGTTCATACAAAATCATTAAGGATTTAGGGTTTGCCTGTGACCAGCATCTCATTAGGCTAGTTAGTTAGTCTTATTATGCTAATCTCTATAAATAGAAAAAATAGAAAATACAGGCATCATCATTTCTGTTTGATCAAACATCACTGAGTCGTTTTTATCAAGTTCTTACCCGTAAGCTTCAGTGCCCTGGAGTCTGCACACTTCACTGATCCTCTTTTCCCTAGTTGCTGCTATCCTCCCTCTCTGCTCTTTCTCTCAAAAAGTTTTGGCTCCAAAACTTGAAGAGAAGGGTACAGAAGAGGAATGTGCAGTGAGATATAGGAGGAGTTCTCAACACCCATTTCCTCTAAATTTTCCCTGCCCTCCCCCTCAAATCTGTGGTCTGGACCAACTCAACACCCAAAATAACATTCCTCTGGACCTGCATAAACACCGAACAGCTATACTGCATGCATCCACTGAAATGTGGAACAATATATGATGAGATAAAGCATGCATAAATCCAATATTTGGGTTTTACTGGAAAACAAAAAGAATCAGACATATATTCATTCTGTTCATTCAGCTGGGCAGCTTGGCATGAAGACCACCACACTACTTCCATAATGAGGTGAATGAAAGGCAGGAAATAGGGGCTGATTGCTGCCCACTTTTGATTGTAAATGTGCAGGAAGTCTCAGACCACCCAAGACACAACAAGTAAAATCCTCAGAAAGAATACTAATCTGCAAAGAACTTCCATTTCATCAAATGAAGACATTGTTATACATTAGCATAGATAAATATAATAACATTTAATGTCCCAGCAGGGCAGAAAATCTGTCTTTGTTTCACCAAAAAGAGAATAAACACAGTAAAAGCAATAAATGTAAATTAACACAACACATATCATAAATCATCAATAGAGCGGCAATATAATTGGCAAATGTTGATACAGCATATGAAATCATATAGCATGAGAATATTTTAATGCTGTTTGTTCATTATATTGATTGCACTTACAGTAATGAATATGTTTATTTGCAAGCCAGCACACCTTATGTTGTCATTTGTATTATGAACACACTTTACAAGCAAGATACTTGTAGCTGCAGCAACAATGGATGCCTATAGCAAATTATTAGTAATATTAATTAACTAATGATCCAGGGTGGAGGAAGTATTTATATCCTTTACTTAAGCTGAAGTAGCAGTATCATATTGCAAAAATACTCCATTACCTTTCAAAGTCCTGCATTAAAAATGTTACTAAATAGATAGATAAGATTACCAAAATGTGGGCTACTTGAAGTATGAAAATTAAGAGTGTGCCTACACAATGCCAGTGGAATGGCCACTGTGAATTTCACACTATTATATGCAATATTGGATTGTTGTTACTGATGCATTAAGGGACAGGTTCACAATTTTTTAAAGTCTGTCTTAAAACAACAGTCAGGTGCTATAATCATTCCTCCTGTTCATACTGCTCATTAAGAGATCCCTTCATAATGCACTTACAATGTAAGTAAAATGTATTTAAAAGTTTATCTGAAGCTTCAGTCGTTTAAAAATAGTCAAATCAAGTAGATATCGTTCAATGTTACAGTGCCAAAGTCCCTCTTTTTGTTACTATACTTCCACCGCTGCTCAACAGGGAAACACTGTCTGAGGAAACACAAAGAGGGAATTTGATCCTAAAAAGACAGTAAATGTGGCAGATATCCACCTGATATGACTAACTCAGACTGCTGAAGTCTCATATAAGCTTCAGATAAACTTTTAAATACATTTTTGCTCAAAATGACTGTGTGGACACATTGTGGTTTTTCCCCCCATCCCTTACATTGACAGCACATTTGAAGGGGATCTTTTAACAGCCAGTATGAACAGGAGGAATGATTACAGCGAGGAAAACCTCTTTCAGTGTTCATATGGGCACCTGACTGTTGTTTTAAGACAGACTTGAAAAATTGTGACCCCATTGCATTACCACTGTGGTTCATCAATGTAGAGCTAATTTTAACAATTTTATGTAAGCCTACTGTTGGGTAGGCGAATATAACAACAATGCATCATATTGTAAGTAAAATCACAATTTCTAAAAATGATATATTTCTCTCAAATAAATGTGTAAATGTTCATTTTTTTCCCTCTGAACTGCAGTGGAGTACAAGTACTGTATAAATTAGCATAAAACAGAAATACTCAAGTAAAGTACAAGTACCTCAAATGTGTTACATTCCACCACTGCCAATAACAATATATAATAGTTTACTCTATAAAAGATTAGATTAATAGATTAAACAAAAAGCCAAAGCATATTAAATGGGTTCTTACACCTCTCGTTTTTACAAATGTTTATAGTGAAATTGACCTATTCAGTCTGTTACAGGCTCCTTAAGACTCATTCAGGGACCTGTGAACACAACACTAACAAAATCACTGTGCAAGAGCAAAATAAGAGCAAATTTACTACAAAAAACAAAAAACAAACAAACAAACAAAAAAACCCACCTTGAACAACCACCAATTCAAGCCAGGGGCAGACTTCACCATTAGGCAAGGCCCAACTAAAAGGGCCCCAAGCAGCTACAGATTTATTGATGTTTAGATATAAAAATATTGAATGATGTTACTATTCTAACTCATTGTACCCTGAACCAACTTACAAAAGACCCCAAAGCACTTAAAAAATATGCAACTGTGGGAAAACATTGTACCACTACATTTACCTGACAGATAAATGTTACTGGTTACGCTGCAGACTCACTCACAAAATATAACAAATAAATATAATGCATTTTTGTTGATTAAACTATCCAGCATTATAAAAATCGTTAATTGTTAATTAGAATTAAAAACACCTTGAACAGACGTTAAGTAACTTTAAGTGCATTGTGCTAGTGGTACCTGTCTTTCACTCTTCACTTTTAAGTTAAAATTTGAATGCAGGCCAGTACTTTTACTGTGTGGTATTTATAGTTTTACTTCAGAAACTTTCTACTTTCTACCACTGACGATACTAAATTTCCCAGTTGGGTGAAAATAAAGCAAGACAGAGTTTGCCTTGGGTCCCCAAATCACTAAATCCGCCCCTGATTCAAGCCGCAGACTGACATTTTTCTGTACATTCCTTCACCCTCAACCCACGTTATAGCCTATTTTTATTCTCTGCCGCTTGTTCTGACGTGAAAGTTTCGAGTATCTGTTTATTTAATCCCACAGTTTGTGGGAGGTTTGTGGAGTTTGCGCTCCTCGCGTACCGTTATAACCGTTGAAGTACACGAGCACGAGCGTGTTAACGTTGCAGTGTTCTGGAACGCGAGGCTACATTCTGTTCCAATGCGCGTGCGAGTTGATTCACGGTGTTCATAGTCGACGTCGGTCTGTTTCGGAAACATTTCGGCTAATGTGTGAGTGATAATCTCGGTCGAAAGTTGTTTCTCACCGTACGAAATGGATCAACCAGAGGTAGCGAACTCATTCTGCTTTTTTCTTTTTCTTTTTTCGTTTACTGCACAGCTAGCTAAAACATAAACTTTTGCTAAAACCTGAGACCTTCAACATCGTATCGTAATGCACCAGATGTGACAATTTGATAAACTGAAAGCAGAAAGCAAAACTGGTGGAAATTAACTTCACTTCTTAACAAAATTTTCTCCTTTTGTTTCCCCTCAGCTTTAAGGCTGGAAATATCTTCTTATTCCACAGCTGTAACACATCATTAACAGCTGAGGCTGTTTACACTGAGTGCAATCCGTGTTTTTAAATGGCCGATCCATTTTATCATGTGCATTTTCTTTTGCATCATTCATTTCTCATCCTGACATATTTTACTTGGCACCGCTGGAAACTTTGGGGTCTCCAGCATAATTTTAAATAAACTTCTGTTGCTTTGAGTGAAGTTTGGCTGCACAGCATGAATTTGTAGTGACTGTGGTTATCACACAAAAGTGTGGTCCGTTTGCATTCCCGGTTTTAGACCACCACATACACACAACGAGGAAGCAGCTCAACCATATTGGCAATGCCAGCTGTCTGCACAGAAAGAGAAACAGCTGTTCCTCAAAATATGCAAACAACCCTAGCCACAGCCAAGAGAAGTTTTAGTCACCTCACTCTAGCACATTCATTGACAAAGACAATTATTTAAAAGAAACAGAAATCTTTTTGTCACACTCAGAAGCTGATAATCTCTTATATCCGCAAAAACGCTTCCAGCATTTTTGTCATCCTGTAGCCTGTATCATCAGTTTCTCTTTCAGTCTGTGAACTGACGTTGCATGGGGAGATGTAAAAGTTTGCGGCTTCTCATACTGATGTCCACACAGGTAATATTACATGAGTTTATAGAGAAAGATGAAACTCAATTTCTCCTCCAACAATGCAAGTAGTAGAGACAGTAAGGCCTCTCTAAGCAGGAGATAAGGTGGCTCGTCAGTGACCATGTCTACATGTCACCCACACTGTCTCCAGGAGGAGCTGAAGCAGATCGCCACATGGTTTAGTGAGGAGGGACTTGCACCTGACGCCCCTAAGGAGGCTCAGCTGTGTTTATTATGGCGAGCCCACCAGCACACAAGAAACCAACTAAGCAGTGTGATAAGGGACATGGACACCCAGCGCTCACAACACTTAGCAGAGATGGCAGAGGTACGTTATTACTACCTATGACATCACAAATTATCATCAAGAGTGAGAAGAAGTTAAAGTCTGTGTCTATAAAAGGAGGCGCTTGACATTGGCGTTCTGTCTGTCTGTAAGGTACGTAAGTCTTTGGAGCAGATCCGTATCTTTACAGAGCAAAAAAATGTTTTGGCTCAGGAGATACAAGACGAGAATGATCAGCTCAAGGACCAGCTGCGCCGCCTCATATCCCTTCAAGGTTGGAAATTTTTACCAGTAAACCACCTACAATTAAGAATAATCCAAGAGCAAGAATCTTAATCTGCACTTTGTCAAAGTCTTTCAATGTCTCAAATGGATTCATAGTATAGATTTTGAGAATATAGTGTAGCTATTTTTATTCTACTCCTTCCCCCAATCTCTCTTGTGATAGATGCCCAGATAAGCGAGGTGGCTAAAATGTTGTACCAGCAGGGTCTCACAGAGCTGATTCACAGTAGCCCCAGTGAGCAGGTGGCTTACCTCCTGGTGGAGAGGGCCTCCCTTCTTGAGACGAGGGAAGAGCCCAACAATCTGACAGGTGATGGACACACAGCCAGCCCACTGGGGACAGAAGCCCAAGGACCGAACATCAATGCAGGCCAGGTTAGAGGAAAAATGTTGGTGAATTATAATACTATTTTTAGTTGTTAGATGAGCATGCCTTATACATACATTTTTCTGTTGTCAAATGTTTTATTCTGTGATTCTGTAATTTAATGTTATCCCACAGTCTCCCCACAAGGGGGCACCACGCAATGGCCAGAGCCCATGGAAGAGACTCTTCGGACTCCACAAAGCTTCACAGAGCAAACATACTTTTATTCCTGTATGTCCTTTTTATCTACAGTAATGTTACTGCAGTCTATTAAATACTAACAAACACTAAAAGCTGCACTCAGGTTAGTTGGAAAGTCAGAGAGATTGAACCACATTGACTTTATTATGTGTATCCCCAGGTGCAGGTGTGAATGTGAATCTTTTTGCATGTCTTCCTTTCAGATCAACTGTTCAGCAGCATCTACAATAACTGCAACGTTTTTTTCAGTCCAGTATTATTAAACTCTGTTAACAGCACAAGCTAGGAGATTTTGCATGGCAGAAGAAATCCAAGATACTACACCGCTGATGCATCTTGATCCAGTGCATTTCTTAAGGTTTCCCTTCTGTTCTTGCATGTATTCTGAAAATGAACATGAATTCTTGCTCGTGTCGGTAGGTTCCCTTCCGAGCATGGCAGTAATAGTAATCCTGGTCATTTGGTGAGTTGTTGTTTCCCTCTCTCTTCAGGCTGAGGCCAGACATTTGGCTGTCCAGGCAAGCAGTGTAGAGAGGGAGTGTTCCCGTCTAGAGCGGGACCTTGAGGAGGGCTCCCGCCGGCTAGCCATGGCCCACAACGAGATCCGGCGTTTGACTGATGAGCTAGAGTCTGCCCACTTAACCCAAAGAGCGTATGGTGAGAGATATTAATCAGCTACTCATAAGCAGACTGTCATTCTCAAAGAGATTTCTCATGGTGATAATACAGTAGCCTGCTGTGCTCAGTGTTTTCTCTATTTTCATTTATCATTAAATCAAGGATGCCAATGCTGCTAACTTTCAGGATAATCTACAATAAATATTGTCCAATGATAATGTTCAGAAGTAATTTTAGCATCAAAGACTACCCAAACATGAGGGTTTATTCTACCATCTGTGTTTTTCAGAGCCTGAGCTGCAGGGAGCACAGCAGGAAGTAGAGCAGCTCAGACAAGAAGTCGAAAAACTGAAGAAATACGGTGAGAGTTTTTTAAAAATGTATATTCTGCTCATATTCAGAGTACATTAAGTGTAAAAAGAGGAAAGATATGTGCAAGAAGAGACATAACAAAATATTATTTTGAAAGAAAATAAAATGTAAGGATATAATACGCCTCAAAAATCATTGATAAAAGGATATTTAATGTTCATGTTTCAGATATGTAATATTATGTTTATTAATTGCATCAACAAGAACAGAGTTTTAACATTAAGTGATGACCATCTGTGGAGGTTCTGCCAACACTTTAGTGTTTGGACATTAATAATAATATTCACACTGAATATTTATATTTTTTGTTAAATCATACAAATAAGTACAGAAGCCTCAAAAAACTGACTGTAGATTCTCAATGTTTGTATTTTCACTACTGCATCATGTTAGAATACTCAAAATCAATCAGCATTTCACAGACAAGAATGCACGATAAGATGGAAACTCTCTAACATGTATTATTAATAATCTGATGATTATCTGACTTTATTTCAAAAGAAATGGTGGAACTGCGAAAGGCCAAAGAGCTGAATGATCGTCTGGACTTCGAGATCAGAGCTCTGAGGAACAGGGTACGCTCCCTGGATGCTGAGAAGAGCTCTCTGCAACAGACGGTAAGATACCTGCTGGAAGAAGTTATTCTATCAATAAACACTCCTTTCAGTTAAGCTTATCCAATAACAGAATAAGCTTAAATATATATTACTGGCTTTGAGTTGATATGTCATTATAAATTATATGATGGGGGGAACAAATAAAGGACAGAGGCAAATATTTACTGTGTACCTGTATTAAATCTTCTTTTCTGGACAGGGTGTTAGATCTGCATGTTGTAAAGCACATTTACAATTAAGCCTGAACAAAGTACATAATCCAGTGTTGCTTCAGTGAAATGTTTATCAGTCTACTTCTGGCAACATCACTGTTTGTCATAAAAACATTTGTCCTGTACGCTAATATAATCAAGGACTGACTGTTCGAGCTGAGACTCGTGTTTACTCAGCACTGTGTTTGTAAAATGTGTGGTCAGTAGCAGCCGCACAAATGTGTACAAAACAAGTCATTTTAATACAATACACTTGTATCTATGGGAAATTGTAACAGGCATTTTTTGCTACTGTCTGATACATTATAAACCAAATAATTCATTGATAAATCAGTAAAATATTTTGTAGATTAATCAGTGATGAAAATAATCATTAGTTGCAGCTCCACTTTAGCGTATGTGTGTTGGTCTCAGGTGGTGTCTCTGCAGGAGGAGGTGGACAGCCTGGAATCAGCCCTGCAGGAGCAGCGGCAGCTCCTGACTGTGCAGGTTCAGAGTGACCAGGCCACAGAGCTGACTAAAGTAAGTCCCATTGCTTCAATTCATTAACTGTGAAAACATAACAACATTTTAATCTAACTTGTGATCACTCTGTTATTCAGAACAGTAGGCCAGTGTTCAAGAGCTATAGTCTGTTCAAAGACAAGTTCTGATTGAAATCACATTTAAAAATAAACACAGAAGATATTAACAGAAGGACTCAAAAAGGCTCAAAAGCTACTCATTGTTAGACCATTATTTCATGTATGTTACAGTAAAGATGCTGGTTCATTGTAGAGAATACTGTAATACAGATTGGTTGGAGAGACTAATCATTAGTAGAAATTTCTGGTTCTTGTGACCTTTCAATGACACACCCGGTGGATGCATGTTCAAAATGTACCTTCTTGTTGTTCATTTTTTCTAGTCTCAAGCAGCAGAGCTGGCACAGAGCAACCAGACCTGCAGAAAGTTAAAGGAGAAACTCGCTGCTCAGACAAGATGCCTTTTGGAAAAGGAGGAAACTGTGAGTACATAAAATAGGAACAGATGACAGATTAGCAAGCTAATGTAATGTATTATGAGTAGTTTGTACAGCTGTCAAACACATGGTGATTGACTGCTTCATCGCTGCTTCACTGAATGTAAATACCTGGAATGGCTACTGCAAGAAAATCATAAATAGTATAAAAATGGCAGTGTTCAGTTTGTTTGTGCACCGTGCTGTAAATCTGTTTATGCCATTAATAACTTGTCTGAAATGTCAGTGAGCAAGTATAAATAAAAAAAATGGGGGTTAAATACCTTATGCTGTAGGATTTTTAGGCTTACAGTGAAATTGCTTGGAGACAAGATATTTATTGTTTTGAAATATTTGATGGGAACTCCAAAAACCAGTTTGACCACAGTCAAGTTTAAAGATATGGATTATTTGCAAATGAGAAATAATAACCTATCGGAAGCTTTGGTGTCTCTCAAAAACTCAGTCAAACCTCTAACATTTCCATCCCTTTCACACATGCAGTCTATCCCTGAAATGTTCAGGAACATTTCCTGCATGGGGTCATGTGTGAATGGGAGCAGGGATCGATATTAAGGGAAATCTGTACCACCAATTTCCCACCTCAAGATCTAGTGACATTTCAGGGAAAAGGCCGGTACGGCTGTGTTGTGAATGAAAACAGTAACATTGCGGGGACAAGCACGTAAAGGGTTACGTCCGTCTGACGAAAGACGCTTTCACATGGAGCGAGCGCAACCACAAGACTCCACTGATGACGTATTTGAATCCACGACTTGTTTACAGTTGCCTTGCCAATGCTTTCACAGGTGATTTGTCTCGCAAACTTGTTGAATATTAAATACTTTACATGACAAAAACAACTCCTGGCCTGCCATGTTCCTGAAAATAATAAGGGACATACATATACATGCGGCCTTGCCCCCCCCCCCCCCCCATCTTCTTCTTCTTCTGTTGAGTTTTACGGCGGTTGGCATCCATAAGTATTGCATGACCGCCATCTGCTGGACTGTCCCTTGTTCCTGAATGTAGCTGCATGTGTGAATAGTGAAAATCACTAGCGATGCCTGAAAGGTTATCCCAGTACTTTCCCGGGAACTTGTGTGAAAGAGGCTATATACTGAGAGTGTGGGGGCTGTGCTGGGACAGATGTGACACATTGATCTGTATGTTTGTCTTAGGTTGTATTTCTACAGAAGGAGGTGGAGCGGCTTGAGTCCGCCCTGCAGGAACAGCAGCAGCAGCTTCTCGCTGTGCAGGTTCAGGCCGACCAAGCTAATGAGTTAGCTAAAGTAAGTCCCACTGAGCATCACATGAGAAGCTGATATCAGTCTTCCTGTCTAAAGTGCTATCGCCAAATCAAACAGAGCAGAATGAGCACAATGTTAATTACAATGTGTGAATGGAAATGCTGAACCAGTCTTATCGAGATTCTTATTCTTGTCTAACAGTGTAGTACACATTGGTATCAGCAAATGTAACTGATGAAATGAAGTTGTGGTCAGTACATGCCTGAGTATTGTTCTCGTTGTGTTTCTAGTCCCGGGAAAGTGAACTGAATCAAAGCAATGAGATGTGCAGAAATTTACAAAATAAGCTCAGCGCTCAGACGAGAAGTCTTTTGGAAAATGAGTCAGAAGTGAGTGAATCAATATATTAATAATTAATAATATTAATGCACTATAATGGCCTTTGTTTTCTATTCCATGATGTAAAAACATTTTCTTATCCTTTCAGATAAATTCCCTTAAGCAGCAGCTGGACAATTCCCATAAAGACTTGGATGACCTTATAGCTAACATCTGCACGAAAGAAAACAATTTTCAAGATCAAAAGTAAGTATGTTCTATCACCATACTTTGAAGCTCCAGCAAATACTGTATGCACATGCCACCTCTCAATGTTGTAGTAATATATAATTGGAGGTATTTGTGCTTGAAGGCTGTGGAAGCAAACAGACTCACAGCATTGTGAAAACAGTCACAGGCAGCTGGAAGCCTCTTTTGCAACAGAGAACAAAGAGCTACAGACACAGCTGTACAACGAGAACACACTGCGTAAGGTAATTTTCTTATATATTTGAATAAACGGTTTACATAATAAGACTATGTATGTGTGGTTACGTATTACTTCCACTTCTTGTGTGACTGTTTACCATCACAAAAGGGCAGGAACTGTTGAGGTCGTAGAAAACAGAGCTTTAGTGAGCTACGTAACATACTGTTACCACTGAAACCATCAATTCCTGTCATTGCTGATGTTTGCACTCTGGACCGCAGGAGTGTCCTGATTATCAAGAAGCTGTGAAGGCTCTGTCGGCCACCCAAGATGAATGTGAGACACTTAAGAGTGAGATCTGTGAAACCCTAATATGCCTTGACAAAGAGCGGAGGTAAAGGGCCTATAACACTTCTTCCCGTTGAACTATCCATTAACAATTTTATACTATACTGTATATTGATTATATGGATTATGTTCTGTTCTATTTTTGTCCATCTGCTTACAGTAAATACCACGAGATGAAGGAAAAACACAAAGCAAAACTATGTCGAGCCAAGCAGAAGTTTGATGATGAAGCCACACGCCGTGAAGAAAAGATAAAAAATCTAGAGCGGGAACTGTCCTTGTGTTCTCATTCATTAGCACAGGTAAATGTGCAGCTTTGCCCTTCTTTACACACAAAAAAAGCCGAAAAGTTTGAGTTGGGGCAGTGTCATTCTAGTAATATGTTCTGAATGTGCTTGTGATCATCGCAATATCTTCACTGGAATTCAATTTATCAATATTAGTTTTAATTTTATTGAAAAGGTTATCATGTGTATGAATAATAAGATTAGATAAGGGAGATTTTCCTTCTTTTCACTATCAATATTTATTCCCTCCTCTGTTAATAGAAGTATATATTTGCTCAGTGAAAAAAGGGGCTACCACTTTTTTTACCTTTATGTCAATATATTGACTTAGTGACCAAGGTAACCAGCTGTCAAGAGCAATGTTAAGTTATTGCATCGCATGAACTGTTCTCAAATATATTAGTGGATATAAAACTGGATGATGGTCTTTCCTTTCCAGGAGAAAGAGCTCATCAGGAGTATAACTGTGGAAAATGAGAAACTTCTTGTTGAGAGGAGGAGGTTACTGCAACAGCTAAATGAGGAGGAGCACAAAAAGAAAGACAGTAATCTAACAGCTTCTTTGTCCAAATGCAGGTACTGAACTAAAATAATCAGTTAACACTTCACTGCATGATGAAACAGTCCACTAATTATGTTTAAAGGGAACAGCAAAAGTAAAATATGCTTGTTTTAATCTAAAGGGTGGATTTCCTAGAGATGGAAAACAAGAAACTGGGAAACAAAATACTCCACATGTCCAATCAGATAGCTGCCCTGGAACGAACCCTGCAGAACATGCAGTCACTACACTTTTCTGAGGTACTGGGCACATCTGCTTCATCTTTATATACAGTACAGGCTGTGACCTGGAGTTGCTGCTGTAGTTGTTATAATGTTTCAGTTTGGCCTCTGTAAAGCTACTGACTATGACATTACAGTAGGTACAAGACCAAGCCAGCGGCGCCATGAGATGAATGCCTCATAAATGCCAGAAAATTTTTGCCAACTTTGCTTTGCCCTATATGGAAAGTTTGGCCCTGAGGAATGTAAGGTCTGGCAACAGAGAAAAGGTCATGTTGTAACCTAAATCAAAAGTGTTTTATCATCTTTACAGTGGTAATTTTAGAACATCTATCTCATTTATTCACTATTCCTGATATGATAGACACTCAATAGTTTAGTCTACAGTGAGCAGTAGATTGCGATTTTGAACATTTATGAAACATTGTAATTTTGCTTCATTACTGACAGACATAGACCTGTGGTCATTTTTTTCCATGCCATGGACACTATTTTTTTCATTCCAATGTGGTAATTTGAGAGCACTATACAGTGCATACATTTCACACTTAGAATTAACTCTCAGTCAAAATGGCAGACAGCACATAAAGCGCACTACAGTGTGGTAAAGACGGATTGATTTTGGGTACAGCCCTAATAGCATGTGCTAAATTAGCATTAATCTCTAATGGAAGGCTGTTGGGAATTCACTCATTAGTTTTAGAGGTATCTAGTCATATACTGAAGTGTTGGACAAGAGTCAGGGGGTCATTAAAGTTGCTGTCCTTAAGAAAAAGACCATTGTCATTTTTTAATTGTATAATAAATGTTTGTTTGTTTAAATAGGACCTGAAAAAAAAATCTAATCCTCAGCAGATTTTTGCATCTCTCCCTGTGCAAACTTCAAGGTAGGTCTGATCCCGAAGCAGAACTTCAGCAAATAAAATAAACTAATTATAAATAAATAAATTTAATAAAATAAAACACCATTAAATGTCTGTCTACTTTGATTGTGTCTACAGTGTAATGATGCCTGAGCCGTCCGAAATTCTGGGTTTATTGGACAATTGTCAGAGCAGTCTGCCCAAGCAGACTGATATGACTTCTTCCCCTCACCATTTCATCTCTGCTGCCCTGTCCCGATCAGCAGAGATGGGCTATCTGAACCTGACCTCAGCTCAGAGCCGCTTAGACTACTCGACTCCTCCAGGCGCCCTCAGCACCTCAGAAAGTACGTTTTCCTGAGATTTTATGTTTATCTGCAACATGAATATATGGTACAGAAACAATTCTATTTGTAAGCAAATTGAATAAATAATCTGTAATAATCTCAATTTTCATTTCTTTTTGTAGAATTAGGTGGAACTGGTGGTAGTTAATCATGCCAAAGTCAAAGAAACGCAAGAGAGATAATGGTGGTGGGTCAGAAGAACTGCGGAAGCGTCCTCCTGGAACTTGTATTTTACATGTAACTGGCATCCAGCATCTAGATTTCACACCACTCAGTCAAGTTAAGGGGTCTGCCACTGGCTCAGCTACATAGCATTCGTGACAGACATCTTGTTGAATCTCCTGATTCACCTTATCACATGGAGGATGTCTGCATTCCAGAGAGTCTTACTGGTGCAGATTTAGAAACAACTGGCTATCATCGAGGATGCTACCAAAACTTTACTAAAAACCAGAAATGCTTGAAGTGTAGTGTGACACCTAATGAAGCCTCAACATTGTGCTCCCCTCATAAACCACCATCATCCTATGCCACGCAGCTGTTCCCTCCAGATTGTATCTTTTGTGGAAGGCTCAAAGTGAAAGTGTCGGGAAAAGACTGAATGATGCATCAAGTTCCCAGTATTTAAGGACAAGGTTGGAGCATTGAAGGAGCTTACACAGGTAACAGATTGAGCTTTGAGCCCTAGAACTTGGGCTACACCGTCTACATTGCATGGTGGAAGGCGAGGAACTGTTTATGAGAGTGGCTAATTTCCATCAGTCCTGTCGCGAGTCATTCAACCTGAAGTATGCCAATCATCTGTAAGATACAGCCCGAGCTACCAACTGTGTCACTGATACAGAGCAGAATCGTAAGGCTGCTGCACATCTGAAGGCATTCACTGCTTTGCTTGATTTCATTCAAGATCTAGTGATTCGGCAGAACATGGCTCTGTAGCTTGCATCGTTGCGTCTTCTCTACACCCAAGAGTTGGGCTTCCCCAATCCTGAGTACAGAAGCTGAAGGCCAAACTTGAGAACCATGATATTCATGAGTGGATCGCCTTTGCCAAGGTCAATCCAGGTGACAAAGGTTGTATCACCTATAACCTGGTATACAGTGCCAGCATATCTGTCACAGATGCAGTGATCAATAAGCTGGGGTCCAAAGACAACTATGAGGATGTGGACCTGCTCCTTCGTGGTATAATCCAGCAGACATTCAATGAGTCAAAGTCACTTCCCTGGCCTCCTACAGCTGATGATCATGAAGTCAAGTCATCAGATGAACTCCTCCGGCTTGATCTCATGAAGTTCCTGAACCTTAGGTGGTTCTCTACCTCAGGTATGCTGCTAAGATGGGGTACAAGTCAAATGTGGTGAGGACACCCAACATAGATATTTTCTTTATCCTTCTGCACTAATCCATTCCTCTATCTACCTCAATATCGGGAATGGAAAGCATAGCCAGATTGTGAATGTCAGTGAATTGGCAGAATCAAAGGGGTTGACTACTGCACTGCAATACTTGGCCTGTATGTGTTCACCGGGGAAGATGTAACAAGTGCCTTCAAGGGCAAAGGCAAGGTTGGGCCCCTGAAGAAGCTTCAGAGCCATCCCAAGTACCATGCAGCCTTCAGGTGAGAGTGTTTTCTTTATATGACATTTTCAGTAGCATTTCATGGCAATCAAGTCATTTCTGAATATAGGTACTGGTACAGCATGATTTTGTAATATACCAATGTCTTTTTTTTTTCTTCAGAAAATGGTGGTGAATGGTCAGTAGAGCCAGAGATGATGGATGATTTTGAAGCATCCATGTGTCTGATGTATGGCCAAGCCCAGGAGAAGTCTGTTAATGCTGTATGTAGCATCATGCTGAAGAAGGCGGTAGGGGAGAATGAGCAACTGACCAAAGGTGGACCTCTCCTGGCTCCCACCTTGCAGAGACAACCTTGTCCTGCACATCACTCTTTTGGTGCCCCAAGCCCTGTGATCCTGGGCAAGGCTGGAAGAAGACTGAAGAGGGTATGAAGAGAGAGAACTGCTGAGGAGGTGGAGGAGGGTGAAGAAGAGGAGCAAGAGATTGACTATGAAGAGCATCTTAATGATGATGACTATTTATACAGCAGCACGATGAAAAAAATAACTGTAGCTTGTTCTGTCATGCAAGATTAAACTAGTAGAACATTTTCCTTGTTGTTTTGACTTATTTACCTCATATTTTGTAAGCAATGAGGCTTTGGCTTTGCTATTGCTAGCAGCCAATGTGGATGGCAGAGCACGGTGCGGTTCCTCTTCTAGTTTGGACTCACACTGCTCTGCCAAACTCACTTTGTCTTTAGCGGTCAGCCCCCCCTGCTGTCCGTAAGGTGCCTCTGCGCCCCAGCCGTTTTAAACCCTCCCTCCAGCCTTTGGGCCACGCCTTCTCATTTACATACATATTAAAAAGCCAAATGCGAAACGGCAAATTTCTAATGGAAAATAGAAAAGATAAAATGACAAATGACAAATGGCAAATGGCAAAGTGTAAATGCAAAAAAAGAAAGAAAAAAAATATTTTTTTTTAATTTAAGCTTTTAATTTAAGCTTTTCCATTTAAGCTTTTCCATTTTCCATTTTGAGTTTCATATTTGATGTTTCCCTTTTCTTATTTCCATCACCATTTTCAATTTCATCCTTACAATTTAAGCTTTCAGTTTGAGCATTTCCATTTATCTATCTTTGTATCTTTTTCTGTCACTACAATAAATTTAGACCAATTTCTCTTCTCTGCTTTGAGCTCAGAATAATCCTGTGTGGCTCCCGTTTGGGCACACGAAACAACTCACAGCCAAGCCTCTGAATCAGACACTCCGATTGGCTGTGACAGCACCCACTGCAGCCAATAGGAGTGTCCGATTCAGAAACGTGACTCTGGACGTCACCAACAAAGATGGTGGATGTGAGTTGATCGATATACTTACAGATAGAACAAGCAATGCGCCAGGCAAAAGGGGAAACTATCCACGTCTTTTACAACTTTACGTATTAGTTTTATTGACGGAAGTAAATATCTCACATGGACAAACAGCGGCTCGCCGGTTAGCGCAGTTTCTGTAGTTTAACAGGAAAAAAACGACATGTCTCCAGCTCAAACCACTGAGGAGTAATGATGCTCCACAGACAACATGATGTTTGGGATCTTCCGGTCTCAGAGGGTGAATATGCTCCAATTATCACAATAGTTTAATTTATTTGAAATGTAACAGTCTTTCTGTGATAAAACCACTTGTGTCAATCTAAATTGATTATTAACTCTTTGAATTACTTTTTGGTAACAAAATGAAGATATTTCAGTACCCAGGACTGTACACTGCTGTGCACCAAAAGGATAAAATGTTACAGAAATATAATTTTAACAGATTTAAGAATGAATTTCGTCATACTCCAGTTCAACCACCCAAAAATGAATTAGCGTTCACTATTATTATTGTTTTTTTAGATGGTTTAGATTGTGTGTAGGACAGGGGAAACTGAAATCATGAACACCTTTTCTCAGCAGCGTCTGAGGTTTGGCTTTCTGAAAGAGGGGAAATTACCACAGACCACATGTGTTTTGTTTGTGGAGCTATTTGTCTGATACGTACAGTCAGTGGTCTGATATGATTAAAACTGTGGCTTCTTCAAACGTCAAACCGATTCTTCATACATTGTGAAAATAACCACAAGTTGGAAACCTAATTGAAAGCAAAAGAAACAGTTTTGAGTGGTGAACAAACGGCCGCTCCCAGCCAGGTTTTGCGATACCTTGTAACTGTGCTGTTGAGTGAAATCTCTCTCCAGTCAGATCTAACGAAACCTGTTTCAAGTTTTACCCAGAAAATGTATCAAGATAACCTTTAATGCTGCACAGAGAGCATGAAAAACCTGAGTGAACATTGGACTTACATTCCTCAGGTGGTCAGAAACACACCTCCAGTGAGATGCTCCTGTAGCTCTGTGTCTGTAAGTTCTAGCTCCTTAACTACAAACCATGTATACACTGTATTACTGCTCAATGTGTTCCCACGCTTTTCAGACAACCATTAGATTCAATTAATCCCATTTCATAAAAAAATCTATTAGCAGACAGTGAACATCAAGTCTGCATTGCTACTATTATCATTATTACTAATGAAAGATTTATTTCCATTATTGTTTCGTGGTAATGCAGTTTAAGCACAGTCGGAGTTGAAAAGTATGCACTATGTCGCCTCACAACAACAATGTAATAATTCAACTGTGTTGAATTACACAACTGAAGCAAGTTTCAAGAGCTAATTGATTTTCATACTGTACGACAGTTAGTGGAAACCAGTGTCTGCTTGGAGGGTAGAAGAAAAAAAAAACCCATTAGGGACAATGAAACTTCACAGCATGGTTTGCAGAATCATGAGCAACAATTTGAAGTACTCATTATTTGCAGGAAATGAGCCAAAACATGCAAATTGTCCATAGCATGACAGTCAGTGTTTGTTTTAGCCTTTTAACCTCTTAGCAGTGAGAAATTCCTGTAAATCTCTAATGTTTGCTCTATAAATATTTACATGTGTAAACAGGTTTTAATAAGTGCATAAATATGGTTCCCGATTCACCAACATGATCAGATTACAGGAGATAAAATGACATAAAAATAAACATGTGTTAATGTATTGTTACAAAGGAGTTGAATTCTTGATTTCAATTGTTTACCCACCTACCTGTTTGTGGTTTACTGTATATTTAAACCCTGTCAAGTCTTACATGGTTTATTATGCACATTAGAGTCCTTTTAAAACACATTTTGAGGGACTGAATACATTGAAACAATCAACTGAGCTTTATTGGACAACACTACGTTTGAAATGATTTGAAACAATTAATTAATTTATTTTCATTCCCCTCCATTAAAGCCATGAGTCTATAGAAGTTTTAACAGGGTGTTTGCTCCAGACTGAGAGCTCCAGACTTCCTCCATCAGCTAACTGCATCTATTATGTACCAGAATGTGTTTTATCTACTTGAACTGCCATTTGTTTACCTCTGGTGACCACAGTCTAGCTTTGAATGGATTCTTCCTTTTTCACAGACACTTAACTGTCCAGCTCTTTACTGCAGCCGAGCTGAAACATTATCCTCGTCTGTCTCGATGGTCGACAGTAAAGGTGTGAAACAGGAGTCACGTCCAGTCCACAGCTCTGAATCACATTTCCCTACAAACACGTCATCCTGCGTAACCGTATACTTTTGTGTGGGATCAAAAGAATAATCCAGTACCTGTGACTCCATAACAAGGCTTTTAAGGAGAAACTGATATTTTGTAAATCAGAATTAAAAAATGAGATTCCTTTATCTTACATTGTTTTACAGTTTTACAGTTTTATCGCGCTTTGTTGTCACTGGATCAAAACAAAGTCTTTGTCAACAGAAAGTGTGGATTTCAGAAAGTGTGCATCACATCAGTCATCGTGTGTTAAAGGACCAGTGTGTAGGATTTAGTCACAAAAAAAAAAAATGCAAAAAAACATGAAAGCCCTCTCTAGAGCCAGTGTTTGGTTTGTCCATTCTGGGCTACTGTAGAAACATGGTGGTGCAACATGGGCTCTGTGGAAGATGACCCACTCCCTCTGTAGATAGTGAGGGCTCATTCTAAGGTAACAAAAACACAACAATTCTTATTTTCAGGTGATTATATACTAATTAAAACATACGTATGAATATTATATTCCAAGTATTTTCCGCTAGATGCCGCCAGAAAAAATAAAATGTAGACTTTCACCAACTCCTGTAATTATAGAATTATTTATTATAAAACAGGTTGACAGTTAATATAGTTTATTTACAGTATATATCATGCTATGACATAAAAGGCAAATGTAAAGTGAGAAAACAACAGAGTGGAATTGTAACAAAGTTAAGGCTTAAATGCATATAAAATGGCAAAGTGATCATTAATAAAACAATGAATATTTAAAGAAGGTTGATGCTTCATCTACACATTATAACTGAAAACCCCAAAAGATTATTCATGTTTCCAGAATTGTAACATATCTGTCTGTTTGGCAGCAGCAGTGTGGTGGTGTAAAATATCCGTCTTGTCATTACATTTATTTTTTTGCACACCCAATTAAATATGAAGTAACATAAGTGCATCATTTAATATCATTTTAAAACAGTAATCCTAAACATTTCAGTGAATTGAGAACGATAAAGGCATATGAATACTTTCACTATTTTCAGGGAGTTTTGACCAGCTTATAAAAACACATTTTTGATTCACTTCTTGTGCTATGGTAGCATGTACTTAAAAGCAGAAGCTCATACACTCATTGTATCAATTAAAGTTTCAGTTCAGTTTTTGAATGTGTTTTTTTTTTTAAGTGTAAAAACAGCTCAGTGTTTTTTTTAAAAATTGTATTAACAGCTCTATAACAGTGCTTATAATTTAGGAGACCCAAAACCTTTTTAAACTTGACCAGATTAAACCGTGTACTCAAGAATTGAGCATCATTTTTGTTTTGTAACATGAATAGTCATGAGTCATTCTGGTCGGGGGTGAACGAGGCAAAACGAATGAAAATAAAAACTACCGAAGAAAAATATTGACACGTTATTCGTATGTGCGTTAAGGTGACGTGAATGGTGAAACACTGCAAACACGGACATAAGAAGTGGCACAATATACATGAATACACATTTATATAAGCATTCAGCTTTATGTTCACTTGGCCACCAAGCTAATGGAAGACTATTTCTGATGCAAATATATTTTTTTTTTTTGCAAAGACTTAAGATTGTAAAGGACCATATAAAAAGACAAAGTAATCTGTTACAACACAAAAACGTTTAAAAAGATTTTCCATGTAGCTGCCTGGAGTGATACCTTTTTTTTTCCTTTTTTTTCTGTGAAGTCACACACAAAAAAAAATGTTTTTTAAGGCCTGTCCAGGCCTGAAAGTGCTGAGAAATCATCTTTGGATGTTCCAGATAATACTATCTGGTCAGCAAGAAAGAAAAGGAGGATATACTCATTAAAAGAGCACCTCTTCACAAGATACTAGTACGATCTGGCACATTTTTTGGAACCTGTTCATGGGTTCAAAGTCCATCGAGGGAACGTTGATATCACAGGAATCAGGAAAATGGAAGGGCAGGAGACGGGTGAGGATTAAACCACGAGACGGGGCTCAGATGAGAGAGATCCGTATAGGGATGCTGGGGGACTCTGTCCTGTGTTGAGGCGAGTGATGGGACACCATGTGTTCCACCAGTGTGTGTTTAGACATGTGCTTCATAAGGTAGGTCTCCTGCAGGGGGGGGGAAAAAGAGAGCTTCATCAACAAAAAAGAAAAGCTTTAGACATGATCGCGGCAGTTAATCCAGATTTTTAAAATGTAAGATGATTTGGATCTCCGACTCACTGAGGTGTACGCCCTGCCGCACATGCTGCAGCAGTAGGCCTTGGCGTTTTTGATGGCGTGTGCAGACAGGTGGATCTGCAGCGAGGCAGAGTCTGAATAGGCACGGTAACAGTTGGAACACTTGAAGGGCTTGTCTTTGTTGTGCTGCCTCTGGTGAGACTTCAGCGTGGGAACACAAAGCAGAAGGAAAATGAGACACTTTCATGCAGCATTGTGGAAGCTGTTGTCTCGCAGTCTTGTCACGGATCTGCTCAGGCAGCGCGGAGGATAGTGGTGGTAAAACAGGCGGAGGAGAAAAGCAGTTAATGCTTACCTGCAGATTGGATAGCTGAGTAAAAGCTTTTTCACACCCTGGATGGGCGCATTTGTACGGCCGATCGCCTGTGTGGATTCTAAAGCAGGAAAAGTGAGGCAAACATTAGCAACTTGAAAATCTTTTCAGGCAGCTACATAAAACTGGCAGCACACTGGAATACAAACAAAGTGATATAACATACTCAAATGACAAAAAATAGCTGCCAAAAGTAACTTTCTTAAGCAAAGAATTAGAACATGCTTGAAGTTTGTTGCCAGTGTAACATGTTAAAAAAAAATTTGCAGTGGGATTTGTCTTGTTTTTGTTTGCACAGTACCATGACTACCTTTAAGGAAAAATCATGGTTTGTGTTAAAATATTCACTTGAAATGTGGTTGCTAATTCCTTAAAGTTAACCTTTATTGTCATGGCAACAGTAAACACCACCAAAAAAAATATCCTGACTCGTGGTTGGAAACGGGAAGTGAACAGCGGCCTCTTGCAGCTAAGTGTACTTTTTTGCCACTTTTTGCAATCGAACTATTTAGTCATCCACCCAGCCGGCCTCCTCCTGATAAGGACGTCACCTTTATATAGACGTCATCTGAACAGCGTCACTTCTCTGGCTCATAATTACTACAGCAGCTGGGTGGCGTCTGTCACTCAAATGTAACTATAGGTCGTTTTTGGCGACTGAATTTATGACCTAAAGGGTCGTTTTTCTTGGGAGGACTGGCTCGTTTAAAAACAGACACTAAGGACAACACTGTTAAATGTGCTTGTAATCAGCATGTATTCCCAAAAGGAACTTGAATACATAGCAGTAAAAGTGAATGTGGTCAACGGTTTCAATACTGTCTTACAAAAAAATGCAGTTTTTATGTTCAATGTTAAACCAAAACTGTGCAGCCAGAAACCACTGGAGGGAAAGGAAAAAACATGCTTCTTTGTAATTTGAATGAACCCTTTAATATGAGGGAATAAACTGAGTAATCAGTATGTACAAATTATTTATTGAAGTGAACTAATTACTAACTTTTGCATAGGAATTAATGACAGTTTTACCCACAATGCCTGCTGGAATCTGCAGGAAAGTAAAAAAAAAAAAACCAAAAGCTACTAACATAGTATTAAATGTTTTAATCATTTAATGTTTTAATGATTCAAAGACTTAGATTTAAAGATTTAAAGTATATTATATGAATCATTTTGACTACAGTCATATTCCATCACAGCTTTCTATTTTTATGCTTGTTAAGAAACATTATAGTGGTTTGCTAATAAAATATGTTATTTTTATAAAGTATGTTATCTAACCACAACAGAATATACTTATTAAAGCTTTGGTGGATGACAAAAAAATGATAAAACCAGTTGTCATGACCACAGGGTTGGTGGTTCGAGCCTCAGCTCCTCCTGTTTACAGTGTCAAAGCATGGCAGCTTGCTGCCATCGATGGCAGTATGTAATGAGTATGTGTGAATGGGTGAATGAGAGGCAACATTGCAACAGCCTGTGGATAAAAGGGCTACTGTACATAAATGCTGTCCATTTACCAAAACAGAGGAGTGAGGGTATGTAAATATCAGACCTGGTGTGCTGCTGCAGATGCGAGAGCTGCCGAAAACATTTCTCACAGTAGGAACAGCGGTACGGTTTGACGCCCAGGTGTATGCGGAGGTGCTGGGCCAGGTAAGATGCGTTCGCAAAGGTCTTAGTGCACTGAGGACACTTGTGAGCCTTTGCCTCTGTGTGCGTTTTGGAGTGGATCTGCATATCTGACTTGGAGAGGAAGGTCAGTGGACAAACTTTACACCTGCATAAAGAGCACAGTGACACAGAAAGAAGAAACATAAATAAGACACACAGAGTCTATACTATAGATATCGCACATTCCTGAATTGCAGATTTGTGACTTGCTCAATTATGCTGCTGGGAGGATTAATTTGCAACACAGGAACATTATTGAGCAAGAAACAGTAGCATCTCTTTGACCTACAGTAGTTTTTTAGAGGTTTGCATGTAAGGTTCTTAAAATGAGCTCCAGCTTGAGCAACCATAACATTAAAATGCTACACACACACCACCCGAAAACTCCAGGGACGTGTCAGTCAGGTTCAACCTAAATTCACTCTTCACATGTACTCCACATACTGAGGCTGAGTGGAGACTGTAAGGAACCGGCTGCTTCAAGACAAACCTCAGACAGACTGACTGCATTATATTGAAAGGTGTTTCCAATATTTTGCTCTCCTCGCGTTGGACAAAATATTCGAAACACAAAGACAAATATTTGATGAGAATCTTACTGATGGCAAGCAAAAAACAACAAAACCAAAAAACTGGGAAATGGCTCCATCTGCAGATACCAGGAACTGAATAATGATCCAATATGATGAAATACAGTATATGTGATGGAAAAACTGACTTTGTCTTAAAGAAAAATTTACAGACTTGTGATTTAAATGGAGATAATACTGTGTATTTCTCTTATATGGGCTGACTTAGTTTAAGAATTTAAGTGTACCTTGTGCAACCATGCATTTACAAGACTGGTTAGCACCAGTATTATACAAGAAGAAATGGGAAACTTTCAAGTGAGAGCAGTTGCATTACCTGTAGGTTTTCCCCTGTTTGGCAGTGATGGTGACACAGGACTGGTCATTGCCTGAGGCTAAGATGGGGTAGGGCACCACCAACAGCGAAGACCCATTCTCTGCTTTGATCTTCTTACGCCCTCGTTCATCCTTTGGAGGCGGCCCGAGGAGTCCCACGAGGCCCCCGTTGTTTTTCCCAGGCTCCATCCCGTGGCCGCTGGCTAACCCTGAGATGAGGTGAGGTGTGGGAGCTCCGCCCAGCCGGCTGTGGCTGCTTGAGGTGGGCGTAGTGGGGGTGATGATCTCTGAGGTGTTGAGGTTGCCTGTTCTGGATGCCAGCGCCACACCTGATGGGTGCAAATGAGGACGAGACTGTAATAACTCACTGTAATTAGAGGGGTAACAGTTCACTGATTCAAATACTGAAAATTCTAAACACTGATGCACGCAAACATACAAGTTTTCACGTGTGTACACATAAAGTATATACAGTATTAGCCTGATAATAAGACTGAATTCCCATTTCAATACACTTCATTTTATCTGAATATATCAGATTTTTTTCCTATTCTTTCTCTATTTTGTTCTATTCTATTAATATATCTGAAACAAATCAGATATGTTGGCAGCAGTTCAGAAATCTGGAACCAGGCTAAGTGTTTATATAGAAGGAGTAAAAAATAACTAGATTGGAATTACAAACACTGCCAAAGAGACGAGTTGTACAAGGCTGGATGTCGTCAATGTTTGTCTATTATAAAAGTTATGTAGCAAACAATACTTTGATATGTGAGTTTTTACTCAGCTAACAGACAGATGACAAATCATTTTTGCCCAAACTTCAAACTGCAAACACTGCAAAATCGATTCACGATAACATTGTATGCAAAACACAGACAGACTTTATCAACATAGAGAAATGATTATCACAAGCTGACTGATAGGAGTGCACAATAATGGACACAAAGCAAACACTGACAACTGGCATGCAGGCTATTTAAATATGACTCACTTTAGCAGTGTTTGCGAAATGACTTAATAACTAAAGTTCAAGTCATTTTCCATTTAAGTGTTTGCATTGTTCTGTCTACTTCCTGCACCTACGCACAGTACAGAGAAGTCAGATTTTCTCAATAATATTTTCCGGTCCTAATGATGAATGAAACCCACACTGCAGATCTGAGTATCTCTGTTTCTTTAATACGACAATAGGAAGCGCCACGCTGACTGCTGTGTGGTTACCTGAGACGTGGTTTGTTCTAGAAGGATGGTCTATGAGTTGACGCAGATGCCAGTCTTCCCATAATCCTCTGGCTTTTATAGCTGCCTTATCGTCCAGATTCAAGTTTACATCCCCCAGAATACGACCTGGAAAAGATGTGCAGAAAATCTTTTGTTTTATTTTTAACAACTTACATTCATCTTTCATCATCTTGAATACTTGAGTGCCTTTAAACCAGCTTTTGCAGCTGGCATAATGACACTCAACAAAATATATTAACAATAGGTAGAGGGAGAGAGAGATGGGGAATGATATGCAAGATAAGTCTCAGATATGGACGCGAACCAGAGATGTTGCGGTTCATGATCAGCGCATTGACCCCTAGGCCACCAGGGCCCCCCAAAACCTGAAACCCATTGTATTTAACCATGATTTACAAAAAGAAGTAATGTTTGATTTTCTGTAGTGGCCTTCTGAAACATTTCATCTTTTTAAAATCATGTTTATGAGCTGTAAGCTCCCTTAAAATCTGGGAAATTCATCCAAGTTTCAAGGTGATAAATCCTAAGTATGTTTTTAAGCTGTTAAAGAGGCCTCTAGTACTCCCAACAAAACAAAAAAAAGCACTAAAATAGTTCAGAGATATACTTCAGGATGCACATCAGTAAAAAGTGAGGACTGGAGATGCGGCGTGGCGTCAGAGGAAGCGTACCTGTGACTGAGCTGGAGGCGGGGCGGGCGTGCAGAGCGATGTCCGGCTGAGACGGGCTGTGGCTGTGGAGAACTTGCATCTGATGGGCTTTGGACATCACATGCTGGCCGCCCTCCGCCTGGCTTGGGGGAGCCAGTAAGGGCTGTTGGGAAGGGACTGATGAGGGGGGCAGATGAGGCGTTCTGATCTTCTCCGCCATCAGCTGCTCCTTGATTTTATTGATCAAGACTAGGTTATCCAGCTGACAGCCGGGAAACAACATTTGTGACAAGAGAACAGCCATCAGTTCAGTCAGTGTCAGTTTGTGACACGATGGTTCCCTCTAATGGCTCATACGTGACATTGTACCCAAAACGTCATCTGACGATCAAGAGCTGATCACTGTATTAAACCAGTGGTTCCCAAACTTTTTGGCTTGTGACCCCTTATTATAGGTTATAGGCAGAGATTTTTCTTTCTCGTGCAGGATTTTTAGAAGCCTGAGAGATGAAAGAATCAGGTATATTACTTATTTGAGGGAAAATGTCCGGTATTTAATTTATTTTCTAGAGGCCTTAAGAGGTAGTATCCAATATTTTATTAATGAAAAAGCAAAAATTAGAGAACTGTAAGAATGTTTTACTGTATCCGTTTAATCCATGGGTTCTGACTCCCAGGTTGGGAACCACTGCATTAAAGGAATACTTTGGGAAGTATGTTTATTCACTTTCTTGCTGAGAGTTAGATGAGAAGAACGATACCACTGTTGGTCAGAGTGGTATCAATCTAACTTTTGGCATGAAAGCGAATAAGCGTATTTCCAAAGCTGTTCCTTTAAACTGTGAATGATTTCGTATCATAAAAAGCAACAAACCATTCCACAGAAAACTGACAATACAATGACTTCACTGCAGAGTGTTAATGTGTGCATTAGTGTGTGAAAATACCAGAGTCACTTACCTGGCCAGGCATCGCAGGAGGTGGAGGCCAAAAATAGGGATTGTTAAAGCGAGGTTCAGCCATCCTGAAATGAAAACACAAGAGGTCATAAAGCAGATGAGGGTTTGACTCCATCTGTCCATCAGTAAAATACTGACCAGCACATTTATTGGGTACATATTTGTAGTTAAACTTGTAACACAGCTGTGCCAATCTTTTTGGCTGGCGAACCCCTTAAAACAAAGCAATGTTTACTTTTGGATTGGTTGATTGCTTCATTTTTTCCCTAATTATCAGAGTCATAATTTACAATACAATAAGCAAAGATTAGAGAAACTCAGAAAAAAATAAGCATAACTTTGTGTTTGTGTTCATTTTGTCTGTCGACTCTCCTGTTAATCACTGAGGGTCTAAGGACAGAGGATGTTGTTTTGTTGTAAAAAATTTAAAGAGCCCTGAGGCAAAATTGTGATTTGTAATATTGGGCTGTACAAATACAATTAACTCGCGACCACTCGGGTTTATCTTGTAGCCCCTTGCATTCAGTTGTCCCCTGTTGTAAGATATTCCATAAAACCTTAAAACTGTAAATTTATGTGAAGATCTATTGTTTGTGCAGAAAACTTGAGCCACTAGATCTCCACCCAAGCAGCAGATGACTTTTTAATGTGATAATTTGGGATAACTTGTCACAGTCTTGTGATGATGTATTTTCAAAGACATTCTGTCTTAAGGTCTCCTCTTGTCCCAAAGTACAAGAGGAGACCTTGTATTCTCACACTTTCTCTGAGCCACCGCTTCATCAGAGATAGCAGAGAGGAAGGAAGACGTTTAAGTGAGTGATGAGAGACGGGGGGTTCACTCTCCCTTGTGTTCAGCTTTTTTTTTTTCTGAGGATTTTCAACCGCAAGACTGCATGATGGGCATGCTGCCTGAGAGATAGCCTCTCACATGATTGCAACAGTTAGTTAAGGAACTCTCCTGAACGGTTATCAGAGAGAACAGAAATGTTAAAAGTGATGAGGCTCAGATCCTAATCTGTCGCTGACTGTCTCCTCCTTGATACATGGGGCCCTGAGTGGTTGAGAGTCTGACGGGAAACAGGAGAAACGTTGCAGAGTCTCACCTCAGAGTACAGCAAGACCTGAGTGATGTTGGTTAGTGAGCCAAAATCCAAGATAACGAATGCGGAATAAGTTTAATGAGGATGCTGAGCAGAGCTACACTGATTTGTAAGTGACACAGCATTTTTTTTTCTCTTTTTTTTTTTTTTTTACATGTGACTCAAACATTGTCTATTTAAATTTGAATATTTCATTTTCTTAGCATGCAATTAAACATAATGCTTGATGAGGTTGCTCCTCCGCAGGCTGTGTCTCATTTTTTTAAGGAAGAGAAAGCTACTTGCTGTTAAAAGTTGTGATCTGTAGGCCTTTTTCTTTCCACAGTTTCTCTTTTCAACCCAGTATGAAGTTCTTTTCGAGACATTTTGCATTGCGTGCTTTGGCACACTCCACCATTCCTAAGTCTGTTTGGCTTAGCAGAGGCATAACACAGTCCACATCGGTGAGCCAAGAGAAACAAAAACGATACGTCCAGGGGTACGAGTGTACACTAAACCCCACAAAATATTTCTCTAATGATGCCAGTGGGGATCAGTTTCACTTCCTGGAGGCTTTCTGCCTCGGAGGAGTTTGACTGCTGCTGGACATCTCTGTGTCGCTTTTTTTGAAACAACACGCTTCACCGAGAAACCGTTTAATGGCAGCGATGTACTGTGTATGACTCACAGTTCCTGTGTATTGCTTTACATTTATACTGTATGCTGGTGTATTCTGTCGTAACTGTATGTGGCATCAAGCCCTTGTAAAGTCAGTCAGTATTGTAACCTGTAGAATCAGGTTTAGACTACGTTGCTTTTGCCAGAAAGATTTTGCACAAATGCAACTAAGTTTCAATAAGGCCTAAATATTTATATCTGCACGTAATCGTTAGTGTTTTATCTTTTCCAGTAAAGAATATTCGAAATTATTTCTGGTATAAGTGCATCAAAGAGAAGCTCAATATAATGCAAACTGCGCACTGCTCTTTAGGTCTATGAAAAACAAACAAATGCCCCTTATAATATCTCATAGTCCGAGGTGATGTATTCAACTGTCTAACACCAAAAGATATTCAATTTACTATCATATATAACAAAGAAAAGCATCAAATCCTCACATTTTAGAAGCTGGAAGCAGAGAAAATGACTAAAACTATTAATCTATTATAAAAAAAAATGTTGCCATTGATTCAGTTTACCGATCATTTCAACTCTACTGCACTATCATTCAAGACATTGATGGAAACTGAACATCAAACTAAGTCTCGGTCCCTTTTGACAAAAGTTTATCTCAAGTCATTAAACTGGCAGGCTGCAGTTAGTAATGGTACTTTGAAATAAGCCACCCTTTATAAAGGGTTAAGTTGTGACTAATAGCTGTTAATAAATAATTTAGTAAAGATTTATGAAATGTCTAAAAATGGATATAAGAAACTTGAGATGTGTTGCATTGTAATGTAAGAAGTTATGCTCACGTCTGACAAAAAGTTTCACCACTGCAGGAGGATTTTCTGGTGTCTTTTAAATCCACGTGTGCTGGTTTTACACAACACAATAAATAACATAACTAACTGATCGGTTATAAGCCTTTTACAATAACAACGTTTGGGTTGTCAGGTTGTGAAAAATGACTTTCACTGTTTAGACTGACCACTATCAGTACTTATGACTGCAAACCTGATGGATCAAAAACCGCTTTATTGATGACTTGTTAACATTTATACATGAAAACTTGATCGCTTATTAGAAATTGAGAGAACCCTTAAGTGTTTATTACAGATTATCAACATGATAAACACCAGTCTCAACCTGAAAACCCTAAAGTTGTTCTTATTAATGGCTCATAACTGATGTATAAAGCATTAGCACATCTATTATTAACAAACATATAAATCCTAACCCCTTCATAAAGGATGCCTTTATAGAAAGTGGTACCAAAGTGATACACAGCAACTCGCTTCTCTTAATTCTGTAATAACTGTTTATCATTATATAAGTAGAGGTGGTCTGTCAGGTGCTATAATAATCCTACAGATGGTTAGTAGTGCAGAGTCAAGCATGTCCAATACTGACATAAAACATGTAGTTCAGCTACAAAAAAAGTTGCATCAGGGTGATCAAACAGAAATATAATTACAGTGAGATCACCTCTGGATGGAAATACAACATCTGTGAGGAGAAAAAAACAGCAGTGAAGCAAAAGTTAGGGTTAACTTTTCCCCCTTGTTTTGTACCCGCGGTGCTGACTTATTATTCTTCCGTTAAAAAAACTAAAAGGAGCCGACTTCAAATCTTAATGTCATCATCATCATCACCATCATCATCTTTAAATGAGAGCATCTCCTCCTCCAGAGAAACAATCCTCCGCAGCGCCTCGGTCTGTCCGCCGCCTCTCCCTCATTCTCAGACAGTTTATTAAAAAAATTCAGACAAAAGGAAAACAAAAATGGCAGCCCTGTCTTATTTTTATAAGCACTGGACGCCATATTCTGCAGATCCGAATATAATAAGGAGGTAATTCTCCACATGCAATGAACGGCTCGGGATGCGTCGGGATGTGGCATATTTGCATTAACCGTACGAATGATTGTTTACTTTGATTTGCAGGTTTGAATAGCCCGGCTTGAGGAGGAGAAAAAAAAAAGCCCTGACACTTCCTACAACAATCATCATGCCTTTGCTGAATGCTCTGCAGCCGCTGAGCCATAAATCCAAATGTCGAGCTTTGCGCCGACGCGCAGTGGAAGCGTTTATTTGCGCGACAGAAGAAAAGAAACCAGTCTAGATCATTTATGCGCTGCGAATGCTCTTTTTTTTATTGCAACTTTTGCATGACTTGAATAGAAACGGCGACGAGGCGACACACGGCAGCTGCGTGTGAGAGAAAAAGAGCAAAAACAGGCAGAGATTTTGCATCGAGCGGCTAACATACCTGAACCAGCCAGAGAAGAGATATTTTTATAAAGGATTAGACTCTTCTTTCTTTCTGCCTGCTCTCAGTCGGACTTCAAACCTTCCGGGTCGCCTGCTGTTCACTTCTGGGTGCTGCAGGCGAGGAATTGTTCAGCGTGAAAACACTGAGCCGAAACGGGGTTTTTTAACCCATTTTCTGGTTTCTAATTTTCTCGCAGATGTCGCGGTCGCCTCTGCGCTGCAGCGTTTACATTAAACTGTGCATATGCATGGGGAGTTCATATTTTACACGCCTTTCCTGTACAGTGACATTTGTGGCGTTAATATGTTATTATTTGCATGTGTGAGGCTGAGTCTCTCGACAGTCTGAAATAAACAGTTATATTTGTCATCAGGCAAACCTCAGAGGTCCATTTGTGCTGTCTGAGTGTATAATTGTGAGAATAATTGGTTGCACCACAGGTGGCCCCTTTTCAAGGTCTCTATAAAAGCTGTCTGTGTGTCCCAGGTCAAGATAGTCATGTAGCTACAGTAGATATGAGCTGTAATCCTCTCAGCAGCAGCATGACAGGCTGCTAATGTGCTCTGTGCTTAGCTCAGCAGGAGATGGCACTGCTGCCACAGCTGACACACACACACACACACACACACACAGAGAGAGAGAGAGGGGGTCAGATAGTCATGAACATGTTACCTTATGGCTGAAAACATGAGGACATGCTTTTGATTACTGCAAAAAAAGAAAAAAAGGAATCATCACTTTACACGTGGAAATGAGCTCAAATCGATTAATTTGAATTGACACTGTTTTACAGAGGTAGTGATTAAATTTAACTTAAAAATACGGTCATTCTGAGGCTGTAGTGTTGAATTTTACTGAATACAATATTTTGTCCACCCCATTCATCTCAGTGAGGATGGATAATATGTTAGAAACATCTCATTGTGAAGTTTACATTCTCAAACCTGATGACCATGGATGCTGTTCTGAAGTGCTCCTGCTGCTTTTTCAAGTTATTATGTAAGTTTGCTGTCTGTCTTTTATTAGAAAAACAATATGATTTATCAGCATCACAAACTACAGCATTAAGTCAAATTAACGCCTCGAAAAGTGTAAGTGTAAAGTTAAACAGACTATTTATTATCATCATTTTAAGTGTGATTGTACTAGTGTGATGCACTAAAGTCACAACTTTATGCCTTAGTCAAACATATTTCTGAGCAGCCAACAGTGTAACCATATATATTTTTAAACCATGAAGTCAAACTATTGTCTTTTCAGTGACAATAACACAATTCAGTCATGCATGTGGGTTATTGTCACTGCTCAAACCCTGCACACACGGTTGCTTTCTTACCTACATTATCTTTACTGTATGTGCACACACACCAACAAAGTAACACAGTTTACATATCCATTGCAAATGCAAAACTCTGCAGGACCTCCAGCTTATACCTCACTGGAGTCTGACTGAGGATGCAAAATACACACAAATGTGGTGACAGCCAATAATTAGAGAGAGAGAGAGAGAGAGAGAGCAGAGATGGAGTGCAGTGAGGTAATAAAATGTTGTTTGGAGTAATTTTTCAACCTTTCTGCAGCTGCAGCTTCTCATGAGCGTAAACATGCTGAGATGAAGAAATTCTTTAGGGCTCAAATTGTTTTTAAAATCCAGAGCTCACAATATAATCAGACAGGTAAATATTTTTTGACAGCAAATAATTGCTTTCTACTGACTTTATTTGGCATCGTCCTGATTGCTGCTGCAGATAACTAAGAGGAAAAAAGTCGATATGCCTGATAAGAAAATGTGGCTCACAAAACTTTTCTTATATCACCAGAACATATAAACACGAGCCTACTGTGAAGGCAGATTTGCTTTTAGTTTAAAGAGAGAGAGAATGCGTGTGTGTGTGTGTGTGTGTGTGTGTGTGTGTGTGTGTGTGTGTTGGAGGGGGGTGTGAGTGAAAGAGAGAGTGTGTGTGTGTTGGAGGGGGGTGTGAGTGAAAGAGAGAGTGGGTGTGTGTGTATGGGATCATATTTCCTGCGTGCCACTCTACAATTGAATTCAAGTCAATACACTTTCTTAGCATACAACATAATTTTAATATTATTCCACAGTATTATTTTACTATTTTTATAGGATTTCATTACTATTATTTTTGTTTTGTTGTAATTTTTGTTATTCATGATGGTTTGGCAACATTTCTACTGTATTTGTATTCTGTTATTGTATTCAGTAGGCCATCGTAGAAGCCTTGTTTTTTCTGATCAAAACAAGGCTTCATTACCTTGTTTTGATCAGAAAAAATTTTAGATATGTTTCACATATCTAAGCTTGAAAACGGGTCATATCTGACCCGAACACAAGACGAGGGTTAAACAAGTATCCTCATGGAGCTCAAGATCTCTTCTTCAAGAGAGACCTGCGTACAAAAAAACAAACAAAGACAAACACAGTTACAATACATACACATTAGCCAAATTAGTTCTGCATTAAAGACAACAATTACCAGTAACATTCAGAACACCTGAGTATAATTTGACACAACAATGTCACCACAAGATCCATTTAGTAGCTGTTGTAGCGCTCTCAGTCATATCACACAATCTTCCTCAGCAGATGGAGTCGGTCCAGTTGTCATGGGATTGTACCAGAAGTTCAAATTTTCATTCTTTTAATAGCACTTTAAGGACTTCTTGTCCATGTTTGACTCAAAACTTGAAACAATCAGAAAGTGGAGGTAATGAGGCAGTTTTCTCAGGGCGTCCTGCTGGCGTAGAGCCACTGACTCCCAGGTTGGAGTCTGGCCGGATATCTTTGTTGCATGTCATTTCCCATCTCTCTCTCCCCTCATTTCCTGTCATCTACTGTCTGCTATATAATAAAGGCATAAAAGGCCCCAAAAGGTAATTGTGAAAAGTAAAGGTTTTCCCAGGAGAGCCTTATAGATAAGTAATGAACAGTACAATGCAGCTCGCTTTTGTTGGTTAGAGAGGACCGTGTCATCTGTTCAAACAGTCTACAGTGGCTGTTACTGGAAACTAAAGTGATCATTATCATTTATGATGATATGCAAATCATCATCATCATCAGTAATGGGGAAAACCATCTTAATAGGGTCGAAGGTTAAAAGGAAGTTGGCCCTTGTTGAAAAGCATGAATGTATTTCTCAACCTGTTATTAAATGTTTGTTGATTGAAATGAGTATCACTAGGATGTAGCGTCATCTTCTTCTTCACAGTTATTCGATCTGCTATCAAATCCTGCTTTATGAAACTCCCTGCATGTGTCTATTTGCTGAAACCTTTGAAATAACACACAGTAGTTTGAGCAAGGTGTGTGTAACGCAGGGATGTTTATATTTCCTCACTCAATATGAAACATCTTCTATCCTGTATATCCTTAACAAATAGCAACATGTTTTGTCTTGACACACACACACACACACACACACAGACATGCACTTAGCATCTCTCACTGTTATTAGTTAGTTAGCTGCCAGACTGGTTTTCTAGTCTGTACAAACAGTGCCACACCCTCCGAGACGCACATGTTCTGTCACCTCCACACAGGCCAGGTGCAGGGCGCACAGAGGCGGGGTGGGGGGCAGGGAGGGGAGGTCATTATCCCCTGAGAGGGTGGAGCAAAGGGGAGGTGAAGAAAGCGGATAAAACATTTGAAGCTCATATTGACATCCTGCTCTGGAGGCTCCTGTGAGCACAGGTAAGAACTAATGAACCTCACAGCAGTTTTTGATCTAGACACTTATGTTTTTCTGTTGCATATCACCTAAATTTTCCCTTTTGTCATCATGCGATAGAGGTAATGGAAATATTTTTTTCACAGGTTGAATTGTACAGATCATGGTCAGGTGGAGGAAATATTTACAGTCAAGTCATAGCAACAGCGTCTGTGCACTCAGGTCTCCTCTAAATTTGCATCTGTGCTCATGTTACTCAGGAGTTAAAAAGCACTTGTTTGTTCTTTGCTTGTATTAAATGTCATTTGCAAAAAGGTAATGCAAATATCACGACAGAGGAAGACAACTTTTAATGAGCAATCAACTGTAAACAGTTGTCTAGTCCAGGGTTCACTACTAATGTACACAATGAAATATTGATCTGCAACCATGGGGCAAAAAACATCCAGTGAGAGTAAAATGATGTTGTAAAACAGCTACAGAAATGTTTAACATTGCAGTCGGTTTGTGGGGGGGGTGGGTTACTGTCAGCAGAGTGCCTGGCATTCCTGACCTCCTTCAGCCCGAGGCAATAAGAAAACCAGTTTTTCGAAAATGCTGACCCATGTGTATGTGTTGTTTTGTTGCAGCCATGGATGGTGTGTTGGAAGGAGCGGCAGTGTTGTGTGTATGTAAATTGGCCTGCAGTCTTCTCTTCCTGCCCTCATTGGCTGCGTCCTACAGTCCCGTCAGCTTCTGCTGCTGTTGCCTCCTGATCTTCACGGACTTCCTGGTCACAGGTGAGAACACGACCAGTTGCGCCGGTCGCCACAGTCCTCCAGTCCAACTCGCACCCCCACAGCTCTTTCATTTTACACTGGATGTAATTCAACACTAATAATCATCATCATTAATTGATTGACAGCAACTATTTTGATAATCGATTTAGTCATTTTTTTTAAAGCGAAACAGCCAAACATTTCATAGCTTGTCACTTGTGAGGATTTGCTGCTTTTCTTGTCTTATGTGATAGTATATTAAAATAACTTTTTTTAGTGTTGGCTTGACAAAACAAGTAATATGATAATATTTTTCAACATTTTGTAAGCTCGGTCTCCTTTTATTTTTTTTCAGTAGGTTTGGTTTGCATTCATACATTTGTTTATCCATTTGGGTTCATCCTAAACTAAATTACAAAAAAAACCAACAATTGTTTGCAATTTAATCTTAACTTTAGTTTTTCCAAATTAGCTGAGCTACTGCACAATCCTCCCATGTGCTCCCTGGCAACTTAACCTGGGGTACACATACTTTTAGTTGGCATTAAAGGATAGTTCAAAATTCTTCCAAGTCCATCCTAAAACAACAGTCAGGTGCTCATATGAACATTTAAACAGGATTGGCTTGTTGTAATCATCCCTCCTGTTCATACTAACCTTTAGAAGATCCCTCCCAAATGTGTTTACCAATGTAAGTGATGGGGGCTAAAATCTACAGTCCTCTTTTTGAGCAAAAACGTATTTAAAAGTTTATCTGAAGATAATATGAGTCAAGTCATAGCAACACTCAAGTCTGCTCTAAATTTGCATCTGTGCTCACATTACTGAGGAGTTAAAAAGCACTTCTTTGTTCTTTGCTGGTATTAAATGTCATTTGTAAAAAGCTAATGCAAATAATATGTAGTAATAATAATAATATGTAGATAGTGTGAGGCTTCAGCCGTCTGAGTTAGTCAAATGAAGTTGATTTCCTCCACAGTTACAGTTACAGTCTATGTGTTTTCTCTGACAGTGTTTTCCTGTTGAGCTGTGGTGGAAGTATAGTAACAAAAAGAGGAACTTTGGCACTAAAAAGACTGTAAAGTTGTAAGATATCTACTAGATTTGACTCATTTAGATGTTGAAGCTTCATAGTAGCTTCAGATAAACTTTTAAATACATTTTTGCACAGAAGGAGGACTGTGGATTTTGCCCCCCATCACTTACATTGTAAGTGCATTATGAAGGGATCTAGTGGTCAGTATGAATGGGAGGAATGATTACAGCAAGAAAAACATATGTCAGTCGTCGTTTGCTAACCTAACTATTGTTTTAGGACAGACTTGAACCTATCCTGTCACTGCTCTAACTCAATCCAACCACAGTCACGTCACTTACCGACACTCTGTGTTTTTCTCACCAGTTTTTCTGAGTGTCCTTTGCATCTTTGAATACTGGCTGACTGAGCTGACCCCACTCGGTGATGTCATCGCCCTGCGCTTCCTGCTCTTTCTCAGCCACACCTACGGTGCGGTGTTGATCCTGACCACACCTCTGATCGCTGTGGAGACTCTGACCAGGCTGCTGTGGCCTCACTATGCTGTAGCTCACAGGGCGGCGGTTCAAACAGTGGGCTCTGATGGAGAGCGTTATTATAAAGGGGAAGTAACTGTGGAAGAGGAAGAGGACAGCAACAACCCAGACAAAGACAGTTGGCTGCCTCATGCTGTCGGCTACCTCTGCTGCCTGTCAGTGTGGGTCGTCGTCGCCTTCAGTGTCGGGTGGCGATGGAAGCTGGAGGAAGTGTGGGCTGCTGCCTGTTTGCACACAACCAACTCCCTGATCAGATGTTTGCCCAACCTGTTCAGCCCCATGCCCAATGCCATGAACCCCTGCTGGGGCATGGCATTCCTCTCCGTCCTCCTATTCTTCCTCACCATGGGCGTAGGCCTGCACAGGCAGCCCCAGACCCCCGCACAGACAGAGAGGACACACACAGACAAACATGGAGTTAATAATAACGGCAACCTTGTTCCAGCTCTGTCTGCGCCCTCCAAACCTGTGCACCCTGGGATATCGGTGTCAGAGCCAGCGCAGTCTGTTGACCCAGAGAAAACAGAGAGCAGCTGCACTGTTCACAGAGCGTGTTCCTGGAACAGCGTGCAGATGTCGGCGTGTCGCCATGGAGACTTTGTCCTCCTCTCCCCCGAGTGTTTGTCTGTGGAGAGGGGAGGACAGGAGCACGAAAGGACAAAGAGAGGTATACCTTTGACATTTATCACGGAGGAACACGTGAACTCACAATGCAGGAGCCTGTGTGGGTGGCGACAGTGGGGTTTTCCCTGCCTGGGGGTGAATGTAATGATAGGGTTTGTGGGTGTGTTCTCCATCTTTGTGTTGCCTCTGAACCTATGTGTCAACATTCTTCTGATCCGGACTATAGAAACTCTGCTGGAGCTGTGTATCAAGTCTTTAGTTTCATCTGCAACAAACACAAGTGACACATCTGTCTCTCACAATGCAGCGCTTGTATAAAACCGGATGGGTGACAAGCATAAGAGGAAGCTGACTGGAAGTAATTCGCTGACAGGATCATCAGATTGATATTACATGTGTGCAGACAGCGGGTCTACCTACCTGTCAACACTGGTTTGCATAGTGTGTAAATAAGAATTTCTGAGCAGTTATTCACATGTGAGGAATAATATGTGGAAACTGCTGAAAGGTGCTGAGGAGGCAGGTTGAGGCGTGCTTGCTGCAGAGACTGAAGAAGGCCTGATTTTACTGCTCAGGGCCATGAGATCTGCAGTGATTTGTCTTTACGCAGTGGGTGACAGCATGAGCCTCTCCAGTTTAAAGAAGAGTCAATGACCAACAGTGTTTTGAAAAGAGTAATATGAAGTGTGTTGCTGCTGCATCACATTAACCCTGCATAAAGCAATGTGTAAATAAATAGAGTGACTTGAAGACAGATTTTATTTTGCTTCTTTGTAGATTTACTCCATAAAATTTCAGATGGAAATGCTGCTTTTTTTTTTACAGCATTACATTTATCTGACAGGTATAGTTACTAGTTACTTTTAGGATTAATGCACTGAAGTAAACTACTAAACTCACGGCCAGTATAACCTCCTATGGGGTCTCGAGGCAAACGCTTGTTGTTGGGCCCCTATTGTCCCCCACTATACATAGTGGTTAGTTGATTGACAGGAAATTAATTGACAACAATTTTGATAATTGATTAATCATTTAAGTCATTTTTTAAGCAAAAAAGCCAAAAATTCACTGGTGCCATCTTCTCAAATGCAAATATTTGCTAGTTTTTCCAGTTTTCCATGATACTAAACTCAACTTTTTGAGTTCAACATAAACTAAAACAATTAATGCCATGAAACTGGTTTTTGATTACCTTGCGAGGCAAGATTTGTGAGATCATGAGCTCAAGCGAGAATCTATCTTGTCAGGCTTCAAGTTACGCGCTTGTGGCTGAACCAACAGTGGTTCGGACCAATCAGCATCCTATGAGGAACTACTGGCAGCTCCAGGTGTGGTTTAGGTGTGACGTGAGTGAGAAGTTGACCCGTGATGACAGTAATAGACAGATTGTTCATCCAATCACCTGCCAAGTATTTTTTGAAAGTGTTCCAAACTGTTTTGGCTTGTGACCTCTTTCAAAAAAGCAGTGTCTGGTTGTCACATTTCAGATAGTTTGTATTTTCACCAAAGACACATTTCCTCTCTAGTCCTTCAGGGCCCAAAGAGGTAAATATATCCAATATTTTACAAAAAAGCAAAGATTAGAGAAATATCCAAAAATGAAACACAGATTTGTGTAGCAGAACTTAGTTGTTTCTTCTTTCCTACCCCATTAATCATCTTATGACCCTTTGGATTTATCCTGAGATGCTTTGACCTGAACCTGAGGTTAGGAACTACTGGACTAAACTACTGAAATTATACAGTATATAAAGTAGTTAAAACCAGCTACAACAGTAAAATGCTACTCACATGTGAACGAGTACTTTTACATTTAATACTTTAAGTTCATTTTTCTGATAAAATGTCTGTAGCCTACTTCTACTTAAGAAAGATTTTGAATGCAGGACTTTGACTTGTGATGGAGTATTTTTACAATGCTGTGTTATTTACTTAAGTAAAGCATCTGAGTACATCTTGTACCACTGCTGCTCCTGTAAGATGACACAAAGTGACGCATTGTGTAACTGGATAAACTGAACAAAGCAATACAAGCAAACTACTGCTGGGTAGGCCTACTCATACTGAACTGACAAGTGTTGTAGTCTGAAGACGAGCACGGTGTCAACACCAGAGGGCACTCTGGTGCAACAACAAGACCTTGAAGCTAAAATGTTTCACAGATGAGCCTTAGGATGTAACAGGAGAGGGATGAGCAGGATTCGGGAAACAAAAGGAGGCATTTTTAGGTTGTCTTCTTACCTCTGATGGAGCCAGAGGGCTGAGTGAAGGGAGGCCTGCACACCACCACCACACAGAGACCTGTGCAGACAAATACTTAAACACACACACACACACTGACTGTGCCAAGATGACACGAGAAGGCAACACTCCTCTGCATGTGTGTTCATGCTATTTTAGGACAGGTGGAGGTGCTGTTAATGCCCTGGTGTATCTAAAGTTAAATAATTGCTCCAGAACTGTGAGATCACATGTTCTGTTGGTGCAGGATAGCGAGTGTGTGAACAAAGGTTTAATGAGTGCAGTGGTTTTGTGTGTCTTTGGGGATTTTATTTTAAATGAGGGCATGACGACATTAAGAGGAAACGTCTTAGTTGCTGTAAGTTTCCTCAGTCGTTATGCTGTTACTATTCAGCGCGGGCATGAGAAAGATCAAGAAGCTGTATAGCAGTGCAAGAATGGTGATAAATCTTATTGCCTTAACAGCACTCTCACAAGTGACTGAACTGCTCCCTGCCAGATGAGTAATCCACTCATTCACATACATGTGACCCCTTTGCACAAAGTGTTCTGCTTTCAGTTTCTGAAGCAGGACGATTCCCACATTCAAAAACATTTTGTAGTTTCACATTTCGTATGATTTTCGGGGGTTACATTCATCTCAAGAAGGTCTCCAGTGTGAGAACAGTTTGTGCTTAAAACAGGTTAGGAGTACTAAAGTGACTCAAACATGTAGGTATTTCTGTAATTATTCTCAAGGTTGTATTATTTTGAATGTAAATCCTCCATCATGAATATACATCAGTCAGTGAAGGGCTGAAACTAACAATTTCTTTCATTACTGACTGATCTGTTTGCTATTTTTTGATCATTTAGTCCATACAATATTAGAAAATCCTTTAAAAAGAGCCCAAAGTGATGTATTCAATGTGTTTGTTTTGACCAGCCAATAACAAAAAACCCCAAAGGTATTACCTTTACATTGATGTAACAGAGAAAAGCTACAAATTACCACATTTCAGAAGCTGGAAACCGCAAATGTTTGGCTTTTTTGCTTGATAAACAGGAAATTATTATCAAAATTGCTGGCGATAAATTTTCTGTTGATTCATTCATCGATTCATCTAGTAAGGTGTAAAAACCTGTTTGTCTTCATTGTAACTGTACAATAATTAACCCAACTCATATTTAACTGGACAGAATCCCGGACACATCCACAATAATAGGGATGATGGATCTGTTCATGCCACCAGCAAAAAGAAAAAAAGAAAAAAAAAGTGATGACAAAAATGAGCCTCTATTTCTGCTTTTTCCACCACTTGCAAGATCAAAAAACCTTACACTCTCCCCTCAGGAGGGCCACATCAGTCTGGAATCAGATATGGGTCTCTCAAAGGAGAGCTCAGTGACTTTATTAATGGACACTTTCCCCTCGGGTAGAAATGTCTATTACGGGATGGACACCTCCTCCGATAAAAATGCCTCTATCACAAAGTGAGTGGAGAAAAGTACTGTGAATCAAAGCTGAGAATATGAATCCACTTGTCCTGAGGATGTGCTGTGAATAAGCGGCACCCTGCTACAAACGGCACAGTTTCTTGTGGAACAGCTGTAATCATGATGCAACAACACTCAATCGCATTGGAGTGTGAAATAATAAAGCAGCAGGGTACAATCAAACAGAAAAATAACTTTCTGGGTTTCTGATGCAGTGCATGATTCAGATGTAAACTTTCTATCATCATTTCAAAATGTGTGACAATTTCTTCTCTCCAGTTTAACATCCGCTCATTCAAATGCGTCAAAGATGGCAAATGAAAAGGACCTATTGCAGGCTGCGGCTCACCTGCGGTGAGGGAACAGTGAACCCAGGAAGACGTCTTTTTTTATTCATCATGTCACTCGCCTGGGCTTCCGCCTATACAAAAATGGGGCACAGCAATAAAAAGAGTACTGAACCTCCCAGCTCTCTGCTGGAAGGCTTAGCAGGGCTGAGAGTTGGGCACATCTCAACTAAAATGTCTGGCATTAAACTCTCACTGAACTGGAGCAGGTACTGACGAGTAGAGGCAAGGCTTTCCTGCATTTCAAAGAGGATGCGTTTGCCTTTCAGATATGTTCCCTGTTAACAGTTTCCATTTTAAGAATGTTGACATTCTGGGTCAGCCTAGTGATCACATAGTTCGTGATCACGCACTAAAAACTAAACAATAAAGTTCAATTCACGCTGTCAGTGTGAAAGCAGATTGACACATACTGTAGGTCTATGTCCTCTACAGCAGTTGGCAACAATTTTTTGTTGACGTTGCCGTTTAAAATTAAGAAATGTTACCTCATGACCCCTTAATGAAGGGTTCAATGTTTCATGAGCTGTGAGCACGCCAAGCAATGAGTGATTTTTAGTCATGATACCAGCAAGTCTATATGGAAGGCAACGGTCGTGCTAACTCTGAGATGGTGAACAAGATAAACATTATACCTGCTTATTTTGCTTTTCTGCTATTCTGTCTGTCCTGGGAGAGGAATCCCTGCCAGGTTTTTTTAGGGAGTTTTTCCCTTATTCAAATCAAGGGTCTAAATATAGAGGATGTTGTATTGCTGTACGGATTGTAAAGCCCCCTGAGGCAAATTTGTGATTTATGATATTGGGCTATATAGATTAAAATTGATTTGACTTAAACAGAAGCATGTTACCATGCTAGCGTGCAGCATCACACAGACTGTAGACTGTCAGTCTTGTTACCTTCTCTGATTGTATTTTGAGCAGGTTTTATAAGCCTGAAGAGGAAAAACTATCCAGCATTTAACAAGAACATAGCAATAAGAGAAAGTTTATGTACCAGACACAATTAGAGCCGAAACAATTAACTGATGAGTCAATTAGTCGACTGACAGAAGATTTATCAGCCATTTTCATCCAAGTCATAAATCATTTAAGTCACTTATTAAGCTGAAATTCAAAATGTTCTCTGGTTCCAGCTTCTCAGATTTAAAGAACTGCTGCTTGTCTCTGTTTTGTATGATTGTAAATTGAATATTTTGGGGGTTTGGACTGTTGGTCGGACAAAACAACCAATTTGAGGGTGTGGCACTGGGTTCTGGATGCATGTGACGGGCAATTTTCATTCACATTTTTTTAGTCTAAACAATTAATCAAAGAAAATAATATCCAGGCCACATTAATCACCTATCAAAATAATCTTAAATTGCAGTCCTAGGTATGACTTTTTCATCTTAAATCACTATTTCATGATGTCCCGCAGGTGGGGAACCACTGCTCTACAGCATCAGTGTTGATCCACATCCAATCCAGGACAAAATAAAAGAGACTGGCTGATTTAACAGTAATTTATTGTACATTAAAACATTTCCCACAAACCTCCAGCACACTAGAGTGTGTTCACACAATGATGGATGCCCAGCGGCCATCATCAAAAGACACAATCATCATTATACTCATTAAAAGTGTCATAGTTATCATCGTCATAAATCATTTTAACTATTACCGCCACCAGTAACCCAACACCACCTCACATGAATCTCCTTCTGAATATCCAAACAGAAACGTCTCTAATGAAGCAGACCCCGCTGAGGTCTGCAACACCGCAAACTGGGGTCAAATCGCTGAATTTGTGTTAACTAATTTACTTCTGATGGACAATTCAGATCAGCCAATCAAAAAGATGTAAAATTCTGTCCTGCTTGTCAAAACCTTCTGTTTATTTTTATCTTCACACTTAAAGTCTGTTTCACAAACCAGGTTTTACAGATGATTTCGTAGAACTGCTTTGTCAAACAGGACCATGCAAATCTGTGCTTAGTTAAAACAAAACACCAGGAATCATTTGCAGACCCCAGTTTGCATCATACTGCACATACCGGAATCACATTGTACAACAGCAAGGGCACTGCCCCAAGTTTCTTTTAAAATGGACAACACAGACAACAAACATACAAATGCAAAGATGTACAGTGGCAAAGGAAGGGTGAGTTGATTATATTTATTTGTTTTGTTCTTTTTTTTTTTTTTTGCTATTGTAAAAAAAAAGTTTTATATGATCCCAAAAGTATTTTGTAATAAACACTTTTGGCCACTGCATGGATATGCTTGGAGGGCCAGATGGGCTTTATGAAGCACAAAAAAAGCGGTGCCCCCTGGGAGTGTGCAAGGTGGGCCTGGGACAGTCACTTCTGGAGAGGGGAACCACTTTGTTTATTATTATTATGATTTTTTTTTTTTTACATCACTGCCACAGACCCCAGAGGAGCCCAGGGGTCCATCTGACTCCACTTAGTGTCATCTTTTCAGTTAAAGATGAGGAATGAGGCTCAAGTGCAGGCCGTTATCGTGTAGCCGCTTCAAGTCACGAAAAAAAAATAACAGCGCAGGTTTTAAGAGCAACATCAAGCACAATTCTTAACACCGAACTGAAAGAAATAAACATTTCAAACACCCTATTAAACATTTTAAATTGATTTCTTTGAACATCTTTTGAAACCTACAGAAGTGGATTCATCTGTCAGGACAAACGTGACCACAGATGTGGGTAAGCTCTTAAAGGCGTACAGTGTTGATTCGCAGCGGCTGCACGTTCTTGCCGTTGGCGTGACTCTGGCCCGGACTGAAGTAGGGGAAGACCTTGGTGGGGAATTTCTCCCTGTAGGTGTAGAGCCAGGACATGTCGTCTGCGTTGTAGAAGATGAGCAGGCCTTTGGGGTAGTCCAGGTACACCCCCACCTTCTCCAGCTTGCTCTTGACGTTGAGACGGGTCCAGGGCTCGGTGCAGGCGCTGTACTGGTTCCCGTCGTGCATGACAATGCAGTAGAAGCCGCGGCTGGGCTGGATCTGGATGCTGCCCTTGCGGCTGACTGTCTCGTTGGCCACGCCGATCATCCACTGGGTCTTCTCCGACACCATCACCTCCCAGTAATGGACGCCCGACACAAAGCCCTCTGCACCCAGAACGGACACCTCCACGTCAAAGCGGCGCGGGGAGTCCTGCAGCGGCTGCGGGTGGAGATTCCCGTAAGCCACGATGGTACAGTCATCTGAGAGGATCAGTCTTTGGTGGGCTGTGATGGGGTCGAGAGTCAACGCTGCTGGCACTGAGGAAGAAAACAGATGAGACAGTTTAGCACGGAGAAACATTTATTTAAATTTTAGATTTAATATAGTGGAGAAACAACCGCCAGCCTAGATAAACAGGCCAGTCATGTACATGAATATAAGAAAAAGCAAAAAAACAAACACATCAATATATTACGGCTGGGTTGGGACAAACAGAAGAGCAAGGACTGCAATGTCATTCTCAGCACCTCATTTTTCTTTAGCATTGCAGATGCTGTGTGAACAGTTTTATGCTGAGGCAGAGGCAGTAAGTAAATACATCCCGACTGCTCGGCCACTTTACAGGAGAAGCGGGTCAAGTTTTGACATTAGAGATTGAGACAGGAACGGTGGGCAGAGAGCAAGAGAAATTACATGTTGTGAGTACATGGATGTGCCGGGACGTCATGACAAAAAAAGCTTTAATCATCATAGTATCTCTCCATAAACCATGTTCCTTAATTTAATGACCTCACTGTGGACAGTTTTAATTATAACTAGTATCCACCAAAGAAATATTCCCTCTGTGGGTGCTCAAGAGTAAAGACACTTAACAGATGTTTCTGTTTTTTTGAAAAATTTAAATGTAATTTTTAAAAGCTGTGAGTACCACAAACAAACCTGAAACCTGTAAAAAAATAAAACCAAAATTATCTGCATGTCAAGATAGCACTAGAGGTAAGTGTTATATGAAATGTGTTTAGTATTTTGGGTGAACTGGCCCTTTTAGACCAACAGACTAGTGGAAACATTGCAGTGTATACTGTATATCACTACAGCCAGAGTTAGAGGAGGTGATCAAAGCCGTGCCCTGTGGTAAAAGATGAGTGATGGCTTGTTATTAAACGGCACACCCAACTGCTGCTCCACTCTTACTTGAGGAAAACGAAACGAGAAGTTGAGCGTCTGCGACTACAGCGCGATACATTTTTTATAATCTGTTTTTTACCTTCATGCATAAAGTAGAGTCTTCAAAGTCAAATGCTCTCTGGAGTCTGATAGGGTAGCTCAGTTTGAGCAATATCGTACCACGCGAACGGTGCAAACAGTACAGTGAGGGGAGTAATTATAGTGATGGGAGGAGCTGCTCCAGCTCGCTCCACAGGCTCCAGGCTGGTGGGAGGCTGTTTCTCAGTTTGCAGTTATGTGGTTTTAGGGAGGGAGGCTCTGCACCCAAGTCTGCTGAAAGCATTCAGGTTTTAAGGAACAGGCTGAACAATAACGGCTTGTTCCCTTTGCTCTTTTTTACATAAAGCAGATTCAGGAAAGACAGGCAGGGAAATGCATTTTTTTTCCAGTTCCTCTGTATTCATATCTGCTGGGACAAATGGAGGTGAAAAGTCTGGTGGGCGGCCAGCAGACGGGACAACGCCTGCTCCACTCAATGACACCTCCAGTGTTGGTTACAATCAAGTCATTAAAATTTCATAACCCAAGCGCCTCTTTGTGTCATGCAGAGAAACATGCAAGAACACAAACATCAGCGGAGGAACCATTTTTCCTGCTGAACGACAGTAGTGGGGGGGGGGGGGGGGGGGGGGGCACATCGTCTGGTAGTTATTCCCTTCTAACCCATCAGTGACAGCAAGGGATGAGGGATGATGGGAGGAATGTCTTTGTCCCGTCTCTGGCAACCGCTGGTGATGGATCGTAACCAATTGTTCCGTTTGGCAGCCAGTCAAGGGAGGCCAAAAAACTGCCTGGCCTCCCCTCAGCAGCCGGCTGGAATGGGAGAATTGATTGAGTAAAAAAAAAAAACCTCTGCACATTATTTTAAATAATGTCCTGTGAGTGAATGATGGCTGTAGGCAGAGGGAGTAGAGCGCCTCTTGGCACTGTCAAATGCAGAAGGGCATCACCGCCCTCCAGGTCCGACCACCATTTCTCATTAATGGAGGGGAAAAAAAGCTCAAAGCATACAGACAATCTTAATGCTGGTCAGGATTAGTTCCTGCACTGTGTATTTCTGAATCAAACAGTCTGACTTGATTGTAATAAACACTGATGTCATTGTCCCTTCACATAAATGTATCCCAGAAAATGCCAGAAATGTCCCTGTCTTTCCTGAATCTGCTCTATCCAAGGAACAAACAGTTATTGTTCACCTTAGAATAGATTCCACGCTGTAGGTTTCTTAACCCTCAAGTTTGAGTTACACGGCTCACGTTTCGGTAATAATCGTTGACACATACCTGGAGAAATATCCTGGAAGAGCGACTTCCATATCGTGTACTGTAAGGGCCCCATGTACTTGGATGTCGGGAAGTCTTCATACGTCAGATTGGTCTCATGTATCTTCCCTTTAATCCTGGGACAGAAAAACAGATCAATAACAGTCTAAATCCAATTTGCTGCTTTCCCCCCAAATAATGCTGCGCCTTGTTTAACCCACCATGTCGATGCTTTGAGGCATTTATCTGATTTGTGTCTTGGAAATGTGCCGTTATTGGCATTGGACAACTGACAAACTGCTTCATGAATCTCCAGTGCAGAGATGACTATCAGTGAGAGGAGGTTAAAGCTCTAATGCCATTACATATGATAACAATATGAATCTCCACGTGAATCACTCCTACATGTAGTCCGAAGTTCAAGCAAAGCATTTAGTGGGTTGGTTACCACAATGAAATCCATAAAATCACAGAACAATATGTTGAAAAAAGGGACTTATACATTTCCTCTGTAGCATTAGGCTGCTCGTAGTGTACTGCCTCACAAGAGAAACTTTTAGAGCCTGTTTTTCTCGTGGTTATTAGGTTTTATTACCATATTATTAACATTTTTGGCGAGTTCCTACAGTTTTGAATGAGAGGGTTCTTCTGGAGCCTTGTTCTCGGGAGCTTTCTCATGTCAAAGCACAACATAAGACCGATACTTAATCTTGATACCATCACAGTCCACCTTATTGTGTCCCCCCCTATACAAATGTGTGATGCATTCAAAGAAAAAAACCCAAACAACAGAAGGTGTCTTAGTAAGGTATTTGGCCACCACAACAGTTTCAGTGCAAAGAATGTACAAGTCTGTGGATAAAAGAACATGATTCATCCAAAAGATATTCCCCCTTTTTTTTGCTTTGATGTTGTTTTGTCTGCTTTTTATACTGTAAGTCCATCTACCCAGGGACTGCTGATGAAAATGAGCCTTTTGGCAAGATGTGACACATTTTCATCATGTCAATGTTAATTAATGTGTGTTGTCTCTGATAAATAAAGGAATAAAATAAAGTGCTGTTTAACATTTTGGTCCAAAATCTCCCATAAATATTCAGTTGGGTTGAGAGACTGTAGACGGCGACTCAAACCATCCAGAGACCCCGTGTTACCTGTATGGAAACAATATGTTTCTCCACTCATTGTTTCAGATTTTTCCTTTAATTTGTCACCCGCCTGCGTGTTGTTATGGACGCTACTGTTGTGACACATTGTGGTCAGCGCAACATAGTGACTCACATTAACTGTCTTTTCCTGCACAAGACAGTAGATACAATTTTAGGACCCTTTTATTTGTGTCGACATTTGTCTGCAAAACTATATTTTTCAGTTGTCAACAAAATATTCATAACATAAGCTTTTTCTGTTAGGAAGCTATACCATCCACCCTTTGATTAGATCAAATAATACTAATAAAACTATTTTAACATGATTGATATTGTGATATTAAGTCAAAGATATTGTGACGTTTGAATCTGTCGCTCTTGCTATCTCTATATTTAACCTCATTAAGCTGCTCTAAGATATTAAACTGTTCAATCAATTTGTCCACAAGTGCCCCTCCCAGATTAAACACTGCAGCTGGTTTATTTCAGGCCTAATATGCCATCTGTTCAGGGATTAGCTAATGCTGTTGCTCAAATCTGTACTTCCTCCGAAATTTCAGCAGCCTTAATTTAAGCATGAGCAAGGATACACATTTCTAGTGTTGTGAAGTATCACCGTAGCAACAATGTTAATAGAGGTTATAAGACGGCTAAAGTGTTGACACGAGGCTTTGAGGGCTGATTAAATCTGATCCTTCTTAAATTAAGTGTGTTTCAACGACATTCTCTTTCTTTCTTGATATTGGGACTGTGTTAGCAAACTCGGGGAAGGTGAAGCACCTCTCCGATGTGACGGCTACTCCCTCCAGGAAGTCGTGTCGCCCCGTCTCGTTGAGGCGCTCCTGCAGGATCTGGATGCCCTCCTTGACGTCGCGCAGCTGCTGGCTGTAGCGCTGGATCTTGTGCTCGATGTCGGCGAGCTTGCGGGCCGTGTCCATCTCCAGCTCTTCCAGCATGCTCTTCTGACGCTCGCGCAGGAAGCGGTGGAGGCGCTCGAATGCGTCACCGATGGTTGCGCGCAGACTCTTGGCCGAGGACTGAAAAACAGAAGCAAAAGACGGCCTGCTTAGAAAAACCAGATCATCCTCATCTGGGTTATCTGTAACTGCCATTACGGGACTGCGAGATTGACTTTGTACTGTACTCAGCTGGGTTTGTTGAGTGTTTCAGTCACAGTAGCCTGACTCTTAATTAGGTAAGGGTCAGTAATTCAAGGGCTTACGAAGAGCTCTAAATTGTGTTAATATTACATTAACATTCATTCACTGATTCAGCTTGTATTGATTTTATGTAGCTGTCTGAGAACAGTGTGTGTACAACCTTCCACAGAGAAAATAAAGTAGTTTTTACACGTCTATAGGGAGTGAAAACAAGCAAGGAAGACCAAGAAGGGGTCGTGAAGGACATCCTGTGGGAAGACTGCTGATTACATGAGCAGCGTACAGCCAGAAAAAGCTGAAGCCGTTACAGACAAAGCCGAGCAGCTTGCAGGGGACGGCCGACCGGCAGCTGAAGAGACGGGGGAAAAAAAAGAGTTGGAAAAAAACAGATTTGTAGCCGAGAAAAGAAAAACGGGAAGCTGGATATCAAAGAGAATGAATGAGTGTTAGCAGTCTGAGTGTCAGAGAGACAGAACAAAGGGTTGTGATGTGAAAACCCTGCGAGAGGAGCCGGAGCCTCTTAATTTGAAGCTTCTGAAGACTGGACTTCATTCAGCATTTTGTTCAAACTTTGTGCCGTCCGTCCTTAACAGTCATCGTTTTACTCAAAAGTTTAACTTGTGTTTGTACACAGTTTCAAAAGAAATGCCAACATCTGCCCATCGAAGGCCAACTCAGAACAAGAGAAAATGAATGACTACTTAATCAGAGCGAACTAGATCTAAATAAGAGTTTCAAATGAATCTTATTTGTATGAACCTTTGATGAATGAAGCCTAGTTTCTCTTGGGGATATCAACCGCTCCTCTGATCTTTTGAGGAGGAGTTGGATTTGGGAACTGTGATCTGAGGTTTAATTACACTTTAATTAATTCCCTTCAAACAGCAGGCTTGTGTCTGCTGCTCTTTCTCAGACCAGGGGCAGGTATTCTCTCTCTGCCTGTGGGAACCTTTTAGATGACTATTTCTCTGCAAGCATGAGAGCTATGACATTAGGGTGGGCTGTATCTCAGCCCTCCTACCTAGTTAAGAGTTGAGAACTGGTGGTATGAAGGAAGAGGAGGAGGAGGACTGCAGCAGCCCGGCCATCAGTCTCACTGACATGCCTGCTCCTTTGGCCCAGCAGGGCTGTGATGGCACCGAAAGGGTGTCTGCAGCCCTTGGAGACAGGAGGCTGGCTACCTTTCAGGGAAGCATGTGATTATCAAGTGAATCCCTGGTGGGTATGTGAATAGGACACAATGTCTATCCTTCTGACGGAGACCCTCCCAAGCGCACACGAGCCAAAGACTCAAATTGGAGTGCAAGACAGGCACATTCAGCTGGGCTGCTGCAGTTTTTTCCCCCCTCAATCTTTCTACATGCAGCTCAGTCTGACGTTAACTACAATGAGGAGAAAAAGAAAAGAACAAACAACCTCAAAATTTAGCAGGATGAAGAAGAAACGCAGGGAGACTTTGATTGTCAGCCACCTAAATGCATCAGAGATCAGTGTGGTCACAGTGTGGCCCTCTTCCAGGCAGAGCACTCTGTACAAATGGATGTAAATCTAATGAGATCAGCTTATTTCCAGTGAGGCGTGGGGGCGGCTGAGAGGGCTGCATCTAGCAGTTAAGAGCGACTGGATGTACGGGCTGAAATGGATGGGGCTTGGCTCTCTCTGGCAGCGGAGGCTCCTGCAGTGCAGAACTTGGACAGAAAGATGAGTGATGCCCTGACATCAGACAGCAGGTACAAAAACAGGAGAGAGAGGAATGTGCTCCCGAGATGACAAGTAATGCTGACGGCTGCGACACCGTCTCTGCCAGAGACCCTCCTCTGGTCAATAGCTTCAATGTCACTACAGGAGAGAGAAGAGAAGAGACGTGTGTGTGTTTGTGTGTGTGTGTGTCTGTGTGTGTGTGTGAGGGGGGCTGACATATTGACTGGATGTTCATGGTTCGCTAATTAAAAACAAGGTGTTGAGATTAAAGAGATGATCAATAAACCAATTTAAGTGTCGGAATTTAACTGTCAATCCAAATCAGTTAAGGAGGAAGATGGATAATTAGTGAGTGAAAGACTGCACACATTAAAGGACCAGTGTGCAGGATTTAGCGGCATCTAGCAATGAGTTTGCAGATTGCAACCAACTGAATAACCCTCCCCTCCACCTCCAAGTGTGGCCATGAAACTCACGAAAAACTTGAAAGTCCCTCTCTAGAGCCAGTGTTTGGTTTGTCCATTCTGGGCTACTGTAGAAACATGGCGGCCTTCGTGGAAGGGGACCCACTTCCTATGTAGATATAAAGGGCTCATTCTAAACTAACGAAAACAATATTTTCATGGGATTATACACTAATTAAAACATACTTATTTATATTATATTTCATAGACCTGTCCTTTATTTTCTGCTCACAGAGACATTTTGGATATTTTACTAAGTGAGTAGTATGCTCTCATTATGGATGCAAACAAGGATGTCTTGTTTCTATAAATATCAACAACAGTCTGTTGTGACTGACTTCAGACGCCATTTGTTGCTCTATAATTACTTGTCGAATTAAAACAGGAATTATCATCAGTAGCATTGCAAATGAGTAGGGCTGCAAAAAACAATTATTTTCATTATCTAGTAATCTACTGATGATCTTAATTAACTGGTCAATAAAATGTTTGAAAATAGTGAAGAATGGATTTTAATTAAGGCCAAGGTAACATCTTAAAACTGTTGTTTCTGTCCATCCAACAGTCTAAAACCCAAATATATTCAGTTTACTATCATACAGGACAAAAAAGTAGCACATGCTCTCAAGTGAGAAGCTAGAACTGGGCAATGTTGTGCAAAATATTTGCCGATTTGTGTTCTGTCAAGCTACAAATTGATTAATTGACTGTTTCAGCTCTAGACCAGTCGATTAACTGATCAATCGTAAGTTGCTTATCCAGCAAAAATGCCAAACACTTCCTGGTTCCAGCTTCTCCAATGTTAAGATCTTCTGTTTTACATCAGCATAAACAGAATATTTTAGACTATAAAGCAAGATGTCACATTTGGATCTGCGAATCTGTGATGGCCAATTTTTCTCCATTTTCTGACATTATATAAACTATAATGATAATGAAAATGATCTTTAGTTGCAGCTGTAGTGACTGGTGGTCCAGCTCTGTATATGAGAATTGTTGTTGTTACAGTACCTTGGTCTCTGTGAGCTGTCTCTGCAGGAGCTGCAGGGCTTCAGTGTGTCCCTTCTCACTGTCCTGCAGGGTGGCCAGCTGCTCCTTCATCTCCCTCTGCAACACAACAAACCGCCAACACAACACAGGTCAGAAACCAGTGACTGGGCCTCAATATGACAAAAAAACTAAAACTACATTCAATCAGACGAGATTTTATTTAATCCAGTATGACACTCCATTTCTGCTTTGCTTAAATGTCTCAAAAACACTGACAGTTATGTAACAATAATGCTAATATATTTGGCAGACATATTTTTGTAAGTCAAAATCATATAGTGTTTATTTAACTTGTATTATTTGCGTAACTGCTCACTGTGCTTGGGTACAAGGCAGCAAAGATTTAAGCCTCAGCAACAAAACAAGTGAGCCAGACGGAGAGCGAGATATGAAAGAGATGAAATGAAATCTCTGGAGATGTTTGGGCTGTTTCAGAGAAAACTGGGTCTCGTCTCAAGTCAGCCACACGCTGGCAGAACCTGCACCGCTCCGCCACCTCCAAGTCTCCCCGAGGCGGGAGCGAGACGCCGTGGGAGCTGGCTGGGACGGCTGCTGTCACGAATGGTGTAGAGTTTTATGCAGGTCCCGTGTGCCAACAACACCGGCGCGCACAGATTTAGGTTTTGGGACAGAAGTGCTTCAGCAGATGAACTCCCTCCAGTGCAGACTTGTATGTACAAATGTACAAAGACTCAAGGTGCAGCTCTGTGCTTTGAAATCAGCACTTGGCTGATGTTTTCATACCGAGTAATTCATTCATGAACGAGCAGGTAGAGACCGAGTTTGAAATTCAGTGTCTCGTTCAAAAAGACGAACCTGTTGCTAGGACACATGTTGGCGCTTCACATTTTTATTCTTCGTTTTAGTCTTTTTCACGTGCCCATGTAGGTTGTAGGTTACAGTAATTGTTCTTCCTGATCCTACCGGCCATGACGAGATCTTATTTTGATTACAGTAGAGATGGGGAACAAACAGTCGTCATTCTGTGCAAAAATGCATTTTAAGGTTCAGCTGAAGTTAATGAAGCTGCGACAGTCTGAGCCAGTCAAATGAATCTTCCAAAGTCTTTTTAGTAAGAAGATTATTGTAATGTTGCCTTCTATATTTTGTATTTATTGACATTTCAATTTTTTTTTTTGTAAAGTCACATGACTTATTTGATGGTTTGTATATAAAAGACATTGGAAGCAACCTTATATTATATCACCCTGATCAAGGCAAGGTAGCCGGAAACATTTGGTCGTAGTGTGTTAAAGAGTTAATTTTAAGAGTTTTCTCAAGACCAAAAAAAAAACAAACAAAAAACGATTTGTGAACCAAGATAGCATCAATCCAAAAATCTCAACGCTACGGCCTCACTTTATTTTCTTGCACTGATGCATTTCAGCAAACAAGCTTTCATGAGAGAGACAATGATGATAAGCAATCATACTCGTGTGTGTGTGTATGGGGAAGCACTAACGTGTTTTACTACAATGAACAAAAGAACAGTGATGTGGATCCTGTTTTAATCTGATTCGAAACTGAACATTACAGCATTTCATGAGCTGGCAGACTATTAAAACCTGAATAATCATGACTTGAATTTAGCACAAACACCCCCCCCCCAAATATCACAAAACAACAAAGCCTTTTCATGGCAAAACAGTATTCTGGTAACAGTCTAAGGAGGAAACGAAAACTGGAATCTAAAGGAAGTACAACCTGATACAAGCCTCATTTATTTTAAATCACCCCTGTTAAGCCACCATGCTGCCCGGGCTCTTTTGTTCATGTAACCTGTGCGTCACCTTCTCTGTGATCCACTGTGTCACCTCCCCTGAACACAAACTGCAGCAAAAATCCACCAAATGGAGCTGTCAGCTTAGCAAGGCTAATGAAACAACCATCACTCAGCTACTGGGCTGAAATAAATGCCAGCAGAGATCTCCACTGACAGGAAAAATACATCATAATTTAAACCATTTAGTCTAAAAAGGAAAGGTACCAGAAAAGAGGGGGAAAAAAAAAAAAAAAGCATCAATTTGTGATGTATTAGAAGATCCTTGACCTCAGTCGTTGCAAAATTTAACGGAGCAAATGCAGTCTGTTGAAGATGAAGCATGTCTCTTCTCAAAGACAGAAATGGAGGAAAACAATGGTTGCTGCAGAGGGGGAGCGTGACTCTCCATGTAAATGATGGGAGTGCGGCAGGCTCAGCAGGCTCCCCGCCTCATCGTTACGCGCTTGTCTGCGGCAGGTCAAAGGCCGCTCCCACACAGTGGGGTAGACTGATACTGACAGACTGGCAGAGAAAACATGCTCCTCCGACTCTTCTGTTGCACGTCGTCCGACTGGCTGGTCAGAGAAGGGCAGCGTTAAGTGTGGATGCCGCCAATAGATGGATATAGATATATTAATAGATATATTTTACACAAACCGTCTCTGAAAACTCCAGATCGTTTGCAGATTTCTTTCAATAAACAACTTTTTAGATTCGTTATGTTAAAAGTCACATTTTCTGGGTGTTTTGCATCATCCTCTGCATTACAGTGTGTAACAAACTGGATGTACCCACCCTGTTCCTGTTACTTAATAGGACGCTAAAATTGAATACGCTGGAGAACATGTGTATTTAAGCTGAATTTAAGCAGGCAAGGCAGGCACTGTTGCAGTTTAGAAACAGCAAAAAAATAAATAAAAATCAACCTCTGTGAGATCATCTTCATACATTTCAAGGCCCCAAACCTCCTCCATAATGTGCAATTATATAATCCTCTTTAATCTTCCTGGAAGCAAAACCCGTCCTTTGAGTATCCTACAGATGGAGATTTTCTGTGATGACATTTCTAGCAGAAACAAGAGAAAAAAAAGCCGCAGCTGTAGTGTCCATTACTACACATAGGCATAGGAATTAGATCTGAAATGGATGTGATTCACAGACATCTATAGTAGGGCTGCAACTAATTATTTTCATCATTTTCATTATCGATTCATCTGTTGATTATTTTCTAGATTAAGCGATTAGTTGTTTGGTCCATAAGATTGTGAAAAATGTCTTTCGCTGTTTCCCAAAGCCCAAGATGACGTCCTCAAATGTCGAAAAGATATTCAGTTTGTCATAAAAGACTAAAGAAACCAGAAAATATTCACGTTTGAGAAGCTGAAATCAGAGAATTTGGATTTTTTTTCCTTTAAAAAAAAAAAGACTCAAAACGTATAATCGATTCCCGAAATAGTTGGCGATTATTTTAGTTGTCGGCAACTAATCGATTAATCGACTAATCGTTGCAGCTCCGATCTAGAGTCAGAGTGTGCGCGTGATGGCGAGCAAACCCTTATTATGAGACGCGAAAAAAGCAAAAAGATGCTGGTGGATGAATGCCGGTATAAGCAGAGACTCTGGCAGGAGTGTATGTGTGTGTTTGTGTTTTTGTATAGTGTGTGTGGAGGTGTCTCTCTCCTGTCCATCGCATCTGGCCAACGCAAGTCTGACATGACATTTCCCCAGGACGTCAAGTTGCAGGAAATGGGGGTCACGGCTGGGGGATTATAAATCTAAAACTCATTTCATCCTGCTGTCATTCCCTTCTTCCTCTTTCACTCCTGTCACGCTAGCGGCTCTTGGGTTTATATTTACAAGTAAATGAATGAAATAATAGACCGTAGGTGAATGTTTCTCCAAAAAAAAAAAAAAAAAAGTGCAAGGAGCATAAAATCTCCTCCAACTTTCCTCACAGCTGCGAGCTTTATTATGTTCAGCAGCTCGCTCAGGATTTAAAGAGCATTATTGGCTTCAAACTGCCAGCGCTGATGAAGAGGCGAACAAAACAACATGCAGTGTCACAGCATGAATAATAAAAAGCCTACAGGATGGAGAACTTCCTCTCACACACAGATGAGAGTATCTTCCAGCACTGATTTCACTCGCATACACAGGATGACAGAAAAAAAAAAAAAAAAAAAAAGGGGAAAATTTGCAACTTATCTCCTCGCTGGAAGACATACAGGATATAGAGCCAAAATGCTATTTAGACTTATTACTTCAGCGGGATGCCTTCAAATGTTTCATTCAGCATTCAGCGACGAGTGCAAACCCCAGCAGAGCCCACAATAACTCAACATACTGCCGGTGATTTTCACAAGGACAGTTTAGCATAACCTTCGTCTGAGGCTGAGGTTGTATTTCTGTCAGGTAGCAGACAGGGTGGGTAAATAGGACCCTGCCAATAACGCAGCAGTGAACACACAGCAGCCGTTACACTCAGGCCGTAAGCTCACGGGCTTGTTGTGATTTAGCGCAGGTCGAGTCTCAAATATGTCGCACACACCCAATCGGCTATTACACCCAGACACAGAGTCACAGGGGCTACGACATACGGCAAGTTCAAGGCTGTCTGTGTGGATATAATGCGCTCACACACAATAACGCTCCTGTTTTTCCTTACCATTTGACTATTTGTAGACAGAGCACATTGAGGGTGCTTTCACACCTCACCTGTTTGGTTTGGTGCAATCAAAATCTGCGACATTTGCCTGCTGGTTTGGTTTATTTAGGCTGGTGTGAAAGCATCAATTATACCCTGGAGTGGGTTTAAAGCAGATTCTAGTGAGATTTGTTTACGTTGTAAAAGCAAAATCAGATCAACCACAGGATTATGTGATGGTGGATGTGTGATGATTTTAGCATTAGCGCATCACAAGCTACACTATCAGTAAATCCATCTGCTGATTGTGAACTGTAAAGAAAGAGATTGGTAGGCTATAAGCGACGTATAGCTTATATGATACACTGTACAGTATAACAAAGTGAAAAGGAGTAAAAAGAGAGGTGTCCTATTCTGTCTATTTTAGAAGTTCCTCAATTAAAAGCAAGTACACAGTAACTACCCCCCAGTAATATTATGGTACTAAATGCTTCTTTCTTGTCCTGTTTGCATCTGTGCGTCACTCTTTATACATGAGATTATATAAAAGGTCCAGTTGAAGTTTGGACTAACGATCATATGCTTTTGTGAGCTCTTTGTGATGCCAGAGAACATCAATAAATGTATGGGACTGATGTGTAGGACTGATGATGAGTCCAGTCAATCAGTTACCAGTCAGTCCACATGACTTCATATTTTCTCCTCTTGGTTTGTTTGTAATAAGTCAGTGTGAACATGAACCGAACGAGAACTAAAAAGAAAAAAAGTTTATAATTTTCTAATATTCAGTCCTGCTCAATCACGTGGTATTTTTTTCTGTGATTCCTGGCTACAGGAAGGAAATAATAAATGAGTTAAATGGCAAGATGAAACATAAAACATCAACACTCACGTCATTAGTAGATTAAGCTGAAAGTAAATATGGCACAAGTAAGTAGAAATGCAAATAAACAAGACAAGCAAACAGAGGAAGGAGCCAAGACAAATAATCTGCTGGCAGACTAAAAGTTAGTGGAATTCTACAAAGTGCTGCGCTTTCTAATTGGGATCCAGAAGCAAGTAAGCAAAAAAAATATATTATCTCCACACACACACACACACACACACACACACACACACACACACACACACACACACACACACACACACACACACACACACACACACACACACACACACACACACACACACACACACACACACACACACACACACACACACACACACACACACACACACACACACACACACACACACACACACACACACACACACACACACACACACACACACACACACACACACACACACACACACACACACACACACACACACACACACACACACACACACACAGTGCAGCCCATCTCATCAGCAGGTTGTCCTGACGAAACACGCCGACAAGTGATGCGGCAGCGGCGAGACTGTGCGTGCGTGGTCCTGTCTTCACAGTGCGAGGACCCTTTCACAGCACTCAGTGCCAAACCGAGTGCAGCCCGGAGACACTGACACAAGCTGCAGCGAAAGAGCTAACAGCAGACCTCCACAAGCAGACAGCGACTTACTGATGTCACAGCCGCCGAAATACTCGCTGTCATGTGAACTTTGTGTTTGGAAATGCAGGATTTTAAAAGTATTTTTTGTCATCTCTGATGCATAGCTCTTACAGGGAGTGCCGTCCGGTGCAAAATCAAAATGCAGACCGATGACTTCTGGGAATACAACACATTGTGTAAGCACACGTCATCATGTTCATTGTTTAGGCAATAGCAGCTGATTTACTTTAGAGTGCAAAGTTATAATAAGGCCTATCATGAAAGGGTTTCACCTGTCTGTCTGGTGTGACGGCTGCTCTGCCTTCGGCCCTGGTGGCAACCAAAAAACAAAAGCTAGTGAAAAGAAACAAAAAGCAGAACAACAAAAATGCGGTCTCAGGCTGCGAGCTCAGGTGTGTTTGTTCCAAGACATCAAATTGAGCTCAAGCTGTGCCTTATATCCCGGAGCCTCGTTTCCTCCAGCGTCAGCAGAGCCTGCAGCCTCTCCAGGGGGACGAGCGCGTCCCTGCAGCCTGAGCTCAGCCAGCGGAGCAGGCAGAGGCCAGCTGAGCTGACTGAGCAGGACTGGCTCAGAGGGCTGGAGGACAAAAAGACACTATTCACCTCCAACATCTGTCCTATTGAGACAGAGGCAGGCTGAGACAAGAACAGCCTGTACAGTATGTTGGTATGTGTGCATTGATCCCAAAGGTCCGGCTGTGGTGCTGTCAAACTTTCTGTTCTTGTCCAAGAGAAGTTATGAAAGATGTTTCTCTGCTGTGCATCTGTAATTTCCACCAACTCCTCCGTTATAATGCGGACCCTGTTCTGTGACGATTCGTAGATACTTACTTACTACATTATCATTTTTTATTAGGGCTGCAACTATTTTTAGTTTCGATTATACTTTCTACTAATCATGTTGAAAAGAGTAGATTAATCAATATGAATCTTCAACCTTCAATCTTGTCGAGCAAAAATGTCAAACACTCTCTGGTTCCAGCTTCTTAAATGTGAGGATTTGCTGCTTTTCTGTTTAATATGACTGTAAATTGAATATATTTGGGGTTTGAACTGCTGTTCAGATGACACATTTAATGTAATTTCAATATGTCACATTAGGCTTCGGAAACTTGTGATAAATCGAAAAAATATTCAACAGATTAAACTATAATAAAAATCCTTGTTTGGTCAATAAAATCTCTGAAAAATACTGAAAAATGCTAAACAAACTGTGATTTCTCAGACTATGAGGTGATATGTTTGTGTTGCTTGTTTTGTTTGACCAACAGTCCAAAATCCACAAATGTTCAATGTACAACAACACAGTGCCAATCAAACGTTTGGACACACTTAATCATTCACTTGAATGATTAAGTGTGTCCACACTCTTGACTGTTACTGTATATAACAAAAAAAGCAGCCAATCCTCACATTCAAGAAGCTGAAACCAGCAAAGGTTTTGCATTTTTCCCCTCAATTAATGACTTAAATCAGACTTTTTGTATATTTTCTGTTGATCTACTTTATGTTTCACCAAGATTTCTTTTCCACTATTGTAAATTCCTCATCTGGACCATAAAAAAATGTCAGTACAATATACCAGATATTTGATTAAAAAAATAAAATATTTGACAGATGAAACAGCTCTACTCTGAATGATTGGGGAGCATCAGATCACAAATGACCCCCACATCTTCAACTTCTATTTCACAGGAAACATTTGGTAAAAGCAGTGGGGATGAGTGGAAGCGCTGTTGCTGGCGGCCTCCTCCAGTCCTCTGAATATAGGGCACGTCATGTAAATGATGAATGCTCAGAGGCTGCTGCTCCACTTCCTGGAGCGAGGAAGGGCACAGAGTATGCAAATGTATTACCCCAAACTTGAATAGCTAAGGAAGAAAAAAAAGAAAAAAAAAAAAAACAACTCTACATGTCAGTTTTAATATTTTTACCCCTTAAAATGAAAAGAGATTCCTGATGTTTGAACTGCTGACAAGGTCTTCAGATTTTCCTCAGTAAGCTGAGCGAGCAGTTAGAGCAAAGTGTGGGCGGCAAAGCAGATGGATATCTGAGGGTTTGAAGAAAGACAAACAGGTCTCAGAGCCATCGCCGTTAAGTTTGATCATCTAAACGGCGAAGGACAGGCCATTTAAGAGGAACGGGGGGGGGGGGGGGGGGTTTGTTGTTGGCACTGGAGTGGAAATCTGAGAAGTGTTGAGCGATAAGAGCAGGCCTGCTGCTTGTGCAGAGTCACCTTCAGTCTGGAGGCTCTTACAGCTCGTCTGACAGCTGAGCAGATCTAGCTCCTGCAGAGCTATTTAAATAAGCAGTCCGAGGTGCTGACAATTTTTCACGGTCAAAGTTAGAAATATTTCACAGGCAGCCGGTTTCCAATGCTCACGGGCCTAATGTGAATTTTTTTTTGGGTTATCGGAATATTCTCACTTGGAGCAGCCAGTTTCAGCTCATCTCTGAAGAGCTATCCATCAGCTCTGTCAGGAGAGAGATGCTGATCTGACAGAGGGTTATACATCATCTCAACAGGCAACTGATAAAAGGAAAAAAAAATACATTAACATACAAAAAATGTCCTTCCTTTAGGCCTGTAACATTATATACTATCTTATCAGACCTTTCAGGCCTCCTCAGATTTTACCATCGTCGTGTATCGTTCTGAATGCTTTACTGGTCTCATTAACTCACACTCTGAAAAAATTTTACTCTGAACATTTAAGGTAATTTCGGGCAACGATGATGTCCTTTCTATTTCCAGACCTACCAGCCCCAATAAGGCTTTAAAGCTGATGTTCCGCCAAGAACTGTTTCTCTTAATTGACTTTTCTCTGCTGGTGAAAATCAGGAAACTCAGATACGAGCAAAATCATCTCATGTATCGTGTCCCTCGCTCTGGTTTCTGTGGTCGCCGTGGCCGCGCGACGAGCTGCGGCGGCAAGTCGAGAAAGCTGAACCATCATTGATTTCGACTGCAGCGACGGAGAGCTGTGCGTGTTCACGAGAGAGGCAGCAGCAAGGGGAGGGAGGGCGGCTGCTGCTCGCCATTGTGTTTATATTGTAAACAGTGGAGGCGGCAGTGGCAAGTCAAGTCAAGTCAGTTTTATTTGTACAGCCCAATTTAAAAAAAAAAAAAAAAAAAAAAAAAAAAAAAAATCACACATTTGCCTCAAGGCTTTTTACCATCTGTAGAGCGATACAACATCTATCTTCTATCCTTAGATCCTCAGACTGCAACTGCTCGCTGTCTGAAAACAGTTACTCTTCAACTGCTTTCAACCATCACGTCAGCTGACACTTTACAGTGCAGACGCTTCAACTGTCAATTTCAACTAGTTGTACCACTGACATGTGATTTGACGCTTCAACTACATTCATTTCTTACTCTTTAAATGAAAATTGAACTGCTTTCAGTGATTACACTTCAACTCCTTTTAATTCTACACTTAAACTGATACTTCAAACCCTTTCAAGTCTCATATCTTCACCTTGGAACAAAACAAACAAACAAAAAAAACAAAACAAAACATCTTCAGGTCTTTTGAGTCTCTCTACTCTACTTCAACTACGCTTCAAATAACACCTCTCAGTTCATACACTTGGACTTGAAGACTTCCACTTTAACAGACACTTCCAGCTATTTCATTATACATTTCAGCTCCTTTCAGTGCTCGAACTTCCACTGGATCTTCAGCTCCTTTCTGGACTTTCACTTCAGTGCTGAAACCTCAACGTCTTTGATAACTTCTAATCAAGTAATTATATTTCAACTTTCACCTCAACTACAATTTCCAACTACTTTGGGATTTTATTTTTTTTTTACTATTTAAAATGTTTCAACTGTAAAATGTATGTGGCCTTTTGTTGTTTCCAAAGAAAGACGTCATTAGTAAGACTTATTTAAACAGCTGTAACAGCACATTGGAAGCTCCACCTGGCTGTGCAGAAACAAAACTCAAATGCAGGCATAACAACACAGCTCTGGAAAACTGCATTTCCTGCTAACACCATTATCTCTTTCCTACTGCAGAGTGACTTCACTCTGTGGACACACGGAGTAAACACACCCTGGAAATGACCCTTGGATATGTTTGACTGCCAGAGGATTTTCTCCACAACCTAATACACCCTCGTGTCATCTTTAAAAAAAAAAAAAAAAAAAGCTTCTTAGGATTACTCAGACCTCTAACAGTCAGCATGTTGTTAATATAAAACCATGTAGTATGTGTCAGGCACACAAATCACCTTGTGAAAAAGCATGATGTTGTTGCATGCCAGCCAGCGCCACACGGCAGGGATAACAAACAGAGTTGTTTGCCTCTACTTCGTCTTAGCAGCATGGGTGCAGCTGGAAGCTATTCTGTTGTAGCGGCTGTGTATGCAGGCGTGATTGCTACAGCTTGCCAGCAGCTCTATCTGACCAAATAAAGTCTGCGTCTGCTTCTCTTTCACTCAGTCCCCTGACATCAAATAAATATTTGGGATGTATGCCTCTTTTGTCAAGTCACACTGTAAAATAACAAGACTGTTTTTTTTTCCAGACACTGTTTTGGCAATGCAGTTCTATGAATTTTAAGCATAGCCTCCAGTCAGGTCTGCATGTTATTGAAGCTCCTGATGATTTCCAATAATCTACAGTAGACTGGATCATCATATGAAAAACTAATTTCAGGCAATGCTCAACTGCTGAGCAGGAAAAAAAAAATCTGTTTACCGTTAATGCATGTTTTTTTTGCATAATATTGAGCAGTTTCAACCCACGCAGGTCTTCAAGGTTCCCAAAACTTTATATATTAATATCAGTCTTCAAGAACACACTATCTTTGTTTTACTCCTAATATATATATACATATATATACACATGTGAACAGATTACTGTGCAAACAAGTATAGAAAAGATACAGAAAATACCAAGTAAATGATTAATAAATACATCTAAGTAACTACCACACTACAGAGAGCCAAGTATGTGCCCTCTTTTGTCTGGTGAGTGAAACAGACACTTGCTTTAGCCAGACATTGTTTGCGCAGAGGGGTTCTTTCATTGGGCGCTGTAATAATTTGAGATTTTTTTTTTTTTGTCCATGTAGTCAGCTAAATATGTAACTGCTGCCGTGACTGGACAATCAAATCTGAGCAGCTAATCACTCTTCATATTGTTCAACAATTTTCAGCTCCGATTAGAGCCACAGACGCTAGAGTTGATGAGTTTTATATGAATTTTATAGGAATTTATTCAAATTTTACTGTGCAGAAGTAGATAACAATTCAGCTAAAAATATGAACAAACCCCCAGGATTGTGATATTGCTTTTCGGAAAGACGGTAACCTGACGCGCCAGATGGTTTGTTACACAGAACCATCCGAGAAGTATGGTTAGAAACTGTTTGGAAAAGGGCAGGCACTTTGAAAAAATACTTGGCAGGTGATTGGATGAACCATCTGTCTATCACTGTCTATCACGGGCTATCGCTTCTCGCGGTCATCACACCTAAACCACGTCCATAGCTGTAGTACTTCTAGGACGCCGACTGGTCTGAACTGCTGGTGGTTTGGCCACAAGCACATGACTTGAAGCCTGACAAGATGGATTCTCGCGTGATCTTGCGAATCCAGCTGCCTCACAGGGTAAGAAAGACAGACCTTAAGACTCAAAACATGCTGAGAAGCAAAAGCTAGTGGAACAGAAGCTAACCTAAAAGTTGGACTCCACATGAACCTCTTTAAAAGAGGTATCTGGGTTCACACTAAACAGTGAAAACAGTTTATGTATGAAATAAAAACACTCACAAGATCTCAGTTCAAACTTAACAGCACTGTTAAACTGTTGATTAAATCAGTATTATATGATAGCGAAGTTGCCCGAGACCCTGTTTACACTTGGTTTTAAAATGTGTCTTGGGTGATCTGATCACAAGTGGACAGCGCTAAATACAAGTGTAAATGACTACCAAGACGCATTGTGATCCAATCACTCAAACCACTTGCCGAGGTGGTCTGGGACACATTTGACCACATATCTTTTGTAGTGTAAATGCTAACGCGTCCTGATGCATCCCCGACAAGGACGTAACAGGAAAATACGTCATCAGTGCAGGACGTGCTGGTTGTTTTGGTGACAGTGCGCCAACACCAAATGACTTCGTGCTGCCAATCTCAACAGTTGGAATTCCCCGTACGTGTATATTAGGTCTTGTTTTCTTAGCTAGCCCGTGCGAAACAAATCTGGTGCTTGACTGGCAACATACTGACGTAATAACTGTGCCTAACGGGGCCCTTGGACCTTCTAGCTGAAGTGATGTAGGCAGTAACGAAATCTGAACGCAAGTGGTCAACTGGACACCTCGGAGACACATGATAGATGCAGGTGTGAACGGCGACGTGTCTCGGCTGTCCACTTGCGATCAGATCACCGAAAAGCATTTTAAAACCAAGTGTAAACAGCCTCTGAGAGACCAATCAAGCAAACACTCCCAAGCAATTCTGCCTCTCTTTAATCCATAACATCTTTTTAATGAAACTATCTTCTTAAATACGCCACTGAGACATATGTCAGATGAAGTAAAATGAGCTTTTGAAAGCATAATAGAGGAATTGGGAGTTTTCTGTCACTACAATATATTAGACTCCTGATAAAAAGGGATGTTCTCGCTTGACTTTTCCTGATTAAAGCTGCAACACTTTTCACTTTGCTCTGAACTATCTGACAGCTTACACTTTTAATGCTTGGGGAATACTCACTTGTTTTACAGCTGCAGTTATTATAAGTCAAAGCGGATAAGAGCTTCTGCTAAATGCCTGAACTGTAAACAGCTGCTAAAGCAGGAAACCTCGTTAATGTGCAGACTAGAGCTGTGTTTCAATTCAGGGGCCGAATCCTGTAAAGGCTGCATTTGAAGACTGAATGTGTCACAGCGGTGCGACCAAGGCTGTCCCATTTTGAAGGCTCCTTCAAAGAAATGCGGCCTTCTTGAGCCAGGCTAAGCTGTTGTAATTTTCCCTGAAGGACCGTTAATATGTCAATTAATTAAGTTTTAATATTTTTTCCAGGCGAGAAAGTAACCATTTAGATTCCCAATATGTGGTCTGTTTATCCAAATAACGCCTATTTGGAAATTTACTCCAAATTGTTAGTGGAGCTTTGAGTTGAAATTATTTTGTCACAGTACAGTCAGGTAGTTGTGTTAAAGCTGAGCTGCAAGTACCCTGTTGTTCCAATTGCAAAATGATCGTACTGCGTCCTCCCGTCCTCGGAAGCCATTTAAGAGAAAGAGGATGAGCTTCTTCAGCTCATGAAGGAACACATGAGGTTGCAGAGAGAGGCAGAGGAGAGCAGAGAGAGAGTGGACAGGCTCTTCTCTCTACTCCAGAGACGAGTTGAAAAATTAAAAAAATATTGAATGAACGAACTAAAATAAAGTAATTGTTAAAAACATTGTTTATTTCATTTACAGTGGTCTTTACAACTTTACAACATGTATAAAGTACATAAGAAGTGGAATAACAGGGCGTCTGCGGGTCTTTAAAAAGTCTTACAGTAAATTAAATTGGATGGGCTGCCACAATAAGAAAATAAAAATTTCTGGATCCATTTCTACTAGCTGTGCCTTGATTGTCAACTGCAGCTGTCAAGGTTGCTAGGCGACAGGAGCGGCGCTTTGTGATGGGCAGGAACAAATGATGCAAATAGGAAATCCTCTGTAGACCAGACCGTCTCATTTAACAACACTCGGTTCGGGCCCTTGCGGTCTACGGACGGCGCGCCTTTGTACACCTTGTCCTTCGAAGGATGTGGCGCCTGAATTGAGACACAGCTTACAGGAAGCAGAGTGAGGACAGACAATACAGCCGGCTGCTCCCCACTGATTAGCCTGACCCTTGACCTAAATGCATTATGGGAAATAAACAAGCTCTAAGAATACCTGGCCTGAGGAAGCAGAACTGGCCGTACATCACATCAACAAGCAATTTAGGCATTATAATGGTTAAATTGCTAATGAGGATATAAATTATTATACAGGCCAAAGCAGGGCAGTCATGCAGAACTTAGCGACTTATTCACTTTCATCTGGGTTTTTTTTTCTCTTCTATTCAACAGATAATCACTAAAACCGATTATTTAACAAGCTTTTTTTCCCCTCACAACTCTGATAATCACACAGGAACTGTTGCTTAATTTGACCCTTAACCCCACACATAAAACTAGACTGAAACTGAGCATGTGAAAGCGTTCCCAGCACCTGCCCTGCTGGCCTATCAGTCACCGCCTATCCCTCTGCACCCGGACTGCGGCGAGAATCACAGGTTAGTAGGTAAACAGAAATACAGCTCGATTCTCTCTCTCTCTCTCTCTCTCTCTCTCTCTCTCTCTGTGTGTGACTAGTTAGCTCAGGGGAGGGCGGTCAGATCTGAGTCTGGCTGATTTGGAAGCTGAAATGAGGACAACTCCTATCAGCAGAAGGTCTAATTAAATCATCTGCAGCAAATCACAGACACAGGGAATTACAAGAGATTACAGCCCAGTCCGGCCCTGCCCAGACCCCCGAGAACAATGGCCTGTAATCTGTCTTAATTCCCCAGCTAATCAAGCAACACAGGGCTCAGAGTCTCATGGCTGCAGCGGCGGGGTACAGCGGTTCACAGCAGCCCAGATATCAAACTGACACAGACAAAACTAAAAGGCAGAGAAGTTTGAATTATAACAGCTCTGTGGTCATTCAACACTCACAGATTTTTTTAATGCAATCTTTATAGCGGTGTCACTGGTGCGCAGGCTGCTTTCCCTGCCTCACATTAGGGGGCCAAGAGCTCAACATTAAGCCTCGCTATAAGCCGCAAAACTTAAAGGACAGCACTTCCCCTTTCATTCACTCAGATGACCAGGAAATCTCTCCTTTCCGGTGATCCCCTCCTCTCCCCTCTCTGGCCTGCCAGACCAGTTGCAGCACGCAAAGCACTCGCGTAACCTGCAGGTCTTGCTGGCTGACAGCTACGTGTCCAACTACTGATGTCACTACAACGGATTGAATTTAAATGAATCATCAAGATACAGTACGTGTAGGAGCTTGTGCACTTCTGTGGAAAAGGATCACAGACCACACCTCTCCAGGAGAAGCCATTTCTTGAGGCTGTATAATGTTGCTAAACAAATATATACTCAGTTTCCAGTTTATTCAACAAGCAATTCAAACTAATCCAGTCTAATACAACAGCCCTGCAACAAATCTTCATGAACGTGTTAATATTCAGTTTGAGCGAAGTGTTGATTTATCAATGAGGATAGACTAAATATTACAAACACTCACTGTCTGTATAATGCAATACAATTCAAGCGCCCCCCAAACTGCTGCCTCCCAGACGGCAATCAAGTTTAATCAACACCTCTTTCTCAGTTTCAACAAAAAAAACTAAACATTATAACGTCCGTGAAGGTTGAATTTATTGGACTGGATTAGCTGTCAGTGAATATGTTTAACTCATTGCTGGTGAGGGTCTACTTGTGCCCATCTTTGCTAATGCAGCTCCTCTGTGTCGTCTCTGTTTTCTCTGATTTTTCAAAATTTTATAAATTTGTGATGTTTGTGCCTGATGCAGCTTCAGTATTCGGGCGGTGAATATAAGAGGGAAATTTAAGTGTCACAACAGCACCGTCCAGCACACATCACACACAACAACAACAGAATAAAATAAAATGAAATAGTTGAATAGTAAAATAGAAAAGCTTGTTATATCGGCATTTCAGCCGGAAGAGATGAATATATTAGATGAGAAGAAGTAGGGGAGGGCAGTGATGAGAGAAACTGGCAGATCGATTGCACATATAAAATGATCAATTCATTTTTATGTCTGTTTGTTTAGTTTTCTTATTTTGTACGTCATGACTCGTTTTACTTTAAAGCAACATCATTAAAAACGAAGAAAAATAAAAAAAACATTTAGTGAAATGTCGTTTTTGGTTCCTCCTGTAGCTTCTACGAGTGGGCAGAAGGTATTCGCAGATCTACGATCATTTCTAAAAGTGTCTTAAGTTGCGATTCTTTTGGGAAACACCTGTTAATCACAAGGAGATTACAATTATACAATCATCTAGATATAGATATTCAATATACCCTAAGATACCTTTGGGAAACAGGACCCTGGTCTCTTTGTATCTATAGTATGCAGCTGTAAAACATCTTTTCGCCGACATGTTTCCTGCTCTCTATTAAAATGATTATTTTTTTTTACATATAAGAGCATATGGAAAATTGCAACAGCCTCCTCAGTGCAGGAGGCCGACATAAACATTTCTAATGCACAACAGATGTACTGACATCTGACTCACTTAAAGTTAAGCGCAAGCCAAAGTAATCGTCTTAACAAGACAAAATATTTTGTGTGACAGACGCGGCACCAGCTCTACTTTCTCCAATCAATGCAGCTGTTTATCTGCTAATCTAGCAACAGCATGGGCTGGAGTAAACATGCTGCGTGCCTCGAGCATCATCAGTGGACATTATGCCAGCACTCCTCTAATGGAACATGACTGCTGTGTCTTTCCCGTGGCTCCGCTTCCGCATGAATGCCGCCTCTCCGCCACAACCACCCTGAGTGACCACCAGGCTGGACGAACTAATTTGTTTGGGATGGGCGGGTGGTGGTGGAGGATATAAGACGGATGGGAGGCTGGGAATCACGTTCCTCATAAAACTTGGTTACCAAAAATGATCTGTGGCGTTTAATAAAGCACATACCTCAGACACAAGGAGAAGAATTCTGAGAGAGAAGATGGCACAGGAGAGAAAAAAAAAAAAAAAAAAGGAGAGAGACAGAGAGATGGAGCTATTGGAGAAAAGGAGAGCAGACTGAGGTAAGCCACAGGGGAGATGGCAGCCGTGGGTGCCCTTGAAATTGCCTGACTCATTACTGCAGCAGCACGGTCATGCGTGGTGATGGCAGGCTCTGAGAGAGCTCTCAGCTGGGCTCTGACAGTCGGAGACTGAAAGACAGCCCTGTTTTGAAACCACCAGAGGAACGCTTCAAAAGGCTGGCATGCTCATCCGCCCTTTTCAAAACACCACACCGCATTACAGCAAGGCAGACGGGGGGAAAAAAAAACAAAAAAAAAACGCCAATACATTTTCATAATTAACCCCTGTGTTTGTAGTCTGACAAGGAAGGAATAACCAGGTATAAGAATGGTGTTAATAGAGGGCAGCATGCAGGTGCATCTTTGAATGACAGGCCTGTGTGGGTGACTCAACACCACAGTGATCATTTAATTCTTCAGCAGTGTGAGCTTCAGTCTGCAGGCCAGCATCACTGCACACCTGCCTATTCATCTTTCACATACCAGCTGCAGTATCTATAGTCTCTGGAACAAAGTTAAGTCCCTAAATATGCATGAATAAACAGGGTCTGCAGTCTTATACCCCTCCTACCCTTCTTATCTGGTCTTACACCGCTGTCAAGTAGAGCGTAAAGATGTCTCTGGGGCATATGGACAGCAGGAAGAGCCCTGCAATACTGTGGTCACACACAGCCCCCCCCGACAGTCTCCATCATCACAATTAAGGCACTGTGGCTGCTGCGGCTTCGACTTTGTCCTCCGCAGGAGTTGACTGCCAACTTCAGGCCAAAGTGGTGTGATAATAAGTGCACAGCTTCGTCCAGCTCCGATCAGGATTACAGCCGCCGGCCAATCTCTATTTAAGATGCTGCCAGCGCTCCAAGTGTAGCATGACTGAGGGAGGGAACTGTTATCTCCTCACCATTAACCATGTTGCCTAAAATAAAAGGCATTATTTCCCATGAACATAAAGCACGCACTTTAAAGGGTGAAGGATGTGGCTCAGTTGATAAGAATGTCTGGCTTTGACCTCATTTAATGAGTTCAAAGTAAGACGCCAAAAAAAAAAAAAAAATTTCCCAACGAAATAACAGCGAATAAAGTGATTGCTTGATGTGTGTTAAGAATTTGATTGTGCCTCAGTTTAAAGTTGTATTTCTCAGTTTGAAGTTATTTTGCATTAAGAGTGCTTTTTTTCCCCTCTTGTACGTTACATTTAAATTTCGTTTAAAGTCGTCTAATATGATTGGTGGAATAAACCTGCTCCTAATCACAATGCATCAGTTCCCTGTAAATTCTCCGCTCCTGCAGACAAATCCTCCTCGATCCTACCTTAAAGTCCTTTATGTTGAGAAATATGCGCAAGCAAGCAATTATGTGTTGGGTGAATGTTTGCCAGATGTGTGTGCGTCTCCATGCAACGCTCGGGCGCTGGATGTGTTTGTGCATTGCAGATTTGGCCGCGGGAGCGTTTAACAGGGATGCAGATCAGCGGGAGGTAAAGCTCTCGACGCAGCAGCAAGACTCAGGGCCTGAGGTCAGTGCAGCAACATGCCAGGCTAAGGAGATTACAGCCTGCTACAGACCAACCAAAGGCTGCCCTTGTCAGTGGCCACCAGCCAGCCAAGCGCACTGTCAACACATAGTTAAGGCGGTGGTGGCATGACATAACAGAAGTCTGTCATATTTCTGAACCCTGTAGGACTCTAGTTTGAGAATAGAAAATCACAGCCTTTAAATACTGAAATGTGTGGTAACCGTGAGTCAAAGCTTAAATGAAATATAAGCCATGAATGCATTCACATTGTGAAATTGTGAATTCTATTGCTCCTGATGACATATGTCACCAAAATTATTTCTTCAGCAAGTCTCATTGAGATCAAGATCTCTTTTGCAAAAGGGACCAAAGAAGGACTTCTGACATTTTGACCAACACACAGCAGTTCTGGGTCATGACAGACCATGTTTTAATGTTTCTGTGTTTCATCATGGTGGCCCATTAGAGGCGTTGGTTCAGGCAGTCTGTGTTTTAAATAAGCGTCTACTGCAGATGTTGAAACTTCACCGTCATCCTTGTAGCGTTGATTGTGAAACAAACTAACCCGTGTTCTGCTCTGTGAGGATAAAGAGGATAACAACAGGGAGGTGGAGGCTGATGTGCCTGTGTCATCCTGCTCCTCTAATGGGCGATGAGGTGAGAAGATGACATGACCTGAAAGCAAACACTGCTGGGAAAATTGGACTGTAATAGTGAGCCATTATTACTCAGACATTTTTTTTTTTTTTTGGTTGTCCCTGAGAACAAAATGACTCCGGTCACATTAGGCAATTTAAACCAAACCACAGATGTTCTCCTCCTACTCTTCCTGAACTCTTCTCACAAAAAGGAGTCATAGTTTTCAAGAATCTCACAGATGATTAGTACTGCACTTTAACACATCCTCACCATGTTGTTGCGGCACTTTAGTTAAGCATTGTGGAGCCTCGTGCTAAAAGTGAAGTTTGGGTCTGCAGCCACTTGTTCCTATCTGACACACAGCTCCTGTCTGCTCACTGGAAAGAAAAAAGGAATAATAATGAACCTCATTCGAACAAGTAAGAGAGTAAAGACGCGTTCGTAATCATGGACTTTGCGATCTTAAACGACATAATTGCAACACCATCTGCACCCTTGTTCTGATGTTTGTGTTTTTCATGTAAGGATGAGAAGTCACATAACAAACTACCCCACTTGTAGATCTAAAAAGGCGAGTATGCCAAAGATCATCATGGGACATGGTTGTTTCCAACGGGCCCCTCTGTGCACTCATACTGTACTCCCTTTCAGTATTGTAGATCTGGGAATCCTCCAAAGCTCCTGCCAGAATACAAAATGCCAGATCGCCGCCTTGAAAAGAGCTCCAAGCAGAGGGACAAGCTGGTGTCCAAGAAGAAAAGAAACGTCTTGTGCTGGGCCTAATTACTTCTGCTTCAAGATTACACAGTTTTGACCTTTCTCAGGCTTCCAGCACAGAGCCTGATTGGAAATTAAGGAGGACACCATTGATGTTCACAGTGGTGTTAATTATATTTAATGCAGAACACAGAAGAGCACAGCTGCTCTATACCACCCACCAACCGCCTGACTATGTTTACATGCAATCTGTTAATTTAATCTGGTGAACTTGTCTTTCATTCCAAATTTTAATCCTTTATTCCCTCCTCACAAACACGTCGGTGGATTTAATTAGTGACTATCTAATTAAAACATTAAAGAAAGTTTCTTGTAAAAACTAATAACAGTTAACGGCAATTGATTGATTTTCCATTTTATTTCACTTGTTCATGTTAGTCATGTTAGTCACTTATTGGTTGGTCTTAACCAATAAGTGAGTAACGTATCTGTTCTGTCGAAATAATGCTTAGGCAACATAAAAGCTGCAGCTATGATGATCTAAGAAATATCTCAATTTAAAAGTTGTTGACCTGCATGTACAGTTGCATAATCTCATCCAAACTTGTCGCTATTTTTGAGGCTGTTTTTCTGTTGCCATATTTCTGGCTCTGGCATATAAAGACAATGCCTCTATCCTAAATCCATCTTACAAAGCTCTGATTGGTTCAGTTGTTTTTTTTAACAGGGGAAACAGCCCTCAGGGAGCACAACACCAACCAATTTGAATTGCTGAAAAATCTGAGATGCCGACAGCCTCCAAGGTACAAGGCTAGTTACTTGGATAACATTAAATGTAATGATGTTTTTTTTTTTTTATGTTTATAATGTCATTCAAAAAATAAATGACAAAAATGAATGTCAATCATCAGTTTTGTTTCTTTTCTTCTCCATCAGATGTTTGTATCAGTCGCAGTCTGTATATAAACCTGCTCACTGACTCACAACTGTGATGCAGAATGAACCTGCCGGTGTAAAAATGTGTATGATACAGCAAAGATGATAGTATAACGTTAAACTCAAAGCTGAATGAATCACCAAAACTGTGAAACCAAAATCCCACATAATGTTACTGTGACAGCTGATGTCACCTGTGGGTCTGAGCTCCACTGACAGAGCGCACACCCTCCCAAAGAGTCGGCAGCACAGCTGAATGTTAACCATCAATTCTTTCCTTATCAGAAAATTCCCCTCGCTGTCTGCCAAGAAAACTGGGAACCAAATGTTTTTTATATTACATACAACAGATCTGAACATCTCCATTGGTAACAGCAGACACAAGAAACAAGACAGACGATATAAAATTAGACAGGAATGTGTTTCTGTGCGTACTGGAATGAAGGAGGAACAGGATTAGGAGCTTTGTTTCACAGTTATTGGATTTTAGCTCTGTGGGAATGGAATTATCCAAACATTGAGAGGAAAGTAAACACTGAACCATTCCTGCTAATGTGGAAAATATGACTCAGTGTAAATACATAGGACACGTTAATATAAACTTGATAAGAAGTCACTGTCATGAATAGATCATTAAGGGATTTCTTTACATCTACTCATGCACTTGCATTTCTTGCCGAGTCAAGATGTCTTTACTCAAACAAACCACATTTCTCATTTGTATAAAACTGTTTTTAAACACTTGGATGTGTCTCTATGGGATCAATGATGTGAGGGAACTTTACACAAGTAGCAACAGCAACTACTGGACATAAGGTGCTCATGAGCAAAGAACTGAACGCCAGCAGTGGGGCTGCTCTGTGGCAGTGGGGCTGCTCTGTGGCAGTGGGGCTGCTCTGTGGCAGTGGGGCTGCTCTGTGGCAGTGGGGCTGCACTGTGGCAGTAGAGGACTGAGGCTGAGCTGTCTGGGCAGCTCCCACGGGGTGAATGAGTCCAACTGCCTGAATGTGCTGCCTGGTGCTGATGGGTTTTAAGAAAATGTCAGCCTCACCCTCGCTAATGAGCCGTCAAAGTGTGTGTGTGTGTGTGCTAGAACTGACCTGTATCTCCTCGTAAGCCTCGTCAATGGTGGTCACTTGGTGCTGCTCGTGTAGCGCCGGTTCGTCGCAGAAAAAGCACACCAGGCTTTTGTCGGTGAGGCAGAAGAGTTTGACCTTCTCGTGGTCCTTGCAGGGGTAGGAGCTCCTCTGGGCGTTAAGGATGGCGTCCAGTGGGAAGGCCGAGTAGCGCTCCACAATGTTGGATAACTTGAGGCTCGGCGAGAGGAGAGGATCGGTGAAGGTCCTGCGGCACTCGGGGCAGTCCCGCGCTCCGTGAGGCTCCTGTCTGCTCCAGTGCTCGGTAATACACTTTCGGCAGAAGTAGTGCTCGCAGCCAAAGCTGACCGGGTCCTGGTAAATGCTGAGGCAGATGGAACAGAGGAGCTCGTCCTTCAGACAGCAAGCCATTTGCAAAGACGGAGACTGAGCGGCATCTACGAGGGCAGTGCTTTGGAGCTGAGTGTACTTGTGTTAATCTTCAGCTGAGTGGTTCACTGCCATGTGGGAGTTGACTGACAAAACTCAGGAATCTTGGAGTTTCACCTTTATTGTCTCTGTTGAAATATGGTAAATAACAACAATGAGATGTCACTAATCTGTTATAAGAAAGTAGCATCAGCCCTGCATGATCTAATACATTTATAAGAAAGAAATCATTAACAGCATTAGATTCTTTGGTTATACATTAACCAATGATCTTCAGTGAGTGCCCAATTTCCTCACAGAGATTTCCGTGAGATGTCATTGCTGGCTGCAGCTAATGATTATTTATTATCGATTCATCTGTGGAATTGTTTTTCCTCGATTAAATCGATTAGTTGTTTGGTGAAAATGTCGATCACTGTTTCCCAGAGCCTAAACCGTCAAATGTCTAGTTTTTTCCTGACCAACCCAACCCAAAGATATTCAGTTTACTGTCACAGAGGACTAAAGAAACCAGAGAATATTCACATTTAAGAAAAGAGAATTTGGAAATATTCTTAAAAATTACAAACCATAAATCGATTAAAAAGATACTTAGCAACAATTTTGATATCTATATTTTTTAAGAAAAACATTCACAGGCTCCACAAATCTGAAAGTTTGCTGTTTCTTAACCTTTTATGATAATATATCGAATATCTTTTGGTGTTGGACTGTTGGTCAAAAGATGTCACCATGGGCTTCACTACCTTCTAACATTTCATATACCAAACTACAAACTTAATATAATTAATTAATCAATTGAGAAAATAATCATCAGATTAATGATTAATGAAAATGATTGTTAGTTGCAGCCCTTTTTGAAAGCACTTTTGCTCAGAGGATACTTGTGCTGTTGATCAAATCACCTTAAAAACAAGCACAAACTTAAAGATGACAGCCTAAAGAACCTGCAAAATGTCCCAGGTTGATCTTGTAAACCTTTAAAAATTTAACATTAAACTCCATTTTTAATGCCCTTTTCTTTAGCTGTCACCAGATAGAGAACAGATGCAATCCAGTTTCCCTTCTCTGTAAGCTTCCTCTCCACCTGCAGAAACACCTGCACATGTTGATGCTTTTTACCAAAACACATCTAAACCTTTCTGCATCCCTTTTACACCCTCATCGTGGAGGATCTTTCCATTTCCAGAGCTGACAGTCTGCACCAACCAACAGGCAAACACCTGCAGCAGTATTATCTCCGGTGCTGTCTTTTAACATGCTTCCCTTTTAAATTCCCCTTTCAGGAGAGTTTCAGCAGCCCCGGACTGAGCTGCTTAAATCGTCCTATCAACCACAAATTATCCAGTCAACATCTACAGATTAGCGTACATGCTATTTAATTGGCTTGCTCCACCTTGCTTGCTTGCTAGCTGGATTTGTAAACATAACCGACCAGAACCACGACACCACCAGCCACAGTGGGAGGATGAGAGGGGACAGACACACACCAAAAAAAGGGGGCAAAACACTAATTCAATAAGCTACACATTAAAACAGGTGAAGTCGGGGAAGGCATATGAATCGTAAAGGTATCTTCATATGACAATTAATAATTAAAGGAAAGGATAAAACAGAGGGGAAAAAAGCCCTTCAACTCACCAGTCACTCTGCGGCGACATCAGCGGCTACAGAGCAAGTCTCTTTCAGGAAGGAGAGCAACACACAGCGGCAACAGACGGAACCAATTGTTTTGAACGATGGGGGGGTTATCAAACAAAAATATTTACAGGATAACAGTTGTCCGTCTATGGATACGATGTGAGGAGAATTTAAATTAATTAATATTTGATGTCGGGCTTTAAGTGAGTTTAGAGTAAATACAAGGCGTAAAAAATAACGATTTGGAAGTTTTATCCCCCTGTAATAATGGAATGGCTCAGATCCCCCCCCTCTCCCCAGCTCTCCCGGTTTTCCTCGCATTGCTGCTTTGCTACCTTGATTGTAACACACAAACACACCAAAACACACCGATTGCAACTTAATCCGTCTGAGAAACTGTTTAGCGTGAAAACAAGTGTAGGAGCTGCCATCAGCGTGGACTGTCACTGTTCAAAGAGACGTCTTTATGAGCCGAGTGAGAGCGGTGGTTCAGAGGCTGCAGTGTCCTATTTCAACCAGCAGGTGTCAGGAGCGTCCGCAGAAAACTCCCCCAGTCTTCCCAGTTTACATGTGGTGAGCAAGTATTCATGGTCTAGATACACCCATTGAACTAATCACGCACTCATCCATCTGATGGAGGCTTCCTTGGAAAATCACAGGTCAGTATATGTTAAAAAAATATGTATTTTTGTATATTAAAGGGACTTTATTATTATTATTATTATTATTTTCATACCAATTTAACACATGTAGTTCAATTTAATCATCATGAGGAATACTGAAACCAGTTGTATGTCATGCCAGGAAGAGGAAAAAAGGCCAACATAGGAGACATTTTAACAAGAAGCCTGCATTATAAACTGGGGGTGTGGGGTTTAATCAAAGATGTTTTTGAGTTGCATTATGGGAATTGTAGGATCTAGCATTTCTGGAGCTTGAGCCACACTAGGGACTAAAAGTCAGGGTATCTGGGACTCTGCTGCATCAGTTCTGACTCTTGTGAGTCCACTAACTTCATAAAAGTGCAATACTATGTTGCTGGAGTACCCCTTTAATATAGGCCGACACCAATTTAGAATCGCATAGGCTACATGTTTTGTATGTAACTGGTGGAACATAACTAAGTACAAATTTGAGATATTTTCCTTGACTTTACTTGAGTTTTTCCATTGTATGCTCCTTTATATTTCTTGTCCACCGCATTTCAGATGGGAATGTTGTACTTTTTACTCCTACTACTACATTTATCTTACTGCTGTTACAGCAGATTCATGTTTTTCTTACAAAATACAGGAGCACATTCAATACAATACATGTTGTTAACGATTAAATTACTTGATAGAGCAGATGAAATTAGCTACAACATTAAATGGTGCTCGCACAGTAATGCATCAGTAATCATAATTTAATAATGTTACACTGACAGTGGCCATTTTGCAGCTTAATGAGAACTTTTACTTTCTATCGTGTTTGTTCTACTGTGGGGGCACCTTGGAGCCCCCCTTTTTAAATTGGTAACAACACAATATCAGTGAAGGAAATACCATATTTACGTTTATTTACAGATTACTATATATACACATATAAACACAAGTGGCAGTAAGCCTGTCAGTAGATTTTGATGTGGAAACAGAATAAAGGATGTGCCTTTTTTGCTGTCGTAAAACGTCCTCCACCAACAAGTACTTTGTTGTATCTTTATATAAAGAAGGTGTTCATGCAGGTGACTCTTCATATACTGTAACTGGCACTCTCCTGCACTGACATCAGTGACTGCTTGCCAGCTTCTTGCTGTGGGTTGCTGGGACACTCTTCTTCCTCTCCAAAGGGGAGTTTAGAGTCTGTCTGCATCAAGTCTGTGGGCATGACGGACGTTGTCCCGCAAGACCCGTTTCCTATGTGAAAAGTGATGTTGACGTTGACGTGGGGACTGCTGGTCACGGGGCTGATGATCTGCGGGCTTGTGGGCTGGGAGGAGGACTGTGTTGGGATGCTGGGCTGGGGTGTGATAGGCTCTGTGTTGGACAGTAAGGTCATGGGCTCCGACAGAGCAGAGTGAGGATTGTGAAGGGCCAGGGTGGATTGTAAAGGGCTGATGGACTCGTGGCTGCTGCAGCCATCTGTTCTGGTTAAAGTGTCAGTATTGCTGCTACACTGACTGTAGTCATTGCCGACTTCCACTTTGTCCAGGAGACACTCTTGCTCTGGTGAAGTAACTGTGAATGAAGTCAGCTGAGTTTGCCCCGAATAAGGCTGATTGGTCTGCAGTTAAAAGAAGCGAAAAGTTAAATTCTCAGTATTTTCTATGGCAAAAACTACTGTACACTCAGTCACAAGTAGGCAAAGAGGACGACTCACTTTATCACCACTTTCACAGTTTCCGTTTGCATCTAGTTTAGGTGTGAATATTTCAGTGTCTAGAAAAAAAGCAGATTGGACATGCAGAAGCGGTGAGTAAGGTGGTGATAACAATATCAGATCCTGATGTAGATACTGAGACGTTTATGGTCATTATGATTCCTTATAATCAAATTGAAATTGATATAATCATAGCTTGTCCAAAAAACAAGAACATGATAAATGCACTTTTTTTTGCAGGCTACAGTTACCTTTCTTGCAGATTAGATTACCAAGGACCAGCAGAATAATGATGAGAATGAGGAGCAAAATTATTCCAGTGACACTGACGATGGCTGCAACTAACAGATAAACAGACACAACACAGTGGCAGAAATAAATACATGTTGATACACTGATTAGATTTCACATATTTCTCATTATGACTGCTTAGAAACACCGAATCAGTTACTGTACCCAGTTTATTGTCAGTTCCTGTGCTTGGAGGCGGGCTTTTTGTTGGATAGGACAATATTGCCTCTGAAACAGATGACATGACAAATGTCCATCCGTGGGGAAGCATGGAGTCTGAGGTTGTTGAGACTGTGCTCATCGCTGGACTTGCGGTTGTGTACGCAGCTGCAGTGTGAGGCTCAGTGCTGGTTTCACACACCGTGTCTGAGATAGCGCTGCCTTCTTTAACAACAGCCCTCCCATGACACCTGGAGAGAAACACAGAAAGAGGTCAAATATCTGCGCTCCAAACAGCTGAATACAGGTGTTTCTGCACTTCACTCACTTTGTATGAGGCCGACAGCGGTCCGTGGAGGAGACTGTGTCAGAGAACGTCCCATCAAGACACTGTTTACACTTCACATTTGACTCTTCTGTCCCTGAGAACCACACCGAAACATGTTGGATTTTACTTACATTTCACTACTTCATCACATTTAATTTTAACTTCATGATACACACTGTAACATGTTATATTTTGGATTAGCCTAATACATAAATTTGATAGTATATGTGGTTTATATTGGTCTTAGAACTAGTTGTACATGTTGTTCACCATTAATGTGCTGGATTTGATGCTGTAAGTTTGATTGCATATTTATTATAGAAATATGAAAACATTGATAATTTTTTGTAAACAGGAAACTCCTTACATGAATTGACCTTTGCAACATTTATACACTCACCAAGCACTTTATTAGGAACACCTGTGCAATCTAATGTAATCCAATACAACAGCCGTAAATTCTACTTTTATGAAGTACTTTTGTAGTGGGTGGCGGTGGTGTACTGGAGTGCATTACATTGAAAAGTGTTCTTAATATTTTGTCCGCCTCATTAACATACATGAGGGGGGTCAAACTTTAATTATCGTTATGTGTCATTTGCAATAAATATAGAGGCCCCCTTGAAAACAAAATGGGGGATATTTACATTTTCAAATACAATAGGTCTGCAAGTAAAAATGATTTTCATTATTGATTAATCTGCAGATTATTTTCTCTATGAATTGTTTTGTCTATAAAATGTCAAAAAAAAAATAGTGAAAAATGGCAGTTATCATTTCTTTGAGTCCAAAATCCAAAGATATTCAGTTTTCTATCATGTATGACACATAAAAAGTTTAAAATCATCCTTACATCTGAGAAGTTGCAACCAGCAAAAGTAACGATTATTATTATTGTTATTATAGTGAAGAAGATACATTTCCGGGCAATCTACTAATCATTGATACATACATTGACTGTATATGTCAAACATGGTGAAATGTGGTGAAATGGTGAAAAATAGCAGGTGCTGCACCTTGCTCAGAGACTCCATAACCGGCTTTGCATTTGATGTACTTCTGACATTCGCTGCAGTATCTATGTATTGGATCAAATCCCATGAGGCAATACATCCCAGGCTGGCACCGACACTTGGGCTGTGTGGTACTGGAGCAGTTCTGGGCATACTCTAGACCTTTGTCTGGTTATACACAGAAAAGGATAGTTCGATCACAGGGACAGTGATGTGTAAAACAGAATTTAAAAAAGCGGCATTTTTATATATAGAGAGAGATTTATATTGCAGCTACTGACTTGATTTGCATTTGGTACAGGAGAAGCATTTTGGATTGTAGTTCCAGTCCACGATGTACTGGCCCGATGGACATGGTTCACACATAGTCTCTGTAGTTTCAGAGCACTCCTGTTTCAGTCGTTGTCCTTTTATAAAAGATACATGAATGTTAGTTACTTTTAATGCATTTCATAATGGCACATAGTCATTGTAGCTATAATTTCCCACTAGAAACACAACAATTTCAATACATTCCACAATAATCCTCCTACATCATGGTACCATGTGGTTATCTTGGTTTGACATGGTTTTTCTTCATTTCTTATTTTTCTCAATATATCATTATATCTTCATGCCTAAAACAGCGTTATTAATCACAGTCCAAAATAAAATAGTGATACATAATTAATAATTAATAATAATAATAATTAATTAATAATAATTAACTCAAAACTGAGTGGGAGAGAGAGATCAAGTTATTGCTTGAGCACACCAGAAATTTTTATAGCCCAAATCTTTATAAGAAGATTGGGATGGGGGTGGGGATGAGCGGAAACTCACATGGGACCACGTCTACACTAATGCAGACAATGTGTCTGTATTTCTGCTCTTCATGAGCTGCAACATTCAAGCATGTTGCACTGCTGGCCACCCCAAAATCGCTGATGTTGTAGCAGGTGCTTTTCAAAACCAAAACACTTTCGTCTGTACCTTTCATCTCTGTTCAGAGGTGCAAGTGGGATGAAAAAGATGACAGTTCTGAAACCATTGCTCGCCCCAATCAATTAGTCTCTTCAGTCATGTATTCAATAATCGTGTCAAACATTTTCACACACTCATTAAATGTCTTCTCTTCATATTATGAAATTAAAATCTTTGGGTTTGACTGACAAAACAATTTATGTTTCCAATATGTACCAATGAATACAATTTTTGAGTTTAAAAAAAGTCCATTACTGATATGAGCCAATATTAAATTCTTTCATGTAAACACATAGCCAAATATTTTTAATAAGAAGAACTTTGCTAAATCTGTCTCCTGAACAGCGATTGTCCAATCGTAGCTTAGCAACAGTCACAATTTTGATTTCTCCACATGTTTAAGTGGTGTGCACAAGACAACAATGGGTTTATCTGCTCTAATGTAAGCTGCTATCGTTAGCATGTCCGGTATACCTATATATATATAGCAACCGAGTGTTACCCTCAATACCAAGGAGCACAACATAAACTATGTTTGTCAGGTTACAGTTTGTGTTTAAAAAAAAGGCCACTTCATGACTAGCTCATCCACAGTAGTATTTCCCCACTGTATAGAAGCTGATCCTGGAAGCTATCAGAGTTTAGGGTGATGTCCAGGTCACTCCCAACCAAGGTTAGCTGAGATTATGTTGGTCAAACAAATCCTCATCTGAAAAGCCATTTTTGTGGAATGTTTAAAGTGAAACATACAGTTTCAAAATTTGAGCAAGTATATAAGCAGCCAAACAAGATTAAGTTATAACAAAATGTCAGTCAGATACTGATTGATTAGTTGTCAGCGTTACGCTATGTAGCAGTGTTGTCAACCAACTCATGGAGTTAACGCTTAATTAAAGAGTTAAAGGACCAGTGTGTAGGATTTAGTGGCATCTAGCGGTGAGGCAGCAGATTGCAACCAACCTCTCACCCTTCCCTTCCAAGCGTGGAGGAGAAACTACAGTGGCCACAAAAAACACAAAAGGCCCTCTTTAGAGCCAGTGTTTGGTTTGTCTGTTATGGACTACTGTAGAAACATGACGGTGCAACATGGTGGCCTCCGTGGAAGAGGATCCGCTCCCTTTGTAGATATAAAGGGCTCATTCTAAGGTAACGAAAACACAACGATTCTTATTTTCAGATGATTATATACTAATGAAAACACACTTATAAATATTATATTCCATTTCTGCCAGTAGATCGCCCGAAATCCTACACACTGGTCCTTTAACTACAGCTGATCAAATCAGCTAGTGAAATGACAAGCCTGCTTTTATCTACCTCTCTGTCTGAAAGATATAGGACCTATTGTTACAAAAATGACTAAGGATTTTGAGCGGTAAATCAGCCACCGTTATTTATTTGTTAATTACATATGTGCCATGTGAGAACGAAACGTTTGACAAGCGTAGCGACAGTAAATGAACAGTGTAGTGAACTATACTGAGTGGGACATTTTACAAGTTAAAAAAATAAACTTGTCAGTGCTCTCTGGTGGAAAAACATGTAATGACGACGATATAACGGCCCGGCCAATTTATCAGTCTAGCTCTACTTTTAACTAATCATTTCTCTAAAATGAATACGTGCACAAAAAGCTCGGAGTCATCATGTTTCTTGCATTATCATGCAGCTGAAAAATGTCTTTAGCTGCAGTAGGTACTGTAATCTTCTTTCACACCTTCACACCCAAGCTTTTACCAACATGTTTCAAGACTTGTGCCATCAAATATTTTTTTAATTGTTTAGTGAGACAGCTTTGTCTTTCAGTACATTATGTAGGCCTGCCTGAGTGTTGGTATGACTGGGTGTTATTTAAGAAACCTTAAAAATTGTTCGACCTTACCAGGGGGGCACCTCTTGCAGCACAGGTTAGAATCTTCTGGTCTGTACTCTCTCTCTTTGTTGTGACAGTTTCCATCTGAATCTGCTTGATGGGGCTTGGACCACACCTAATGGGAAAGAACGAATATACTGAAGAGCAACTCATCTTCTGCTATCCAGTTGAAGGATTAAGAAAAATACAGTCTTTTCTCATAACCCACTGACACACGAGTCTCATTAAAACAACTGCAGTTTCAAGGTAAATTGAGTCATTTTGAAATTAGTTATGTGGAAAATATTTGCAGCCCACTTTTTGTAACAGTCAGACACGTTCCCTTGAAATGCTCTGAAGTAAAAACAAACCTACAACTCCATCAATCAATCAGTAAATATAGTAATTTTAAAATCAACAATTTAGTCATTGGCTTACAAAAGAAACAAACAAGTTGACCAATGACTGATAAAGTGTTTTTGCCTGGTTAAACAGGGGCTTGAAATAGTACCAGGCTACCCACACCTGAGCCCACTTTTTCCCTTCTGGTAATGAGCTGCAGACACGGTCAGACAGGCACCCATTGTTCTGAATTTGAGGAGGCATATCACCTCCATCTCTCCTCTGTGAGGCCCTCCAAAATCTTTGAGGGCCTGCACACATGCATCCATGCAGTAATTCATGTACAACCTTTCTCCTTCTCTCTCGCGCACGAAAAAATTCAGCTCGTATGCAGTATTGGTGTGCTGGAGGAAGTTGTGACAAAGTGTGATTCACACAACTGTCCTGTGCTGAAAACTTGAAAGTGCCTCACCGCAGTGCCCTCCAATGACAAGCAAAAGTTAAAATATGCTGAAGCAGCAGCTTATTTCTCGTATTACAGGAAACAGAGGCGGCAACCCAGAAGCCCTTGCTTAAGGAGCGCAGACTTGTGTGTGACCACTGGTAGCATGGGGTGTGATAAAGATAAACGTTTGCGAAAGCTTCAGGTTATTAATTACTGGCAGCATATCGAAGAGAACATTCTGTTTTTTCCTTTTTCTCCTGGCCATATGCCCAAACCAACTCATCATCTTTAAGAGAAAATTCACAGTGATACTGGAAATAAAAAGAGTTGCTAAATCATTTCATGACTGGGTGTCTTAACAATGAGATATTCACTCTGAAACCGCACTGGCTTCCAAGCAACTGAAACCAAATATTCATACAGCTTCATCACACCGCACCTATGTGTTAAATCTGTTTCTACTGTAATGTATCATTGTTACACTAAAGACTAAACTGATATTGATTTAGAAAAGAGAACTTTTAAGAAGCATTTTATAAGAAATGAGAAATACTTCCTTTGTTGGCTCCATGCCAGGTTACACAGTTACCTGGACTACATGTTACATGTTTAAAAGGGGGGCAAAAAATTCAGCATTATGACACAAACACATTTTTAAATGCTGATTTTGAAAGTACTTTACGGTTGTGTAATGTTTAACCTCACACTCACTTGTGTGAGTTTAAAAATTACATTGTTTAACCTCACACAAAGTGTGTGTGTTTCTGAGCGGTGTGTCGGTCAGCGGATCAGTCCTGACACTCGCTGATATTCAACCTGTCCGGTGTCCCCGAGCAACACGGCAAACATGCATGACAGACTCACAGTCAAGACACAAAGCTTACCTTGGTAGTGTGGGCATTCAGCAGAACCAGCAGTACAAGTATGTCCTTCATCGCTTCTTTAAAGCAAATTATAGACTGTAGACGATAAAGCTACCAGCGTGTGAACTGTACTGTTCATTTTACAAAGGCGTGCCAGCAGTCTGTGCAGACAGGAGCAATTTCCTTGAACTGAGCTGAGTGTTTGGAGGAGGAGGAAGGAAACAAGCATGCAGTCTCTAACCCACATTCACAGACCCGATGTGAATACCAGTATGGGTTAGACGGAGTTTAGATGAGGTTAAAAACCTCCACGTTTAGACAGCTGATATTGTATATACAACATGAAAATACTATGAATGTGTTTTTGACCTGTTGGTGATTACAGGAACAGTACAGTGCCTGTGAAAAGCGTGAAACCCCCTGGGAAGTTTTCATGTTTTCCAACATTGAATCAAAGGGGATTTAATGTGTCTTTTTTGACACTGATCACCAAAAAAGACACATTAGTAACAAAGTGAAAACAGACCTCTACAAAGTGAAATATAAAATACTTGCATAAGTACTCACCACCTTTAGTAGGACATGCCAATCATCCGCCTTGTGCAGCCAATTTGTTTTTAGAAGTCACATAATTTATTAAATGGAGATCACCTGTATGTAATCGAGGGGTTTCAGTTTGGAAACCTGGTCCCAGCACTGGACTTAGAAATGTAAAGACCCTACATGACGAGTAATTATTATCTATGTTTCATTTATAAATTGGAGGCCGTATAGAAAAATGAAGCCATGTGAAGATGAGTTCATTCTCCCTGCTGCTCCCTGTATGTTTATTTGATTTGGGTGATTTGGAGAAATGTGCAGCACGGCCTTTATGGCACAAAATGAAGCCATTACCAAAACAGGAAGAGGACCCATTTAGATGTTGTCTTCTTGTTTATATGCTGACAGGCCCAGAGAGACAGTGCCTACTGTAATAGTACTTGTTTTAGTTATGGAAGGGTTTGAATCATCAACATAACAAAGTAATTTACTCAGCACGTAGTCAAGAAGAATCAATCCGTGCCGTTTTCAAGCAGTGGCTGGATATTGTGTCAGTCAGTTACACAACTGTGGTCTTTTTGTTTCACATTTACCTCAGTGATTACAGTGATCATCATCTCAACCGGGTACCCAAGTGCAGCTCTCTCTGACTGCTAGATTTTTGTCACTGAAGCTTACCACTTCATCCCCGACCTCCCGGTGGAGACACGTGAATGAAATCAAAAAATGTTTACTGTACGGTAGTCTCAATATGTCTTCTCATAATTCAGCAGCAGTACTGTACTGACGTTTTGCCCACTTTTAATACCCCTGTGCTTCACTTTGTTTCTTCCTGTATGACAGATTGACATTTCAGAATCAAGTTTCCCCTCCCACATCTCTAACATGTCTGTACATTATGTGCAGCACCCGCAGCCCTGCCTGTAGTCCATTGTGGTCTTGTCATGGTTTGTCTTTACAGTGTAATTCTGAGGTGATTATAATCACTTTATGATGTATTAACTGTGAAGTATTTAAACCACACAAGTGTACGTTTTGGCCAACTTGCTGCTTTTATCTTTTATCGTCCTTTGCTGCTGAGTAATTTACAAAGTACAGCATTATATGTCAGATTTTTAAATGAGATACATATGAACATATATGGCCTGCTTTTAATGCAGACTTTTCAAATCAATCTGCTTATATCTGCATTATCATGCAATAACAATAGAGATCTGAAAACAATAAGAGCAGTGATGACTTGTCAGTCTCAGGCAAGTTTCAAATCCTGTGTAGATTTCCACATTGTGTGAAATAGAAACCAATGGCAACACTACTGTCAGCCACTGATATCTGCTGAGTCTTCAATGTTGGATGAATTACACGTTACTTACAAAGATCTGTAGGAGCTTTAAGGTAACTAACATCACTGCAACATAGCATCATAATGGCTGCCTAATGAAAGTGAGCAGAGGATTAAAAAAAAAAACAAGCAAAAAAAAAGAAAGAAAGAGGATTTGAAGATGTGAAAGACCACAACAGTCTGTGATGGAAATTAAATGTAGTATTACAAAGCCTCACTGAACACCAGGCTTGTCTCACCATGCTCACACCAACTCTAAGATGACTATCAACAGGCTGCCTGCCAGATAAAAGTACACCGGTGACGCCTTGCTTCAATAAATAAATAAAATAAAAAAAGCTGCTTGTAGTACATAAAAGCATTGTTGCTTAAACACACAGAACAACTGAAACTAAAACAAAACCATAGATATTGCTGTTGTGCTTGAAGCACAACAAAAGCAATGTAATATTTAAACCGAAAAAATACATTATTTTCTTTTGAGTTCATTCCATTGGTCATTTTTAACACACCCCCGATCCACTGTGTTGGTACTACTTCTTCAAATGTGAGTGTGCAAATGATACAACCTGGAAAACCTATGCTGCCATAGGTGGGATTCCCACAGTATTTGACATTAAACAGAGGTGGTTGTGGTTTCCTGTGAATTGCAACTTCTGTACAGTACGCTGCTCTTAGATTTTGCTGCTGCAGTGTTCTCCCATAGTAAGGAAGTATCAAAGGAAGTTAAAAACAGAAGTATGCGTGGACGTGAGAGCCAAAGCGATCAGCTGGAAAGGGAAACATGAACCGGTTTCTGAGCAGCGGAGACAATTCAAAATGGCTTCCTGAATGTTGTGAAATTTACAAAGGAAACACAAGCTTAACCTTTGCTATGAAATCCACCGTGGTGCAACATTATGATCTGACATCCACGAGGCTGCTGACAGTCACATGAGGAGTAATGTAATTAATTCACATAAGAACAAATGAAGAACAACTAAAATGTAACTCCTGTCAAACTGAAATATGCTGCTCCATCAACTCAATCATTCCCATGTTACATTATGTTCATTCTCTAACTCAATTCATTCAATTTAAAACAAATGATCTCATGTTTCAAATAAATCTATATAAGATCAGGCACTTCGGAAGAGACGATTGTTTCATATTGAAAAATCTAATTTAAGAAAACATATTTAAAAATTACAGAAAAGCATTATTGAGATAAAACTTGTACAAAAAAGAAATACAAAACGATTAAATCATGAACATAAAAATGAGGAACTATTTTAAGGGGGGGGGGGGTCAAACAGTGTTTCTGTTGCAATAGTCATCTTAAAATAGATTTTGATGGTTTGTCAGCACACAGGAAATAATGTGCCTCCTAGTGTTCTTCTGCCCGAGGAGTGTTGAAAGTTGTGACGAGCTAAGCGAGACACATCTGGGATCTGGTCAGAGTGCTGGTTTCTGGAAGCTTTGGGTGCAGAGAGATCCTGAAAAATAATTTGAGAATTGTTCCATGTATTTCCTCACAAGACTCAACCCTTAATATTCTTTGTTGTTTATAAAGGACCTTATCAGTTACATTCGAGTCATTATACTACTTTTTTTTGTTGTTGTTGTTGTTTGAGATACAATAGCAAGCCTCACCTCCAGGTCCTTGTTGTGCGACCCTGTGGAGCTCTTTACATTCAGACTGCTCCGCAGATCAAGGCTGCTGGGTGGCGACAGGGTGCTCTGACCTGTGTTCGACCAGCCTGAGAGACAGTGCTGGACAAGAGCAGAGAGAGCCACATGCATTAAAGCACATTAATAAAAGTTACCATGTTAATTTATACACAGAGGTGTTAACAAATCATGTGTGGGTTTTCTCATTTTAACACTTACTCACCGATGGTAACCCCAAACTGTCAGAAGGATCAAAGCTGGATCGCCGGTGAGCTTTGTACTTGTAAGGTGGCAAAAGGGTGGAGCGAGGGATGCTAACCCTTAGAAATGACAGAAGAGGAGATTTAATGAGACAATATATATGTTGCTGGTACAATGGAACATTTTGATGAGTATAACAAAAGCTGATTATTGATTGAAGTGGTTATCATTTAAAAAAATGTACCCAGGAAATTTAATAAAAGGCTTTTTATTGATTTTAAAGCCGTAAACAAGCAAACATCTTCATGACTTCCTGAAACACTAAATAGACGGACAAACACCTGATTTTGTCTTATCGACCACCCACGTGATTTTTGATGCTGAGTGGAAAAATTGCTGGTAAACAAACATTAAACCTGCATTAATTCGGGCCACTTGGAGGCAGTGCAACAAACTGTAAACACAACACTGACATTAAGACCTTATGAAGTTTCCTGGTTACACGTCCAGCCGGCACAGACGACATCAGCATTTGTGTGGAGTCATGTTTGTGTCCGCCTGATGAATGTTTTGACTTCCACTGAGTCTGGCTCTGTAGCTGCTAAATGTTCCAGCTAATTCTAACTTTGTCTGTGTGCCGTTTGGTGCTGAGCAGGTAGTGTGAAATGTTTTTTTTTTTTTAAGAGCTTTTTTGCTTGAAAGCAGCTGCCTGCTGTGGCTGGAAATGTAGCTGATGAGAGTGGTGAGAGTGAACTAAATAATAAATAAAGCTGTGGGATGTAAAACCACAACAAGCTGAATGTCACACTAATAACCACCTGTAGAGACGGTGCCCCCCGTCGACATCTTTTTAAGGCAGATGGACTTAACAAGCCTTAACAAGTCAGGAGTAAAACTGTTTACCTCTAACCTATTTTACTTCCCGCGTCACCCATCTGTTACTTCTGCCAAGGACAAGGCGAATCAAAACAGAAGGAAGACATAACACAGTGCAGCGGAAACCTTGAACGAGAGCCACCTAAAGCCCCGCCTGAGCAGAGCTTTAAATGTGAGAGTCATCGGAACAAAGAGGAAGAAGAGGCTCCACCCCCCTCAGCAACAGCTGAGGATTCAGCTCCCCAACCCCCCCCCCCCCCCCCCCCCCCCCCCCCCGACCCTATTCAGGTCACCTTCCTCTCCAATCACCCTTTCTACCGGAATATTGCTCAACTCCTGTCTTAGTGGGTAATAGAAAGAATGATGACTGTGATAAGAAACAGGAATCGCTTCATCAAATTTAGCATCCATTACTTGACAGCCACAGCCTGTTGCAAAATAGTGGGCAGATGCACACTAAATTTAGCTTTATTGAATGTCAGCTCTTTTTCAGGAAAAACCTTTTTAATCACTGATTTTATTGTCAACCCCTCCCAACTTCAGTTTTATGAGTGAAGCTAGAGTGCATAAGAAAGGTGGTGGAGTTGCCATTTTGTTTAATGATTCCCTCCAATGCAGGAGGATATCTTATGGAAATTTGGCTTCTTTTGAATATGTGGCTCTTCATCTGAATTCCTCCTCTCAAGCTATATTTCTAAATATCTACAGGCCACCTAAATACTGTGCTGCCTTTTTGATGACTTTGCTGAACTGAACTGTCTATAATCTGTATTGACTTTGACTGTGTAGGAATTGCTGGTAAATTTTAACGCCACGTTGGTCAGAATAGAAAAGAGACTGTCGAAAAGCTGAACGCGGGTTCATTATGACGTCTATAAAGACTAGAGACTTTGCATTTATAATTTTGGAACTGAGACATGCAAAGCGGTCCTTTTCTTAGCTGTTTAATGAATGTTTTTAATTGTTCCGGCAAGCCACAAAGTCAAGCTCAGCTCACAAACCCTGCTACATCAGCTAGCAGCTGATCTCAAGCCAGCCTACGTCAGCTGATGGCTCAGCTGATTCCCTTCTATGCATTTAATTGGCAAATCTCACACAGGGCGTACAAGCTGCTTCAGTCTGCCTACACTTGCTGCTTCCTCTGTGAGCCGCTTGCAACCCAGCTCCTCCTTACATGCTGTGTCTGACTTAAGCAATGTCATTCTGTTGTCATTGTTGCCTGCTCTGTTCTGTGAAAGTTTTCTTTTTTTGACTAAAGTGGTCTTGACTGAACTTGCCCCGGTCAGGGTTGAACTAGGGATGTTGGGTTTCATGGCTACCAGAGTGCCCCATACATGCATATACTCTTAGATCATAGGTGGCCAGAAATTGCAGTTTAAGTTCACATCATCATTACCTGATGAGAGCTGGATCAGCAGTAGTGTGAAGGTGGGAGGATTTATGCTTTTTGCACACGGGACAGCACTCCTCAGAGTGAAGCGGGACTGGGAACAGTCTGCTGTTAATCCTGTAAGAGAACGTACCTGCACAAAAGGTGAGCGAGCAGAGATTAGAATTATTTGAGCCGTCACAAGAAGAAAAGAGAGTGTAGCTTTTTCAAATGGATGTCTCCTCTTACACTGATGAGTGTCAATGTCAGCCTCTGGGCTATCCTTGTCTTTTAACAGCGGCAACACTGAATGGTTCTCCTCAGAAAATCTATAATGAGAGCCCATTAATAGCCTTTTAATGAAGCAACCATCAGTCACAGGTAAACCTGACACACACAGTCAGCCGCAGGTGCAATCAAATGAGAGACACTCACTCGGCTTGTGGGCCGTGGACACACTCGTCTTTATTGAGTGATCGAAACGCGCATAGGTCACTGAAGAACTCGTCAGAGCGCTCTATCAAGGAGTCTTCCACGTCCAGGACTCCTTAAAGGGAATAGACACCACCTGTTAGTGCTCCATTAGATGGTTGTGTGTGAAACAAATTGGCAGACGGACAGACCAATAAGGCGTACCTGCTATCCAGTCATATCCAAGTAAAGGCTGCAAATGATGTCTGTCTGAAGCAGGTATCTCTTCACATTCATCAGACTGAAATGTTACTCGACCCCGCGCCTCCCTCTACAGAAACAAGCGGTGCACAGTATTAGTGATCAGCAGTTTGGGGAGATTTGGGTCAGAACAAGGCTGATGTTTTACCCGACGTCATACAATCAAATTCACACAAATTGGAGACAAACTTGAGTCGATCATCCTATGTTTCTTTGGCTTGCCTGTTCTTTGCTGTGTTTTACTAGACAGGACTTAGTGCTGAATGGCCTTGTGTCTTGTAGTCTGTCACGGACTCGGGTATGTTCGTTGTGGTCTCGGTGTGATGACGCCTCTGCTCTATATTCAGCAGTTCCTCCTCTGTGTTTGAAGGTCAAAGGTGGTGTTGAAAGAGTTGCCTGCGAGCCTGTTTGTCTCTCCCGTATATCTGACGGGGACAAAGAGGAAGTGTTTATTGCATAAGTAATCCAAGGATTGTTTTATTTGTTACATTCACACCACAGGATGTGTAGCAAAATGTCAAGTGCAAATGTCATCTGCAAAAAACTACAAACAACTACAAATTAATTTTCCCCAAGTCATTGGCAATGCAATTACAGCTGAAACAAACATTTAAAAGATTAGTTCATCAACAGATAATGAATCCGCTAAAACATGAATTAATCTTTTAAAGAATTTTTTAAAGCAAAAAATGGCAAAATTCTCTGGCTCCAACTTCTCAAATGTGGCACCAATTCACAATTTGATGACATTTTATAGACAATTCATCAATTGATCTGGAAAAAAATGTATTTATTGCCAATTAAAACAATCATTTGTTGCAGTGCTAAATGCAATTGTTTTGTACATTAATGTAATTTATGGTGTCTGGGTTAGCTCAAGTCTGCCAAAATTGTTTTAACTAACTAGGTTAGTGTAGAGATAAGAAAAAGTCAATTAAAGACCCCCTCCACACATGTATTAAATACTCTGCTTGGAGCAATAATGTGTATATGTACCAAAATGTATGAACATGCAAATATATTTCATTTCAAAAGTTTAACTGCTGGACACAAGATGTCTCCTACTTCACTGTAAAGTACATTCTCACTGTAGGCGCACTGGAGGCTTCAAGTTTCAATATCACACTTGTGTGAGTTGAATATTGAACCAAGAGTGGCTTCCAAACTGGTTGTGCTGTCACACATCCTGCTGCAGGCCCGCCCCTTAAAATCTGATTGTCAGATGGTGAGAGTATAGAAACTTTCCGCTTTCAGCAGATGACTGTGAAAACAGCCTTCTAGTGTCAAACTCAGCACATACATCATTCTGCACAGTGAAGCTCAAACATGCTGCTGTAGGACCAAGAAGAAAAACACATTTTTGAGTGGAGGGGAACTTCCAAGAGAGCCTGGACTATTGACACAGAATGAAACACGAGTCTTATCTAGTATATAACTTAACTAATATCTGCAGACGTGTCTTGTGTCTTTGACCTCGATTTGAACTGTTTTATTACCCGTCAACCTCACGGTGGATTTGGCGAGGGCGGCCCTGGCAGGACCGTGGCCTCCATCAGTCAGGGTCCGCATCTCCTCAGCCTCGTCCTCTCTCTCCCTCTTGCGGATCTGACTGCACCAGCCGCTCAGACGCTCCAGCTTCTCTCTCTGCTGCTTCAACTGGATCAATAAATCTTTATTACGCTCTCGCAAAACGTCTAATCGGTCTGTCGATAACATTTTTTCTTAAAAGAGAGGGTGAAGCAGACAAAGTTCCAGGGTCTTTTTGTGATTTAAACGCAACTTCACCATAGCAGCTCCATAACAATGCGTTGACAACAATGATTTGATTGGCTACGAACCTCCTACCCATCATGCCTTGCATCCTCGTTCGAGGCTTTTCTTAAAGAGACAGACACACATTTGATTCTTGCTACAGTGCAGGGTGTTGAACAACAGAGGGCGCCATATACTTACCGTAATTAGAGATGCTGGATAGGGTTCATGCTAAGTACAGTTAGCGGTGGTAGAAGAAGTATTCAGATCCTTCACTTAAGTAAAAGTAGAAGTACCACAAATTATACTTCATTAGCTATAATGTGTCTTCTATAGCTTTCTTACTGTACTCAAATCTCATGAAAAGACAAAACAATAACAACAACAACAACAAAAAAAACAAAACAACAACATTGAATTGATCTACAAGGCACTACTGTGTAACCAACAGTGGTGGAAGAAGTATTCAGATCCTTTAATTACAGTTTTTCTCAATCACTTACACACAACTGGGCCTGTTAACTAAACACCCCAAACCATGACGCCGTCTACGAAAAAACAGACCCATTTCCCAACACTATAAACACTATTCCCCTGTTTTCACTCATGTGCTTGTTTAGAAAGCACTGGCATTCAATATCATTAACTCAAGTCATCACAGCTGGAACCCAATTAACACACAATTTCCCAGATGGAAACACTGAGAGTCAAAATTGTTCACACACCAATCAGAACCTCATGATAGATAACAGGGCCAGGGGTCAGTTCACTTTGGAATAATGGATCCACAAAGACCTGATGCAGAATACATGTGATTTCTGTCTTTACAAACTGATTTTTTTCATCGGTTTACACAGTTAAATACATGGAAATTGTTTAACTGTATTATGTTCTTTATCAGTTGCATTTTTTACAGTACATTTACCCAATTTCAGTTTATTACAGTACATTGAGGGATTAAAAATTTTGAAAATGTATACACGTGTCTTTATATTGTGTTCATCATGTAAAGAGGTTGTTCTGGGGGAAAACCATAAGAGCGATTATTCATTGCAGTAACCGGTTTTTATGGTAGTGTTTTGAATTGATCCCACCAGTGTATAATGGCTGTTTTGTAGTGTATGTGTGTATTTGATGTCTTTTGTGTGGTGTCTGAAGGCAAAGTTTGGTTTAGATGTTAAGATTACATGTTTTGGAGTGGAGAGTTTGGTTTTGACATGGAAGTTTGAAGTTTATGAAGATGAGCGTGCAGTTATGCATTTGTGTTTAGACTTTTGGGAAATGGAGCATAATTTCAAGAAATGTGTCTTCGCAATTGAGAAAAACTGTAACGTAAAAGTACTCGTTATGCAAACGGTCCCCATTTAGAGTGTCGTACTGTATTTATCGTCAACATATTAATGAAATATTAATACTGATCTATGTACATGTAAGCAGCATTTTAAAGTTGTCAACGCTGAGCTAATCTTAGCAATTTATACTGTTGGGTAGTCTGATCTATAACAATGCTATTTTATTAAGATGATCACGTTTTTATGTATAAAATATTGATCTGAAAAGTAACTAAAGCTGTCAAATAAATGTAGTTTATTAGAAAGTACAATCTTTCCCTCTGAAATGTAGTACACAAGAGAGCATTTTCAGGTAGTGTTCTTCAGCAGTTGTATTTAAACAGTATTTTCACTGCTGCTTGCAAGTCTTTAGATTATTTTTGGGCTGTTTTCTCTTCAACTACATATCAGCGAATGCTAACGTTAGACCGGCATGGTCTATGCATGCACCTTGTTTATCCCATATGCATTTCATAATTAATAATAGCCTAATATATAAAGCACATAACAATTTAAGCTCATTCAAATATGTAACCAAGTTGGTTAAGATATGTTAGCTGCTGAGCCCCAAAAGACAGTGGTCATGTTGGTTATCTTAGCTCAACCCAAGTGTATTTTTGGGCTGTAGCTCGGTTGCTGCAAAGTTATTGTAGTTTGTTGCCAAGCTGTACTAAAACCTGAGACATTATAGGTGATTTCCAGCCAACATGGTTTAATCATACAAGTGTTCTATGTTATTTTCAGGGATTTCATTGTGATTAACCCCGAGAGGGGAACAGAAGCCAGGCAGGGAAATTCCTAAGAAGACAAACAAGCTCACAGTAAATCCTTGTCATCACTCTTCTGAAGAACTTGATGCCACTTCATGAAGGTAAATTTTGTTTAAAATGTTTCTCTCTGACATTCAGCGGTTTCATTTCTCTTTTTCTCACTCTGCGCTCGATTTTCATTCTTGGTTCTTTCTCACTCAGTGAGCTGTGAGCCTGGAGGCCTGGATGCCAACCCTCTGCCAATTATAACAGAGGACATTTGAAGGCATTACAAATTGTGTTATCCTGCAATCTGTTTATTTGTGCTTTTATATTTTTTAACAGTAGTTTGCAGAACAGTTGCTGTTTAGACTCATGACTAAGTTTTGCTGGCAGCTCAGCATATTACAATGAACAGATTTACATTGAACCCTTTTGAAAGGACACGAACCTTGATAATTATTTTTATTAAACATACTTGAATATATTTGGCATATTTGAAAGCTTCTGAATAAATGTTCAGTTCCATAAAGCTGTCACTTGTCTCATCCTCTTTTGTGCTCGATGTTAAGAGTTATGTGTTTTTAAATGTAAAACTGAGCTGTTCTCATTACTGGACCATTAAGATTGAAGACACATTAGTATTTACAGCATATGTAAATTATAGTTGTTTTAATTAATATGAATAACAAAAAACTTTTCAGTTGTTTACTGTAACATTTACAGTAAGAAACTGTTAAAGTGGATTACAATAGCAAAACAGTAAAAATACAGTATATTACTGCAGGCCTACAGTATAAAACTGTAAACCTCACATTCTACAGCAGAATACTGTAATATTATATTATAACATTTTTACAGTAATTAACTGTTAAAGTAAATTACAGTAGTGACACTGTAAAAAAAGAAGGTAAGATACTGGCAACTACAGCTGCCAGTAGTTTACTGTAATTTTACAGGGAAATTTGTTAACTCAAGTAAACACAAGATAGTCTGTTGAAGACATAACAAGCCTTTAAAAGCTAGTTGAGTCTAAACCACTACAGCTCCATAAAGAACAGGGACAAAATACTCCAAAATCCATGAAAACCATATAAGGTAGAAAGAAACTTTAGGCATTTTGGATGAGCATGTACTGCGCTTATCACAGCGGCTAAGAAATTACATTGATGCCTTCCATGACACACAGGAGCCTGGGGATGACGACCAGAAATACCGTTACACCGCCCACAGAACTTTTTGTGGCGGACATGGTGGTGCACTTGGGGCGGGAAACCATGTTGTCCTCCCCAGCTGCTGTGTGTGCAGAATAGGGGATAAATACCCAGAGCCAAATGGCCAGTACACTGGTTTCATAGCAGCGGTGTTATGAAATAATAATAATTAGTGTGGTTGCTGCAGCCACCACACTCCTGTTCTCTCCTAATTCAATTTGTGATCAATTTAGGTTAAAACAGTGAGAGGCATATGGGAACAAGCCTGTCAAATCATAGTTGCTTAGAGATTTGCAGCATGAAGAGACAGACGCTATACTATCCAGCTGTGCACCCTACAAGGAGACAAATGCAGCTTTACCTTCACATGGTAGAAAACCACTGAAATTCCCTTCAGAGTCTGACACCCTCCTTGTGAAGAGGGAGCACACAGGTCGTTTGAGAGGGAACTCAAACTGAGCAAACTTGAAATGTCAGACGATAAGTTCACTAATCCCCCATACGCACTGACCTTTAAATGACAGCAGATCCTAGACAGTGACATTAAATGTAGATTTTGACTTTTGTCACTGCAGCCCTTTGGATTTTATCTTTCTATGTATCATCTGACAGTATCATATACCACAGAAGCAATTCACTGTTTTTTTGGTCACTACTACTTTTAAACCTGAATATTTTTTGGACCACTTGGGGGCAGCACAACAATCTGCAATACAAAGCACTGACTTAATATCACCTATTAGGGTTGATATGGCAAAGATGCTAGCATACGTTTGCTTATTTACACATCCAGCAGACACAGAGCAACATTCTCACTCGCTTTGAGTCATGTTTCAGGTGACCTAATGTATGTAAGTCCAATGTTCACTCTCCTTTTAGCTCTATTTTGTTTTCCACCAACCCCTGAGCAAAATATGTCATATGTCTGTCAGTAGAGCTGAGGCTGCAGTCGCGTGATAATTCTTTGTGGGTTCTTTACTGAGAGCAACAGCTTTTACGCTACACATAAATCACTGTTTAAAAATATTAGTTAGTGCATCTGTTAAGGTAGTAGCAGGAGATGGACCCAAATGCAGCACAAAACAGCCTGAATGAACTGAAGAATGTCTCTTGAATAAAGGGCATTAAGGCGTGCAGGCACCGCAAAATGGAACAAAACAAAACCAGACTGAGCAGAGCAGAGCAGAACAAAGGATCCAACCAGACTGAACTGAAAACCAGGACTTAAACATAAACTCAACTAATGAAACAACAAGGAACAGACGCAAGGGCAGGCTGGGAGCTGATTTGCACAAGGAGCAGGGCAGGGCTAACGAGACTGAAGGTGTGTGTGGAGGGAAAAGTAGTAGGAAAAACAGTAGGAAAAACTCAGAGCAAACCAAAAACCGAGAAACAAAACCCTGTCTTCAATATGTCACACTAACATTTTCAAACATACAAGTGAAACCAGCATGAGGAACAACAAAAATCTGACAGACTGATACTGTTGAATCATTTTAGCATGTTAAATATTTACAGAACATCCATCTTCTGTCCAACTACAGATTCCCCTTCAATCTACCCATGAATATTGATTGAGAACAGATCAATAAACACAAAGGACATCTATGGCAATGTAAGAGCACAATGCGGGATTAAACAGTCAGTTCATCTTAATATTCAAAGTATCTGTCGTTCTCTCACTCAGTCCAGACTTAACATCACAGGGAGAAAAAGCTGATTGTCTCTGGTGGACTGGTGGATAATGGCAGCTAAGGAACATAAAACCAGACTGGAACAGAACCATAACGGCAACAGTAAACATAAACAGAAATCACTGAGCACATCCCGAAAATAAAAATTTGGCTTTTCGCACCATACACGCACCAGTCGATACCTGTTTAAAAACTGTGTAGGACAGATTTCTCTTAGTTTACACACCTAAACACACCACACTAAATTGTATTCCAACGTGTGTGAAGTGGTTTCATTAGGCAGCACCGCAGTTGCCACTTTTGGAGAAAGTGTTATTTGCCTTCATTTTTGTAGATCTTGTAATCAGTCTGTCTGAACACAATATACACTGTAGGGGTCCTAACTCAGTTTAGGGCCCTGGCTAATCATTTGCCGCTGTATCTCTATGACTACACCACCCATCACTTTGTACATTGTTATCTGAATGGCAAAACTGTATCTCACTGATACATTCATCTGTGATAAAGTTTTACATTTCATGGTCTGGAGTAGTCCATACAGAATTGGCTTGCACTCTTTCTAATCTGCATGTATTTCCATATGTTTATATGAATGCGTACGTATTTCATACAATATGCGACCCAGCTAAGATGAGCTGATAGTAAGAACAGACTTACTATCTGCGCATTGCAATTTATTTACTGGAGCCATATTTCTGTATTTGGCGTCATGTGAACTTTTTGATAGGTTGGAGTGCTTGTAATGCATATCACAAATCTGCACATTCTCACATGTTATCTGTTGCTGTAAGTTGGCTGTATTTGATTAGGTGCACGCACTAATTGTAGAGGTAATAGTAGATCCAAGTAAAAGTCATCATTTCTGTCTAATTTCTTTTGTAAATATATGTTGACTGATATTTGATGGATTAACATGTTGATTTTCCTCTCACCGTCTCACTCTTGAAGGACAACCTGTGTACATAAAAGTGGAGACAATAGTGTGTATTTATCCTCTGCCGTGTGGCTTGATGACATTAGTTTATTTACATCAAACCTGTCCATCCGTGGTGGCGCTAATGACAGTGTTGCAGGTGGTGCAGGGTCACAGCCATAATGATATGCCTGATCCCCCGTAGAGCGAATGGTGTGGAACTGCGTGGGCGAGCTGCTGCTCAGTATTCCAGTCACGGCTCGTTTGCATTGAGAGCTGTCCAGGCCAGTCCAGTATGATTAGTTGACCACAGTAGTGTGGAGTTGCACCCCATTATCATTAAACGGTGCCAGTCATGAAGTCATATACTCCTCCCTGTCTCTCTAATTACACCCCCACTGTTGGGCTTCAAGCAATTACTGCCTGCCGCCGGAGCGCTTCATCGTTCATTAGGCACAGAAACGGATACATCAACAACAAAAACAAAAGAAAAAGCGGAATTACTCATATATCTGCAAAACAACAAAAATATAACTTGGGAAAAAATTATTTGGGGAAACCAAATGTGTGTTTTGGAGAAAGGTGTTAAAATGATTGGAAAATGGGTCCCATAACCCAGAAAAACCCAGAGATACAATATGTTGAGGAGGGAGGTGTTATGTGTCTTTGGGTCCTGCTCTCTGCAGTTTTTTGTTCTGTTCAATTCAATGTCTTGTCTTGTGTAAAGAAGGTCTTATATTGTACATTTAGGTGGCTAATTTAGAAAAAAAGTCAGTATGTTATAAAAAAAAAAAGCTTGTTCTGTAGCCCTAAAGCTGACTTTTCAGAACAATACCTCTGTAACAATGTACAACTACCAGAAGCTATTCATGGAATAATCAGTCAAATGTCAGGCACTGAGATGACAAATAGGTTATATGCAATTCGAACAAAACATAATCTTCAGCATACACCCACGAAGAAGGGAAAGGCAGTGATTTACACATTATGTTGCTTCTTTCTGTCTTCCGCAGACATTTTATAACAGGTGACCATCTATATAATACTTAAAGCCCCAGAAAACTTGATTTCAAAGTTTTCAAAGTATTTCCCTACAATGTTAATTATTCATGCCTTAAAAAAGTAACAATCACAGTTTTTAGGGATTTTCACTCAAAAACTTGGCTAATCTGCTTCACCTGGACTGTGGTGGAGTGGTTGCATCTGATTTGATTGATAGTGGCCTGGCAACATGAGAAAACAACTCCACTTTCATCAGATTTTGATTAAAATATTGGTCAACTCTGATGTACATGACATCACCTTCTTCCAACGGAGGTCCATCAACTTTAAACCAGACCTAAGTGCATAAGATCATCCATCAGTTCTTGCTACGTTATATTAAAAAAGACAAAAGCAGACGGTGAGATTCTCAGGTTTATGGTGATTGTTGTCAGCATATATATAGGTAGGTGGGAGCTGTTTTAGTTGCTGTTTTGTAAGCGAGTGTCAGGGTTTTGAATCTGATGCGGGCAGCAACTGGGAGCCAGGGGAGGGATGTGATCAGCGGAGTGACTTGCTATTTTGGGCTGGTTGAAGACCAGCCATGCCGCTGACTTCTGGATCATCTGCAGAGGTTTGAATGTGCATGCAGGTAGGCCTGTCAGTAAGGACGTGCAGTAGTCAATGCGTGATATTACGAGAGCCTGTACCAGGAGTTGTGCAATTGAGGCCACGTGAACCTTAAAGGTTAGTTGGTCATCAATCATGACACCCAAGTTTCGGGCAGACTTTGTGGGCATGAGAGTCTAAGAGAGGTTAAGTTGAAGGTGGCGCTCTTTCATCCATGCCAAGATATCGGCAAGGCGTGACGAGATCCGAGCCGAGACTGTGTGGTCTTCCGGTGGGAACGATAGGAAGAGCTAGGTATCATCAGCATAGCAATAGTATGAGAAACCATTAAAGTGGATGATTGCACGAAGTGAGGGGGTGTATATTGAGAAGAGAAGGGTACCAAGCACTGACCCTTGAGTAACCCCTGCGGATAAGCCGTGTGGTTTAGACACTCCCCCCTCCAAGATACTCTAAAAGATCTCCCTGAGAGGTAGGACATGAACCAGCGGAGGGCAGATCCTGAGATACCAAGCTCAGTGAGTGTGGAGAGGAGGATTTGGCGGTTATCTGTGTCAAAGGCAGCTGACAGATCTAGCAGCAATAGAGCTGAGGACTGACCAGCAGCTCTAGCTGAACACAGTGATTCCATTACCGACAGGAGTGCAGTCTCGGTAGAGTGACCCTGCGTAAAGCCAGACTGATTCGAGTGGTACAGGTTGTTCTCAGAAAGGAATTCAAAAACTTTGTTAAAGACTGTGCACTCAAGTATTTTATTTTATTTGTGTAAATAAAGGTGCTGTTGCAGTAAAAGTTGCCCTAAATGCACACGAAAAGGTAATAAATAGACAATTTACTGGAGCTTCCTTAATGTGTCCTGACACTAAATTTAACAGAAAAAAACACTCACACAAAACTGCTGCTAATAGTTTATCAGCTCCTGAATAGCAAAGTATATATATCATTTAATTAGACAATGAAAGTGATGCTCATTTATCTCAGCTCCCATCAGTTTCCGGTGGAGGAGAGAAACACATTAGGAATTATACGACAAAGCAGAGGAATTGTATTTAGGCTGAGCTATTGGTTTTATTTACCTTAAGTCAGCCCACTGCTAGAAACGATCAGTCAAGGCCTCTCTGAGTAAATATTGTTTCAAAGTAAAATATGCTGAGTTTCTTTATGTGTATGATATAAAAAAAGCCATAAAAAGTTTGACATGAGTTTGAAAAGTATGCCTGTTAAAACACAATCTATACACTTGAGTTGAGCAATTGTCCAGGGAAAGCAGAGTTTGTGGTTACACAAACTGCACTGTGTGAGGGCTTTGAAAAGAAAACTTGGTATTACCACATAGACCACTGCTCGCAGCTATCTCTGCTATTTTTTTTTTTTTTTTTTTTAATCTGATCTGAAAAGTCTCTCTTGACTCCCTTGTTGCTGAGTGGCGATCGTCACAGTGGGAATATGAGAAGGCAAAGGAAAATAACCCGGAGCCAAGGTACACATCCACCCTGTGTGGTCTGTGTGTGGCTGTGTGTGAGCGTGTTGTTCTGTCGAAAAGCAGCACCCGTCTCTCAACAAGCTTTTTTATATTTTCTTGGAACGAGGCGTCTGCAAATAAATACTAGTTAGGTAAGATTGTGACCAAGCACAGCGAGATGAGGTAATATCAGAGAGTGAAAGGGAGGGGTGAAAGGAAGGGGGGGGGGGGGTCTGACAGAAGGGGGTGACCAACAAGATTGGTGAGGGAAGTGTTTTTTGCTGATAAAGAAAGGGAAAGGATCGATTGTCCCCAAAGCTCCTGTGATAGTGGTGGATGCCATTAAGATAAGGAGGATTAGACCTGCCACAGTGCTGTCCTAGCTGCTGCAACCTGAGGGACAGGCGGAGAGTAAAAGACTTTGCCTTTCAGTGAGCACAAATGTGTGAGGCGCCCCAAAGAAACTGATTCAGTCAAGTCAAGTTGATGATTCAATATGATGTTAAGATTAAAGGTAATCCGAGCAGCATCTGTCAACACAAGCAACTCTTTTCTTGAGAAACAAACGACCAAAACCTCCGAAGTAAAATATTTGTTAGTGATGGCTTAAAGATGCTCAGCGTTAAGACGTCCCACCCAGGAAGAGAGTGATACTGCAGGTTCATACATGTTTGACTTTTATTTCATTTGTATTTTCTTACAGCAGTGCTGTGTGCTCTAACCTGGAAAAAGAGCTCTCCATGTTCCATGTATGTGTATGTTCTACAAACAACATGCTTTTCATATTGCTGCCAGTGAATTCAGAACAGTGCACTTAACATGTTCTGTATAGCAGGCCCTGCATAAGTAGATTACTCTTTCTTTTTTAACGGCCTGTTTTTACTTTTTCAAAGAGTTTATCCCCAAAGCAATTATGCTCTGCCACGCTCGGGTTTTGAGTAAGAGTGAGGAGTGAAGACGCCAGTGAAAATGTGCCCAGCCAATCACGCTGCGGTCACCCCTGTTTCAACACATTACACCTGGCGATCTAATGGACGCTGATTTATGAGAGGAAGACAGAGACCATGAGGCTCGTTTCAGGTTTGGTTGCTCTGAGTTAGTCAGCAATGGGACCTCATTTTGGGGCTTTTATGTCACCGCTGTGCTTAATGGCCTCTGTGCTTCTCTGAGGCCTATTAAACACATCCAGTAAATCAGCAGAGAAGAAACATACCTGTTAATCACAGCCCTTATTTCAAGCTGAGGTCAGGTAATGAATCTACTGAAAGCCACCAAGCTGACAGAGAGTGTGTAAGGACAACTAACGCTGTCATGTCAGGACAGACGGACTGCCTCAGCAGCCACCAGTGTCAAACTGGAATCAATACCACCAATTAATCCAGAATCTACTGCTTTCAGCAAATCTCCTTCATATAAACAAAACTATATTCATATTTGCAAAAGGGACAAAACAAACTTCGATGTAAGATAATATCACCTCATCATAAAGTCACAACAAATAAGCTTCTCGCCCCAAAATTACATGGTTCTTAAGCCTCGCAATTAAAAACTCACATATTCTGGGCTGGTTAAACTTATGCTGACTGCTGGCCTAATCCAACAATGTTTAACACAGGACATAATTAACAAGCAGAGGAGAATGTAAAGCAGTGATTACTACTATTGCTAAGCTGCAAGCTCCAAAATAGTGGTTTCAGGCAAAACCAGAAAACAGGAGAAATGGGGGAAAAGTATGATAATATGATCAATGCTGATGAATTCATCTGGCTACAAATGAGGACATGTTCTTATCTCAATCTTTTGTTGTAGCAAAAGAAAAGAGCATTACTATTTGGTCCATATTACACAACCTGTAATTTATCATTTTAAGATATGAGACAATTTTTGCCATAATATATAAACTGTCATCCAACAACAACAACAACAACAACAACAACCGTATCCTCTCTTTTTACTCTGAGAGTTTCTAAGCAGTATATTGCATTTTCTGCCACAAGCTTTTAGCAAAGTTGAACAGCCTTCCCCATCAAACACATAGCATTCATCAACAATAGCCTAATTAAAAAGCTTTCAAGCTTGTTTTTCAGATCCACCAATCACAGAGACATTCCAGTATTTGTTTATGGCCTGCATGAGAACAAACATACACTGCCTTGCAGCAAATAAATCACCAATAACCGAATTTGTGGTCCTCTATTTAAACATAATTAGACTTACTCCTGCAAAGCCGAGGATATAGTCTGCACTCAGCTCAAGTATATAACGTACAATATCCAGACTGGAAACCGCAGCAAAGTAAGGATTTGATGTCAGCAAACAGCTTATTTAAAGGTAGGTAACGATCATGACAAAATGGAACAAGCAACACATTAGCTGACAATGCTGCAACACAGAGCCAGACAGCAAACACAGCTGCCAAAAAACAAGGTTGTGACACCTGGAAATGTGAGAAAAGTCTAAACAAGCGCAGCATAATTCTGAAACTAAAAGAGCCCAACCAAAGAGACCAACTCTTTAAAAGCACTGGTGTTCATCTACTTGAAAGCTTGAATTAGTAGAAACACATTAGTCAGAACAGACATTTCCACAAATAGGGGTAGAAATAAAGCAGCTGTCTTATTCAGGAGCATTTTTCTCTCTTTTTTTTTTTTACATAAAAAGTAATTTCATGGCTGCAGTCACATGGGCAAATGTATGATTTCAGTGTACCTACCACAGCGCTTGTGGGATGACTTCATAGTTCAGAGGGACAGAAAGATGACCTAACACTTTTATGCCTGATTACATGTTGTCTCTTGGCCTTTTCTGATCTCTGTGGATAAGACGTACATCTCAGTACTTCCCTGCAGGTATAACGTGTAGACCTTAAAGGACAGGTTCACAATTTTTTAATTTCACAAATATATATTATAGTTATTTTGACTACAGTCTACCTGAATATTAACTCCCATTAAAAACCTTAAAGTGTAATCAACCTCTGAGTGTCTGTGAAAATAACATTCAGGATTCAAGATCAACACTGAAATACTAATAAGTTAATTGCACCCATTCGAAAATACTTAACACAATGAATATACAAGAGGAAACATCCTCTCTGCTAAATAAAATCTATGAATAAATTATAAACTCAGTTGCAAACCTCGACTCCCCGCTGCATTGCACTCCATCAGTCATGCTGTTGTTAAATGACGGCAAGCTTCTTCACTTCTAAACATTTCTGTGAGATTCCCCCTCAAATAGATGTAAATGATGCTGCATGTATGTGGATCTTTAACACATTTAGTGCACCTTAAATGCACGTGCTACTAAATTTGTTTACTCTTTCAGAGGTAATCTCTCATCTTGTCTTGAGGCAGCAACAGCACCTGAGCAACCCCCACTTTCTCGTTATTATCAGCTAATTAGTGTGGTTAATCAGGCTGATAATGAGCCCGGGCGCCATGCCATTTCAAGCTGACACCAGGCCAGGGTTCAGATCCCCGCCAGGCACTCTACGGGCACGCCGAGATCTGCGTGAAGACGAGTGTTTCTGGACACAAGAGGACAGAGAGATGACCAGGGGGGAAAGTGGTGAGCGGTGTTTATTTGGATGATAACAGGAGGGCGGTAAATCCCCACCTTCATGGCCACTGGTATAATAAAAACAGCTGAAAGGGGTTTGGATTGCACTTTCTGCTCGGCAGCTGGGGACACTCCACAGTGAGAATAAGATATTGATGCTTACTGGAACACATCCAATACTATGTTGACCCCACACACATATCATAACCCACCTCAAGTCCTCGACACGCACACACACACACACATCCCCAGCATTTTTCTTATCACAGTCGAGTAATAGAAAACAATCCAGTACTATCACCTCCCATCTGCCTCCTTTCTCCTCTCTCTCTCTCTCCTCTCCTCTCCCTCCCTCCCTCCATCCATTCCTCCCTCTCTTGTTCTCACTCTCTCTCCGCTGCCTCACTCATTCCCTGAGCAGCACACTGAACTGGATAACATCTCCTTCAACCCGCAGCACAGACTCATTTCTCTACACACCAGCTCTGAGTGGATGCTCAGCAGGGGTGTTTGAGATATTAGCGCGCTGTGGGGGAACGGCTCAGGGACTTCTACCATCCACATACAAAGGTAAGACTCTGGATTATTAGATTAGATTCTTCTTTGTTGTCAAGTACCAAAGTGAAGGTGGTTAAAGTTAGCCTCCTGAAACTGTAGCCTTTAGGTATCACTCATGTCAGATTCTCGGCAGCAGTCCCAGGACAGATTTGTAAAAGTGGGTTCACTTCATAAAGACTAAGATTTTGAGATGTTTGCACATTTTTACATGTGGAAAATGTAGATGTCATTAATATAGACCTCAGGGCATAAATGGTCAGCAGCTATGAGAATAACACCAAACCAGAGAAAGTGTGCAGATTGCTGACATAGCTGTGTTAATCCTTGTTTTGTCTGGAGTGCTAAGTTTAGAGAGGAACAGTACCAGTCACTGCACACAGCCGCATGTAATCTTAATGTTCTTAAAACGAGGAGCCTTTAAAACATTTAGTACAGATTAGTCTCACTTTCAGGAAAGGGATTTTATTTTTGACACACTGAACCTCTGACCGGTTACAGTACACCATGTCACTAGTATGTTAACACTGTGTTTCATGCATCGTATAATATGCTTACTGCAATGTATCTTTCTGTACGGCCGTCTTGCTCATATCAAAAGTGTTCAGTACATGAATCTTTAACAGTGAAACCTCAAACTGAACTGAGTGTCCTAAATCATGAGTGTCACTGACCGAATCAGTAGCTTTTTGCAATGAACTGAATAAAATTATTACGCTCACCAACTCAGAGACGCTGGATGTAGAAGTGTAAATCACGAATCCCTTTGCTGAACAAAAAGTAACTGATTTGTTCAGTTCAGTTCAAAGATGTGTAGTCACTGACTATAGTTTGTTTCCTTTTTCCTAAGTTTGCACTTCAGTGTGTTCATCAGTAAGTGAACACGTCGTTGTTCATTACGCCTCAACATTCAGCATTGACTCTGACTTCAGTTCTTTGGTTCAGTATAAAAAACGTGGCCCATGAAAGCACTGTTTATACAGTAAGGCACTGTTTGTAAGGCAGGCTAATAGCTCAAGCAGCTTGTGACACAGTTATCACATCACGATTGTTTCTGTTGCTTTCGCAGTCTGTCAGTGATCTTTTAACCAGGAACAGACACATTGTGTATTACAGCTTAGCTGACAACAGTCTTCTCAGTCACAAGTCAGGAGCTTCACTGCTAAAAGCTACTGAATCGGTCAGTCACAATGGTGATATAGTCGCTTAAGTTTTAAGATTCTGTGTTTAAAATTTGTTCCTGCATCTACTACTGAACACCTCTAGCTCGGAGGATGCGCCACCTGCAGAAGCCTGCGCTTCACTTTGGTGCACGAGCATAAAGCTGGAAAATGTCGTGTAGAGCTCAGCAGGAGGAGAAGTGGGTTTTATCTGTCGCTGCAAGTTCTTACTCTGTTGCCACAGTTTTTTCACACTTGAATAAAAAAAAATGCAGATACACTCTCAGGGTCAACTGTTACCTTGTACACACATCAAGGAGCAACTGTTTGTTATAATGTTTGGCCCTGCGTTTTGTCTCTCAGGCTACACAGAGGCTGTCCTGATCATCTGGCTGGTGGATCACTCTATGCAGGGCGGGAAATAGCACAAATCCCTCCCCTACCTTTATTCACAATCTTTTTATCTGTGGTGTCGAAATGCTTCCACACATTACTTCTCAGATGGTTTTGTGTCATGACCATTCAGCACAGTTAAGACACCGACCATGAACTGCAACATCCCTGTTGAAGTCCGGACAGGGACCTTTGTTGCATCTCTCTCCCTCAGTTTCATGTCATCCCTCCACTGTCTGGAATAAAGGATTAAAATTCCCCAAAATACTTTAAAAAAGAGAAAAATAAGTGTCTAACAGTGCATGCAATAGGTGAGAGAGAATACATCCTGCTTGAGTGCACCGTTCATATTCGAAAACATCAGATTGAACATTCAGTTTTTTCCCCACATTCACACTATAGTTCAAATTCCTAAAACAGCCACGTATTATAACACAGCTACTCCTAAAAAGACACTAGAATTAAATAACTCAAAGCTAAGACAGTAAAGAAATTGATTTTTGGTGACTAAAGTTATATTCTTTGTATTCTGTATCTGTTGTTGTTGCAAAGTTGCAAATACAAATAGTATCTTTCTTTTCTTAACTATCTCAGGTCTACTTTAGTTATAAAAACAAAACATGATATTCAGCAGGGTGAGTGCATTCAAAATGAACACATCTTTTAATGCGTTTCTCAGATTGGCCTTATTATGAAAGGCATAAAGACCAATTTCATCATCGTAGTATAAATAAATAAATATAAGAAATAACATTCACATTGTGCTCCATGCTCTGATTATTGACAGCCTGCTTGATAATTTCAGTTCTGGTCATTAGCAACAGCTGTTGTTGCAGCACTTTACACACATTTTGCCGGATTCTGATTATTTATAAGTCTGCGATAATGCTGATAAGTCTAAAAAAAATGTTTAATTTGCTGAATTCTGCTCACTGACAGAATGATTTTGCTGGTCTGTGCAAATCTAATGGCATTTATTAAAGGCTGGTGAGTCTGAATTATTACTCAGATTAGAAAAAAAAACCTTTTGTAAAACCATTTCACCAAGGATTAAAATATTATGTTTTAGTCTTATTGTCCCACTCTACCATATTGCTGTATTAGGCTGGAAACTTAATATGCATTGGTTTTATGGTTGCTGATGAATAAAATTGAAAAAAGCACATAACTATAAGTATTTAAAACTAGGAACGCAGGGAGGATTGAATAGAAATGCAGCAAAGCTATCTGAGGACATTTAAAGATGTAAATAACTCTTCATATTGACACAGCAGACTGCACTTTATCGCATAGTTTTCAATAAAGCTGGACCTCTCTTTAATGCAATAAAGCAGGATTTTGCTTCAGAGAGCGTTTCTGTGTGGTCTGATGCTGAGGATGGCAGTGAAGCCCTAACAAGCCCCTGCCAGCTCTTCAGCACTACAGTGTCAGATATGTGGCCATGAGTATTCATCAGTAAGGGCTAATGGGGCACTGCAGTGTGAACCTCTGATTTACAGCTCGTCCCCTGTCAGACCTAATGATAGGGCAGTGGGGTTGGTTATGCAGAAACAGGTGCTGCAGAGTGAATAGATGCAAAGCAATGCCGCTGAAAGCCACGGGTGATTGTCGTTTTGTCCCCTGCACAAATGCTCATTTGCGATATTGTGTTCACACATACGTAATTATTGCGCATAGAAATTAGCTCTCTTGAAGTAAGATTATGACTTGAAGGCTGGTGTGTGTGTGTGTGTGTGTGTGAGTGAGTGGGCTGGGGGGTGCAGTGAAAGTAAGTTTAATGGTTAATTTACTGTTCGCCAAATTATTTCCAACATAAATGTCACACTGAATATACACAACGACGCCCTGTCCTCGACTATATTAGCAACAGATGGAGTTTAATGACGAAGCTAGAAATAATGTCCTAAATGAACTTAAGCACTGAGCCAAATGTATTGAACAGGGTCAGGTCATTAAAACAGGTGGAACCGAACCAACAACAATTTAACAACCATGGCATTCATAGGCCATATGGAGAGAAAAAAAAACATTAGTATAACTTTTTCTAATTTCAGTATAGACGATATCTGTTTCAAGTACGGAACGGAAAAATGCACTGTCAAGTAGGGTCGCAGCACTGCTTGAAAATAACAGTGTCGGTTGCTCAGCTGGCTCAGTATTAACTTAGATAACCAAAATGTGTAACAATACACAATATATAAAGACAGTCGCAAAATAACCTTTACAAAATGGACAATAAATCATCTATATCGCTAAAGACCTACTGCAAAGTTCTCCTTGCTGTTTGCAAAAAAAGTTTTTGTCTTGTGAATACACTCTCAATGAGAAAACTCATGTATATCCAATTTAAAGATCATAGAGATATTGTACATTTCCTTATTGCTTTTATAAGGTTCAAATGAGAAGCAAAGAAAAGCAAAGCAAGAAAAAGCAAGTTTTATACTGCAAAAGGCACGTTCCATCTTTTTCTTCTCTGAAATTGCATCACGCTGAATTTGAATAATCTCCCAATTCTTTCTCTTTGTGAATTAGTCTTCCTCTCACATTAAGATAACATTCATGATAGATTAATAAGTCAGAGGGAATGCAGGCCCGCTAGCTCCTTTGATTTTATCAACACTATCAGGTTTTTTTTTCTGAAGATAATAAAAGAACAACCCCAAAAAACATTTTTCATTCAACACGCTCAAAATTAGTAATGCAATAAAAATTCTACCTTGGCTGAAACATGTTTACAGCGCTTTGGAAAAGAGTAACGTGTAGAGTGACAAACTGTTTTTTGTGGAAACAGTTTCACGACTCCTGTCAGTGAAGTTGTTGTAGGTGTTCAGCAGTTGAAGCTCACTCACTGCAGGTCAGCTGGCACAGTTTACAGATGGATCACTGCACAGCCCACACACACACACACACACACACACACACACACACACACAATGGTAGCTCTCTGCATGGACCATCCCACACTCAACAACGGTGTCTTTCCCACAGAGCCGGCAGTCAGGAGAATGGGCAAATCGGAAAGCCAAATGGATATCATGGAGAAATCAAGTAAACCTGGGAAGCGTCGTTGGACTGTTGCAGAAATCGGTCTGTCCGTGCTGCTGCTGTTGGTCAGCTGTGCCTTGGCCGGGCTGGTAGTCCTCTACACATCAGTTGTGAAAGGTAATGGCTCTGTCAGGCTCAGTGTGGAAAGATCCAGATATTACAGATGGCAACAAGTGTCTCCCTACTCTGTTTTGTGACTGCAAGCTGGCATTGATACAGGAAATTATCCTGACCCTTGAAATGCCTCCAGAAATGACCATGCATGCTTTATGCAATATTGGTACAAGTAATGTCATCAGATTTTTTTTTGAGTTACTCATGAAAAATACCATATTTAATACACACACAGGTCTAGCCCTTGAGAATAAAATAAAACAATTATGGAGGCTTTTTGGGGGGATTTTTTCTTTTCTTTTGAGAGAAATGATCATCTTTTTTAGGCTGCCAAACACGCACACAACACTGCACAAGACTTGTATTTTCTTTTTTCTTTCTCACAATGGCAATTATTATAGTTTAGTATGAAGTCGCCCTGACTGATGTCTAAAATCTGTTTCTTCCAACCATCTCAGAGGAGTCTAACAGGCCAAGTGTGTCAAGGAGCTCAACAGGTGAAGGTGAGTCTTGTATGCTGTGAGCGTATAAACTGAACACAGGATACTGTGGGACAAGTGGGTTGGAGTCATATTCGAGCGGCACCTCTGATAGATACTGTAATTCCCTTTACTGCCTGATCAGCAGTGCCACACAAAAGTGGAAGAACAGAGTCACTGCTGACATAGACAAGCCTGCAACACACAGGCTACACTATAGACCCAGGCTGTTTAGAATTAGCTTTATGTCAGGTCAGAAACTCGTTACACAGCAACGTCTTCTCTGTCTCAGCTGGGGTGTTAGTTGTCAAATAGTCCGCATTCTCTCTCATAATTGTTGACATTGATTTTTCCAGGCCAGCTGTATCACTCCAACCTCAACAATGTGTGCACAACTGCGGACTGTGTTACTGCAGGTGAGAGGAGCTGTTTTTTTCTTTGCTCTCCTGCTGGTTTATTTTGCAAACAAAGTTCCCCCCATAACCTTAAAAATAACTGTTTTCTAACCTTATTTGTCCCTCTGTGATACCTAAAGCTGCCCGGCTCTTGCAGAACATGGATAAGTCTGTGAAGCCTTGTGATAATTTCTACCAGTATGCCTGCGGGGGTTGGCTGGAGCGACATGTCATCCCGGAGACCAGCTCCCGACACAGCGTCTTTGACATTCTGAGGGACAAGCTGGAGATTGTCCTCAAAGGTCAGCTGGCGCAGTCGAACAGCGTCGGGGTCGGGGGCTCAATCTTTGGTGGCCAGTGGGCTGCAGTATTTGGAGCTACGCGTGGGATTCCTTCAGAGAGGAAATGTCTGCATATGTTTTGTTGTTGCAGGTGTTCTTGAGATGGGGAATGAACACGACCGGGACGCCATCAGGAAGGCCAAAGTCCTTTACAGCTCTTGCATGAATGAGAGTAAGTCTCTTTTTACTCAGTCTAAAAATGTTTCTTCTAAAAGGAGGCATGTTGATGAAAACTATTTACCACAAGGCACACTCAGTAGCTTTTCTGGAGCTTTCAATTGTATAATGTGAACTTCCTCTGCAGATTATATAAAGGAGTCAGGAGATGGAGTTGCCCTGTTGTCATGGAAATGTAGATTTTTTTATTTTTCTAAGCACTTTAAAGGATAAGGAAACCATGAAATCATCCTAATTACAAGTATTGTGTGTGTATCCAAAAAACTATATCAAAAACTATTAAAAATACGTCAGTGAGCCATGATGATAAGATTACGGTCATGTTAGTTTGTTTAGAAATGCCTCCAGCGATCACGTTTTCAGTCTCAGGAGAGCGGTTCCTTGTACGGCAGACACCACTGCTCATGTGCGGGACCCTGTTTACAGAGCTTTGCTAGCTCGTTGTGCTACATTACACAACCTCTTGGCTTTATGCTTGTCTGGAACAGAAACACCAGCGACCTTGGATGTCTTAAAGCTAATGAATTTATTGACAGCTTGATCGATCAAGGAGACAACAGTTACACGTCAAAGTGCCAGTGTTGACACAGTGAAATGCCATATCAAGTCTGAAGGAGAGTTGTCTGCATGCCTAGTTAAACCTCTCGCCTTGTCCAGATAAGGATTCTTGTGTAGCAGACAGCCTTGGCCCAAGTCACAACAAGCAGAACCCTTGCCATACTTTAACACCCGCTCCCCATGGCAACAGCCTTATGGAGAGACTGAGGTACAATTAGACCCAAGAAAGGACAGCTGTCTGCCTTTTCTCTGCCTGTTTAATTTTCATAATTGTATATATGAAAATCCCATCACAGTACTGAAGAGAAATGCACAATGTAGCACAAAGTTAAGAGGTTGTGATATGAAGCACATACAATACTTGTAAGTAGGATCAATTCATTGATCATCATTGTTGGTTTGGCTCTGCACATGAGATTTGTTGACAATAAGGAAACTATAGAAAATCGCCAGCCTTATCCTTTAAGGATTTCTCATCCATATTGGCTTAAAAGTTGATATTGAAAGTTCATTCTTGTGGTAAAGTTGTTTTTGTTAACTGCAGTTTCCAGGGTTAAAAAATAACTTTCAATCTCAATAAGGCATATTGTCTTACCGCTTGAAGAGTAAAAAGACTGCAGTGTTGCTGTCATGTTTTATAGTTATGGTATTTTACCTGCAGGCCTCATCGAGCAGCGTGACTCCCAGCCCCTTCTGAAGCTCATTGACAGTATCGGAGACTGGCCCGTTGCATCAGATGACTGGAACACCACTACAGGTAGAAATACCTCTGAACCACACTCTGATTAATGTCCGCAGTTTGTTCTGTGTAAATGTGCACATGCAGTACATCCACACAAACAACCACTCACGTTTCTACTCAAAACACATGTGCTCACACAGAGCCAGTGCAGCTATATTTGTACTCAGTGAATTGCTGAGTTTGAGCTTTGTTGGTGGGATCAAGAGGCCGGTCGAGGCTCTTCAGTTGAGGAGTCAGGTGTGGAGTTTGGGAGCATGATGAGTGGGCAGAGGATCAGGTCCTCAATCAGGACTGTGAAGGATGCTTTAAATAGTCTACTCCGCTCTTCCCCAAGCTCCTGGCTCTTGCTGCTTTAATTAAATGTAATCATGGATGGTGGCTCAAACAGAATTAACCACGCATAGCTGCATCTGCACACACAGAATTACACACTCTCTACCCAGTTAAATGTGCAGCAGAGGCAGAGAGGGAGTCTTTTCGCAGCCTGCTACACTGAATACTTTACAGTTAGACAGTTGTGTTTCGATAAAGTGCTATTATTTTCCTGTTGTTGCAGAAGAAGCATGGAGCCTCGAGGACACACTGGCCACGCTTATAGCTCGTTTCCACAAGAAGGTTCTGCTGGACATGTACGTGTGGACAGATGACCGGGACTCTCGGCGCCATATCATTTATGTAAGATGTTTGAGCACAAATAACAAATTGCAGCTATTATGCGGCCATTATGACAATTACGCTGTCACTGTTTTTAACACACAAAACGTAAATATATTGAATTCAACGTGCAAAATACACAACTACCATTCTTGTATTCTGGTTAGATTGACCAGCCAGGACTTGGAATGCCATCAAGAGATTATTATTTCAACGATGGAAACTACAAAAAGGTGAGGCCTTAAAGGGTCAGTTCACATAAAAAACACACACAAAACTCTAGTGGTAGGGCTCCACCCATTGAACTCTTTCTACCCAATTACTTTTCCCCATATTTAAAATCTGTATATCTCATTGTGTGGAACTCATTGAGGTTATTTTTTAAGGTAATGTGAAGCCACGGATTGCTGTGGCGCTAAAAACCAAATCAGTGGCCCGCTGTTACTTAGTAAATGTAACTGATAGCGATAACATCTGACTGATACCCAGTCCAATTCATAAGGTTTAAATTACCTCTGATACCAATCTGGCAGATCAGATCAGTGTATCCCTTTCTAGTGGTATCTAACCATGCAGACAGTTTTGGTTTTCTCATGTCTTCCTGATATTTCTGCCTCCACAGAGGAGGGGAATGGGATTTTTTTGTGGTGCTCAGCAACAAAGTCACAGTTACAGTTATCATTGTCCAAATGAAAACTGTCCATAGGGAGATCTTTGGATGATTCTGACTAACCACCAGTTGGTGCTTGGAGACAATCTTTGCTCTTGAGTTTTCAAGTGTAATTTTCCGCTTATCTGAGCATCACACATATAATTCAACTCTGTTGTTTGGCACAACCTTGATTTTGTTTGAAGAAACAACATTTGTGGCTTGTGTGATTGTACCCTAGGTTCGAGAGGCCTATCTACATTTCATGGTTTCTATTGCGAAGATAACCCGAGAGGACAGGAACTTGACTCAGGATGACGACCGTGTGTGGGAGGAAATGATGCAAGTGCTGGAGCTGGAGACAGACATCGCCAATGTGAGTGCCAGCCACAACAGGAAATGGAATTGTACGACGAAGGCTAAGGAACATTAATAATGACAAGATGATAAATGAGCGCCTCGTCCCTGCTTCCAGTAAATGAGAGGACCAGGCTACATTTAATGTGGCCATAGGAGATCAGCCAAGCTTTTATCCTTGTTTTTTTTTTTTTTGCACCTGTCAAGAGCATGACAAATGAGACGTTGCTAATGACATGAGTGTAAAATATGAATATAACCAAGCATCACTTTATAGATGGTTTTTTTTTCTTCCTGTTGACAGGCCACATCTCCAGCTGAGGAGCGCCAAGATGTCACTGTTCTCTATAATAAGATGACACTTGGTGATCTGCAGAGCACATTCAGCCTGAACGTAAGTGTGATTTCAGTTCTTTCTTGTGTGCTCCGTAATTAAAGTGCAAACTCTCAACAAGAAAGCAAATAAGTGTATTTCCCAAAATGTCTATTTAAAAAAAAAAAAATTATAACAGGAACATCTTAAACATAGTTCCAGTTAGCAAAGTATATTAGACTGCATATTAGACTAAAGGTGTGAATGCATCTCTTATTGTCTGTGTTCAGTAAGTAGCCGTGATATAAGTGTGATAATACACTCGGGAAGTGTCCTGATATAGAAAATAATGCAGTGTTCTTTGCCTCGGCTTCATCTGTTATTTTTGTGCATAACGACACCTTGTGTGCTGTTGTTTACTTCTTACATACCTGTATAATCATTCAAGGTGCCGCAGATGACCTGCTGTGCTGAAACATTCACTCAGTTTTCTTCCGTCTGATCCGACTTACTTCCATTGTTATTCCTAGTCGTCCAATCTTCATCAAGATGGAGACTGGTATTCAATGTCTGACATTAGAAAAATATCAGGGGAAAAATATAATAAAAGACAATAGTTGTAAGACGTAGTTCAAAATGTAAATATCAAAAATATCATTATTATTAATGTACAACATAAAAAACATATTAACACATACACATTTTCTTTGGAAATATTACCTAGCAGCCTTTGTTCAGCCTTTGCCGGAAAAGTTGTATTATTTAGTATTTAGTATTTGACTCGTCCTTATTTGAACAATGTAGATTATTCCATTTAATTGCACCAGCATACAGAAAGGAATGACCTTATTTAACACATTTAACCATATTAAGTAAAAGTAAACATGGTAAAAGATAATGTCCTGCCTTTTGTTTTCCAGGGTTTTAACTGGACACGATTTATTCAAGGTGTGCTGTCCAGTGTGTCCATTGAGGTCCAGCTAGAGGAGGAGGTGGTGGTGTACAGCTCTCCCTACCTTGAGAAGATGAATGAAGTTCTTTCCAGGCACAGTGTCAGGTCAGTCTCATGCAAAGAAAAGTCCATGAAGATTAAACTATTACAGAAAGGTTACAATGCAGCACAATTCACCAAAAACAATTGATGTATGCAGAACTTTGCAGAACTACCTCACCTGGCAGCTCATCACTGACAGAGTTAATAGCTTGAGCCGCCGTTTCAAAGATGCCAGAGCCCGTTACAGAAAGGTGCGATGAGCATGACATAATACAATAACACATATTTATGTAAGCTAGTTCCAAAACACAATTTCAGTGAGTGTTTCTGTGCTTGTCAGACTCTGTATGGGACCACTGTGGAGGATGCTTGGTGGCGAGAATGTGTCCGTTATGTCCAGAGCAGCATGGAGAACGCGGTTGGAGCTCTGTACGTGCGTGAGACCTTTGCTGGAGAAAGTAAACGAATGGTGAGTTGTTTTTGCTCTAAAACATGAACATGAACATCAGTTACATTTATGTCAAACCATGGTGTGCAAGCTATAACACAAATGCTGCATTGTGTGCACTAATTAATGGGAAAAACTCACATTATGTGCCAAAAAACTGACGTTGAGGGGCTAAGTGTCACTTTTCAAGCTTCTAAATGCATCATTTGCCACCCAAAAAAAAAGAAAATGTACCTGCCATATTTATTTGTAACACTTTTGTGAAATGAAATCCATTTTTCTGCTTTACCCGGTATAAAAAACACAAAGCATGTATCACAAAACGATTTAGTGTCAGGAAATGCATCTCATGCTTCATCGACCTGTTATGCAGTGGGATAATTACATTGCAATTATAATTATTCCCAATTTATTATGGATTCATTCATATTTTGGGTTCCCTGGAGACTCATGATTATGAAAATGTATTTCTGTATGAGACTGTGATTTAGCCCTTTGTTGTGCATCATATCTTCACAGGTCAGTGACCTCATCGCTAAGATCCAGAAAGCCTATGTGGAAACGCTGGAGGAGTTAAGCTGGATGGATTCTCCCTCGAAGGAGAAGGCAAGAGAGAAGGTACAGTACATACTCGAGCAAAGATTTTACTTCAGTCCTGAGAAAATATCGACATATCTTCAGTGGATGATAGGTACTGTCTTACTGAATGTGGTGCATCTCTTGTAGGCCATGGCAATCAAGGAGCATATTGGCTATCCAGATCACATTCTGGAGAAAAGTAACCAGAAGCTCGACCAGGAGTACGCTCATGTAAGTAAGAACTGAGTCTATTTCCAGGCCACATTTTAATTACTTCAAATATGCGCTTATTTTGGCCTGTTTTCTTTTTTCAGCTAAATTTTAGCGAAGAGCACTACTTTGAGAACATCCTCGAGAACCTGAAGTCTGAGGCGCACAAGAGTCTGAGGAAGCTCAGAGAACCAGTTGATCCTGACTTGTAAGCTGTTGATACATCTGAAACTGGAAGCCGTTTGTTATTTGTAAAACAAGAAGATAGACATAGAACCTCTTCCAGGCTTTAAATGAAATTGATTACATAATGTTTTGAGAAACAAATAGTTGCAGACTTTTGCTCATGCTTTCTGTTTCCAAGATAGTAAACAGGGTTCTGTTCATCCAAAAACATAACAATCAGTTTTAATCAATTTCTCAATCACTCCTCAGGTGGATCATTGGCGCTGCTGTCGTGAATGCATTTTACTCTCCCAACAGAAACCAGATAGGTAAGAGCTTTACACCTTACAAGAATCAATGAGGCCACCAGCAGCCTGTGTGACAAATAAAAGATGTTTTTTATGGTAACACAGTCTCTCCTAATCCTGTTAAGTGGCGCTAGTATTGAGTGTTTTTTCACTCCTGTTGTTTATGTGCATCTGCTTGTTTTTGTCCGTCCAGTGTTTCCAGCAGGAATCCTGCAGCCTCCGTTCTTCAGTAAACATCAGCACCAGGCTCTTAACTTTGGTGGAATAGGAATGGTTATTGGACATGAGATCACACATGGATTTGATGACAATGGTGAGACATGGGTGATTCATTATGGATATTTTGGGAAACCAGAAGCAATAAATACAGTTTAAGCAGCACTTTACTTATTGTATTATGTTTCCTTGCAGGGCGTAATTTTGACAAGGATGGTAATATGCTAAATTGGTGGAGTAATTACTCTGCGGAGCATTTTAAAGAGCAGTCACAGTGCATGGTGCAACAATATGGCAACTTCAACTGGAAGCTAGCAGGTGGACAAAATGTAAGCACCCAGTGGCATGTTTGAAATTAGATGTTTTGTCTTGGCTGTAATCCCTGACTATGTAAACTGTGTATTTTGTGATTGCTGGAATGATTGTTTTCATGTTAGTGTGTGTTCATGGTTTTGTGATTGCAGGTCAGTGGAATCAGCACTTTGGGGGAGAACATTGCAGACAACGGAGGAGTTCGTCAAGCATACAAGGTTGGATGTCACCCACACAAAACCGCATTTTACTATTTTGGCAGTAATGACAAACTACAAAATGCTTGTAATAAACTTTCTGCAAATATGAGATCTGTTTTTAAGTTTGTGAGCATGTGTTTACAGGCTTATCTAAAGTGGGTGGAGATAGAGGGTGAGGAGCCTCGTCTGCCTGGTCTAGACATGGATCACAAGCAGCTTTTCTTTCTTAACTTTGCCCAAGTAAGTGAAAATAATAAGGAGAGATGTTATTTCTGAACGTATTATTTCAGCAGAAAGATGGTTGGCAATAATTTCACCATCTAGAGTCAAGAGCCAAAGCTCAGGAGGAGCATTTTTCAGCGGATGTTTGGTGCTGAGAAGTAAACACTCGGACAAAGGGAGAGTTGTCAGGGGGTGAGACGCTCAAGCAATCCCAGAACAAATCAGAGTTCATCAACACACATAGGGGATGAGAAGAGCTGCCAAAGTAAAGAGGTTCTTGGTGCCAGAGAATGTAAAGCACAAACACAAAACTGTCAACAATAAAACTGGTCAAACACCCCTAACAAATCTGTGTAAGAGCCACAATCACTTACACACTTACTGCTGTGATGTGAGTCTCACAAATCAGTAAAAAGGTTCATTCCAAAGTGGCATTTTATAAGGTTTGAAAAAAATCTGTTAAAGAAGTATTAGATGCACTAGTACTATAAATACTTAGTATACAGGAAATATATTTTAGAAATGTATTTGTATTGCTACCAGTCTGCAGACACCTTCATTTAACTCCTAATGACTGCTTTCAAAAGAGGATTACACTGTACTCATGTTATCTGTTTCTTTTTCCAGGTGTGGTGTGGTGCTTATCGGCCTGAGTATGCCAGCCAGTCCATCAAGACTGACTCACACAGTCCCTTAGAATACAGGTAAGGAGATTTAATATGATCAGGTATTAACATTATTTATATTTATATATATATAACAAATTTTCAGAAGCAGTGAGAATAATTATTTAGTAGTCAGTTTAGTAGTGATTTAATTGATAATCAAAGAAGTACAACTCCATTATTATATATTAAAAATTCTATTGTTGGCCTAATGTAAAAAATTACAGAAGCGACTGCTCTATTTGATCTAAATGTGCACTGGAAAATGTTCAATGTCATTTTCGGATAATTTTGCTTTCAACAGACCAATACCCATTAACCGATAACTAACCAGTTAATTTTCAAGAAAGGTTGTGACGTAGCTTTCGTTTGTGAGAGCTGTCCAGCAGTTGGTCTTTTAGCTCATCCTTCTTCTCCTTCAATGCGATTAGTCACAGTAGCTCTCAATGGCATAATGTACTCGGGCTTGAGGTACGAATATAAATAATAATAAGAATATAAGGCGGCCCTGATTATAAGATGACTCTGCCTCTACCAGCTCTTTTTGCAAAAAAACAGCAGTTATCATTTATGCGACTGCCTGTTTGTCTTTTTGAGCTCCTTATCATCTGTGACAGTGGTATTTGGCGGCTTGACATATTCCGTTTCTGCAGCACAGACGTTGGAAGACTCTTTGAACTTGTTTTCACTTGTCATGAATTTTTTTCCTCCGTGGTAGAAAAACACAGTACACGAGCCTTCAGAAACTCCTGCAGGTTAAACTGGACTAACAAAACACTTTTAGTGCTGACTGACTCTAACACACTCACTATAAACACACTTTAAGACACTCGATAGCCTAGCAACATTAATGCTACAAACAAAACATAATGCAACACTCCGCTTAGAAGTCAGTTTTACACCAGTACTTTATCCATTCAAAAAGAATATCTGATGTTAGCGGAGTGTGTATGCAAATTATCCTATAGACAGACATGCGTAACCGGTCAAAAATATTCTCGGCGGTTAACTGATTAATGGTTAACTGTTGACATCCCTAGTTGTAACCCTTAATTTTAAAAAAAGAATAATATTTTTCACAGACAATAAGAAGATAAAGCCTAATAGTGAAACTGAATGCTCAGCTTGCCATTAACTGACTCACACCAGGAACATTTTAATAGCTTTGCTAGCTGTGCTAAACTCAAAGTAGCTTTAGAACTTTCATCACTGTGTTTTAGCTTTTAAATGAGATCCATGTTGAGATATATGTTTTTTTTAGTTACAAACTGAATATATTTTTAAAATGACACCTGTCACTAAAGAATAGAAAATCCGTTTGTTTTGTTAAATCCAGCTAACCCCGTGTATTTATATGAACTTAAAGAGGCTGTCATCAATATTTTTATATTAACAATGGATCACATGACAACTTGTAAGTGCAAGGAGTCGCTTGTAGTGATGAACCCACAGAAAAATATCACCTGACTCTGCAGTTCAGCACAGCTCTATGGAGCTTTATAGAGTCTTTCAAGTCATTGTTTTGATTTTCCAGCCCACAACTTTGCTGTTACTGCTCTCATGGTGTAGGTTTCCTGTGCAGCAGTCAGCTGTTTTCAGTGCAAAAAGCTCTAAAATCTCGCTGCATGTTACCTGATAATTTGTCAGTGTTTTTACAGCTTGTCTCCACTGTCCCAAAGTTGCCAAAAAAAACCTCTTATTGCAAGATTGATTATTGTCTTTTCCAAAAGTGACAATAATTCATTTTACACTTTCACCTCCTTTTGTTGCTTCTCTCTCAGTGGCTGGACTGACAAAGCTACTTCACCTTGTCTCTAGTCTGAGCACAGCCAGACACCTCAGCTGGCACTCATTAAAAGCAAAGATACGCCACACTGTAAATATAAGTCTAATGCTCCCATTGAAAAAGTATTTTGTTGTACCAAAACATAACTCATTAAAGTATCAGAATCAGTGCAGCTCCATTCGCTGATTAAATATAAGGACTTGGAGGCTGGTCTCACACTTGCTAGTGCTCCTCTAACATTCACAACATACTTTGGCTTTTATCACCACTAACAATCTGTTTTTCTTTTGTCTTTAGGGTGCTTGGCTCTCTCCAGAATTTCGAAGCGTTCTCAGAAGCTTTCCAGTGCCAAAAAGGCAGTCTAATGAACCCTGAGCTGAAGTGTCGCGTCTGGTAGAAAGTTTTACTCTTGAGTTATTTATTTCCTGACATGGGCAACTCAAATCAAAAGAACAAGTTGTACTTCTTAAACCCACAGAGACATCCTGCTTAAGACTAATTCCAATTTATTTGGGTCAGAGTGGTGACACAGATACTTGCATATACAGTACTGTAGATGTATTTGGACTGGATGACATCCTGGACTACACCCTAGTTTCAAAACTTGAAGCACGTATACTATAAAAAAAAAGTTTGTCCTCAAGTTTGAAGTGCTGTCTCTGGAGGAGTAGGTCACTTGTTCTTTTTTTGCTGTGTCCCACGACAGATGACAAGTGGGTACATGGATGAAAAGGCTACATAAAAAAGTAAGACCTTGTGAAAAGGTTCAAGCCTTTCTTGAATTAATCCTTAAAGAAATCTCTTGTGCAGATCTTTGTGATTTATCCATTAACATTTGGTGCTGAGTTAACTCGGCGTATGTCCTCTGATGTATTGTTTTCCACTTCAGAAGGAACAATAGTGAACAAATCTAACTCTGACTGAAGCGTGAGTATGAAATAAATGAAAGCTCGGGGCTTTGCTGATGCAAAGCTAAAACAGAATTAGTCACACTCTGAGAGTTTGGTCATTCACTGTTACATGAAACAAATTACCTAAAGACTTTAAGACTGTTAAATCTTTGCAGCTTTAACCTTAAATTAACATTCTAAGAGAGCTGCAGCTTTCAACATTTTTACACTTACAGAGTGGATAAATATTTAAAATCTAAAAAGCTATTTAGTACTTTTTGCAAATGATTGTTGCTCAATACTCGCTGCGGAGATGTATGTATATGTGTGCCATGACATTTTGCTTTAAGAGACCATATTCCAGATGTTTTGATAAATATTGGTGGCCTGCTACTTTTTAGCTCGTGCGAAAAACCTAGACACCCTTTGGAGATAGAGCAATGTGATAATGACGAAAAAAGCAACGTGCATCACTTTATTGCATTAGTTGGTACGTTTATACGCAGGTTTGGATATACAGTAGGTTGCTAATCACAGTTGTGTTGTGTGTTTGAAAGCTTGTCCTGCTCTTTTTTTCTGCTTCCACACATTCCACATTTTACGTGACTTTAAAAGGCTCCCAAGTGGTCGTACTGGGCTGATGTATAGCTACCAAAACATGTGCCATTTGTTAGATGACATAAACCTACATTTATTCAAAATTAGAATGCCTACTTGTATGATATCTGTACGTCGTTTACATTTAACCGTTACATCTAACTGGCCTTTACTTTCACCACACGGTCTCCTGAGAGGAGACTCAAACACACAGTGATGATGACTTTTAGCCTCTGGGCATAGCCAATTACACATTTAGGGTAGGGAGAAGAAAACCCCCTCAGATACAGTCACACATGGACAGGCAGCAGATGAAGTGGTTTGCCTTCTGATCTCGCATTGATCAGTGCCGTGTAGATGAAAAGATGAAGTGCAGTGCGCTGAAGCGTGGCGACCGCTGTAACCGAACCACGACCCCCGCGGGCAGACACACTGAAGAATGGGGCTTGTCATTAAAGAGGAGACCAGGGCCAGGACTGTTATTTTCTACCTTTATTAACAAGTAATGACAGGAGGATCAAAGCAGAGGATGGAGGCACTGGCTGCAGGTAGCCACTGTTTTTTTGTTGTTTTTTTGCGCTGAAGAGAGCTTTTAAACATAGCTGGAAAAAACAAACAGCCAGTTTTCAATGTTTGCTTGTCATTGGTCACATTCAGGATGCCTTGGTAAACTGAACACGACTGTTAGGTCTCAACAGAGGCTGCTGAATTGAATGTGCATATTGAAGCTTTATACTCTGTCTCTCAGTCTTCACATATTGGCAAATACTGTTGTGTTTAATAGGGGGCGGGGGGAGTTGCTGATAATGTGCTGCCATCTTAAAACAAGGCACATTTATCATGTCTTGTTGAAAGAAATGCTGGAGGCTAAATCATAAGCTACGATGCAACATTGGCCCGCCGTTTTGAAGAGCAACAGCTTGTATATTTTGTCTGGTTTTCCTCAAGAAGAGTTAAACAGTTCAAATGTGTTAACTTAACACAAAGAGTACATAACATACAATGTGTTATTGTATATACTTGATGTTCTATACTGCAGTATTTACATATAAAGAATTCAAATCAAGTAAGAAAGAAATTGTACATTTCTTACCTTAGTTCTAGCTTCACATTTACATGGTGAAATTGTGTCGTTTTGAATTTACCAGCCAAGTACGAAAACGTTTTTTTTTTTTTGCTATATATGAAAATGTTTCATCTGTATACCCATCAGAGGAATTTATTTATCTACATGAATATTTATGAAATAGCATTGTTGCTTTGCAAGACTTCAGGTGTTAAAAAGATGTTTTATGAATGTTCCTGCTGCTATGTTATTATCTAGACTAACTGCTATTTTTGTGACTCAGATCTGTAATTATTGCCATTAAAGTGACTGTTTCAACTGGTACAATGTCAAGTCTCTCCTTTAAATGTGTAATTTAAATGTTATATATTTATGGACTTTACTCTAGATGCAAAAAGATCACGTGGGTTAGAATACGTCTTGCCTTTGCTTGTTTTTAGAAAGCTTTTTGACATTTTAGTTTAGTAGAAGTTCTGAAACCACTTTCTAATAAGGCACCCATTATAACGTGTTTGGTATGTCATTATGGCAGGTTGCTGGTAAATAATTTAAATGCTTTATAGACCAAGTCCAAGACCAAAAATCCCTTTGTCTGGTGCCGACCATTTCTATTTGATAATAAAGAGGTTAAAAATGTTGGCAAACCTTAACAAATGCTCTCACTTTCTAATAAGCCACCAGACCTTGTTGTAAATGATAATAAGTTGTCAATAAATTAATTTTGGTCCAGAAGGTAAATGGTCTAATGGTCCATTGGGAAGGATAATCCTGATGAAGTAAAAGTGAGTGTCATGTTAGAGGAGATTTAATACTAACCACAGAGATTTTTCATAACCAGACAACCGAGAAGTTTTTCTTATTAATGGCTTCTAACTGATCTATAAAGGGTTAGTAAATTATTTATTAACCATTATTGAAGCCACCAGTTACAACTTATTATAAACTGTTACTAAAATTCTATTCAAAATGTATGTAATTGTGATACTGTGAAACATCGTATGTTCATCTTTATGTTACAAAAGTCGTCTTGACTTTTTTGGTCTTCTTACTGTGTATCAGCCAAAGCTCATTTTATTTCAGTCAGTAAAATCAGATCAGAATCAGTTTTAGTTTTAGTACAGTACAGTTCTTTGTTTATAGCAATTAGTTACTAAAAACACTTAAGTCAGGTATCGTATAAGGGTCATTTCTGAAGTGAACTGTTACACACATGCAACGGTTTGCTCAGACTGGATCCACAGTATTACATGTATGGAGTGAAGTCCCACTGATCCGCTCCTCCTCCTCCTCATTTCACTACCAGAATCCTAGTATTGCCTTATTGTAAATGGCTTTTTATCTGATTAGTTGCAGGTTAAATTAATGATTATAGGTGAGCCTCACTTTGCAGAAATATATTTCAAGCAAGTATGTGATTGTAAAATGACAGCAGCACAAAAAAAAGAGTTTTTAAAAGTTTGAAGCTTAGATTTTGTGGTGTCTTAAGATTTTTAAGAAGGATGGTGAGGAAACAGTGAGGTGGATGTATAGTGGAGATGAGTGGCTGGAGGGGAGTAAAAGGGAAGCACATTAAAGGTGGTACCAGCCATCAGAGATCAGTTACTAATTATGTAAAATTTAATCTTGCATATAGGCAGGACGCCTGTTGTCATGTCAAAAAGTTTGATACCTCCACACCCATTTTAAAACTCAGCTCATGTCTGCATTTAAAAGATTTATTACAGAAGAAGCAATATATTTTATAAACAGAGTGTAAGAAATGGTTATACATATACCAATCAATTTAAAAACAAAACAATCATTGTGATCAACATGTAAGTGCAAAGAACTGTGAGTTAAATTCAAAATTACCAACAATTATTACAATTAAACATTCATGGAAATGACAGAGGAATGCTCTTTTTTAGTTGCACATATACAGATTAAACTTTAACTGCATGTACAGTGAGCATTCACAATATATATTAAACACACCTTCATACAGAACTTACAATCAATCAGGTATATTGGCTGTTTTAAACTTCCCGAAGTGTAGATGTTCATCAGGCACCGTTGGCAGCGCTGTCATCATCGTGTACAAACGTCATCATTGCACTGCAAGAGGTTAAACATCAAATAATGAGGGAGAACCACGATGCACAAGAAGCATTTGTAATTGAAACAGAAGGTTTAAGTCCAATTACTGGCAGTCCAGCTAATCTCCCACAAATCCCAGGTGGTTGAGCATATTGATAGGAAAAAGTGATTAATCATTAATGTCAACAGCTTAATAATGATTAATTTGGTTCACTTTCCAGGAAGGAGAAAAATGGTTTTTATTGATATATATAAATTACACAACCACAGAAACACAAACATTTCCAACTAAAGAGGGAATATTTTTATTAACCCAAAGCACACAGTGGTCATAATGTATCTGCAGATGACTGATAAGGGTCTTGATCGATATCGTGACTCAATAACAGTTTCCAGCTCGCACTCTAAACTGGACATCCTGTCGTCTGTCTGTTTTCTTGACACTCCCTTTGTCGGCCCACACATTTTTCACTGCTTGGTCACGAAGGAGCAAAAAGGAACGAGGGGCATTCAGCTCATATAAGCAAGTGACAAAGCAGAATTATTATTTCAGTTTTTAAGCACTGCGATATTCTTCTTTACTTGACATTTATATTTAACGTCTGCTTCAATCAGCTGGGAGAGGAAAAGGTTAATACTTGACTAAGCTATGTTTAGATGTTAAAAGCCAATTGAACAGTGAAAGTCTTTGATTTAAAAACATTTTCATCATCCTGTTTCACTCTGCCTTATATTCTAATTCAGCATCTAATTAAAGGACCAAATGGTAAACTAGCCTCCATCTTCTGTTGCCAAAATCCATTTTGGAAAAGAGCCTGTGGCCTATTAATGACCAGGAGTGATTTTTTTTCCCTCCTTGGTTCAGCTGGAATGCTACCATGAAAATATCTAAAGCCAAGTAAAGCTGTTAAGCAGTGACTAACATACTGGCGTTCAAATTCAATAAATCCTGCAGCTACACGACTGGATCTGGGCCACAGCTTTAAAAAAAAAAGAGGTCAAACAGCTTAAAGAGAAATCAGTGTTACAATTCAAACACAAAAACAACAGATACTATAAAGAAACATTTCATTATATCTGCATATATCTGCTTAATTTTTATGTAAATTAAATAAGGTCACAACTTTCAGGATTATCTATGTTGTCTTGCTGTTTAAAGTTATGAAATGAACTGCTAATAAACACAACTTAGCGCATCATATCTACAAGTGATAAAGTATTTATTTTACAGGTTGAACGACAAGCGACAAAGGATCTCACATTCAAACCAGTAAAATGTGTCCACTAGGCCACTATGTGTTAGTGTTAATTTGAACTACTGTATCTGTAAGATAAGGTGTTCGGTGACTTCCCCTCCTATTTCAGAATAAGCTACATCTGTAAGCAACCTTGTTTATCCAGGAAGAGTCTTTAAAAAAATCTTTAATTCATGGTGTCTCTGATCAGACGATGTTCCTGAGGGAAGTCTTGTCTGAGGGTTTCCACCTCCACCTGAAGAGGTAAATACTGACTATCAGCTGTTTGAACTGGAAAGGTCTTAACTACAAGTTACCCATTACTAAACCATTGGATTTATCCGGATCAATCAATGACATTCTCTCAACAAAGCTGTACTGTGACGGCAAACTTTTTCAGGGCCCCTTCCACTCGAGCATGTCAGCTAGCTTGTGACTCGTTTCTGCCACATTTTGACCCTTCAGAGAAAACAAGGTTTATTCTGTTTGCTGGCTGCAGAGATGAAATCTGTTGGTCTTCAGACAGGTCATGGGGAAACCTACTGTACATGTTGCAATAGCTCTGACATGGTGGATTTTGTGGGAAGCGAGCAACAGAGCCACGGGGCAAAGGAGACCATGTGCTGGATGTCATGGACACGCCGAAAGCCCTGACGATCACAGGACAAACCTCCAAGCAGTCTGGACTCAAGATAGGAAGTCCATGAGCTCTAAACTATTTTTTTTCTAAATGTGCTATTATGGTATAGAACAGGGAAACATTTTAAATAGTAATTTCTATTTTATGATGCATTACATATTGACACCACAGAAACAGAATCAACAGTGTGGCTCAGTCAGTGTTTTCTCATTCTCTGCAGTCATAAATTATTGTGCACTTTGAATACAGTGTTATGTAAATGTTTGCATACCCCTGAGTTTTTGCCTTTTGTTTTACTATGTTGATCTTTAAATTTGTTGTAAAATAAATAACTAATAGCACAATGTCTGTTATTACACCAAAGTAAAAAGAAATTTAGATCCCCCCCCCCCTTTTAGGCATTCATAAGTTCACACGTCACACAATTCTCATGTTTTCTGAATTCACATCCATCTTGCACCCTAAAATCAACTCAGATTCCATCAAAATCTTTAATCACGTTTTGCTAAAAACTCAATTTGTTCATGTTCAAAACATGTTTCTACGGGCTTGAATACAAGATATGAGCTGTAAACACTTTTAAATGGCTCAATTAAGCCCTGAAAGGTGATTTTGTTACTTTTGTAAAAGTGCTTTCTTTTCATTTGTTTATTTGTTGTTGTTTTTAACTTATAAACATAAACAAGCTATTTTCATTACACTAATTAGTCGTGTCTTAAATGTAAGCCTTTGGTAAATGTCTGTTCCTCTATTTTTCTTGCATTACATGTTTGACTATGAGCATATGAGAGGCTGGTTTCTTTGTCTCTGAGTGATAATCAGTTTTGAACAACGCTAACCCACCCTTCCTTTATAATCATGCTGTCCTCATTAAGTAGCAAAGTTCAGCATTGTATCTGTGCCAGTTCACTATTTATGTGAAATAAGTTCTCTTTGTGTTTGTGTGGTATTTTCAAGTACACTTAGGTACAGATAGAGATCATCACTCAAGTTTAAAAGGTTTTTTGGGGCCTGTGCCACAGAAACTGAGACTGTGGAGACTGAGTAATTAATGTGAAATTGTCTATGAAGAGGCTACTCTGATGCATGCGTTGCTACTGACGTAAAACAGAGTCTGCTGAATGAACCTGACGCATGGACCGGCCCACTGCGCTTTAACAAACAGACTTATTGCTTCTATTCCATTTAACCATTCACTATACAGCTTGACGTAACCGAGTTCACCAATAAACAATTAAAAGTTGAGGAGGGGTGGTAAAGAAAATAGAAGAAGAAATTAACAGTGGAATGTAGAAATAATTACTTTGGGTGAGTGAGTTATTGGTAACCTCGAGCATCTGTTCTATCTTGTGAGATGTTTTTTTGTCTTACCACTGGCTTCTGTCCTGCTTTTACTTTTGCTGTGATGCCCAGAGCGTTGGAAATGTCCTCCAAAGGTACGTGGTCTCCTGGTGAATCCTGGATGAAGTGCAGTAGGACCTTTTCTCCACCTTTACAGTGAAAAAACAATTTAGAAGGTATCATCAATTAACCTGCTTGTCAAATTTACAGATGATTGACATTAACATCAAAGACTGCTGTGAATTTGCTTTGGTGAGCTCCTGACTCCACTGACACAAATTATAAACACTAAAAAACAAAAAAAGTTGTTGATAAAAAAAAAAAGACCATAAAAATATATGAATATAGGATACAGACAGAAATACAATAAAATGCTAGAATTAGCAAATGGTGCAAAAGTTTCAGTCCTACAAAAATACACAATCCTATCTGGTGTTACTTCATAGCTTTTAGGTAATAGACTTGAGTATTAAGAATCCAAATTGCTTCCTACAATACACAGATCTAGATCTTAGTTGCCAAAACCTCAAAGAAGAGGAATGCTGGAAAGAACTGTGCCCAACAAGGACTTTTGGTGCAGCCAAGATGTTGAAATTAAGGAGCGAGACAGGACAGGGTGACCTGTAATTTACTTCCTCCAGCTGATTCTTTTCTTTAAGGACAAGCCGCCCATACTGCACCATAAAAAACAGCACTAGTACACGAATAGAAAGATTACTAGGACTAGGCTTTTTTTTTCTGTCTTCAGAGCACCACATTTGAAAAACACAAAAACAAGAAAGATGTAGTGCATCACCTATTTCACTGCTTCATTACCCCTTAATTAAAAAATTACATGTAATTTTAATTTTCCTCTTTCAAAAATCCTTCACCATTTATTTCTTATAATGTAATATTCATTGGTAGTACATTTGTTTGTTTGCAATAAATAAAAAAGTGGAGAGAGGCAGTAACCCCACGGAGCAGCAACACTGAGATCGATCTGTGAACTTCCAGCCACACTGTGATGATATGATGCAGCATTGCCCTCTAGAGTAGAGACTGCAAAAATGCCATTTTAACTAAATTTACCTGCATTCAAATGAATAGACAACCCCTTATCAGGGCCATGCTACAAGGTCATTCACAAATCCCCCATTTCATTCGGTCTTTTGAACTATCATTGTTTTTTTTTTTCCATTCACTTATATCCCTTCATAAGACAGACCCTTACTAATAGCCCCCTCGGGTGCATATCAAGCTTTACTGTACCTTTGGCGACAATGAGCATGCCTCCACTCTGGAGCAGATCTCCTGAGAAGTTTCCCTGGATGCCTTCAGCGTTGGCCTGGAAACAGCAGAGACAACATGCAGTCAGAAGTCAGTATGTCAATCTGTGCATGTGCAACTTAACCCCTGTGACCATGGGACGTATGAGGTAATCGTATAACCATGAAGGTATCTACCTTTGCGGCTACATCCCGTACTTTCTTCCCCAATGCAGCAGGAACAACACTTAAGGCTGAGTACCTGAGGAGGAAAAAAAAAACGTCCCTCAATTACACAAAGCAGCTAGTCATTTGCAAAGGAGAGAAAATTAGCATGACTGGTCAAAACCTAATTTGTCACTTAAGTATATAATTAAGAGTGAGACTGATTATCTTTAACAAATGAAGGCGATTCATATCAAGGTCAAAGCAAACCGTAATTTTTAGAACAAACAGCTTCTCTATTATACGCAGGAAACGTGGATTTACTGCACTCACCGTTTGAAGCCCAGATCCTTGTAGCTTTTCTTTTGCTCGTCAACATAAATGGCTGAAAGAGAAGATGATTGATGGTTATTTACAGACCTACTAAAGAATTTGGCTGTTGAGAGTGATGGGCTCAATAAGCATGTCTGAATCCTTGTGACACGCCAAGTCTGGTTGTGCAAAGGCGACAATGCAGCTGTTTCAAAGTTATTATGAAGGTTGTTACAGCAGTGTAGAAGTTTTATGTTTAAATTGTAGCTGAAAACATCCCGGTTCAGATTCTTTTTAACAGTCCAATGTGACACTGATCTACTTATTGCAAAGTCGCCAGAAATAGGAAAACAAATTTATTCTTAAATTTTAATTTCTGGACAGAACCACGTTCATAGGTGGTTAAAAATCTGAAACGTTTGAACTGTGGCCTGAACTGCAGTGTGAGACCCTAAATAACTGTTTGTTTGTTTGCTTTGGGTGACACTGTCCATATGAGCTGTGGCTATTTGGGAGGCGCTTCCATTTAAACAAAACCAGGAACTGACAGATTGTCACTGACCAGCATCATTTCAGTCAAAGAATTGTTTTATAAAATAACTGACTGTATTTTGGAGTCTTGGTGTTTATTTATGCAACTAGCTCATTTAAAATGTGGTCTGATCACAAACAAAAAATGAATGAATAAAAAAAACTGACAGTTAGATTTTAGTGGACAGTGTATCAGGATGTGTTTTAATTATAAAATCCACATTTTTCATTTTATTAAGACTGTGCCAGAAGACAAATGTAATTATTTGTATAAGATGAGTAAGTACTGCTTACATCTAGGGCTGCAACTAACGATTATTTTCATTATTGATTAATCTGCCAATTATTTTCTTGATTAGTTGATTATTCGTCTATGAAATGTTAGACAATAGTGACACGATTTATCAGAGGCCATGGTGATGACTTCAATTTGCTTGTTTTGTCTGACTAACAGTCTAAAGTTTTAAGATACTCAATTAACTGTCACATAGGTCAATGAAATACAGCAAATCTTCACATTTAAGCTGGAACTATCATGTTTGGCATGTTTGCTTGAAAAATGACAATCGATTATCAAAATAATTTAATTTTCTGACGATTGACTAATCAATTAATCGGCTAATCGTTGCTGCTCTACTTACGTCCTTTAAAAAACCCTGCTTCTTGGAACTCCTTCAGCCCGATCTCTTCTGGTCCGACTCCCACCAACGCTACACCGCTTGCTTTCAGGTCTGGCTCAAGTTTGCTGATCTCTGATGCCATCCACCGACACACCTGACAGCCAAACCTGCGCAGGAAGAACAAGACCACCGGCTGGTCCTGCCATAAAGACTGGAGCTCTATACTCTGAAACACAGTCAGGTTAAAAAAACAAAACAAAACAAAACAAAACATGAAACCACAAAAGAACTGGTGACACACAGGCTACATGTGGGATATGGTGTAGGATGTACTAATTTTATCTATCATAGTTTCAAACTGACTGATTCATATTCACATGTATTCCCTTCAGATCATCATTATGTCACCCTGGAGGCCCCATTTGACAGACATTATTTGAGTGCTGTGAGGTAATGGCAGGTTTATTACAGGAGGTCTCAGCAGGGCACACGGGCCTCTAATTGGAAACCAGTCGAGCCTACCAGCACTACTTTAAGTTAAAAGTAAGCATCTTAAAATACAAACAGAAATAATCTGACAGAGGAGAGACATTTCCTACAAACATAAACAGTCGCTCAGCTCCATTACTTACCTCTCCAGTGTCAGAGCTCTTCAACGAGTTCTTCCCAACTCGAGCAAGGTCGACGTTTGGCATTGTTGGCAACTTATATTCAACAAAGTTACAGGAGTATGTTCGGTTTACGCTCTTGTAGTAATGATGTTTGGAGCAACGCCCGCACAACAGTTGCAAAACAGCTGCATCCTGATACGCCCCCTGAACACCGACGTCCAATCAGGTTCTGTCGGCTCTGGAAAGTCAGCCAATCACAGAGCGCGGTGTGCGCAGCGGAGGCGGGGCATATTAACAGCAACTTTCAGCACGTGCACCTCACCTCACCACTCCAATCAAACCACATTGTAATTTTCTTTATAGAGTAGTTAGTCTGTTTATTTGAGCTAATTGTTTTCTTACACTGTGAACTCCACACGAAACATTTGCTCACCAGGTTTAACATGAACTCAAGTGGTGACTGAATATTTGAAAATACTATTTTTTATGCAGGTTGCGTAAGGTACAGGTGAGAAGGTGAAGGTCTACGTGCGAGAGGGTTTAAAGGTGAGAGGATTTATTACATAGTCTTTGCTCTCTCCCGTGGTTTAAGATTTGTGTTAAATAGCTGTTCATTTTGTCTCAGTTGTCCCCTGATGCCCCTTCGTGGAAACCATTGATTGAGAGTAACTAAGGAGGCTACATTTACTCAACTAGTCTACTTTATACTTCTACTCCACTTCAGAGGGAAATATTATACTTTGTACTACACTACATTTATCTGACAGCTATATTTGACAGATTAAGATTTTATATACAAAACATGATCAGCCTCTAAAATATGATCCATTGTTTTATATTAAACTACCCAACAGGTTAGTTAAAATAACTCCACCAACTACAACAGTAAGATGCTATTTATTTAATAATAAATCAATATAATATACCATTCTTAGGGGTCCTTTTTGCATAAGTGCTTTTTACATTTGCTACTTTAAGTATATTTTGCTGATAATACTGCTGTACTGTCACATTTTTGAATGCAGAACTTTTACATGTAAAATTATTTCTTTTTGCAATGGAGTATTTTTACATTGTTTTATGGCTGCTTATGTTAAGGATCTGAATACTTCTTCCACCACCACTGTTGGGCTACGCCTCTTTAATTCAAATTAAGGGAAATCTTGACACTACAACATACATTTATATGTCAGATAACAGTGTGCCTCCAGCTTTTCAAACTGTTTTGGAAAAGCCCCCTCCTGTTTCAACATGTAAAAAGAAATGTTTAAGTTGTGTGTGGATGAACTCTTAGTGGTTGGTTTGTGTAAGTGTGGTTATTAGGTGCTGGGTATCCTCTGGTTAGACCGAGGTAAGGGGATAGTGGCAGATAAGGTGGAAGGGAAGGATGATTTACTTTAATGTATTTTTTGGTGTCCTAACTGGTTCAGGAAAGGAACAACTCTTAATACACATATGTATCCATGTACATGACTGCACCTGTATGCGTTTTCTTCCTCTATTTTACATACATTACACGTTTCCATCACCCAAAACAGGAATAATTCCATAAAAATGTGGTCAAAAAATCATCCTCTTGGTTCAACGACAATAAATTCAATATATCTGCCCTAAGAGGTTGTTTCCACCTCTTATATCAAAACCTGCTGGCCAGATTATTTTACAAGTCAATTAGCCTGCTATCAGAGGCGGCCCTAGAATCACTTTAGTATTTCTGTAGGGACCAGTGTGTCAGTACCAATTTATCCTAATATACAGCAGTTTATAAAATTAAATAAGCTCTTCTGAACCTTTTGATGTAATTAGGCTGTTCTAATAGGATAGAAAACTGCTGTCAACTTCAATAAGATATTAAATACACTAGTGGGACTATCAGGAAGAGCAGCAGGAGACAAACCCAAATGCAGGACGCAGGCAGTCTGAACTGAAGAATAACTCCTTTATTTTAGCTCGAGTGCAGGCGAAGGAAAAACTGAACAACATGGACCAAACAAAGCAAACCAAACAAAGGATCCAACCAGACTGAACTGAAAACCAGGACTTAAATACAAACTGAACTAATGAAACAACAAGGAACAGGTGGCAAGACACAAGGGCAGGCTGGGAGCTGATTGGCTGGGGAAGACGCGGGGAGCAGGGAAGGGCTAACGAGACTGATGCAGAGCAGGTGTGGAGGGAAAAGCAGGCTGGGGGAAAACAAGAAAAAACATAAAAGGCAATAGCTGCTCTGGGCTGAGGACAAATCAAAAACAGACCTTCATTCATGAGTAAAATAAGTCTACAATATAATCATGTACAATCCTCTTAATATATAAACTGTCATAAATCAAACTCTCAGAATTACATAAATATAACAAAAATAATAAATAAATAATAATATAACAGAATTGGGATACTTCATTAATATAAAATTATGATAAAAAACATACGTTATTCGTCTTTAAAGAGTTCACCGTACAGTTTGACAGTTTAATTACTTCTTTTTTTGTGTTTATAAGTTTGAGTCTTAATATATTCTTTAAATTCACATAAAAATCCAGTGAAATTGGGGGCAACTGTTATTTTGCATTTATGTATGTGAAATTTACCATATAGAGTCAATAAGTTTACAATAAATTCAATGTTATATTTATCATGTTCAAAATGTGTAATGACATTTTTACACTCAATTTTAATATTATGATTAGTTTTATACAATATATAATCTTCGAGTCCAGAAATGAACTGAATATATACAGTCGTAAACAAGATTCTGGCTGATCATTGCAAAAATTACATTTGTCTTCAATATCTAATAACAAAACAAAGCGGTGCTGATGCTGCAGGGAGGGGCGTGACGTCACGGGAGAGACCGAGAGGAGGAGGAGGCGAAGGGGGAGAGGAGAAGAGGGGGAAGGAGAAGGGACGGAGGAGAGAGCGGGGGGATGACTGCATTAAAGGAAAACGAAACAAAAAAAAACCCAATCATGACTCCTGTAATTCATGCTGCGTTTTTTATAAATCATAATGGTTGCTCTGTTTACCTACACAGTGCGCCGCAATAAATGACGAGCCACCCCGATAAGGTAATTATCATCTTTCAATCTGCACGCCTGCCTCATCTTCTGACTCATTTAAGTCGACTGTGCGGTCTTCACCTTTAGTACCAAATGTCAAGTCGAGGATAATATCGATGATCATTTGCCACATAGAATAAAAAAAGCAACGATCGGCTGCGTGGCTACATATAGGATCAATTTTGGTCAAATATTTCATTTGAATTTGAGCGATAATGATACGTTGTCCTTGTAATTGTCTCGAAAGCCGTCATTGTATCTCCCAGCGGCTCCACCGTGTCCGATTTGAGCTTCCTTCATGAAAAATTAAAATGGAAACAGGCTTCATAAGAGTGGTGCCGCATACTACACTGCTGTAGTCAGCCACGCCGAGCACATGGGCTTTGCGCACAACACTAACATGCGCATTGGTTGCAGTGCGTCGTGCTCATCATTTCTGTGTCATCGTTGCTGTCTGTTGGTGACTGCAGTGTCCTCTTGGTAGCACTAAATGAGCATGAGCAGCACTAAGTTACTCACATGACTGTTATGCTTGTATGCTAAACTGTGATGATCTTGAATGACCTCTAATGTTAAAAATCAACCCAAGACAAGTTGAAATCATAACTGACTTCTTTTTTTTTTTTAATCACCCTTTCATATGCTGCAGAGTAAACTGGCTTGAGAGAGATGTCATCTCCGGGGATGGGTACTCCCAGTGACCCCCTCTTGGCCAGTCCTGGAGGGAGGTTATCTACAGCTCAGGAAGGTATCTGGAGGAGCTCACTCCCCAAAACTGCCAGCTTCCCAACATCTACAACTCGGCACCTCAGTCACCGTGCCAACAACTTCCAAAGACAGCCAAAACGTCGGAAGCTGATAAGACCTTCTCCACCTCCGCCGCCCAACACCCCCTGCCCCCTGGACCAGCTGGACCTTAGTGAGCTTCCCCCGAGACGCACCTTCCAAGAGCTGCTCTTCAATGGCTGCATCCTGTTTGGTATTGAATTTAGCTATGCCATGGAAACGGCTTATGTGACTCCTGTGCTCCTTCAGATGGGCTTACCTGATCAATTCTACAGCTTGGTGTGGTTTATAAGCCCCATACTGGGTGAGTACAGGAAGAGGAGATGACCACCTGGTGGGCAGTGGTATTTGTTGTATTGTGATTTTGAATCACAGTTATCTCTTGCAGCACTTGCCCTTTGGACTCTAACTTTGTCTCCTGTCTTTGGCTTGAAGGATTCCTCGTTCAGCCTCTCATAGGAGCATGGAGTGATCGCTGTACATCCCCATTTGGGCGAAGGAGACCATTTATTCTTGCCTTGGCTATAGGTAAGAAATGTACTCCAGTGATTTAGTACTGCACTTACATAAAGTTAGGGATTTGCCAGAGACACATTAAAATAGAAGGGTGTAAACTGACACAGGAGAGGCTGAGATACCCTGACTTTTAGTCCCTAATATGAGTCAAGCAACAAAAACATCAGATTCTACATTTCCCACAATGAAACTCCATAGCATCTTTCATTAGACCTTTCCTGCCTGGTAAATGCCCACGTCTTTCTCCACACCTCCAGTTTGCAATGCAGGCTTTCTGTTAAAAAATGTTGAATGTTGCATGCATAATGAATTATAAGGGAAAAGTACTTGCCCAAATACTATTTAAAGTCCCCCTCCTCTCAGTAAAGTGTTTTGTGTATTGTTACTTCACTTGGATGTTTAAGCTTCAGATATATGTGCAGAGTTTGACACTAGAAGGCTGTTCTCACTTTCAGCTGCTGAATGGGGAAAGTTTCTCTGTGCTCACCTTAAATCTCAGTTTAACATACAGTTCATACGTCTTAAAAATGTCTGGATCTACATCTAAGTTTAAACTAATTTTGTTCTCACAGGAAGACAAAAGTTATTTTCAACCTTTTAACCTTGAACCTTTTTTAATTAGTTTATGTTGAACTTTATTCCAGCTGGGTGTCATTATTCTGTTATGATTGCATTGTATATTTTGTTTATACTCCATATCGTGCTATCATTGTCTTAAAGAAAAAGTCCATTTCAAGTGCAAGACAAAACTTCTGGGTGAGATCACTCAAGTTGATTTCTCAGACTTGACAAACCTCCCTTCTAATCCTGAAAAGTCATTACATCGCTGTTTGGTTCGGGCCCCTTTAAAAGTGTATACATGAATTTTTTTTTTCCAAATTAGCAGGATGTGTGTTTAGGCCTAATGCTTTAGTACTGAAATTAAAAACGTACAAACATATTTAACAATTTTATACTAACAGGAAATGATAAAAATTGTGTGACGTCAGACGTTGATCAAACTGTGACTTTGGAATGTTGCTGCCAATTAAACTTTATAGAGAAACTTAAAGTGTTTCTTAAAGTGGGCCTTTTTCACAGCAGATATTTTGACTTGACTAGAAAAAGGCCCACGTGATACTAATGACATTAACGATCTGGTGTATTCCAATGTCCCAGTAAGCCATGACAGTGAGCTAGCATGCACAATACCAGTACCCTGAAACTGAAGCAGCTAAATAGAATTCAGCCATCATTAATTTTATTATTTACACCTGTGCTTTTCCTGCTGTGACATGTCAATATATCTTCTGTGAAAAGGCCTTTAAAACATTTTTTTTTGTTTTCCCATATCAATCTGGAGGTGTCTCACCATCACCCCAATGTATTTAAGTGTTATGTATTTAAGCATCCATCATCAGCGCTCTCAAAAATCAACATATTTAGTATGCATAGTGTCTGATTTGAATATACTTGTTTTTGTTATTTTTCCAGTATGAACACAGAACATACTCAAAAACTGTTTATAATTCGTATGTAGTATGAATTTGGAACACACCTTTTCTTTCTTCTTCTGTTGATCGTCACAGGGGCGTTGGTTGGTCTATCCCTGGTGCTGAATGGGCGGGATATTGGAGGCGCACTGGCTGACACGGCATCAAATCACAAGTGGGGAATCGTCCTGACGGTGTGTGGTGTGGTTCTGATGGACTTCTGTGCTGATTCAGCAGACAACCCGAGCCATGCGTACATGATGGATGTGTGCAGCCCAGAGGACCAGGATCGGGGCCTGAACATCCATGCTCTGCTGGCAGGTAGGAAAGAACTTTACACATTCACAAAATCATTGTTACTTTATGATTATGCAATACAGCATAGAAGATGACAGCTTTAACTTGTGTTCTTTCAAGATAATTTGGAGAAGACAGAGCTGAAATTAATCTTAATCACCAGACATTGCAAAAGGTTAAATAAAGAGGGTTTTCTTTTTGTTTCTTAATCTTGTTATACAGGACTGGGAGGTGGATTTGGCTACATCGTGGGTGGCATCAACTGGGACCAAACACAATTTGGGAAGTCAATGGGAGGTCAACTACGGGTCATATACCTGTTTACGAGTATCACTTTGGTGATTGCCACAGCTATGACTCTGATGAGTATCCCTGAACGGCCCCTACCAAAGAGCCAGCCAAACAAAAACTCCAGCAAAAAACATCTGAAAAGCCCCAGTCTCCCTCTTCCTCTCTCTCCCCCTGTTGCCCCCGGATCGGCTCCGGGACTGGATGAGGAGGACGAGGAAGGTGTTTACCACTATAATTTTCCAAAGCCTCACCCATGTAATCCTGACCCTCTGGCCCATTCTTGCAGCGCCAATGCACGCCTCTGTGCTGGCCTCACTAGCCCCATATCGCCCCTGAGCCCTCTCACCCCAAAATATGGCAGCTTTATTAGTAGGGACAGCTCTCTCACGGGCATCAATGAATTCGCCTCCTCCTTGGGAACCTCCTACATAGACAGTGTGCTCATAGACTGCTACACAGGTCAGCAGACACCACAGGCCCTGGCGCCCAACTCCACCACCGCGCCCCTGCCTCCAGGGGACTCGCCTCCTCCCGACGAGTCCGCACAGGAGGCAGGGAGCCATGCTGCAGGACAGACCCAGGCTGATGTGGTGTCTCATCCAGCTGGGGAAGCTCAGGATGCAGAAGAGCCCCTGCCTGTGGGAGATGCGCAATCTCACGGAGCATCTCAGGTCACGGCCGGGGCTCAGGGTGGTGTAGGGTCACATCGTGGCTCTACTGCTGGTATCCTGAAGCGACCCCAGAGTCTTGCGCTAATGGAGGAGCCAATGGCAACCCAGATTGTCGGGCTGGAGAATGGACGCAGAAGAACAGTGACCTTCAGCCAGCAGGTCAGATACATTTTTTGAAAATAACAAAAGCTTTGTAGTCAGTAGTCACCACGGCATTTAAAAACTCAGTGTCTGTTTTTTTTTTCTGATGAAGGTTGCAAACATTTTGCTGAATGGGGTGCGATATGAGAGCGACCTGAGTGAGAACATGGAGACAGGAGATTCCCAAATGTCAATAAAGCTGCTGTGTATAGCCATCTATAGGATGCCTCCATCTCTGCGGAGTTTATGCACTAATCATTTTTTGGGTGAGAATAATCACCTTCAAATAAAATTTGTTTTGTGTAAAACCCTGTAACACATTAGAAGCTATCTGTTTTGTATTTTATTTGTAGTTTGAGTTAATACTTCTCACTGTGCTCTAGGCTGGCTGTCCTTTGAAGGTATGCTGCTCTTCTACACTGATTTCATGGGGGAGGTTGTGTTTGAAGGAGACCCCAAAGCACCCCACGACTCTGAGGCTTACCAACGCTACAATGCTGGTGTTAGCATGGGCTGCTGGGGCATGTGCATCTATGCATTCAGTGCTGCTTTCTACTCAGGTAAGCTTCTCTCGTAATCACATCATAGTCTTGATGTTAGTGCTGCTCCGGCCAGGGAAGAGTAATTTCCTACCTCATTTGTCTTCCTCGTCTTGCCACGTACAGCTTTACATTCGTCTCCTCTGTTTCTCTCTGTGTTTCTTCTTCAACTTTCCAGCCATATTGGAGAAACTGGAGGAGCGTTTCTCTCTTCGCACTCTTTATTTTTTTGCCTACCTGGCGTTCGGTTTGGGCACAGGTCTGGCCACTCTGTCCACCAACCTCTACGTGGTACTTTCTCTCTGTGTCACCTACGGGGTGCTCTTTTCTTCTCTATGCACGCTGCCTTACTCTCTGCTGTGTGAATACTACCAGAGCCCTCAGGTCAGTCTCTAGATATGTGCAGGTGTGGCATTCATTTTCTAATTTGTAGAGTAATTTGTGGTTGCTTGATGGTATTTTTCTACAATTATCTTAAGGCAGCAGTTTGACATTTTTGGAAATGCACTTATTCACTTTCTTGAATGAGTTAGAGGAGAAGACTGATACCATTAATGAGAGTGGTATCAGTTTTCTCATCTAACTCTCAGCAAAATATCAATACAGTTTTTACACTGTAGTTATTTGTGGTGCACTACACATATTAAGCATATAACTAAACTCTTTCTGTATGTCCGTCAGTTTTGTGGCTCATCAGAGGAAGGGACCAGACGAGGAATGGGGGTGGACATCTCTCTGCTCAGCTGCCAGTACTTCCTGGCTCAGATCCTGGTCTCTGTGGCGATGGGACCTCTGACCTCACTGGTGGGTGGGGCCCAGGGAGTGATGTACTTTGCAAGCCTGATGTCATTCGTGGGCTGTCTGTACTCCTCTCTCTGCGTGGTGTACCAGCTGCCCCCCCCTGAGGGTGAGCCCCCCGAAAGCGAGACCCAGCCACTATTGGTGCACATTTAGAAAAGCCTCTTAATTTACTTTACCTCACACACTCAAACGGCACACGCTCTCACGCTGTCGCTTAGTGTGTTGACCTTCACAGCACTGATAGGACAAACACACTGTACATCCTGCCGCACACTGTACAGCACAGTTCCATATATTATTTCACAGCAATCAGCACTGCTCTTCTCAGAGCTAGACAGACAGACAGACAGACATTGGCCACTGCTCTAATATGTGTACATGTGTTCATACAGTGTGTGTGCCCATGCATTTTTTCCCAACTTTTGCAAGTGAATGTCTGACACTGGATTTGTGTGTGTGTGTGTGTGTGTGTGTGTGTGTGTGTGTGTGTGTGTGGAAGTGAGAGAAAGAGTCTGTGAATGACTTCTGAGTTTAGATGAGGCTAAGCTGTTCTTGTGTCTGATTCTTTGCTGTAAAATCTTACTTCATCTTTTCTTGCTTGTTGGTGTTTAGGATAGAAATGTTTATCACTACGTACACGCTAACCACAGCTTTCCCTTCTTTTTCTTCCTTTTATCAGTTGCCTAACGTCTGCATGAGCTGCAATGTAATCTCTCTAAGCCTTGTGTTAATGTTTTGTTTTGGTCATACGGCCAAGGGAATGTCTACCTGCCTGTTTCTCTGAGTTAGCATAGCAGCATCACACTTTAGGCAGGCTTTTCTGACTAAATGGATGTGCTGCCAGGGACCATTCACACACAATTTTAACGCCTCTTTATTAATTCAAGAGCTCATCACAGCATAATTTAGCATACAACATACCTGATATTTACATGAGTCTGAACAGTGCTTATAATCACAGTTACAGTCTTGAAAGGGCTTCACATTGTCCACATTTTGAACAGCAAATAAACTTTCCACACAATCCACTCATCATTGCACTTAAATTCACAGTTTGGTGCTGGGTGACTCTTAATCAAGTCCCAAGTATGAGTACAATGCCAATTAAGTACTTAATCAGCATAGAGGCACGACTAATAGGATGACACACACACACACACGTGCACACAACCTGTCAAAAACACAGAGAAATGTGTGCTGGTGGCTAATTCTGTCTGGGCCCTCACTAAGCCATGGACAGCCCTGTGAGCTGTCACCCTACTCCTGGCCATGCCATTGTAATAATGACAATGATTCTTGTCATTATCAGGAAGAGGAGAAGTTGAAACTGGGGTGTGAATCAGCATTCAGTCGGAAACCGAAAAAAACAGAAGAACAGCAAACAGAGAGAAGACTCATGTGAACTTTGGGTAACCCTGAAGGTGGACAACATTGAAAGAAAAGACTGTGGGGGTTTGCTGAGCCAGCAGCAAGTGCTTATTGTCATCAGTAGGGTGCATGCTTAAGATAGTAGGCTTCTGCTCCACCATGCTCGGCCCATCAACACAGCGTAGTGTGATGACCTTACATTTGAGTTAGTTTGCCAGGTTCCCACGGGAAGAATCAAACTTCCTTCCTTTATCCATCCTAAAGAAGCCATCCTCATTAGCAAAAATGGTACATATCATTTATTTTTTAGATCTGTTGTGCCATGGCGAACAGTATGCTTTGTCTGCTCAGCCTCAACACAAGCACAGAGCCTGACTTCAGGGCAACAACAGCAGGTGAACTTTAGTATAAAACCTGTTTTAAGCCGCTCATTGTGACAGTTTCATTGACTGGCTCACACACTGAGCACCTCAACATTACAGTGCCAGTCATATTCCCTGCCTCAGCAGAATGTCAATATTTGCCTACTATTAAGCCTCCTGGACTGGATGCATGCCATGCTCATGTTTCTGAGGAAACAGTTACTGTATGGATCATGCTGTTGCAGCTTGCTTGAAAAAAAAAAAAAAAAAAAAAAACCAACACATTGAGTTTTTGTGTTATAATGGTACCAACTATTGCTCAATATTAGCAGTGTTACTGTAAACGCTACTTTTCTTCAGGGTTCAGTTAAAACTAAAACTATAATTTTGCCATTTTGGACTCCTGTGTCAGTTCTTGCTATAATTTTACCACTGACTACCATTACAGCAGTCACCCTGGTCGACTTGCGCAATAGTGACCTGCAATTTTTAACTACACCTCATGGGGGAGCCAGGACACATAAGACAGCAGAACATTGATTCTGTTGCACCGTTTTCCATTATTCCTGTTCCTTCCCGCATCTTAGCCAGCCATTTTCCATGTTAAGAAAAATTGGGTCAAGTGACATCTACTTATACAGCCATGGTTTTAAGAAACACTGATGATCTTGAAACCGGTACAATGCACACAAAACAGATTTTAAGTAAAAAGACAATTTATTTGTTAATCAGAATATACAAAGCAGTGGCTGAAGTAACCAAATGTCATTCTGGTTCTGAAAAAGGCAGTCTTGGACACAAAACTGGGCTACCCAGCCATAACATAAAACTCATTGAAAACTTAAGAAAAACAAAGTATAAATGGTACAAACTTGCGTGGAATGCATACAGAACAAATGACCAAAGCTTTAAGATTTAAGAGGGGTTAATTAACATTGCAAAATCCTGCCTCCATCAAACAGCGTCAAGCAATCTTGTGGAGGCGCAAGACAGAGCCCCTTTATTCATTTGCACCATCTGTTATGTTAACAGGGCAGCCAAGCCAAGGATTAACTAGCAGCTCAACACAAAAGATTATGCCTCAACTAATAATGCTAACAACTGTCCATTAGCCCCTGCTTAAAACTTATCTTTGGTCTTTTAAGTGAATCTGAGAGGTCAACATGAGCCTTGGAGGTGAGCAGCTGCCTGTATGTATGAATCATCTGGTCAGCACTGACATAATAGAGATTGTGCTTCTAACATACTGATATAAAACCTCAAGAAATGAAAAAACTGATCTCATAGTGTGGCCCAATTTGTACAAGTAGAAAAAAAGCTCATTTTAAAGACCAATAAATAACATTTCGTAAAAAAAGGAGGCAGGGCCACTATGTTTCAGGACTCCAGTGCAATGTGATAACATGGGAGCAAACAAAAAGAAATATCTTTCAAAGATACAGAAAGCACAAGCTCTACAACACGATGTTGACCAGGCTGGTAGGACAGTGCTGCAAACAAGTAGCAGGGCAGAGATCTAAGCCTCCACTTCTGCCTCTTTTGAATCTCCATTTTCCTCTGTCTTCTGCTTTTTTGTCTCCACTTTTTCCTAATGGAAAAAAAAAAAACAATTCAAACATTACCCAATATCAAAAGGTTCAACCAAATGGTTAACAGATAATTTAAAAAAATGAGTAATTCAACTCCACAAATTACAGAAGTGTGTCAAGTGGAATTTCAGAGATTGGACAACCCACCTCCTCCTCCTCAGCTGCACGCTTCACAGGCTGTGCATCAGTCTCCTCAGCAGGGGGCGCCTCTGCATTCCCTGTAAGGACAGTTTGTCACTTGAGAAAATACATCCTTCACCCTCAGTGTAATTAAAACAAGATTTACTTTTACCAGATCAAAAGCAATATGGACGTTTTAACTCAAGGCCACACATGGGAACAACACAAATCAGGAGAAACAAAGTGACAGTTATGGGATTTGTCAAACAAAAAGTCTACTAATGAAAAAAAGCAATACTGCTTCATATTAATGTACCATCTCCATTCTTGTGTTCCTCCTCTGCTTTTTCTTCCACTTTGTCACTGTGATCAGCACCGTTCTGAATGAAGAAAAAGGGAAATGTCAGTCCAGTAACATATGTCACGATTGAGCTTTTATTATGTGAGCAACATTGTAGGATTATGGACAATATTGTAAAAGAGAGAAAAACAAAACATGGAATCCCAAACATAGCTGAAATAATCCTCCCACAGTCTTACATGTACAGACTCCTCTGGGGACACTTTAGAAAAAGGCATGTTTGTGGAGCCCTTATTACCTCCCCAGAGGATTAGCTACCAAGCTCTGAAAAAAAAAACCTCAGTCAAGAGGAACCAATGGAGACGTCCAAAAGCTTGCTAGCCAACATCTGTGCCATTTCACAACCCAAACAAAGCACTGTGTGGAGAGCAGCTGAACAGAAGGGGGAGGCGGTCGCAGCGACACCTGCACGATGAGGGGAGCTAAGACAAAAGGCCATGAGGCTTTATCCTCGTCTCAAACTCACTGTGCCATTAGCAGGTGCGTCTCCGCTGTCGGTCTTCTTCTCCTCCTCCTCCACTTCTTTCTTCTCCTTCAGCTCCTACAAAATAAAAGCATCCACACATTCAATGTAGCGCTCAGCAGAGTTTATTCTGAAGGGACACACGCAGCTCTCACGTCTGGGTTTAATTAAAAGAAAACGCGATTGACATATCTGTGATAAAAGTCTAATTGGAGATAGTTAAGTATGAATAGTGAACGTTCTCATGCCGATCTGTGCGCGCGTGACGTTAATGTAACTTAACGTTCACGTTACTGTGGCTTCCCGCCCACAGCTGCAGCGCTGCTTCACCAGCTGTATGCTGCTTTGTCTGCTCAACAACACATTTTTAGCTAACCACATCACATACGGAACATTTCCCGGTACCAAAAAATGTAGCTGTCGACGCTGGAAATTACAAATAACTCATACTGGTGGTTTATAATTGACGACATTTCTGTATAACGTTAACAGTCATTTAAGTAATACATTCATTAGTTTTAACTTTCAATACCGTTAACGGTAACGACTGCTGTTAGGGGAAAACCACCGCTTTTTATCCAGAGCTAGCTAACTATACCAAGTGTTTAAAATAATATAACAACTTTGTAAAGTTCCCAAAATCTTTTAACACGACGGTTCAACCGGAAAAAAAATTGAATGAAACGCACCTTGGCTGTAACCTCTGCAGTTGCGGTCGTGTCAACAGCTGTGTCGGCCATGGCTAATTTACTTTAGATAATTGTATTCCTGTTCAGAAAAAAAAAAGATTTTTTTAAATTTCTTGGCTCTTTGCCTTCGTGTGAATACACCAAAGACTCTGGGAGAGAAATGATGTCTGCCCGTCTCCGCTTTTCTCTCGAGCTCGTTGAAAGTCCACTCTCGTTGGATACAGCGGCTCGATCCCGCACACGATTGGACAATGTTGCTCACCGGAATATTCGATTGGAGGAATATCGTGTCAATCATGACAAGTCGTGCCGCCTGCCGGCTATCTCGTCGTTGATTGGCCAATTGTTTTAAAGCGCTGCACTATGATACTAGAGGTCTTTTTTTTTTTTTTTTTTTTTACTATCCATCAACTAGCGTTTGGTTTTCCACCTATATTCTAAACAATGGATGTAAGTGTCCCGTTGTTAAAGTTACATGCTATTATTCTATTAGACTCTGCTGACGACTGAATATTAATCTTAAGCAGATAGGTTTGAAAAGTTTATGAACATGTTCACCACAGACGGCATCTTTTTTTTCCTTTATCTTAGCGCTCTTTCTCTGTAGAGAGATGGGGTATCAAATTACAAGCAAAAACGAATAATGTGTAGATGTGAAAACCATGCGGCCACTCCTCCTTTCTATATTTAACTCTTGTAACAAAATAGGTTTTCTGCTCAAGTGTGCTGCTCTTTCACTTTTTTACCAGATCTGATAAATTGTGTCACACCAGTAAAAGTGCAACTTGTATGTTAATCAATGATTATACACATTATAATTAAGCAAGTCCTGATTTTAATGCAGAACTGTCTAAAGAGGAACAACACAACTGCAGAGACTGAGCTAGACAGCAGTTGACAAATTGTACTATTTTAGATGACACTGTCACTTGATTGAAATTTTTTGTTGCTTATGAACTAATAAATGTCTGTCATCCTCAGATATTCAGAGATAAATCAATATCAGGCTATATTTGATACAAAGAAAAGGGAAAAGTCCTGTGCCATACACTGGCTATGTATAGACTAAGCATTAAATGTGCTGCTATGGGATTTGTGAGACATTATGGGGCATGATGTGATTACAGTGTGTGTGCCTACAGTATGTTTAAAAACCCTTACAGCATGCATTAAATTACAGCTATTGTCATTATTACATTATTAAACGTGAAGCAGATTTTTTATTTCCACAGAAAGTACAGTTTTGCAGATGAGGGGCTGAACGAAATACATGTCTGAGGTAAAGTCTAATTGCACACAATAGAAGTAACTTTGTTTTAGGCCCCCCCCCCAAAAAAAAAAAAAAAAAAACAAGAAAAATAATTGCATTCCCACATTGAATGCAGTAGGCCTACATGTGTCTGGGGGCATTTGATGATTTGCCACATCTCACAAATGCTACTGAAATGCTACAACAGCTTTTTGTCTAATTCATATTTCATGTGTATTCAGGTGATTCACCACAGGACATAAGACACTTTATTGTCATTGTATGCAATACAAAACAATTTTGTCTGGCAACCTTCAGAAAACAGTAGCAGTAAGAACACTAAGGGAATGAATAAAAATAATAGAATAAAATAATTAATGATGACTTATTAATGATTTAAATGTAATATCATGTCATCTGCAGTCGAAAATCAGCCTTATGGCTAAATGTGAAACATTTACATTGATGTTAATTAATGTGTACTGCCTCTGATAAATAAATGAAAAATATAAGTAAAGTAAAAGTAATATTTCTCCAGTAAAAAAAAGGATAAAATAAGACATATTTCCTTTTCCCCGTTAATTTGGAAGCCTTTGGTCTTGTTGATATAGTGCTGTCTGATATTCCAAACTAGCTGTTTTTCTTCTCCCTTGTTTGAGGTGAACTTTCTTTGTCGTGACTGAACTCACTCATCCAACTGTTAAACCAAAGGAAGTGGCAACACACATGTTTTGTGGGCCCTGCACTCAGTAATTTAAGCCTGCATCTGGACAGAGCCTCACTGTCAGTTACAAGGAAGAAAAAACATGTTTTTGTTATCACACATCAAATCTACATTTTGTGACCTACAACTGAATTCCTCAAGTTTCAGCAAATTCTTTTGACCTAGCTCAACCTTATTTGCCACGCCTGTCATAGTTTCCGCCCACACATAACTATCATTCATTTTCATAAAATGTTTATGTGGAGTTACTTAACCCCAGTTTACATTACATATTTGCTCGTGTGCCACATATTACATCTGCTCTGGATTTCAAATATTTTTCTAGACAGTCTTACTTATGTTTTACCCTGAACTTGTCCCAACACACCAAAGCAGGATATCAAGTATTGCTTCAGCCTCTAATTTTAGGGCCTCATAGGACCTAATCCTAACCGCCTCAGTTATCTTCTCCCTGCCATGCCACCATTCAAGCCACTGATTTCGAAGAAGCCTCCAGGCCCTGTTTAGTCATTCACATCACATTCAGAAATATAATTATGAAGACTGTAATTACATGCAGAGATCAAAGGCTTGTGTCCCAGTGTAGTAGCTGGTTACTTTGAGATTTATTTTCTGTTTCATATAAGGATGTTTTTTCATTTGTGTTAAGTCTGTTCTGTTCTAACATGACTTAGTACCTGGTAACTATACCAAAGGTATATTAAAATGTTGATTACTTTAATTTTATATACCCCAGTCTCTGATAGATAGTGTGAAAGAAGTCATAGTGAAAGAAAGAAAAGGTCAGATGATTGACTCATTAGCTTTACATAATGTGGTTGAACACTAATACAATATAGACTGTAAGCAGCAAATGAAAGTCATTTATCATGTCACTGCATATGTTGTCAAAGACTCATCTTGGTATCGCAAGTGTTTCCATTTTATATGGGAAATGAAGACCATGTGAAGACTACAGTGAACTGAAGCAGACATCCACACTCTAATGGCCTCAGTGTGTGCAGAACCTACAGTATATCCATGGGAGGAACAGTGGAGTACACTAAAAAGCAGCAGAAGGCATTACTCACTCTTTTTCTGTAACTGGAAAATGGGAGCAATCAGAAAGAGGGGGAGTGTCTGTGAGATAATTTCCTGTCTTTTTTTTTTTCTTATTTGCCTACCTCAACATGTTTCCATGTGCCACAGATCTTTTAAAAAGAAATGGGCAGCCTGTTCATGCTGCAGGTGAAATATAGGTGAACCAGAGTGTGGCAGTAAGCAGGACAGTCAAAGGAAGAGAGATGCAATTCATGTAGTGATTTTTATGAATCTCTTATGCACCAAAAACTGGAGTGTTTACCACTCTTTCCACAAGTAGGAACTGGAAATTTTTTTATGCCATTCGAAATTATGGGACCACAGACAGGAAAACTGTACAAAAGAAAAGCCTCTTTGTGTTCACAGTGACACATGTTTGAAAGTAAATTAAATATTTTGCATCAGTTCCCATAGCCGAGGGAGACATGTCTTTGAATGTGAAACTGTTCTCCGCTGTGCTAACAGGTTAAAGGATATAGGATATAAGATGGGAAGTACAGCACCTCAATTTCTTGGGGACAAAGGACTGACCTGACTTGTGGAATGTCAGTGCTCCGGGGTAGAGAAAAGTGGGGCCCATCAAAGAGCAGAGGTCAGGATTAGGCGGGGGAAGGGTCCTGATAATTGGACGAATTGGTGGGTGCAAGCTGAGCTCTTTTGTTTTGAACAGCAGTGTCCTGCATGGTCTGGCTGGCTTTCTCTGGTTCTCAGGCAAGTCCTGCAGATACACACTGGTATACACTGACAACATAAAGTTGACTTCTCACTGGGACTCCTCAGTCAAATGCACAGCGACTTAGAAAGCGTGCTTACAGTATTCATCTCTAATTAACACAAGTTAGTCCCATTATTATTGGCGATAATGAAAACGTGCCGCCACATAACCTCCAGAGGTTCATATTGTACTTAAAACGATACTTAAAATGAGTATTGTTCTGAAAGGTCTTTATGGACGTGCAAGAGGTTGTACTTTAAAAATGTAGTTTATTCATTTTAATGTCATTAATTTATTGGAAATATAAAAAAAAGAAAGAAATGTGTATAAGTAAGCAATAAAACAGCAGCACATAAATGTGTGTCTACTGAACATTTTTTACAATACACATAAATAAATATAATCAACAAAAAAGTAAAAACAGAAAATCAATTTGTATGCAGTATTAAATAGCAATATGAAAAACAGTATCTGCTTTTTTAGAAACACACATAGTGCAAACCAAAGCTCCTCTGTGACATGGTGCCAAGAGATCCTGACATCCTTAAGGCCCTGGATAATTGTTGGGCTGTTGTGGTTGACATGCCTCCTCAATGTTGCATGGATTAGGTGCTTTGAGGATTTGGAAAACGCCAGTGCTTATTTTTTCAAATGCTGCAAGACATTTGGTCTCAGTACACTCGGATTTAAAGCAGTGTTTGCCATTGACTCAAGCTAGTTGAAATTGGGTGTTGCATTTATTAAAGGATGTGCATTGTTTCCTTCCTTGTTTGTGAAAATTATGGACAGAATATCAAGGTGCAAAGTCTGGAGAATGTTATTGTTCATTTTAGGATATGAAACTGGCTCAATTCCTGATACACAGTGGAGCCAATTAACCTTTTAGAGAGAGATTTTAACATGTCATACCAGAAAAAGCACAGTTTTAATTAATAACATGAATCACGGGTGAATTCCATTTTCGTGTGCAGGTTTCAGGGCCCCTGTATTGTGCATGCTGGCTCACTGTCTTGTCTTACTGGGACACATAAATGCAACAGAGCCATTGTTAATGTTATTGGTTCCACCTGCACTTTTCCTGCAAAGACAAGTCAAAACAGTCTGCTGTGAAAAAGGTTTATAGCTACTGGCTGTGGAGTAACTGGGATGAGGATTATTGTCAATTGAGGCCAAGAATACAACTCTCCAGTTGTATTTAGGAAAGCAACTGCTGTACGAAAAGGAGATCAGCTATTTGAGATCTCATTATTAATGAATGACAGCAAAATGGTTGTGAGATGAGTGATGGTAAAATGCATCAACTGCAGTAATGTGGCCATTGGAATGGTGCTGAAGAGAGAGCTGGACTCTAGAGTTCGCTTCTTGGCTGTTTATCTTTAATCTGACCCTAGTGAGTAACCAAAAGGATGATATTGTGAACACAAGTGGCTGAAATCTCCACACCGGTATGCCCATGGGGGGCCTCTCTCTGTAGGTGTACAGGGCGAAGCTGACTGGAAAGAGACCTCAGAGCAGACCCAGGACATGCCACAGGGACTACAACTCCCAGCTGGCATGGTGACGCTTGGTGGAGGTGTTAGAGGAAACTGCTGGGGAAAAGAACACCTGGGCTACTCCACTGCCTGTGTTGCCACAGTGACACTGACTGCAAAACTGAGCTAGAAAATGAATGGGTGGATGGATGATAGACATAATGTGAATATATTATATATTCGTATTACAGAAGCCAAGAGTCATACATTGTGTTTAAAGTTTAAAACATACAAGAATTAGTCAACAGTTGATTATCTCAGAAAAGAGGCAGCAGGACATGTTTGCATATTGTCTTACACTGTACAGGTGTAGTGATAATAAAAACTGAACAAACACAACAGTAGATAATGGAAACTCTGGTGTGCAACCAGATGAATATAGGTGAAAAATCCATGCATATTTTGCTATGGTGTTTTACATTGCAATTAATTACTGTAAAAGTTAAAACAGTTGATAACCCTCTAATATTTAATATAATCTACATTCTATTTTCTCCTAATGAGTGCAATAATTTGTTTTAGGTTTACAACCCTACAATCTAACAAATGGACTTGAAAGTGTAGCAAATGGCTTTATTCTTCTCCACTGCTTGAGTTAAGCTTCAGCTCTACTACCTTATTTATTTCACCTCTTAGCTCCACCCCTGCAACTGACTTGGCAGAGAAAAGTGGAAATTTCCAGTAATTCCTACTGCTTCACAAGAATTGCTCCTCCTCCTTCTAGTTTCCCGCCTTTGACTCTACCTGCTGCATACTGGTCTGAAGACCTCGTGGCCCTCTGCTGTACAACCTTGTAGTGCCCAGCAGTTTTTACTTTGCTCACTGACAGACCAAACAATTTCAAACCGAAATGAAAAGAAACATGTTCCTTTTGTTTCTGTCTTGATCACACGGACAAGATCACAACAACAATTTTTGTATATTGTCACAGGAGCTATGAACCTTGTATTAAAGATGTTTTAAAGGTGTCATTTACACAGATCTTTCTCGAGCCTGACCAACCTGTCCTTTGTTTACAATCTTGTAGTATCTTGTAACACCGTGAATGATTTTTAACGGTTAACTATTACATAGCTCTGCAATGATGAACAAGGATTGGTTTGGGATCACAGAACAGATGGTAGATTTGCATTTCTATTTCTCTGGCTGATCAGATATTCTGGTGTCTGGTTTGATTCAGAGATATCACATGCTCCGAAGCATGCCTATGATGGGAACATCTAAGAAATCAAGAATCAAGAATTGCGACAAGCGCTATGGTGATTACAAAGGAGGCCACACGTAGGCCTCCTAGGTGTGGCTGAGATATGGAAAACAAGATGATATCTGTTAACGTGCTTGAGAGTTTCAGGCTATCTCTATGCTGCGTCTGTGGTTTTATAACTTCCTCTTAATTCAAGACCATCATATAACCACGTACACATGAGCAGCCTTGATGCTCGATAGAGAATCATTTTAGATAAACTACAAATAAAACCATGAGGCAGCTGGACTGGAGAACTTTGAGTGTGTTGATGGCATGAGGCATACTGACCTTAGACCCATTGTGAAGCACCAACAAAGAGCCATCTGCACAGCAACCAAAGCTGAGATGAGGGACTCGCACACAAGGGGACCGAAGGGGGGAGGGACACAGGGACCTGGAGAGTGTAAAAGAGAAAACAAATCGGTGATAAAAAAAAAATTTAATGGAACCTCATCAGCTGGATGATGTCTGAAACATCTAAGCAGTCAGCGCTAACGTCTCAGAGGTTTGTGCACAAAGAAAACAAGAAGCTGCACAACACATCCACCCAGAGAGTACATGGACCTTTCCACTGCTGGTAAAGTGGAAGACAAGAGCTGCTGGCCTAATCACTCAAGAGCACATTTCCTGTCTACTGCATGATGAGATGAAGTCAACTGAAGCGGTTTAAGGCAAATATTTAACCCAAACCTGGTGCTCGAACACAGCGAGTATCTCATTCTTCTTGCAAGCAGAAACATACAAGATTTGTATCTGCAAAGGTCTGAAATGTAAAGACATCTTGGTTTAGTAGGTTCATGTTTTGGATGCAAATAGGTTTCATAGTGAAACCAGTGTCTAGTTTTTCTTTCGACATGGAGTAGGGTGCATTTCAAAATGGTGAAAACAAAGACAAAATGGTGTCAGGGACATCTGTAAAAATCACAAATGTTTCACAGGTAACACATGAGAGTCAGGATTGCTTAGCAACAGCAGTAAAAAATTCTTCTTGCAGCCTGTGTGGTAACAGTGAAACTGATCATGCTGCCACCCAGTGGTGGACTGTTAGCACATGCGAAGGGGGGAATGGGGGAGAATGGGGGGGAATGGGGGGGGGGTTGGGATAATCAGACACAGAATGCTGAATGCTGAATGATCAAAAGCTCACTTCTCCAAAGCATGTATGTGCAATACGATGAAAATGCTGCAAATATTTGCAGGCTGCAAACCTCATAAATGAAGGACTTGATATAAAAAAGTGATGTCCTCTTTCCTTCCTCAGCACTGTTCGAAAAATATGTTCACTAATTTGATTGGCTGGAAAATGCACCAGCTCTCATAGTGGGTGGTTGCTTAGCAACATTCAAGGGAGGGTGGGATGTGGGTGGGAGGGTGTGAGTGTTGGGGGGGATGGGGGGTGGGGCATACTTCAAGGGGAGGGAGCACTGTGGGTGTAGGCAGACTGACTGGGGAAATACCTGGCAAAATTCCCAAATAAACAAGGGAGAGAGGACAGAGAGGGAGACTGAGGACAGGGGTATTTTCTGAGCTAGTAAAGTGATAACAGTCTTGTTTGAGATAAAGAGAACAATGCATTTTATAAGGGCTAACACAGTTTGTTCCCGAAGCAGAACAAAAGCGGGGACAGGAAGGCATTTTGCTGAAAACTTGTTGAAAGTAAGGTGTAAGTTGAAAAAAAAAAAAAACTTTACAAAACTGCGTGATGGAAGTGCAGTTGCAAACAAAACTCCAGACTCAAGACTCCAGCATTAGATTTTGGAGTAATGAGTGGAAATGAGAGAAACACTATGATTGGCGTAACAGGACATGGGTTGTTGCTGTTGATAAGGTGTAACAGTTTGACAAGGTACAGATGAATAGGCCACAGATAAGCGTGCAGTGCCCAGATAAGAGTGCTTATAAACACTACCTGTGCTTGCATGTTTGAGTCGTGTTTTTGGGTGTATAAGTGTACCACTATAAATGTTGCATTTCCAGAAAACTGCTTAGATTACTACTTTTAATTCAGATGAGTTAAACTACATACGAATTCAACGGCTTGCAGTGTTTTAAAAAAAATCCTACATAACCAGAGGACTAAAAGGAGATGATGAGGTGCCAAATAGAACTTGGGCAGAAAATGGGAAAACTGTTCAGCAAGAGGAAGAGAAAAGGTGGAAAAATGTGCTTATATGGAGCGGAGGGGTAAAAAGGACCGGCTGGGGTGGCTGATGCTGCTGGTAGGTACAGCTTGCAGAAGGAGGTGGGCCTTGGAAATGGCTGATGCAGGCGGTCTCTACAGGCAATGAGGACTCTTTGTCAGGAGCAGGAAATGAGGTTTCTGTTGTGATTAAAAGGAAGGTTTCTATGGCAATGCAGAGAGCCGTGTGCACAGAGAAATTGTTGGGAATGGAGGGGGCTAAGTGAGAGTAGAATTTCAAAGAAAGCAGCCTCCTCCATCTCATCTCCCACCACCGCCACCCCTCTGCTTTTCCACAGCGCCCTTTTATCTCTGATAATCTGTTTTCATAGCCACACAGTTGAGACTAAGGGGGATTATCTTGGGCAAACCAAGTCATTGGTCGATCAGTCATAAATGTTTACAGAGTAGCGGTTTCACTTCCTGAAATCGGTGTTCTTGAAACCTCAATGGAGAAAAAAACCTTTAACAAATGAACAAATTAAAACAGCTCAAGCTGAATAATTAACATAATGGTCTCTTTCTTGTTTATTTAGGTACACTGTACACTTCTGTAAAATCACCCCCCTTATTTTGTACAGCCCCTGAGAAAAAAAATGTATGATGGCATCAGTGTGACCTTTAAAACCTAAATATAGAAACAGGCTTTGTTAATTGTTTCATTGAGCTGTAGTAGTAAAAATATATGTTTCTTAAAATAAGCTCCCCATCCCGATTGTCTCTTTTGAAAAGGAGGTAGTAGAGGAAGTTACTCTCTGCAGCAGTGAATACAATTTTTGCCCCAACACAGACTCGCTCCAGGATGTTTGGATAAGGTGACATTTGAAACTCCTGAAGATCAAAGTTAAGTTTTTTTTCATCCTTGCACACTACAAACCACACTGACTGTTTTACAAAAAGGATACAGATGACCCTGATATTACTGATAGACATAAAAATAATATGGAAATCTGCCTGCTGTGCCTACACTACAAATGACTGAGCAAAAACTGATGTCTGAAAGAGTACTGATTTGTGGTGTACATGAAAAATACAGAGAACTGATATAATGAAAAGGTCATAGAGGACAGTTTATTTAAATATTGACACTATGTGTTCATATTCAGTGCCTACAGTGAAGCGCTAAAAGCTCCTCACTTCCTTTCTGGAAACAGGGAACCAAGGTCTCAGCATGTCAATTAGAATTACAAAAGGTTCTGCTGCCCCCAACCTTTTCGTTTGAGCATAGCAGCAAGTATCATGTAATGAAACGTTGCCAGTGAAGGAGGGCTGTACTAAAACCAGATTGTATAGTCAAAGCCAGATGGCTAGTCACACATCAAAAGGACAGCTGGTTACCAGAGTCTGAAAAGGCATCATTATAGCTCCAAAACTAATTAGTTCCCACTAAACAAATCACACCAGGATTATAAGAGACCATGCCAATGATTCATCATAAAAGGTGACATACACAAAACATAATTAAGCTTTAAATGTTTGCGTGCAAGATGCAACATTTCAGGCTGGCCAACCAAGTTGTTTCCATCAGCGGTTATTGCCTCCATTGATCTTTGTTACAGTTAACACTGAAAGCAGGCCCTTCATTTGCAGATGATGGTAGCGGACAAGGATCCCATATTTAATATTTCCACTTTACTACACTGATCGGGTCAATGTGTTAGATTACTGCTTCTTCCAGGGAGCGCTGCCTGCTGCTGAACTGCTGACTGGTCTTTGATGCTTTGTTTGCCGCCTGCCGGACTGAACTCTCTTTTAGCAGAACCTATAAATCATATGAAGAAAATCGGTTGAAGTGTAGCACACTAAAAAAAAATCTGTACAAATAGTCACCTTTTCTTTTTATTGCACTGACCCCTTTCATAATTTTTTTGCGAAGCTCCCCCTGTGAAAGTGGACGTTCTTCTTCATCGGTGACAGGAGACTCTTCTGCGTCGTACTCCACACTGAGAGATCCAAACACACAGGCACACTCATCAACCCCAATCATGTGTTAAAATGTTTAGATTTAATCAAAAATGTCAAATCAACATGAACAGAAGGCTGACCTGTTGACTGCAGGTTGGATGCTAATATTCTCCTGAAGCATTTCTGGATTTTGACCCAGAAGGAATTTGGCCAGATCTTTTGGATTGTAGTCCTTTTCCAGATCCTGTAAGAGTTAGATAGACAGATGTACGTTATATTATAGATCAGAAATGAAAGTACTGTATACACAGCATGTTAGAGAGGGCAGGACAGAGCCACAGGTTGACAAGTTACTTTAGAATTGAGGAAAGCTTGTATGGTGAGCAGCTCATTGGTCTTCTGTTCCACCAGACCCAGGTAGGACATAATGTTGTTCTCGCTGATCCCTGAAGAGGAGCCTAGCATATCCTCTATCACTGAGCGGTCACACTCCATCTTAGAGAAGATGCTGTTCACGCCTGTGAGATGGGAGAAACCAAGAGTCAGGACTACTTCAAACTGTTTGCATTTTTTTGTGTATCAAACTACATGTGAATGTATTTTTAAAAAAAAGTTACACCCCAAACCTGTTTTAACCTGGTCCAGGATTTTGCTTATGATGCTGGCTTGGTTTTCATAGTCCTCAGCTTGGGACTTGGTTTCATTTTGTCGCTCATCAATGTCTCTCATCAAAGAGCGATGATCTCGCTCCTGTTGCAAACCTTCCACATGAAACTGCTCCATCTCTCCTTGGATCTGTTTATTCACGTTTCAGTGAAAACATGTAAAAGACATGAGCTAACAAACCTTCTCTCACAATGAATATTACATTTTCCCTTTCACTTGCTCTAACTGCAAAATTAAAAATCACCTCTATTTCTTTAGCTTTCATTTAATTTCCAGTCTGGTGCCAGACTTTGGTGCCAGTTCTATTGAAGTCTATGGGAGATGCATAGAGAAGCGCACTCAAACCCAACATACCTACGTCATATGACCTTTGATGAAGAAATGGCTCTACCAAATGAAAGAGCACACTTCAGAGAATACTGACTGATTTTTCCAAATGTGTTTATTTGCTGTTGGTCTCCAAATAGTATCTAAAGATGATTATAGGTTCTTTACAGGGCTCATGGTGAGTCAAAATAAAATGCTCACCATGGTAAATTAAAAAAAAAAGTTGCGAGTGAAGTGTCCCTTGAAAATATTGATGTTTGGGATAAATAAATATTGTTTACAAAATCTGTATTCTCCATTCCTTCTCTCTTCCTTTTATTTTGATTTGGAGGCTGCTTTATGATGATTGACAGGACTAATCATAGCTAATATTATGGGAATATCAGGTATTCAAATGAAATGTTGACAAACCTCCCCTGATTATTAACTGTGCATTGGTAGGCTATAAACTAACCCTTACCTATAAAACAACAAAGGCATACATTTCATGGCTATCAGAAACTTTTAGAAAAAGTACATCGTAATTATGAATGAAGCAATCTCTGCCGTGATAAAATCAGCACCTGAGCTATAATCACATTTGTCTGGTGCCCTGCTGTCTGCCTGGTCACCATATCAAAAACTGTAGATTATGTTACATAACGTTAGTTAATGGGCTCAGAGTTCATTTGGTTAGGGTATTATCACAGTTTAGCTAACTTACTAACGTTAGTCTGTTACATATGTATAAGAAGCTCCAGTCCATATAAATCTAGCATAACATTAATGTAACTTTCTTGCAAATAAATTACTGAATTAACACACAAATCAAACGAAATGTACCTTGAAAACACATGAAACATTAGCTAAATAACAACACACCAAGATACTTTTGCCTCCATCATCATAACCTGTGAAACTGAGAGGGGAGAGATGAAGGAGTGGTCTGCCCATTCACCACTACGCTAACTGCGCTGAGAGCTTTCAAGTGTGGCACCAATGTGTGTTCACACGCTACACAGTGACATAATGATCCTTCCTTCTTTTATAGTTTCCTTGTTGTAAACAAGGAATTAAGTGTATTCTACTGTTGCATTAGGCAAATGTTTGAATTGAACATTGAATGCAATGGTTTTTTTTAAAAAAGGAAAAAATTAAAGACGAGTATTTCCATGGATTTGAGAAAACATACTCACCTGGCTGATTTGATCCCTCAGTGCCTCAGCCTCATTGTTTTGCTCGTTTACAAAGTTGAAGAGTGCAAAGTTCCGGTCTTCAACTACACAGCGAAACAGCAATACACCAGTGAAACACATTTAAATCCCCTGACCTGAGACTGATCAATCTCATGATGAAAATGTTACCTTACTTATATGTAGCTGTAATGTCTTTTCAAAGCTAGAAAATGTAAACTAAATGAAAATCCATCATCTGATATTACTGAGGTTATTCGGGCCACTGAACTCCATAAAATGGATATGCGTATATGTTAATATGAGTTGTTTTATACTCATATTGAAGTAGATCTTGTAATGTCATGAAGCTGGGCTCCAGAACCCTCCAAAAAGTATTGCATTGTCTTTGTGTATGGCTGTGAGAGTCAGGATTTGTTGGGGTGACCTACCCTGGATGAACCTGGTGACCAGCATGTCCAGGTTGTCCTCCCCTGTCACAGTCTGAATCCTCTCAAACACCTCCTCTAAAGCATCCAGTGACTCTTCCCCTGAGTCCGTCCTCCTCTGCTCCCTCAGTTCTGACACTGCGACATAGAAGGAACACTACTAAGTTAACAAACACTGTGAAAAAGATCTTTTTTTTTCTATTACAGTGTTCAGGGACTCACTGGAAAGACTGACTGTACCGTCACACTCTTGGAGTTGGTTTTGAAGCAAATAGCAATGTTAATGTTTTTTCCTCTTCTACTTTTATGTTTCATTGATTTAAGCTGTGGTTATGCAACATTTACTCTGGCCTCTGTCTTACTGTTTCTGCAGTAACAGATAATAACAATTGTTAGCTAGCCTCGTCAGTTGAATTGTGTTCATCAAATGGGGTTTTTGCCTATTATTTGCTATTCAAGCAATGATGCTATGATGATGGTGTTTGTTTTTGTCTTTTTGTGTCCAGCAGTGTGTATATTTTAAACCCAGTCATTAAAAAACCTTTTAGCAGGCAGTTGTAATACTGTAAGGAAGAATTTGTTCATATTTTTCTTGACTGAGGAAGAATATATACCAATCAATTTTAAAATGTATGTTATTGATACATCCGAGAACAAAGGAGGATTTAACTTACTGTAAGTTAAACTAGTCAATATTTTGATGTATTTGCCAATATACAAATTGACGCGGACAGTGAATAACAAATAGATTAGATCTGTACTTTTGTGATTGTCCAACGCTCAGTTCAGAAGCAGAACAAATAACACATAATCCCCTAAAACCATTCTCGATATGGCTGCAGTAGGTTTTCCCATCGTCTCAATCATTTCATATATGGACCTTACATTTGCACTACATGTAAACCGGATGGGGTTCTTCTTTTAAGTTTGTAGTCATAGGATATATTGTAGGAGACTGTGCCTGGACATTCACATAGCTTACACTGAAAATTGGTGGGGTGAATATCAAATAAGTTGTCAGTATTATTATCACCACTGATAGCATCACTAACGCTTTTGTCATAATTATAATTATTAATATGTCTAAACAGCAAAGTTAGCTAGATTACAATGGCTGTGTCTTACATTGTCTGTTCCCCATCACCTGGCCGTCATCCTGGCCGGTCCTCTCGCTGCACTTGGTGGTCATGAACTCTTTCAGGCTACACTCATGTGCAATAACCCTTTCCAGTTCTTTCATCTCAGCGTTATACTGGGCAAGGTCTTTCACTGCCTTCTCTCTCATCATGGTCATCTTGGACTGAGCCTCCACCCTTATGCACAAAAGATCAGAAATATGAGTTGCACATCATGCAGATTTGTTCTACTGTACATTACACAACTATCTCAAATGTCACCTGGCATCATAAGCAGCAGTAGACAGATTGATAATTTCCCCGACCTTCTTGCGGACTTCTAGGAGTTCCTACAACACACAAGAATCAGTGCAGAGACATTTGAGTTAGAAAACGAATTAATTAAGATAGTTAAACAATAAAAGCTAAATCGTGTTCTGCCCCTGAACTCTGAATCAACTATGATGTGACTCTGACCTTATCAAGCCTGTTGTGCAGTTGCTGGAAACGGACACGTTCAATATGAAGAGTCTGCAACTCCTCTCTCAGGTGGCTGTTTTTGGTCAGCTGCTCATTGAAGTGGGTCAAGGCCTGAAGAGGACATTGACATAAACTTAAACACTTTATAATAATGTGAAGATATGGACTTGTGAAAATTTGTACTATTAACTGGACAAAGATGCTGCTCTCAACAGTCTACCAAGATAATATTTATAGATCTTTTGTTACTCACTCTGTCCAATTTGTATTCCCAGGTACGTATGGCTTTCTGAGTCCGCTGCACTTCAGACCTTTGCGTGTCACTAGTATTGACCTCCCCTTTTCTCAGGTCTGCCAGCCTCATCTCTATGTTTGAGATCTGCCCACATTACAGGGGACATATGACATAAACTGTGGTTGCATGACCTTCAGTATCAATAAACATGAAGTGAAACTAAACTTAGTACCATAGAGAGTGAAAAGGACTTTATTGACCTCTTTCTTTAGTTCTTTTTGACACTGCTTCTCTTTCTCAAACTCCTCTTCTAGCATGTCTCTCTGCTCCAATAGAGCATTAAGACTCTGGGTGTCCTCACTGTCCTGCTGTTGACGGGACAAGCTTTTACATGCACCAAGGTTTTGTTGCAGCTCCTCCTGCTCCTTCAGCAGCTTCTGTATCTCCTGCCTTCATCCACAACACACAAACAGCCAATCAGATGAACAGAAACACACACACACACACACACACACTGTTGACAATGTAATGTAGGTGTAGTGCTCATTCACTGTTGTTTGCGAATCTGCTCCCGAGCCTGAATGTTGTAGGCCTGCCGGTCTCCTTCCATGATCCTGAACTGTCTCTGCAGTTTGAAAATCTCTGATTCTGCTTAAAGAAAAATGAAATGAATTAATGTACATCCATATGTACATTAAAGGCATTTAAACTTTGCTACTGGCAAAATAACATTACTGAGAGAACATCAACACCTAATACTAATATTAATACCAGCATAACTAATATTACCTGTGCCATCAATATCCATCTCGCTGCTGTCTGAACGGGCACTTCTGGCTGATCTTCCTCGAGGCATTGTCACACTGGGCTTTAGAGGCTAAAATAAAAATTAGCTTAAGATGTTTACAGAAAATATTGAATTTGTACCTTACTAGTGGGAATTGCAATATCTTCTGACCATTAGGTTAAACCAAACTTAAATATTTAAATGTAATTGGGCATCGACCCACCTTATCTTGCAGACTAATCAATAAGCTAAATCCAAGGAATCAACAACAGGTACAAATAACTAGCTTTACCCACCACGACACACACGACTAAGCTAAAGAAAGAAACAAAAACCAGTAGCAAACGTTACAGTTCTTGTTAGCAGTTATGTAAACTTTTCTATAGCTGAGTAGTTAATATTTGGATTTCATCTCACCAGCTGAAAGTTTTAAAAGTTAAAAACCCAGTGACTCCTCTCAGGTTCACACAGCAGCCTGAGTTGTTAGCAACCGTTGCTAAGCGCAGTGGCACTTCCTGTCCCTGCAGTGACGCATCATGTATTGGTGAACGGTGGAAAACGCTAATGATACGAGGCCGTTGAGACAAGGAAAAGTCGAGAAAATAACGCCCAGTGTGAATAAACTCAGAGTTTGAGAGCACAGTAAGCAAGATTTTACTTTAACTGTGTATTTTAGTGGAGGAAAGTAACAAAGCAGTTCATGTTCTTAAGTAGCCTGGAACAAATTTGAAGTACTTGTGAGAGTATTTTCAACCAACTGCTAACGTCACAGTAGCTAATAAATAACGTTAACACATTTGATGCCTACTCGTTTCAGAGGAAAATATGGTACTTTTTACTCTACTACTTTCATCTGACGACTATATAACTAGTTCATTTGCATGGTTTAACGTACAAAACGTAAAAAAATGTGCATATTTATCACATTAAGTATTACATTATCGCATTTATTCATTCATTGAACCAACTACTCGACAGGATAAATTAAAATCACTCCACAATCCCATTGTACAATATTCATTCTGCATAACTACTACTACTCTTACTATTGATGCTTCAGGTTACGTTTTTCTGATAATACTTCTGGACTTATATTTCAATAACATTTTGAATGCAAGACTTTTTCTTGCAATACGTATACGTTATTTAGTATTTTTACTACTTTTATTTATTAAAGGGTCTAAATATTTCTTCTAAAACAAATTGTTTTTCCAAATAAGAGTAATCAGTGCCTTGCTGAAAGCAGAGATGGGGAAAAGTCAAAGAGAAAATCTTACACTGTTTCATTGAACCTTTATTGTTGTACAAGTAATGCAAGTGTTAACACTATCAACAAGAGAATTAGGGTGAAAAATAATTTTCTATTTCAAAATCAACTTCAAGAATCAGCTCTTTGCAGACTATTTATTATAATGAAAATATACAATATGTACTGTAGGCCCATCTATGCTGTACATGAGCAATATGTGTCTTGCGTTTTGTACGATTACAGATTCATATGACAACATATTTCAACTTATAGCCTTATGTACAGTATGTTTTGTGGCATATAGGCTTACATTAATTTAATCCCACATACTCATTAGGATATGTACTGTAAATGTCAGATAAGCCAAAATATATGGGGCAGCAACTACAAAATATATCAGGGCTACAATTATAGCTACAGTAATGTATACAGTCATAATGAAGGTAGCCATAATCATACAAAGCATGCTGTTTTAAATTTTACAATTTATATTTACAGATTTGTTTTTCTCTGTTTATTGCGCTGCCTCTGGCTGTGTCTGGGGCTCTTCCTGAGATGGTGTTGGTGGGACTCCCTCTAGGAAGGTACAGAAGTGCTCTGGAGTATTGAGTTCAGGTTTTCGCAACAGCTGGTAGCATTTTGGGAAGTAGTAAGCTGCTACCAGTCCCAAGTTGCTCGCCAGGGTGAAAGACATTTGGACAATAGATCTTTTCTTTTCATCCAAGCCTATGTAGATTGGAATAAAGGTCACCCAAATCACACAGTAGATCAGGGAGGCAAAGGTGATGTCCCTGGCAAGGTTATACTGATGAAGTGGTTTCATTGCCATGAAGGTGCACATGAATGATATAAGGGCCATTACACTATTGAAACCTTGCATCAAGGCATATCCGACCAAGGGTATTACTGGACATGAGAGGAAGGCCCTCACAAAGTTTATTTTCATACTTGCCAAATATTCAGACAGTGAAGGCCCGTGCTGAACAAACCAGCCACAGAAACCAGCCTGCACAGCACAGCAGGCCATCAGAAACACCCAGCTCACAGGGCCTCTTAGTATATGCAGCTGAGAGGCGGCCTTCTTTGGGAACTCTGTCACGTAGAATATCTGTGTGAAAAGAGTGGTTTGCAGCCTTATTACAATGTTTCCTCTTTACTTTGTCCTACTATTCAGTGCATTTTAACTGTCATTCCTCACCTGCAGTGAGATGGACGTGATAATGGAGAGTGCGACTGTTTGGAAAATGGAGGTGAGGGGCAGCTGAAGACGACACACCACGTCCCCTGGCTGCCCCAGGAAGAGCAGCAGACTGAGGCAGGCTCCCATCAAGCTGAGTAAAGCCACAAAACTCAGAGTTCCCCCTGAGGACATTACCAACGGGGTCCCCCAGTGCCTCAGGAACACAACACCCACTGACCCTTGACATACCAGCAGCAGCACCCCAGCCAGTGTCATTAACAGGGCCACAGGTGTGTCCCAGGACAAAACGTCAAAGGTGGGTTCAGTGCAATTAGTGCTGCGGATCAGGGACCACTGGCCCTTAGGGCACTTGGAACACTGGATGTCGTCTATAAGTCAAAAAGCACAATATGAAATTTGATTTCATTAACACTAAAAATCTAAATCAAACCATTATTATGTGTGATGCATGATTTGATTGCATCCTCATTAAAGGAATTGTTTGATATTTTGGGAAATTCATATAATTTCGTTCATTTGTGAGCTTTAGAGGTGCTGGTAGGTGGGCATTGTTACCTTTGGACAGCAGGCTAGCTTTCCCCCCTGTTTCCAGTCCTTATGCTATGCTAAACTAAGCTAAGCGGCTGCTAGCTTTAGCTTCATGTATACTGTACAAAGCTGAGATTAGAATCAATCTTCTCATCTGACTTGCAGTAAGAAAGCGAATAGGCTTATTTCCCAAAATGTCAAACTATTCCAATGAAGGTCAAGTATTTGTGAGATGTATGGACCACCACATTACCGTTATTAGCCTGGTAAGTCCCTGGCAAACAGTCAATACAATCAAAACAGCAGGAATGGAAGCCTTTGACTCTGTGCACCTGGCCCTTCCCACATGCTGCTGAACAAGTGGACTGAGGAATCTGCAACAATTGTGGCATTACAGTTATTGTAAAGGGATTTTTTATACTTTATAAAAAAAAACCCCCAAAAAACAAACCCACAGCGCTTCAGGAACCCAAACTAGATTGTGGTTTTGTGGAATTTAATCATAGAGATTTTCTTGTGTGTATTTAAATATTTATATACATTTTCTCATGTGTTTACCTCTGCATCTGCAGTGTGCCATTTGAAGAGGGATATGTTGATGGACAGTTTTTTATCAAAGCTTCCAACAGCTACGAATTCTAGCTGTGAGTCTTTCCAGACCCACTGAATCAAATTGTATCCTATGTTTGGGTTGCCTTTTTCGTCAAACACTAAATGTGTGCCCTTAATGTCTATAGAAGTATTCTGTAAAACCTCCAGCAGCTGCAAAAAAAGATTTTATTCATTATTTAACAAGATTGGTAAGAATGAAAACTTAATTCAAAATTGTCTGTAGCCACGCACATAAAAGACTAAGGAATTCACCTTCCAGGGGTAGATTTTGGTTTTAGCTCCCCACGTACAGGCATGTGAATCGCATCCCAACATCTTGTGCAATGCCTCTGCCACACTGTAGATGGCAGCATACACACTGAAAGCTGTGCTATTCACTGAGGTATTTGTTATTAAGCTGATGTTAGCAGGTGACAAGTTCCAACATTGTGGGCAGGGACTGTCTGGAATGCTGGACTTTGGTACTAGAGGGGATGTCTTCATCCTCTCCTCACTTATTTTGGTGAAGAGATCCTTTGTGTAGGCAGTGAGCAGATCCAGGTGATTTGTTTGGTCAGTGAATCCAATGACTGTACCGATTGTTTGGATATTGTCGAGGGAAGTCAGTTGATTATAGATGGACCAACTTGTACTGGCAATCCACACACCAGTCATATTGCGCCTGATAACCTGGAATAGATTGAATGATTGGTGCAGAATCGAATATAATTTATCCACATATATTGTATTACCATGTATTGCTTGTCTAAAGGGATGTCCCACATAATAATTATTCTTTACTAACCTCTTTAAAAAAAACCACTGCAGGCTCAGAGAGAGAAAAGACCACAACCACTCCAACGTTGGCCGCTTGGATATTGTTAATGATGGTTTTGACCACTGGTTTAGGGTCCGTGTATACTGGAATCAGCCCCTGATAGGCCACACAGACAGACATATTCTGTGCTACTTTGGAGAATTCCTGTATACCCTGTTGCCCATACTCCTCCTCACTACCCACAATTGCCACCCAGTTCCATTCAAACTCCTTCAGCAGAAGCACCATGCCCTTCACTTGATTTTTGTCACTGGGCACGGTGCGGAAGAATGACGGGTAGAGAAGCTTGTCACTGAATTTGTCACTGGTGGCACCAAAGCTAATCTGAAGTGAAAAGAGTCATATTATACCACATTTGAAAAAAATATACATTTTACTATATTCATTTTATCCAGCCCTGCCCATTATTGAAACACAAGGCCTAATGCACATTTACTGAGGTTACAGTTAAAACTACGTTGCAAGTGGGTGATTTAATATAATAATATAATAATATAATAATATTTAGTATTTTGTCAATAATGTAAAAAAAGCAATTGAATGATTTAAAATGATAAATACTTAGTTTGTAATATTGTATTTGTAATGTTTAAATCTTTGTAAAACAGGGATTAATCGTTTTTTGCTAACAATTTAAGACTCATGGGACACTGTTGAAACAAATATTTTACTTTTAAGATTTACTTTCAACATTAGGAATACTCTTGAGGAAATGTCAAACCAGCTCAGGAAGAAGATATATGATGACATATGACTAGACATAATTGTAACCAAACCTGTGGTATCAGAAAGAATCCCAGGAGTTTTCCTATGACGGACACCATTTCTGAGCTATCAGGACCAATGACAGCTGCCATGCTGGTCTCATAGTTGGTGTAATTACACTCCACAGATAGGGCACTGCTATATTTTTCAGTGAGGAAAGAAAGAGTAGGCTTCACAATGACAGCAGATTGTCTGCATGTGTCAAAGATTTCATAACCCAACTTGATGCCAGGGAGCAACATTTGGTTTCCGTTGATCTCATCCACTGCATATTTCATCACTAGAGCAAGGCCCAGTCCACGCTCATTTAAACTGTGTTAGCCCAGGTAGAAAAAAAGAATTAAAAGCCTTGTTAGTCAAGTTAAGCATATATATTGATGCATAATCTCATATACTGACAGAGATAATAGGTTGTCTTTTCCTAGAAAGGGGAAACACCTATTTTTCATAACCTGTTACCTTTCACATCTGATGTTGTTAGGCTCACTCTTCAGGCTGAGTTTGTTGCTCAACAGGTTGATGGGAAAGAGTCCTCCGAGCATAATGTCTCCAGATAAATTGAAGAGGCTGGTGGAAATGTTCTGGAACCATTCAGGTGAACTCACACTGCAGGTCAGTCTAAACGCCCAGTATAGAACCAGCACACTGAAAGGTGCAGCCATGTTGCATACAAGCTAGAGACTGAGGCTAGTGGGATGATCACAGCATGCATATTTGTCAGTACATCATGAAATATTGTTGTATGCAAACTCATCTGTCAGCCGCAAAGTTAGTGGCCGCAGTTGGCTCCTCCCCTCCCTAGTCAACTGAAATTGTACAACCAAGTAACTACAAATCATGTGAAATGGTCCTTATAATATTAACCCACATTAGAATTTGTGGTACCCGTGGACATGAAATAAAGTAGTTTTCCTTTTCTAATAATAATAATAATAATAATAATAACGATAGCTATTTATATAGCACCTTTAATACAAAAATGCAACTCAGTGCTTTACAACAACAAAAGACAAAATGAACATAAGATGTAAAATAAAACCCACTTGATAATATTACTAAGTGAAAATACAATACATAGAATGCATACTTCAGTGGTGGTAATTTGACAAATATTTCGCCATGTGTAAATCGGCGTCTTCATAATGATAAAGGTATTGATAGTATTTTCACTATTATTTGTAAAAATAATATATGTTTTTTGACATTAAGATATTGCATGTAAGAGGGTGTGTGTGTATGTGTGTGTGTGGTGCAGGTGGTATTCATCTTTCCGGAGCATTTTCCTGACATTTGCTTGTGGTTTGCAGCTTGATTCTCTTTGGTGTAACTATCTGTCATGAGATGAGCTCATACAGTAAATTCCTTTTGGCCAACTCACCCTGAGTTGTTATCACAGCTAAACCTATCACTTTGCAAATGTTAGTTTTTGTGGGTGCCTCATTGTGCCATTTTAGTGAACATTTATGCTGCATTATTCCAGTTACTGCAGCCAGTGTGCTGTTATGAAAATCAGTAATAAGTATTATCTCTGATGTAGGTAATGTTAGTATAAATATCTGTTTAGATTTGTTTTATTGCATGTTTTCATTATTTGTCATCATGTTTTGCATCCACCTCAGTTCTGATTTTGCATGTGCATTTGCATGCAATGTTCATCCATACAAGCAAATTGACATATTTCCTGCCAAGATATTTACATAAACCGACTGTAGACATATACTCTTTTAATTTGTTTTTCTTTTTGATGACATTTTTTGTTCATAACTGTCAGCCTTCTCTTGCTAACACAGGTCCAGGCCACTCTGAGTTCTTTGGTCACAGAATTTTGAAAACAAGTAGCTTTTTTTGTTTGTTTTATTATCCGGTAAAACACTTGAAACTGCATAGATATAGTCTTTATTGTCCCGCAGGAAATTTGTTTTCAGAACCTGTACATTTCAGAGAAACATGAAAACACTAGCTGGAAATCAGCCCTTCTTGCTGTGACAGCGCTAACCACTAAACCACTGGTTTGCCTTGTGTCCGTCTTGTTTGCAAACACCTCTTCTACTCACTTGCTTTATGGTGTAATAAGAACAAATATAATACTTATACTACTAATAATTGGGCCCTTCTGAATTAACATACAGTTTTATTTCCACAAATAAAATCAGCCCAATTTACTTTACAGTCTGTGTTATTGTTTGTTATGGCTGTTGTCAGGAACATTTTTTTTTTTTTGGGTTGGCTCAAATGTCATCTTTTTAAATTAATGTGGAATCTACTGAACAAGGCAGACTTGTCACAAACAAGTCTCGAAGGCTGAATAAGTTAAATATATTAAAAAAGAGTCAGTGATTGCCTGGAAGCAACATTTGATTGGCACAGACCTTTACTGCATATTACATCACTAAGACTTGGAATAGGGAGGGAAATATTAGAAAAAAGTAGGTTAATCATTCTTCAGTGCATGTTATCTAACCCTGATATTGTCATGCTTTAGGTCACAGGTTAGAAATGTTATAGAACCATTCAGGTGAGCTACCTAACTGCAGCCCGGTCTATACACCCAGCATAGATGAGCAGTTTAAAAGTCAACATTTTGTTGACAGAATGAGAGTCTGGAAGCAAAAACAAATATGAAAGAGAAAACTTAGTAATACACTATAAGGAAGAGTTTGGTTTTGTCAGTCCAGTTTTTGATTGTCATGATCTTGTCACAGTCTGACTCGTTTCTTGGTTGCCATTCTCCTACAATCCATCAGATGCCCTCGGATTTTTTCCCTCTTTGTTGAACTGGACTGAGTGGGAGTAGGCCTTTGAAGTTGAAACTGAAGTTTGGTTTCACATTAGTTGTGAAATGCAACTGAGGAGTTTGACACACCTAGTTAGATGTCAAAGATGCAGCAATTTATACACCAGGCAGTTCATTCCACATGTCTTCTGTATTTACATTCAGGGCATTTAGCAGACGTTCTTATCCAGAGACGGACAGGTGTTCATTCAGTGGCTGGACTCTCTGTAACTTATGCTCAACACATTATGAAAAACAAGTTTGATAACATTTGTTTCTGTAGATTTGAAAAATTTGCATTTACAGCCTTGGCGTGCCATGTTAGAAGAACTGCATCATCATGACATTGTAAATAAGAGAGGTTGCAGGTTATTGTGCACTTGAGAGTTTACGTTTATTCATGTATATTCTTAGATGGGCTTATTGGATATATAAGAGCATTGTATTTCTGGGTTTTTGGTTTGCCCTGAGTTTTTCCTCCGATGTCTCCAGCCTGCTTTCCCTCCACACTTCCTTCCCTACCCGCCCTGCATCAGTCTTGTTAGCACTGCCCTACTTCCTGTGTCTTCCCCAGCCTATCAGCTCCTTTCCTGTTCTCCTATTCCACCTGCATCTCATCCCCTCCTCAATTAAGTTTGTATTTAAGTCCTGGTTTTCAGTTTAGTGTTGTTGGATCCTCCTCTCTGTTTGTTCTGTATAGTTCTGTTTCTGGTTTGCCTTGTTCTGTCAGCTTTACTTTGCCTGCAAAAGCCCAGAATAAAGAAGTTATTTTTCAGCCTTGCTCTGCCTGCAGTCTCCTGCGTTTGGGTCCACCTGCTCTGCTGCTCCTAACATTGATGTCTGTAAACTCACCTTCAAACCCCAGACAAAGTTAATTGGATATTGACTTATATTGATATTGACTTGACTTATTTGGTACGCATTAGATCTTAGTTTGATTAATAAGTTAAAATGTGTTGATAACATTGGCAGAGAAAGTCACAGTGCAAAGCTATTACCCAGCTTACCTTGCAACTTTTTGTTTTAGTTGTCTCTCATCAATCATTTGAGTCCAATTTTAGTGGGTTGTGACCAGACATTCCTTACATTGGTTGTGATGTTTTAGTTCATGTGTGAAAATGCTCTCTAGGTGTATTTGTCTTTCAGTCATGATGTTACTTGAACTTGTTACTTGATGTTACATTAAAAAAATAGATAGTTTTGCATTGAACACACACACAATTAGCTTTTGTACTGTATTACAACCACAAACGTAAAAGTATTCACTGCTGCAGGTTCTTTTAAATCTATGTGATTGCAACTTTTCTGTGGAGCTGTTACTGTTTTCCTTCTTATCCTTTGAGGTGAACAAGCCGGATTTGAGGAGGCAGGGTTTATTCAGGGACATAAAGAAGGTATTCTGTTGCCTATCTTGTTAGGCATCTTGACGTAAGAAGACCTGTGATGAAACTCACTGTTTTTCTTTGGTACAGCCTACAGTTCATTCTTTTACCATAAGCTGGTATGACTCTCCTCTCTCCTGAACAGTCACGATCACTTTATTTGCAGAAACATGTAAAACTGCTAACATGTCTCTGACTGGATCTCATGTGTGATTAGTGTGGGCTCAGTGTTTCGTGCGGTTCTTGTGTACAGACAGTGGATTTAGATTAACATCTTGTTTACGTCTGAGCAGCTTTCTTTCTCAAGCATGAATTCACCTTTTGCCTTCTTGTGTATTGTAGCTAAACTTTAATTGATGATCTGCACCAACGTCATATGCACGCAAACACATTTTCTGTTTACAGTTTTTAGGTGGCACAGAACGGCCTGGCACACACACACACACACACACACACACTTTATAGAAAGTAACGAGCATTTGGAGAATCGGTATCATTAGTGCACTGGAAAGCTTGGTGGTCATTACAGTAACCTGTCTCTGAGTTGTTTAGAATAGTTAATGCATAATGATGTAGTAGTTTGAATGTGGCGTCTTCATTTGTTGGTTGGATGAATGCTTGATGATGGAGGCTTGGTCAGGTGGAAGGGTTGGTTCAGCTATGCTAGCGAGTTAGCTTTGGGTTTATTTGTTCAGGTTTTGGGATATGAGTTACTTTGGATAATCCACAGGCTTTGCTCTCAACTGTTTTCATTGAAATTGCTTTCTGCATGAAATTTTTAAGTGTGTTCTGTGTACAAATTAAAACCAAAACTATCTCCATAGCTTGATACCCATTACAGTGATTAAATATAAATATTTCATCTACGTATTACCTATATAAACTGTACAGAATAGAGTATGTTCATTTTATTTATTTTGTTGCATATGAAGTCCACCAGCTCATCAGTGTGGACGTTTCCACAGCTTAGCCACTAGATGTCAGATGTGTGTATTTTATTGGTTTCACCTATGGTGCTCACACAGTTTGTTGCCTGAAGGGCAGTTGTAATCTGGCACTGAGTGCTTTTACTAGCACATACAGACAGAGAATATTTATGTTAAGCTGTAGGCCTGAGGTGAGAAAACTAGAGACATATTGTGTTGCGGGTGATGAGGGGAAGGTGGAGCTTCCTGCAGCTGTGTGGGCAGCAGGTACATTGTGTAGCAAAGGGCTGTTTGAACAACTGATAACAGAGGGGAGTCAACCTGCGTAAATGCTGAAATGGTTTTCTTGGTCCTTACGTTTTGGTTCACTTTGAATATGAAGAAACATGTTTTGTCCTGCAAGCCTGAAACCATTTCCCCTGTGTTTGTCTGTAGATTTCCATGGGTTAGCCTTATGACCTGCAAAGGAGGGAACATGGTTGCACAATACCTGTCAGATTGAAAAAAACATAGATGTTGTTTACATCAAGGGAACAGCATACATGTCCTGATGTGAAGAAAAAGATACTCTCGCACGTTAGGGTGCTTTTGTTCCTTTGTGCCAGTGTTAATGTGCTGTGGCTGGCAAAACATAATATGCTTCTCTGTCAGTCCCAAACGTCTGTGACTGTTGCAAAACACTGCCTCAGCTACATTCCCCCCTCTGAGAGAGACCCAGGAATACTACCCACTCTCCCTTGCTTCCTTTTGCCCTCCTTCCCTCCCACTGCTCCCCCCTTGCCTGCAGAGTGGCCGGATCAGCCTCGCTCTCTAATCTCCATCGCTGGCCTGAGAAACACTGGGTCCGTTGTTGACATGCTGGCCTCATACCCCACAGGGGCTGACAAATTATTAGCCAGCCTCGCTGTGCAGACTGAGGACAGCCAGCCAGCAAGTCCATGCAGCCAAGCAGCAGAATACTAAACTGTGCTGCTGGACATGAGGCCATCTGTCATGATCCAGCTCTGTGGCAATGATGTTGGAGGAAAATGTGGGAATGACGAGATCCTGTTGTTTGACAGCGGGGGCGGCTGGTCCGGGTTGAACCAGCTGGGATGGTGTAACATCACTCGGTTTACAACATCAGGCTGTTCCTGCAGAAAAACTATGCATGTTATCGCAGCCTGAACACATGTGTATTAGGAGGTGTTTTTACCTCACCTTTAAGGGTTAAATAAAGGATTCATCCTCCCCCTTCCAGCAGTAAAACTTGTTCTTCTTCGTGTCTTTAACCTGTGTGTGTGTGTGTGTGTGTGTGTGTGTGTGTGTGTGTGTGTGTGTGTGTGTGTGTGTGTGTGTGTGTGTGTGTGTGTGTGTGTGTGTGTGTGTGGCTCACCAGTGTGTTGCAACATGTATTTGTACATACATCCACATGTGCAGAGATATATAAACAAAGGTAAACGTATTTGTGCATTGTTTTATTCTACTTTCAGTAAGTTTACTATTTAGACCTTTGCTCTTGTTTTATACCAGCCAAAGCTTAAACTTATTTTGCAATCTTAGTTTGCTGTGGAGGTTTATCCACAGTTACAACATTATGCTGTGCACAGCAGTGAGAAGACTTTGATAAAATTCAACAAAAAATATCTACAAATTAACCTGATTCTTAGAACTGTCCAAGGACTGGAACAGTAATGTTTGCACTCTGGTTTAACTAACCTGCAGGTCAGGGAAAAAAAACTCTTTGCTGTTTGACTCTGAAAACCATTTACAGTTCAAATTGGGGACAAGAGTGTTTGGCTTGATCTATGCCAGTCTGCTCTACTACTTACACAGCACCAATGACTGACTCACAGTGGCCTGTGGGCTTTGGGCAGTAGGAATTTTAAGAGCTTGTTGAATAATTTGAGTGAGAAAGTGTTTTACCTTGTGCTGGAGGCTTGTACTCTGTTACGAATTGAATTGAAAAGGTATCAGCAAATGGCTGACTTGCACAGCTGTCATGCAAAAATAAGCATTCCTATTTTCAGAGTTGGACATATTGCATGATTTATTCAGATTGTGATGGCAGAAAGTTGGAGGGGGAGAAGTGAGTTAAAGCCTAATCGCAGACCTTGAATTCTTACATCACTGCAACGATTGATTCGGGTATCTTTCAGTGTTTAGAGATCCAGGTTGTCACAGTTGTGTAAACTTTGGTGACATTATGTACAAATGAACCGGCAAGCTCTGTTCCTGTGACCTTGTGTGTTATGTTGTGTGTTGTACAATCAATGTCAGAGCTGCACAAAGCAATAGTTTAATACTGTATATGTTGAATAGAAAAAGTAAGATGTTATGTGCTCAGTTGTTATCTTGCATCCTATTAAGGTGTCTTATGAGGAAGGTCATTGTGATAATAGTATACAAACAGAAAGTGAAGCCCAGGCAAATCAACACAACAGTAACGTTAGCCACATCCTTGACAGCAACACAGAGCACTAACCAACCACACAATCAGCCAACATATTATTATTCGAGGCCGAGGGGTCACACCTAACGTTACACGTTCAACACATCTAGCTAACCCCAAAATTAAAATTGAATCCTGCAATCAGTCATCATACATTAACATCACTTGTTGTCAGCTTACCTCATGCCTTTACACGATTTCAGTAAAGCAAATAAAAAATAATCCATGTCTTGATCAGGTAAAGTAATCCAGTCAGTGAATGGAGATTTGTACTTCAGCAGTTCAGGTCAAGTTCTTTTCAAACCATCATGTGGTCACATGATATGATATGAAGACCCCGCGATTTAATTGGTAATAATAGGCCTACAGTCACCTATATTGTGTATGATGAAGAATTGAGATGGGTTTGCAGTCTCAGAGAAATCAAAATTTTAGACTTAGACTTTGAAATGCATGCCATGCATATTGATATGTGAAAATAGGATATTGCATATGCATATACATGTTCACGTTTTGAAACAGTGTAACAGAAAAAGAAAAAAAAAAACGGCTATACATGAATAAATGCAACCTAATAGGCATAGCGATTAAAGATGTTATAGACCTGTTGTTATTTGACAGATCATGTTTTTGCTTCGTCCTGTAATTGAAGCTTTACACAAACGTATAAAAAAACAAAACAATGAATGCTTTAAATAAACAGTTAGAATTTTGAGTTGTGTGTGTGTGTGTGTGAGAGAGAGAAAGAGAAAAATATGTCTTGCCTTATGTACAATTTATGACATTAATAAATATATTAATATATTACAGTAGGTGTGTTTCTCTCATGTTTCTGATTGTAATTGCCTGCCAATATAGGCCATAATATTGAATCTATCTAGGATTTCTGCATAAAAGACATTGCTTGATGTAGTATATTAGCCAGAATACCAAAGACAGTTCTTACATATTGAGTTCAGGCAAAATTGAAAAAATAATTGTCTGCGATATATATGCACAATTATGAGATTATCTTCATGATTGAAAGCATAATTTGTTCTCGTAGCTATAGGAGCTATAATAAAAAAAAATTCCACCAAAATCATTGTTTTGAGATGGTTGCCATATGGTTCCATCCCTGAATGGCACGTCATTATGACACGATGCATCTAGTGTTTTGTATCTATGGTGACCACAAAGAAATTACTACAGAGATGTCACAGTACTTTGCTAAAGTGCTTTTTCTTTGACAACACAGTCTGTTGGCAAATTGCATCAGCCAGGATGTCTGTAACTGATCCTTTTTATTGATGTTACACTCTGTTGACCCTTTGGATTTCAGATGGACATAAGTAATGGAGCAGAAAGCATTTTATTTTTGACTTTATATCTTTCATGTTTGACTGTGTGTGTGTGTGTGTGTGTGTGTGTGTGTGTGTGTGTGTGTGTGTGTGTGTGTGTGTGTGTGTGTGTGTGTACGAGTTTTTCTATCCTTATTGGGACCAATAGTCCTCATGGGGATCAAAGTCTGGATCTAATGCAGCAAAACGTCATTTCTGAGGTCCTGGTTAGCGTTAGGGGTAAGGTGTGAATTGAGGTTAGGTTAAGGTTAGGGTTAGGCATGAACTGGTTGGGGTTGGGGTTGGGGGTTAGGGTTAGGCTGTACAAAATGAATGGAGTCAATGCAATGTCTTAACAAGGATAGCTGCGCAAACGTGTGTGTATGTGCGTGTGTGTGTACGCACACTCGTGGTGGTGTCATGTTACATCCCAAAGCTAACTGATAGGTCTCATCTGTCATTTTCTGGTCTGTGACTCATCAGACAAGTTATCTGTGATCTCTGAGTTAGTCTGCTCTCCTCATGTGGTTTTTACCTGCTGGAACTGGTGGTATGAGCCATTTCCTACAATGTAATTTAATTAAATTTGCACCGCAATTAAATATTGAAAAGATGATGTGGTGCAATGGGGTGGAGATATATTCAAACACATTGTTTTGTATGCAGACATATTATTTTTTTGTTAATAATGATAGTTTTTTTTTTTATTTAACTATTTTACTTGTAGTAATTAATTATTTTGTTAATAGTACTATACTGCTATATCAAATCCAGCATCTGAGGCTCATAATATGCACATTTAGCCAAGGATAATTTTAAATTTCCCTAAAAATAAAAGGGCTTTTTCATGTTCTTCAGATCAGTGGCAGCCAAAGCATCCCCAGTTCACACGAGTAGCATTAGGAGATGCTCCAGAGTGAGAGACAAAACCACTCACAACAATGACACACAGTGTTTTCAGATGATGGACTCTCTTAAAGGTAAAGCCTCTCTTTAAATCAAGCCTCATTTGAAGTTAGGTAGCCTGTTTGTGAGCAGCTGGAAAAACATCCTATGAGTGGGCGGCTGGATTTGAACAGTAAGAAATTGTTGTCGCTACAGGGTGAAACACTTGGGAGTTAGAGGAGCAGGGAGCAAGCGAGTACTGTGGAATTTTACCAGGTCAACCTTATGTAAGAGGCTGTGCTGCCATAGGACAGAGGATAAGTCATACACAGAGTCAGACAGGCAGAGAGAAGAGAGAAAGGAGAGCAGCTAGACAGACAGGAGAGGTAGTAATAGAAGATAATGTGGAGGAGGGAAATGTTTATGAGGAGAGAAATAAAGGAGGTGGTTTGGGAAGTCTCTTGCCTAAAGCTCTGGCCCGACAGCATGACTCTGCCTCTCTAAGACCTCTAATTCCGTTTTTTCTCTGTCATTGTTGAACCTTTTCACTCTCCGTTTCCGTCCAACTCGTGAGTCATGCTCTGAGGCTGTCAGTCATCGGATGATTTGATGTGGGTTTATTAAAAAGGAGGTGCGTCTTTCCCTCTGACTCAATAATTGCTTCCTTCTGAAGACAGACAGAGATCAGCATCTGCTATGAAGAACAGAGGAGGAGGAGGTGGGGTTGAGGGGGGGTTGCCTGTTTTTAGAAACGTACCAGCTGCCACAGTCCGACCCTCAGGGTGTCTGTTCTCCTAAGCACAGGTTAGGAGTTGCCTCAGCCCACATGCCCAGTCATTTCAGGGAACCTGACTCTTTCTCCAGTCATAGTCCTTTTCATGCTTCACACAACAAGCATAAAGATCATCATTGGTAAGTGAGAGAGGTAGATCTTGTGCTTTCTCTTGCATTTTCTTGGTCAATGCCTCTACATCTGATGTTGTAGGTCAGTTTTGCCACTTGTATTGAAAAAAGTGCACTACCAAATTAATTGAAATCATACAATGCACCAGAAGGAAGGAAGGAAGACTTGTTGTGAGGATTTCATTAGTTTTTGAGAAGAAGTGGCAGGATGAAATGCATACTTTCAGATATGTTGAATGTTTTTACTAAATTCAAAAAAGCTCTTTTAGATTTTTTTAATAGATTTTTGCCAGACACGCTGCATCTTTTTAACATGAATGCAAACACTGGCTGCTAGTTACCTGCTCATCAGTAAGCAAAGCAGCTAACCCTCATAGCATCATTTAACTAGAAGCTTCACATTACTGTTATCACTCCATCACTGGCCCACATTTTCCAGCAATCACTGATGAGTTGCAGATGAAGGCAGTCCCACTGCAGTCAGTTTCCAGCTGCTCATTAAGGCTGCTTGACAGTGTATCACTATTTCAATTATTTTTAGTGCCGCCGGCCTAAGCGCAGCCACGTGGGAGGGAGGAAGGAGGGAGAAGTCTGTCTTAAAACAATACTCAAGTGTACTTTGAAAAAGTTCGCTGTAATTGTTCCGCCTGTTCATACTGGCAGTGAAGACATCCCTTCCTAGTGCGACTCCAGTGTAAGTGATGGGGAACAAAATCCAGTGTGCTTGCTTTGTGCAAAAATATGTTCTAAAGTTCAGCTGAAGTTATTATGAGGCTTCAGCTTTCTGAGTTTGTCAAATGAATATCTCCCAAAGTTACAGTCTTTTGAGTACAACATTTCCCAGGAGTGTTTGCTTGCAGATAGTAACACAAGGAGGGAATTTTAGTAGTTTAATGCATTTTTGCACAGAACAGGGACTGTGGATTTTGTCTCCCATCTGTTACACCGGAGTGTTGCTAAGAAGTCATCACTTCAGGGCCGAAATGGAGAGAAGGATCAATTATAGCAACCAGTAACTCTTTCATACATGCATGTATCTTTCATACATGTACACAATATGCAGTATTGCCACGTGAGCATAAGACAGACTTAAAAAAATACAAACCTGTTCTTAGAGATGTCTACTGTCCTGTTTGTTTATACATATTGACATATCGTTGAAGGTGTAATACAGTATACTGTACATATATGGGTCATCTGACCTGTTGGAGGAAAAGTGAAAACCCACATGAGATCATGCAAACTCCACACATAACCAGCCCAGTCAAACCTGGTCGGGTCTGAAGGACCTTCTTGCCACCATAATATTACAAAGTGGAACAATATATGACCTAAAACAGGACGTCTACAAAAACTGAAAACCGGAGAAGGGGGATCCCGTCTATCATACGAATACCAGGTTTGCCACAACTCTGTTTCAAATTCAATATGACAGACATCTGAAAGTGTTGCACTCACACCAGTTATATTGTATTTTATTTGGATAGATGACTCAGTTTGTGCTCTTGAGACACGGGTTTTGCGTCACTCTGGTGACCTTACAGGAAAATCCACATTGCATTACTCCAGGCAGGTGACAAAAACAGTCGTCACCATTATCATGCATTGGTAATAGCCCTCATGATGACAAGCTAGCACTGTGATACAGGGCAGGGCTCTAGATCGGACTGAAGACCCCAGGCTCTCTTCAAACTACTTAAGCCTAAATTAGTAAGAATATCCTGTTAGTCTGCAGGATGTTCTTTAGATCCTCAGAGTCTGTTTATCTTATCTGAAGACCTAGATTTAACTCTCTGTTTCTTTGTTATGGTGCTTAATACAACCTTTATCAGCGGCTGTTATCCTTAACCATAGTAAGTGCAAACTCTACCTGTGTCTGCTATCAACTTTCCTCCCATGAGAGAGATCAGTCATATCTAAGCCTGGTCTAAATCTGTCAACGTGTAAACACAGACACCCCAGCTGCAGACCCCTCCAACTGTCTCCAGCGTGACGAATGATAACCTGTGTGCCGCGGCTCCTCCTGACTGACAGCCAGCTTGCGTGTGAAGATGCAGGCTGCCTCACAACTATAAACCTAAAAAACCTGGGGAAGGGGGTGGTGTTAGAGGCCTCCCTTAAATTGCAAAACACCTGTATCTGACTCACGCAGAGTTAATCACACACCTTCACGGCTCAGCAGAACAGCTCTGCGCTGTTCCACAGAACAGAAGAAGAAAAACAGAGAGAACAATGAGATGGACACGAACTGATCTGCTTTATCTACCTTATTTTATTTTTATTATTCTATAGCCATTATCTATTTATTTATTTATTATTATTATTATTCATGCCTATTGGTAACTCACATATACCTACACATATTAAAAAATCACTTATTTTATTTGTCTTTTTTTATTGACATTAAAAAGGTTTGATGTAATGTTGCAGTTACATATTTAAAACACTTTTCTTTGATATCCTGATATTTACATACTTGTGCTTGACATTTTTTCTAAAGTCAGTTTAAATCAATACATTCTTTTTTCAATTTTTAAACTTAAATTTACTTTAAGAAAGAAAGGATAGAAAGAGACAGAGAAAGATTTGAGTGCACTAAATGCCCAAAATATATGGACACTCCTTTCTACATATTTTACACAATAGTGTGCTTCTAACTTTGCGGTAACAGTTTGGGGAAGGCCCTTTCCAACGTAACAATGCCTTCATGCTTAAAGTGAGGTCCATAAAGAAATGTTTTTTTGTGTGATAAGAACTTAACTGGACCTGATCTTATCTCCACTGAACACCTTTGTGATTGTTACAACAGGCAAAGCCTCATCACCCAGCATCAGTGCCCGACATCACTAATGGCTGAAAGGGAGTAAATCCCTGCAGCCAGGCTCCAAAATCCTGCTGGAAAGCCTTCCCAGAAGAGTGAAGGCTGTTCTAGCAGAATATGAATGCCCATGTCCTTAAAACACCATGTTCAACGATCACATATGTTCAGGTGTCCAGATATTTTTGGCCATGTAGTGTAGTATAAAAAGCACCAGATTAACAAACCCGTACCCAGTCACACCGAGTTATTGCAGTTGACAAAACTCTGCTACAAGTTAATCCCTGTAGTACTGACTAATTTGAGGATCAGTCTGTGAACAGATGAATCAGGGCAGGATGGCTGGCAGCCCAGCATCCAGACATCCATTAGCAGCTGCATGGGATATACTGTACTGACTCCCATGTCCACATTTTACATTAATGCCAGGTCTCTCTGTCAGAGGTGAGCAGTCAGCCTCTCCTCCCTACTCCTGTATGGTTGGTGTTTATGAGGTCAGTGTGTGAGAGAGCAAACCACCCAGCTCTCTTGTACTTGCTTTTGGCCCCTGCCTTGAGCTGTGTGTGTGTGTGTGTGTGTGTGTGTGTGTGTGTGTGTGTGTGTGTGTGTGTGTGTGTGTGTGTGTGTGTGTGTGTGTGTGTGTGTGTGTGTGTGTGTGTGTGTGTGTGTGTGTGTGTGTGTGTGTGTGTGTGTGTAAGTGAATTTTCCAGCTGAGTGGACAAACCAGGAGGCTGCAATGGAAAAAAGAAAGGGAGGAGCTACTATTCAACTTCATATCCAAAACAAATCTCAAACCTCATAAGTTTACATTTGGATGGTAGCAATAAGATTGAGGCAGTTATGAAAATAGTGATGTGTGTTGGGCAAACAGTGTATATGTACACATGACAGACTGTAATATGTACTTGTGATTAGTTATGGGTAATGTGTTGTTAGGGTAAAGTGGACAGTATAAACCCAGTGCACCTGTATAGAGTACAGTATGTGTGAGCAAGAGGAAAATAGAGTAAAGAGGTGATGTGTGTGTGTGTGTGTGCAGAGGGGTGCGTGTGCTGAGGGTAAAGTGGATGGTTGACTCCACTGGAATGTGGCGCTGACTCAGTCCGTCTGTCAGCCTCGGCCATGTTCGTTCTGTGGACTTATTCACACTCTGCGACCCTTTTTGGGGGGGCGGCCTCTTGCCTCATGTCGGATTTCCGGCAGGACTCTTGGAATTTTAGGGAACAGAACTCCAGGAAGTTTTGGGGTATGGCCTTGTTCAGGTTCAGGCTTCACTTTCCTGTTGTGAATAAAATATCTATGGCAGACAATCTCAAGCTGCTAAAATATGCTATTTCATGCATGGCTGCTGTTAGTATGAAAAGTATTTGTGCATTTTAAAGAAGTTACAGAAATCTGAGGCGAGATGATGGGACTGATCACCAAATTCCTGTAAGCCTTTTAAGGCTTTTGATATTAATGCCAACGTAGTCGTTAATATATGCTAATATGCTAATGTTAGAATTAGGAAAAGGTTAGCATTTGATGATGCTATCATGGAAAACATTACATGCTAAATGTTATATTGCTAACTGTTGGTTAGTTTGGTAAAATTATAATTTTGACAACCCAAAATGCTAAATGCACATTATATAATCAAAAATTATAATATACTCACAGATAGCATGTTGACATGTAGCATCAGCATGTTAGCCACATGGACATATTATGAGAGCTGGATACCAAACCGAAAAATGGCGCCCATTCAGTCCAATAGGAATTGCTCGCCTGGTGCATATGCCAAAAAAAGTTGCAAGTTTCCAGGTTTGCTTCCATGTTGTGCGGTCCACTGGATATGCACAGTGATGTTTGCCCCGCTGGCCACGCCTCAGAGTTCCTGCTTGGCCCATAGATTTTACATTGTGATGACGTCACAGATTTTTAAATCGAGTGACCACTGGGAAAAATTGGCTGCAATGCTGAGTGGCGGAGCCCTATCCAGCTTTTATAATACATCCATGGTTAACCAGTAGTTATCATGCTAATGGAGGACATGCTAACATGCTAGGTTTAGCTCAAGGCACAAATCTGAGACTGAGAATGTGGAGCTGAGCCTGACAAGCTGAGTTAGATGTCCCAAAATGCACAAGATAAGGAAGATAAGTCCTTTTTAATTATATAAAAATGTGGCTGTCCCTCTAGCACTAAACCAAACACACACTTTTGCCCCACTAGAAGTAAGAGGATAGAAGATTCAGTAGCAGAAGTTTCCTACAGGAGTTTTTTTGTGATTATTGCAGCCAAAAAAGTTTGATTTTGCAGCAGCTTTTCTCAAACATTGCGAAACAATTTGCAATGTTTTATGTGCGCTTATTGGGAAAAATTGCAAGCAAAGGAAAATAATACAATTTAAAAAAAAAAAAAAAAAAAAAAAAAAAAAAAAAAAAAAACTACTACCAATGAAGAGTCATATGTAATCACTTCCTAGGATAAAAAGCATCCTGCATATCACAAAAGCAACTATATTTCAGTGCTATTTTTTAAAATTTATTTTCTGAACAAGTTATAATTAAAAGGGAAATACTGTACTTCCTTAGTCCCTCCTATTTCCTGGAGGGACTGTCCTATCTATCATTGTTATTTATATATGTTATATATTATATATTTCTAACCACAGATCCTTCCACTGAAATTAGCAAGTCACCCAACAAGAACCCTCACAGCGCTGCTCATATGTGGTCTGTATGTGGCAATCAGACGCGTCGTATGTTAGTGAGTGACTGGTGTTGTCATGTAATCACAGTTGTTGCAGGAGAAAAGGCTTTGTCTTGGCCTCCCACGCTCCTCGTCCCACCCTGTCCAGACAGACAGGGATCCACTGTGTGTGTGTGTGTGTGTGTGTGTGTGTGTGTGTGTGTGTGTGTGTGTGTACGCTTCCTCTGTGGGCTCATCGTCTCTAGATGCTGGCCAGGGAAGAAGACAAAACCAGGACAAGGTGTCTTTCATCCTGGGATTACCTGGGCCTCACTGGGCTATCATAACAAACGTGTTAGTTCAGAGGAAAAACTCACTTCTCATACTGTGTGTATATCAAGTTAAAGTGTTGCTGTTGGAGAAATTTAGTCAGATTTGCATGTAATGCATTTAGCATTAATGGTGTCAGGACATGAATACCAAGATTCAAAGTGGTAGCCAGTGGTGGAATGTCACTAAGTACACTAACTCAAGTACCATACTGAAGTACATTTTTGGCACTTTAACTGAGCATTTCCACTTTCTGCTATTTTATACTGTACTTTGAATGTTTCAAAGGCAAATATTACACTTTTTGCTCCACTACATTTATTTAACATCTACATTTTAAAGATTAAGATTATGCATACAGAATATATGACCATTATATAAAATGTTATGCATTGCTACAGATTAAACCCATCAGTATGCAAGGTAGTTAAAATTAGCTCTAACCCCACTGGCTCTATAAATGCTTTTTTAGTTAAAGGATCTGAATACTTCTTTCACCATAAGTGGTACCTAAAAGTTATTTACCATTTCTTAACTACTTTTAAATTGGTTAATTATACAATAGTCCTGCACTCTGCATAAAAACATGTTTTTTCTTCAGTCTCTGCCTCTGGTGGATCTCTATGACTGGATTGGATGCCAAACTGTGTTGAATTTCTGACATTATAGTGCTGTACTGAATTTCCTCACTTCCGCTGGTATGCTCAAGTGTCAAGTACACAGAATCTAAATCAACCAGAAAGACTTAAAATATGTCTATCCGCAATTGATCCTGAAGGATCACTGTCCACCCCGGAGCAAACAGCAGTTTCTCATAGTGCTCACTCCCCAGCCAGCCAGGACTGTTGAAAGTATGTGTGGAGACAGCCACATTAATCACATTCCTGTATAACATGTCCTTTTACAGCTCTGTATTTCAAATAAAACCTCTGTGTGTGTATATGTGTGCACCTCTATCTGTCACCATGTGCAGAACTTTCTGGCAGTGCTTCTCCTCTAACAGAATGTAGTTTGTGGCATGAAAGACAAACAACTCATGCACACATACACGCGCACACACCACACAGGCACACACCACACAGGCGCACACACACTTCCACACTACTTGAACCCTGGGGCAGAATGCCAAAGCGCTGGAGGAATGTGACCTGGTGACCTTGGCTTGCAGACTTCCACATGGAGACCGGACACTAGGATGGTGTGCATCGGAAGAGGAGGCCAGAATAGCTCCGGTGTCCGGTAACGGGAGACAGACTCTGTTTGTAAACCATGGCCATATGACACACACAGAGTCTGCAGTGCACATGTATATGCACAGATGCACAGGTGGTGGAAACACATGTACTCATGTCTAGAGGTTAGGAGGTGGGCGATGATGGGTAACATGAAAGGTGCTCAGTTTGAGATCAGTATGTATGTTTTCTCTGGTACAACACTGGGTTAACCTTGCAGCCACACATTTTCTGCTTTCATAAATCCTGACTTTCCTGTTTGACATTTCAAGTTTTTTTTCTTTTTCTTTAAATACACGCTCAGTACAGTGAGAGGTAAAGTTTGAGTCACTCAGTAGTACTTCAGTCTGCAAAATCTGTCAGATGAAACAAGTTTTTCAGTGAGACAATAAAGTCCCGCATGTACATGCACACAGAATTAGTGATGCACATGTATGTGCATCCAGATTACAAAATGCAGTTTTGCACGTGTGTCTGCATACATTTACTTACCTGACCTGAAGCACACAACAATCTAGGTGCCAAAAGGTTGCACAATATGCTGACCTGCTTTTCCTTCCTTCAGTGAATGCATGCAGTGGGGATTCAAGTCATGCATCAAAGAAAGATAAAGTTTAACACAGCTCCTAGAAATACGTATGTGTGACACTTTTGATAAATTATATACTGGTAAGTGCGTTGTCAGAGCATCACAGTCAGACCTCCTCCCACGGAAGCCTGTTGATATAAAAAGTAAGTAGCAACGTTATAGTTTTAGTAATACACTTTTACTAGTTACACAATCCGCACATTAGTTAGATTTATTACCCATTTATTTTGAGAAACTGAGGAGATGCTGTGTTTTTTTTTTCCAAAACAGAAGAAATACGCAACTATATGGACAGACGTGTTTAGTGTAAATCATTTTTTTACACTTCAGCACAGACAGGCCAGGGGTAAACCCCACCCTCTGTGCTCGGTGAAAGGACAGAGATACATGTGACAGATCAGGTCCAACCAGTCACAGATGACAAACCTTCAGAGTTGCCCCACGATTATCTGACAAACGTTTGAGCCCTCTGCAAGAGTCATTCTTTGGAAACCCTTTGATTTCTTGATAACGAAACCATCATTTTTACAGTCCAAAAGCCTTGAAACCTGATTGACTTTACTGCATCATTTTGTAATTTATTTTGTTCAACAGAGTAAATTTCTTGCCAAAGGCTTGAAACATAGTTTGAGAAAAGGAGAGGAGGCTCTGTAATTTCATACTTTGTCATTAAGAATAGTTATGTTCATATTGTCAGCACAGTAGCACAAGTTGTGGTCTCTAAGGTGTGACAGTATTGTATAAGTTCATCTGATTCCGCACATTATACTTACTCACAAAGTATCTGACTCCTCTGACTCAGGACACAGTCAGCTTTGAAGGCTAGGATGGCTGTCTCCAGACCTGTGTGTGGTTTGTGTTTGTGCCCTATCAGTCTTGCTGAACACACAGGTGCAGATCCTACCTGAGGCAGACGGTCTGGTGCCAATGGGTTGTAAAGCAATTAGAAGGAGGTAATATATTCCTCTACCTATGAAATAACTAACAGAGCAGGGAAGGAACAGCCTGTTGATCCAGAAACAAACAACATTCAGCCCCCAACCCTCCCCATCTGGCCCAGGATGATCTGTTTTGGTCTCTCTCCATCACTGTCACTCCAGAAACAGACTCCCAATGCCACATACGGACACTCCTGCCTTTCTCCATGCTGGGTAGAGTTACCACTCATACACTCAGCACAGAGAGTGACCCATCTAATTTTGACCGTAACTACTAGAAAGATCTTATTTAAGACAAAGCTGTTGCTTTAAATCTGGATGTGTATATCTGCAGCTGACACTAAATCTTAACAAAGAAGACACTGTGTACTTAATGCTACCAAAAGCAAACAAACCCAGCATAATCTATTTGCCAGGATCGATTTCCATTATTGCAGACTACAGTATGTCTGATCCATATCTATTCTCATAAGTTTAGCGGAAGCAGAACAAACAATTAAGCCTCTGCCCAGCCAGCGCTACCCCCACGCCATCTATTCAGGTCAACTATTAAGAGATGCCACTATCACTACGGCAACAAGTAAAACAAACAATGTGTGGGTTTTGTATGTGTATGAAACACTAGACTTAAATCAGTCAGCCACACAAAATGCAGTTTGCGGGAACAGAAGGAGGTCTGCGCCCAGTTCATGCTGTATTCTCGACCACGTCCTGCCCTTATGAGACAGTGTGGGTGGTGGGAATTTAAAAGCTGTCAGACTTTTTTTAATCCATGTTTACCACAATGGGAAACTCTGTAAACACAGGGTTTGCCACAACATTATTCCAACAAGCCGGCGCGCTTGGATCCACAGCTCACTGAGGTCTTTCCAATGTGGAGCTGATTTGACTCTGGAATGAGCTGGCTCCTAACTGTTTAACTTTTCCCAGGCTTTTGGTAACATAGTGACATGGAACAATGACTGATCATGATAACTTTGGGATGATAATTCAGTAATCTGTTTATGCTGGCAAGTATTTAAAACCTTTCGTACAGGTGTTTAAATTCAAAATATATTATACCTCTAAACCTCCACTGTTTTATTGTTCTTGCCATCAGTCATTAGTTTGTGCTTCTGGCCCTGCTGACTAATGCTTGAGCTGGTACCTGCACTTAATTCAGTATAGTGGTAAAAAACACAACTTGGCCCCTAGGCTGTTGAGTAACCATGTCATACAGAGGCCACTCTTCAGGAAAGTTTTTACTTTGTGTGTCACTGTGTGGCTTCTGTAGGTAGAGACGATTTCAACACATCCAATCAGGAAACACCCTTAAGCCCTAGGAGAGCTGGTAAGAACAGATTTATACACACCACATGTGTGTCGTGCCCGGGTAAGAGTGCACAGTAACTATTCCGTCTGTCGTAATCACAAGCTCTTATCTTAGTGTTCATAGGAGGGAGGATTTATCAGCTTGGCTATACAAGCTGGAGGGAAACAGAGTGTACGCAAAGTGACCAGGGACACAGTCAGATAAAAACAGGAAACCAAACAAAACATCAGTTGTTATATATGATCATAACCACACATGTTGATAGCTAACTTGGGACAACAACAATAAATACTCTTGTAAAGGACATTGCACCACAGCTCACTTTCCTTAAGTTCTCTCAGATGTCTTACTTTGACATGTGAAGGTAAGTGATATCCCTTTCAGGAAGAAAATTTGTCTCTTTTTTTCCCCCATCTCACAGAAATTAATGATCCTGTTTTGCGACATGATTGATTAGAGATTGCAGGAAAAGAGTAATAAGTCTCTATTGGTAGAATAACAAAAGGTGGGGATGATCGCTTAAATGTGGAGAATGAAACAAGAGTCTTGCAGAGCTCAGTTATTCACTAGTGAAGCATGCTACACACCCTCACTGCAGCAGGATTTGACACTCATGACAACGTGCATGACTACAAGCAGACAGTGACAGTGTGCTCTCTGCGGGGGGGTGTATGTCATGTTTTGGATCATTTTGGTCTACTCTAATCAGCCCGCCAGCCACTGTGGCTCCAATCGTGAACGCTGTTGCCAGTTTGGGCGCTCCGCTCTGCTCTGCTCTGGCTCAGGGTCAGGCAGCACATCCTGGAGAGGAGACCCAGTGTTGTGTCCCCGTCCCACAGCCGTGTGCCAACCAAACCGCATGAGTCAAGCCTTTGTGGTGAGAGTGGGTGGCTTCTCTCCTGTGACTACTCGCTGACCCATCTTTCTCAAACTCCCTCACACTCTTCCTCTCTAACTCCCTCTTTCCGTCTGAATCATCGAGCCGATTTAAGTGATGAATGTTTAGCCCCAGAAATTCCTCTTCACTTCCTGGGCATGATTTGATCATGAAGGTGTAAATATCACCAATACTACACTGGCTTGGAACAACATGACACAGCTCTGTTTGCCAAGCTACAGCTATGTTACATGAAAGATCTGCATTATGTCACATGGACACGTGCCTATGCAAACACAAAAGGCCACTAGACAGCAGGGAGTGGTGTTTGTGCTGTTGTACAAGTAAGGTGTTCATTGCAGGCCAGCACGTCCATCAGACATACGTCTTTCCCATTACAAAATCCATTCCTCCTCTGTGTGTCTGCTGTTCTGAGCAACAGGCAACCAGGGAGTAGGAAAACACATCTAGTGTCATGTCTGCTTCTTCTCACACAGAGTGCCAACAATACGCTGACATACTCCCATGAAGTCCTCCCAGTACTCTGAGTTCTGCTCTTCATCCTGCGCTGACATTATTTGTCCTGCTTTTACACTTGCGACGACACAGGCGCGAGTGCATGTGGACATACTGTACATGCATGTGAACACTCATAAACACAAACTCAACACTTTTCAGCTCCCAAGATCCTTTATCTATTTCCTATTAGCTCAATTTCCCAGGCCAGGGAAAAGCCAGAGGAAGCAGAGCTGTTGTTGTCTCTCTCGTTTGGGTGCTTCCTGTCCTGATAGAGGGACAAGTAGAGATATCCCTGAAAGGAGCTGTTGGAACAAGGGGGGTGGGGGGGGGGGGGTAGCTGGGGGACTTGGACCCCTTTCAATGACTTACAATCTTATCTGGCCAGAGTTTGGTATGCATCCACTAGTTAGTGCTAGGCAGAGTTTGGGAGAATGTGTCAGAGCCTCCCTGCTTCCTCTCTCCTTTACAAATAGTAAACAATTTTCAGAGCTGCAGATACCTGTAAGCCACGTGATTTTCCGATCAAAATACAAGAAAACACCTTAAGATCCAGAATCTTATCATGCTTTCTTACCGCACGGCACCTGTACGCTCATTTCAACCTTTGATTGTTTGAGTCTTAACCTGAAAAGACTTGCTCTGAAAGATTTCGTAGGGGTTCGTTTGGTGTTTGCAGCATTCCAAACTCTATTTCAAAGGAGCTACTTTCAGCGTTTTAATGAGCATGAACTTAATTAGTGGGTCCTGCTGGGAACACTTTGCAGGCTCACTTGAAAAAAGATTGCAGCTATGCAGGATAAGCTCAAAGCAGACACACTGAACAGCAGCATATTGTTTTATACAAACAACACGAGTCTAAAATATTCCTTAATGTCCATATACTATGACTATCTTTCTTTTATGCCAGCTATCTGTTAACAAAGGCAACCATTCTTTACTCTTTCTCTCTGTCATAGGTAGGTATTTGTGATTTTTTTCTCTCACATCAAACACTTCAACGTGACACACTCTGCTATCTTGTTCTCCTGTCAACTTGTGCTGCATGTTAAGATGCTTACTTTCAGTTTAATCTGGGTAAACATTTGAAGACGGGCCGCCTCCCCGTCTGTCTAGTCTGTCTACCACTCATTTATGACACAATGGCGGCCTGAGAGGCTCGATCTCTGGGAACACTTGTATGTGTGTTTGTGGTGGGTGTAAATGTAAACACTCAGCTCCTCTTCCTCCAGGTCCGGCCACCAGATAAGAGCTACGGAAATGGATATGACTAAATAACAAGCTGAGGAACAGATGGGACTAGACTATCACTGGTGGTCAGGATAGCCGGGCTTATCCTTGTCAAGGAAACATGATTGGTAATTGGATGGCCGGCTATTGTCGCCTACAAATGAAGGACACTGATACTGATGTCTCAAACGTCACAGACACGCTCATGGAAAATTACCCACACTTTAATCTAAAGCTTTGTGCTCAAGTGTATTCTGTGCAGAGTTATTACAGGGTATTATGGCTGCATTTTAATTAGGCAATGCTAATTATCAGGTGGTAGTTAGTCAGACACAGACGTGCTCAAGGGCCATTGTCTGATGTCTAATATGCTTGATCTCCCTGAAAATGCATAGTGGAAAGTATTGCGGTGTTTTTGCAATACTTTCTCCAAGTTCCTCGAAACTAGTATTGCTAAATATGCTCTGCTAATTATTTTTCTTTTGTAAAACTAGAGAAATTGTTCACAACTTTATTCTTTTGAAAAAGACAGAAATGTTCAGGGCCTGGCTCGGTTCATGACAGATAACATACAAGGCTCTTTTGACACAAGCAGAGTGTCACAATGTGTCTTAACCACTTCGACATGAGCCCCTATTTAAAGCTAGTCCTTCAACAAAGGCAGTCTGAGGTTAAAGGGACATGTATGTGAGTGTGATATCTCTTAGAGAAGTGTAAAATGACACTCTTTTCCTGTGTAGTGGATATCTCAAAGGTTGTTTTTTTTTCAGTAATAGGACTCAGGGAAGGCTCCAAATAATGGAGTAATTATATCAGAGACTTGACAGTAAATACAGTTTTGGAGCAGGATTTTTGGGTGGAGGGTGCTGAGTATAGGCTATTGCTCTGAAAGTGTTGTTTGGTGTGTGGAAAAATGATAAAACTGAATTTGAAAGTTTCTGTGCCTGTCTGTTACCTATGCATGTGTGTGTGTGTCTGCAAGTATGTGCAGGTGTCTATGTGTGCACATGTTTTCTTCATGAGTTTATGTGCATGTCTGTGTATACAGCAAAGTCTGTTTTTTTACTCGACGAGGAAGTAACAAGCACTTTGTGCCCCGTGAGCTTGGTGCACACCTCCCACACACCCTTAGGCTCCAGAGGCCCTTGTAGTGTTTGGTCTGGGGCGGCTCCCTGGCTGATTTACTTCCTGCCAAGGACCACAGCAGTGTGTGTGGAGGACAGTGTCTCCAGGGTTTTGCCGGGAGGCGGAAAGAAGGGTAAACTGAGATTTTTGTTTAATTTACAAGACCTAACAACCGTTAATTTTGTATTTCATCACCTCTTCAAACAGAAGCTGCTCATCTCAGTGACCCTACTGCTCTATAAACTGTTAGCTCACTGAATGTACAAGAAACCTCCAGGACAAAGCAAGACCTGTGTTTTAGATGCTAAATCAGAATTACACTGTTGAACCATGCGTCACTTGTTACATGATTTAAAAATAGGTTGTGCAGAAGCGATAACCCATTATTTTTCTGCCGAGCTGGGGATAATCTGCTGGCTCCAAGATAATTACAGTCCTTATTTGAACTTGACACTGAGTGTTCTTTCCACCCAGAGCTAAATTTACGAAGTAGGGAAGGTGGCTGAAGTGAAGCCTCTATTTTTCCTTTTGTTTTGTCTCGGCAGTATGATGGTGTAGAATAAGTAATTTTCCATAATTTTCAGTTGTTTTTAAAGAGGTGTAAATATATAGATTGGTGACAAATTAATCACAAAACAACATAAAGTGGGGTGTTGGGCCACCACAAGCCAACAAATTCAATGTCGCCCATCTGGATATTGTATATTGATACAGTACATGAAGCAGTAAAATTATGCTAATATATTTTTTGTGTACTATGCACAAATAACTCTAATAAACATATTGGTGAAGCTGTCTGTCCAGAATCCATTGTTCTTCAATACAATGCCATGGTGTGACTTTGCATTAACTTGTGAGAAAAGGTTCAAATGATGTTGTGGTGCAGATTAGACGGCAGTTTAGTTATTCATCTGGCTTGGCTTTTAGCATGTAGCCTCGAGGCTCTTATAGTCCTTATACCTCTATGATTGAATTTAGGACAGGACTGTGCATTTCCACCCACGCCTGGTTCTCTCCCTGGAGCGCCACATTTTGCCCCAAACATATGCGTCTGCACAGCCAACCTGCTTGTAGGGGATGGAAAATGGGAGCTGGGCCTCGTCTGCACTCTCCTGAACCAGTAGGCTCGCTCGTTAAGAGGCTCGTGTGAGCAGTGATCCAGAGCATTTCTGTTGTGAGGAATTAATGTGGCTGCTGCCCAGCACCAGATCAGGTGGCCAGGCTGACTTCATCAGGGGCCCTAAATCCATGTGTGAATGAAACAAAAGGCACTCTGACAAAGCACATAATCTGCCCTGAGTGACTCAGTCTCTGTCATCAGCACACATTCATACACACTCACACTCACACACACAGACACAAATGGGGAAACAGGACTTGTTCGGGACTGTAGCTCATCTGTGGACTTCTACTGCATCCTTCATTACAAGTGTGTTTCTGTCCTCTTACTGTACCTAGAGAGGAATGCTTTCTTAACCCAGTGGCTATTGATTTATTCTTATATATATATATATATATATATATATATATATATATATATATAGAGAGAGAGAGAGAGAGAGAGAGAGACCTATACTGCATTAGAAGTGCCCCCTTTGATGGCAAGCCTGCAGATCTCCTTGGTAGACAACATCTGAAATCTTTATCAGCAGAGCCGGGGGCCCTGGGACCTGCTGTATGCTGTGCTTATAATATCTCCCATGAGAGAGGCTTAACCAGGAAATCAGGGGAAGAGTGAACTCCCCCAGCAATCAGTTGTTACTTAAGATTAATAGATTGCTACATTGAGTAAAGCCTTAACCTTCTCCACTGCAGGCTGACATCAGGAACACCGGAAACCTGGGATACTCATCGGCCAAATGCCAGAAACTCCTGTTTTGGCCGTTTGAAATACAATACAGGCATTACTTCGCGGAAACAGGTATCACGTATTTCTTCATGATACCCTTTAGGATTCAATAATGCAGCCAGAACAGAAAATGAAAATGTAGGCAAAAGATAACTGATGTTCTGTACACTGAATATTAGTTGTGGGACCAAATGTGCCGGAAACAAGGCATATTAGGAGCCGTTTTCCATCTGTGTCAGTCAATCCTGTAGAGCTCCAGTGGAGCAGCCTGTGTGCGGAATTGGCTTTGAACCAGCGGCTGGAGAGAGTCGAACCAGCGTGACGTTCTCCATCACACAACAGCTGTCGTTTTCACAGCTTCTCCCCAAACATCAGAAACCAATGAGAGTGTTTGTGTGGGCGTCTGCGTATGTGATTATGTGTGTCTGAGTGCATTCTCTTCACTACTTCAAGAACCCAAAAGAAGGATTATTACAGAATATTAGCAGTGAATACATTGTAATTACTAGCAAAACTTTGATTCAGTCTCAGTCATAGGATGTGCTCGCCAGTAACTCCCCCGGTCTATGTCTAAAGCAATTCTCAGGTCCTGGAGACTAAACACACCCTGTCATCATCAAGGAGGCGAACTGGCTCGCTTCGCCTATTACTAACAGCAGGCTGTGGCTGTACTTGAACCACTCAACACAACAATGTTGAGGAGTGATGCAATGATGACTCGTTATTGCTGCTTTTGATTATATTGTGCACCAAAATTGAAAATACCTGTGTCTAAGGCAATTTACCCTAAAATCCCTCCATTTCCCAGAAGCCTTTGTACCAATGAAGGAAGTGATTAATAACTTAGGCAGCTGGAGGACTCTCATGAGCTTGGTATGGCTAACAAGTAGAAAATGTGCTTTAATATGGTCGTATTTACATTGTAGTGAGAGATGACAGCCCCGTTGCCTGGGGATTTGTGTTTTGTTTCCACGGCAGGAGCCAAGTGTGTGTGGGTCTGCCAGACGAAACCACCATCCAGCAGTAATACATGACGATGTGTCAGCCTGAGCCTCATTTGTGGGGCTCACAGCTGCATTGGCTGGACGCACAGCTCATCTGCAATGTGAACCACGAGGGCGGGAAACAGTCACATCAAAATATAAAGTGTGTTCTTTCTGTGGGCTACTGTCCACACATTTTATGTGTGTGGACATTTAGGCATTGACTCACATTCATACACTCACAGTAATGAGTTATTCACTGTATTTAGCACATTTCTGGAGCAGAATTAATCCATAAAAACATGTCAAATCATTTTAGCCATATTAATATTATAAATCTATATTTTCACATTTATTCCAAGTGGTATCTAGCTGTGATACCACTTGAAATTGAAAAAAATTGCATTTCAGGAAAGAAATGTGTTGAGCTTGAAGGTTCATTCTTGATGACAAATTCTTATCACAAGGTCCACTGACTTGGTTGGTTATACTGGAGCTTTCGACCACAACTGGCCTTAATGAGCAGATGGAGTTTGATGGAGGATGCCAGAGACCATCACCGAACAGAAACAGGAATTTCGGTCACATGACCTGTTGTCACGTGACTGAAATTCCATACTTAGATCACATGCGTGTTTGACAAAAAATAACAACAATGCTCCACTTACTCTGAATAACCTCACTGTGAACAGTTTTCATTGGAACTACTTTTAATCCCAACTGACACAGCGTCAGGTCTGTGGTTTTTCGCCAGTATTGGGACATTATTTCCGCAACAACACATTGCCGCTGTGTTTTTTCAATGTTGTTTTTTAATCGCTTTGAGCACCAAAATCTAAATTCCATTCACCCCCATTGTATTGGGGCTGAGACAGACATCTCAAAATATCTGCATATAAAACAAAAAACATTGCATGGCCAGATACCACTAGGGTTAAGTGGAAAAAAACCTTTTAGTGAACTATTTAAGGATCTAACAGGCTGCACATAATGTTAAGTCCAAAGGAAGGCAGTTGCAGGTTGCTTCAGAAGCTTGATCCCCTTCCATGTTTAATCTAGATGTAGGTACAGACAGCAAACCAGTCTTTTGTTGAAAAGAAAAATGTAAACAAAGCAAATATACACACAAGTATAACACCTACTCACTGGAATCTTCTAACAGGCTTGATGTCACCTTACTACAGAACTCAACCTTTTGCTGCTGTGTTTATATCAGTGTGAACTTTGGTCGCAGGCTGAATATGCATGTAATTTAATTACCTCAGCAGACAGGGGCAATCAATGCTGTGACCTCCATAGTGAATAAATCATTTACACTGATGATAAAGAGGTTTTTTTTTTGCCTTGTTTCCAACTAAACTCCATCCTTCCGGCTGGTGAGGGATTCATAGTAATCA